>CM041209.1:39019429-40225023 GCA_023065735.1 Coffea humblotiana | reverse complement strand
GAACAAAAAAAAAAAACAGCAGACTGTCTCTGAAAATCACCTAAGCATCAAACTTTACTCTAATAATTCAACATCCACACGTGAGCAAGAGCCCAGAATTTCTGGTTACGCAGACCAGATTCCACATAAAACGGAAATAGATAAGAAGAAGGGCTGAAGACTACCTGTTTTCCACCTTTGGACTTGAAATTTCAGCCTGGGTTCGATGAAGAGATCGACTGCAGACCCTGATAAAGAATCCTGAAACTGGATTTTCAGCCTTGGATCTCCCCTTTCCTTGTTTGTTTCTTTCTGCTTGTTTCCTCCTGCTCCCCAAACTCTCTAGTTTCCCGAAGCCAATCCTCGGCTCCTCTCTCTTTGCTTAGCCTTGCCTGTTTTTTCTCCCAAGTTCCTTTCTTTTCCCGTTCTCTCCCTTTGCTTCCTCCCTTTCACTCTGTTTCACTCTCCGCTTTCTCCCATTCTCTCCCCTACCTGTGTCTCTTTTCCTCTCCCTTCCTCCAGTTCTTCCTAGCCTTTTTCTTTCTGATCTTTTCCTTCGTAACTTGCCTGTCCTTTTTCTCTGATTCTCTTCTCAGCCGTCACCAAAAACCTACCCCTCACAGTCTCCTGCCGTCACTCACTTCACTTTCTCTGAAAGTGAAGTGAGTGAACAAAAAAAGAAACAACTTTGGCCTGTGAAATGCAAATGAACAAAAAAAAAAACAGCAGACTGTCTCTGAAAATCACCTAAGCATCAAACTTTACTCTAATAATTCAACATCCACACGTGAGCAAGAGCCCAGAATTTCTGGTTACGCAGACCAGATTCCACATAAAACGGAAATAGATAAGAAGAAGGGCTGAAGACTACCTGTTTTCCACCTTTGGACTTGAAATTTCAGCCTGGGTTCGATGAAGAGATCGACTGCAGACCCTGATAAAGAATCCTGAAACTGGATTTTCAGCCTTGGATCTCCCCTTTCCTTGTTTGTTTCTTTCTGCTTGGTTTCCTCCTGCTCCCCCAAACTCTCTAGTTTCCCGAAGCCAATCCTCGGCTCTCTCTTGCTTAGCCTTGCCTGTTTTTTCTCCCAAAGTTCCTTTCTTTCCCGTTTCTCCCTTGCTTCCTTCCTTTCACTCTGTTTTCACTCTCGGCTTTCTCCCATTCTCTCCCACTACCTGGTCTCTTTTCCTCTCCCTTTCCTCCAGTTCTTCCTAGCCTTTTTCTTCTGATCTTTTCCTTCGTAACTTGCCTGTCCTTTTTCTCTGATTCTCTTCTCAGCCGTCACCAAAAACCTACCCCTCACAGTCTCCTGCCGTCACTCACTTCACTTCTCTGAGAAAGTGAAGTGAGTGAACAAAAAAAGAAACAACTTTGGCCTGTGAAATGCAAATGAACAAAAAAAAAACAGCAGACTGTCTCTGAAAATCACCTAAGCATCAAACTTTACTCTAATAATTCAACATCCACACGTGAGCAAGAGCCCAGAATTTCTGGTTACGCAGACCAGATTCCACATAAAACGGAAATAGATAAGAAGAAGGGCTGAAGACTACCTGTTTCCACCTTTGGACTTGAAATTTCAGCCTGGGTTCGATGAAGAGATCGACTGCAGACCCTGATAAAGAATCCTGAAACTGGATTTTCAGCCTTGGATCTCCCCTTTCCTTGTTTGTTTCTTTCTGCTTGGTTTCCTCCTGCTCCCCAAACTCTCTAGTTTCCCGAAGCCAATCCTCGGCTCTCTCTTGCTTAGCCTTGCCTGTTTTTTCTCCCAAAGTTCCTTTCTTTTCCCGTTTCTCCCTTTGCTTCCTTCCTTTCACTCTGTTTTCACTCTCGGCTTTCTCCCATTCTCTCCCACTACCTGGTCTCTTTTCCTCTCCCTTTCCTCCAGTTCTTCCTAGCCTTTTTCTTCTGATCTTTTCCTTCGTAACTTGCCTGTCCTTTTTCTCTGATTCTCTTCTCAGCCGTCACCAAAAACCTACCCCTCACAGTCTCCTGCCGTCACTCACTTCACTTTCTCTGAAAGTGAAGTGAGTGAACAAAAAAAGAAACAACTTTGGCCTGTGAAATGCAAATGAACAAAAAAAAAACAGCAGACTGTCTCTGAAAATCACCTAAGCATCAAACTTTACTCTAATAATTCAACATCCACACGTGAGCAAGAGCCCAGAATTTCTGGTTACGCAGACCAGATTCCACATAAAACGGAAATAGATAAGAAGAAGGGCTGAAGACTACCTGTTTTCCACCTTTGGACTTGAAATTTCAGCCTGGGTTCGATGAAGAGATCGACTGCAGACCCTGATAAAGAATCCTGAAACTGGATTTTCAGCCTTGGATCTCCCCTTTCCTTGTTTGTTTCTTTCTGCTTGGTTTCCTCCTGCTCCCCAAACTCTCTAGTTTCCCGAAGCCAATCCTCGGCTCTCTCTTGCTTAGCCTTGCCTGTTTTTTCTCCCAAAGTTCCTTTCTTTTCCCGTTTCTCCCTTTGCTTCCTTCCTTTCACTCTGTTTTCACTCTCGGCTTTCTCCCATTCTCTCCCACTACCTGGTCTCTTTTCCTCTCCCTTTCCTCCAGTTCTTCCTAGCCTTTTTCTTCTGATCTTTCCTTCGTAACTTGCCTGTCCTTTTTCTCTGATTCTCTTCTCAGCCGTCACCAAAAACCTACCCCTCACAGTCTCCTGCCGTCACTCACTTCACTTTCTGAGAAAGTGAAGTGAGTGAACAAAAAAAGAAACAACTTTGGCCTGTGAAATGCAAATGAACAAAAAAAAACAGCAGACTGTCTCTGAAAATCACCTAAGCATCAAACTTTACTCTAATAATTCAACATCCACACGTGAGCAAGAGCCCAGAATTTCTGGTTACGCAGACCAGATTCCACATAAAACGGAAATAGATAAGAAGAAGGGCTGAAGACTACCTGTTTTCCACCTTTGGACTTGAAATTTCAGCCTGGGTTCGATGAAGAGATCGACTGCAGACCCTGATAAAGAATCCTGAAACTGGATTTTCAGCCTTGGATCTCCCCTTTCCTTGTTTGTTTCTTTCTGCTTGGTTTCCTCCTGCTCCCCAAACTCTCTAGTTTCCCGAAGCCAATCCTCGGCTCTCTCTTGCTTAGCCTTGCCTGTTTTTTCTCCCAAAGTTCCTTTCTTTTCCCGTTTCTCCCTTTGCTTCCTTCCTTTCACTCTGTTTTCACTCTCGGCTTTCTCCCATTCTCTCCCACTACCTGGTCTCTTTTCCTCTCCCTTTCCTCCAGTTCTTCCTAGCCTTTTTCTTCTGATCTTTTCCTTCGTAACTTGCCTGTCCTTTTTCTCTGATTCTCTTCTCAGCCGTCACCAAAAACCTACCCCTCACAGTCTCCTGCCGTCACTCACTTCACTTTCTCTGAAAGTGAAGTGAGTGAACAAAAAAAGAAACAACTTTGGCCTGTGAAATGCAAATGAACAAAAAAAAAACAGCAGACTGTCTCTGAAAATCACCTAAGCATCAAACTTTACTCTAATAATTCAACATCCACACGTGAGCAAGAGCCCAGAATTTCTGGTTACGCAGACCAGATTCCACATAAAACGGAAATAGATAAGAAGAAGGGCTGAAGACTACCTGTTTTCCACCTTTGGACTTGAAATTTCAGCCTGGGTTCGATGAAGAGATCGACTGCAGACCCTGATAAAGAATCCTGAAACTGGATTTTCAGCCTTGGATCTCCCCTTTCCTTGTTTGTTTCTTTCTGCTTGGTTTCCTCCTGCTCCCCAAACTCTCTAGTTTCCCGAAGCCAATCCTCGGCTCTCTCTTGCTTAGCCTTGCCTGTTTTTTCTCCCAAAGTTCCTTTCTTTTCCCGTTTCTCCCTTTGCTTCCTTCCTTTCACTCTGTTTTCACTCTCGGCTTTCTCCCATTCTCTCCCACTACCTGGTCTCTTTTCCTCTCCCTTTCCTCCAGTTCTTCCTAGCCTTTTTCTTCTGATCTTTTCCTTCGTAACTTGCCTGTCCTTTTTCTCTGATTCTCTTCTCAGCCGTCACCAAAAACCTACCCCTCACAGTCTCCTGCCGTCACTCACTTCACTTTCTCTGAAAGTGAAGTGAGTGAACAAAAAAAGAAACAACTTTGGCCTGTGAAATGCAAATGAACAAAAAAAAAACAGCAGACTGTCTCTGAAAATCACCTAAGCATCAAACTTTACTCTAATAATTCAACATCCACACGTGAGCAAGAGCCCAGAATTTCTGGTTACGCAGACCAGATTCCACATAAAACGGAAATAGATAAGAAGAAGGGCTGAAGACTACCTGTTTTCCACCTTTGGACTTGAAATTTCAGCCTGGGTTCGATGAAGAGATCGACTGCAGACCCTGATAAAGAATCCTGAAACTGGATTTTCAGCCTTGGATCTCCCCTTTCCTTGTTTGTTTCTTTCTGCTTGGTTTCCTCCTGCTCCCCAAACTCTCTAGTTTCCCGAAGCCAATCCTCGGCTCTCTCTTGCTTAGCCTTGCCTGTTTTTTCTCCCAAAGTTCCTTTCTTTTCCCGTTTCTCCCTTTGCTTCCTTCCTTTCACTCTGTTTTCACTCTCGGCTTTCTCCCATTCTCTCCCACTACCTGGTCTCTTTTCCTCTCCCTTTCCTCCAGTTCTTCCTAGCCTTTTTCTTCTGATCTTTTCCTTCGTAACTTGCCTGTCCTTTTTCTCTGATTCTCTTCTCAGCCGTCACCAAAAACCTACCCCTCACAGTCTCCTGCCGTCACTCACTTCACTTTCTCTGAAAGTGAAGTGAGTGAACAAAAAAAGAAACAACTTTGGCCTGTGAAATGCAAATGAACAAAAAAAAAACAGCAGACTGTCTCTGAAAATCACCTAAGCATCAAACTTTACTCTAATAATTCAACATCCACACGTGAGCAAGAGCCCAGAATTTCTGGTTACGCAGACCAGATTCCACATAAAACGGAAATAGATAAGAAGAAGGGCTGAAGACTACCTGTTTTCCACCTTTGGACTTGAAATTTCAGCCTGGGTTCGATGAAGAGATCGACTGCAGACCCTGATAAAGAATCCTGAAACTGGATTTTCAGCCTTGGATCTCCCCTTTCCTTGTTTGTTTCTTTCTGCTTGGTTTCCTCCTGCTCCCCAAACTCTCTAGTTTCCCGAAGCCAATCCTCGGCTCTCTCTTGCTTAGCCTTGCCTGTTTTTTCTCCCAAAGTTCCTTTCTTTTCCCGTTTCTCCCTTTGCTTCCTTCCTTTCACTCTGTTTTCACTCTCGGCTTTCTCCCATTCTCTCCCACTACCTGGTCTCTTTTCCTCTCCCTTTCCTCCAGTTCTTCCTAGCCTTTTTCTTCTGATCTTTTCCTTCGTAACTTGCCTGTCCTTTTTCTCTGATTCTCTTCTCAGCCGTCACCAAAAACCTACCCCTCACAGTCTCCTGCCGTCACTCACTTCACTTTCTCTGAAAGTGAAGTGAGTGAACAAAAAAAGAAACAACTTTGGCCTGTGAAATGCAAATGAACAAAAAAAAAACAGCAGACTGTCTCTGAAAATCACCTAAGCATCAAACTTTACTCTAATAATTCAACATCCACACGTGAGCAAGAGCCCAGAATTTCTGGTTACGCAGACCAGATTCCACATAAAACGGAAATAGATAAGAAGAAGGGCTGAAGACTACCTGTTTTCCACCTTTGGACTTGAAATTTCAGCCTGGGTTCGATGAAGAGATCGACTGCAGACCCTGATAAAGAATCCTGAAACTGGATTTTCAGCCTTGGATCTCCCCTTTCCTTGTTTGTTTCTTTCTGCTTGGTTTCCTCCTGCTCCCCAAACTCTCTAGTTTCCCGAAGCCAATCCTCGGCTCTCTCTTGCTTAGCCTTGCCTGTTTTTTCTCCCAAAGTTCCTTTCTTTTCCCGTTTCTCCCTTTGCTTCCTTCCTTTCACTCTGTTTTCACTCTCGGCTTTCTCCCATTCTCTCCCCACTACCTGGTCTCTTTTCCTCTCCCTTTCCTCCAGTTCTTCCTAGCCTTTTTCTTCTGATCTTTTCCTTCGTAACTTGCCTGTCCTTTTTCTCTGATTCTCTTCTCAGCCGTCACCAAAAACCTACCCCTCACAGTCTCCTGCCGTCACTCACTTCACTTTCTCTGAAAGTGAAGTGAGTGAACAAAAAAAGAAACAACTTTGGCCTGTGAAATGCAAATGAACAAAAAAAAAACAGCAGACTGTCTCTGAAAAATCACCTAAGCATCAAACTTTACTCTAATAATTCAACATCCACACGTGAGCAAGAGCCCAGAATTTCTGGTTACGCAGACCAGATTCCACATAAAACGGAAATAGATAAGAAGAAGGGCTGAAGACTACCTGTTTTCCACCTTTGGACTTGAAATTTCAGCCTGGGTTCGATGAAGAGATCGACTGCAGACCCTGATAAAGAATCCTGAAACTGGATTTTCAGCCTTGGATCTCCCCTTTCCTTGTTTGTTTCTTTCTGCTTGGTTTCCTCCTGCTCCCCAAACTCTCTAGTTTCCCGAAGCCAATCCTCGGCTCTCTCTGCTTAGCCTTGCCTGTTTTTTCTCCCAAAGTTCCTTTCTTTTCCCGTTTCTCCCTTTGCTTCCTTCCTTTCACTCTGTTTTCACTCTCGGCTTTCTCCCATTCTCTCCCACTACCTGGTCTCTTTTCCTCTCCCTTTCCTCCAGTTCTTCCTAGCCTTTTTCTTCTGATCTTTTCCTTCGTAACTTGCCTGTCCTTTTTCTCTGATTCTCTTCTCAGCCGTCACCAAAAACCTACCCCTCACAGTCTCCTGCCGTCACTCACTTCACTTTCTCTGAAAGTGAAGTGAGTGAACAAAAAAAGAAACAACTTTGGCCTGTGAAATGCAAATGAACAAAAAAAAAACAGCAGACTGTCTCTGAAAATCACCTAAGCATCAAACTTTACTCTAATAATTCAACATCCACACGTGAGCAAGAGCCCAGAATTTCTGGTTACGCAGACCAGATTCCACATAAAACGGAAATAGATAAGAAGAAGGGCTGAAGACTACCTGTTTTCCACCTTTGGACTTGAAATTTCAGCCTGGGTTCGATGAAGAGATCGACTGCAGACCCTGATAAAGAATCCTGAAACTGGATTTTCAGCCTTGGATCTCCCCTTTCCTTGTTTGTTTCTTTCTGCTTGGTTTCCTCCTGCTCCCCAAACTCTCTAGTTTCCCGAACCAATCCTCGGCTCTCTCTTGCTTAGCCTTGCCTGTTTTTTTCTCCCAAAGTTCCTTTCTTTTCCCCGTTTCTCCCTTTGCTTCCTTCCTTTCACTCTGTTTTCACTCTCGGCTTTCTCCCATTCTCTCCCACTACCTGGTCTCTTTTCCTCTCCCTTTCCTCCAGTTCTTCCTAGCCTTTTTCTTCTGATCTTTTCCTTCGTAACTTGCCTGTCCTTTTTCTCTGATTCTCTTCTCAGCCGTCACCAAAAACCTACCCCTCACAGTCTCCTGCCGTCACTCACTTCACTTTCTCTGAAAGTGAAGTGAGTGAACAAAAAAAGAAACAACTTTGGCCTGTGAAATGCAAATGAACAAAAAAAAAACAGCAGACTGTCTCTGAAAATCACCTAAGCATCAAACTTTACTCTAATAATTCAACATCCACACGTGAGCAAGAGCCCAGAATTTCTGGTTACGCAGACCAGATTCCACATAAAACGGAAATAGATAAGAAGAAGGGCTGAAGACTACCTGTTTTCCACCTTTGGACTTGAAATTTCAGCCTGGGTTCGATGAAGAGATCGACTGCAGACCCTGATAAAGAATCCTGAAACTGGATTTTCAGCCTTGGATCTCCCCTTTCCTTGTTTGTTTCTTTCTGCTTGGTTTCCTCCTGCTCCCCAAACTCTCTAGTTTCCCGAAGCCAATCCTCGGCTCTCTCTTGCTTAGCCTTGCCTGTTTTTTCTCCCAAAGTTCCTTTCTTTTCCCGTTTCTCCCTTTGCTTCCTTCCTTTCACTCTGTTTTCACTCTCGGCTTTCTCCCATTCTCTCCCACTACCTGGTCTCTTTTCCTCTCCCTTTCCTCCAGTTCTTCCTAGCCTTTTTCTTCTGATCTTTTCCTTCGTAACTTGCCTGTCCTTTTTCTCTGATTCTCTTCTCAGCCGTCACCAAAAACCTACCCCTCACAGTCTCCTGCCGTCACTCACTTCACTTTCTCTGAAAGTGAAGTGAGTGAACAAAAAAAGAAACAACTTTGGCCTGTGAAATGCAAATGAACAAAAAAAAAACAGCAGACTGTCTCTGAAAATCACCTAAGCATCAAACTTTACTCTAATAATTCAACATCCACACGTGAGCAAGAGCCCAGAATTTCTGGTTACGCAGACCAGATTCCACATAAAACGGAAATAGATAAGAAGAAGGGCTGAAGACTACCTGTTTTCCACCTTTGGACTTGAAATTTCAGCCTGGGTTCGATGAAGAGATCGACTGCAGACCCTGATAAAGAATCCTGAAACTGGATTTTCAGCCTTGGATCTCCCCTTTCCTTGTTTGTTTCTTTCTGCTTGGTTTCCTCCTGCTCCCCAAACTCTCTAGTTTCCCGAAGCCAATCCTCGGCTCTCTCTTGCTTAGCCTTGCCTGTTTTTTCTCCCAAAGTTCCTTTCTTTTCCCGTTTCTCCCTTTGCTTCCTTCCTTTCACTCTGTTTTCACTCTCGGCTTTCTCCCATTCTCTCCCACTACCTGGTCTCTTTTCCTCTCCCTTTCCTCCAGTTCTTCCTAGCCTTTTTCTTCTGATCTTTTCCTTCGTAACTTGCCTGTCCTTTTTCTCTGATTCTCTTCTCAGCCGTCACCAAAAACCTACCCCTCACAGTCTCCTGCCGTCACTCACTTCACTTTCTCTGAAAGTGAAGTGAGTGAACAAAAAAAGAAACAACTTTGGCCTGTGAAATGCAAATGAACAAAAAAAAAACAGCAAGACTGTCTCTGAAAATCACCTAAGCATCAAACTTTACTCTAATAATTCAACATCCACACGTGAGCAAGAGCCCAGAATTTCTGGTTACGCAGACCAGATTCCACATAAAACGGAAATAGATAAGAAGAAGGGCTGAAGACTACCTGTTTTCCACCTTTGGACTTGAAATTTCAGCCTGGGTTCGATGAAGAGATCGACTGCAGACCCTGATAAAGAATCCTGAAACTGGATTTTCAGCCTTGGATCTCCCCTTTCCTTGTTTGTTTCTTTCTGCTTGGTTTCCTCCTGCTCCCCAAACTCTCTAGTTTCCCGAAGCCAATCCTCGGCTCTCTCTTGCTTAGCCTTGCCTGTTTTTTCTCCCAAAGTTCCTTTCTTTTCCCGTTTCTCCCTTTGCTTCCTTCCTTTCACTCTGTTTTCACTCTCGGCTTTCTCCCATTCTCTCCCACTACCTGGTCTCTTTTCCTCTCCCTTTCCTCCAGTTCTTCCTAGCCTTTTTCTTCTGATCTTTTCCTTCGTAACTTGCCTGTCCTTTTTCTCTGATTCTCTTCTCAGCCGTCACCAAAAACCTACCCCTCACAGTCTCCTGCCGTCACTCACTTCACTTTCTCTGAAAGTGAAGTGAGTGAACAAAAAAAGAAACAACTTTGGCCTGTGAAATGCAAATGAACAAAAAAAAAACAGCAGACTGTCTCTGAAAATCACCTAAGCATCAAACTTTACTCTAATAATTCAACATCCACACGTGAGCAAGAGCCCAGAATTTCTGGTTACGCAGACCAGATTCCACATAAAACGGAAATAGATAAGAAGAAGGGCTGAAGACTACCTGTTTTCCACCTTTGGACTTGAAATTTCAGCCTGGGTTCGATGAAGAGATCGACTGCAGACCCTGATAAAGAATCCTGAAACTGGATTTTCAGCCTTGGATCTCCCCTTTCCTTGTTTGTTTCTTTCTGCTTGGTTTCCTCCTGCTCCCCAAACTCTCTAGTTTCCCGAAGCCAATCCTCGGCTCTCTCTTGCTTAGCCTTGCCTGTTTTTTCTCCCAAAGTTCCTTTCTTTTCCCGTTTCTCCCTTTGCTTCCTTCCTTTCACTCTGTTTTCACTCTCGGCTTTCTCCCATTCTCTCCCACTACCTGGTCTCTTTTCCTCTCCCTTTCCTCCAGTTCTTCCTAGCCTTTTTCTTCTGATCTTTTCCTTCGTAACTTGCCTGTCCTTTTTCTCTGATTCTCTTCTCAGCCGTCACCAAAAACCTACCCCTCACAGTCTCCTGCCGTCACTCACTTCACTTTCTCTGAAAGTGAAGTGAGTGAACAAAAAAAGAAACAACTTTGGCCTGTGAAATGCAAATGAACAAAAAAAAAACAGCAGACTGTCTCTGAAAATCACCTAAGCATCAAACTTTACTCTAATAATTCAACATCCACACGTGAGCAAGAGCCCAGAATTTCTGGTTACGCAGACCAGATTCCACATAAAACGGAAATAGATAAGAAGAAGGGCTGAAGACTACCTGTTTTCCACCTTTGGACTTGAAATTTCAGCCTGGGTTCGATGAAGAGATCGACTGCAGACCCTGATAAAGAATCCTGAAACTGGATTTTCAGCCTTGGATCTCCCCTTTCCTTGTTTGTTTCTTTCTGCTTGGTTTCCTCCTGCTCCCCAAACTCTCTAGTTTCCCGAAGCCAATCCTCGGCTCTCTCTTGCTTAGCCTTGCCTGTTTTTTTCTCCCAAAGTTCCTTTCTTTTCCCGTTTCTCCCTTTGCTTCCTTCCTTTCACTCTGTTTTCACTCTCGGCTTTCTCCCATTCTCTCCCACTACCTGGTCTCTTTTCCTCTCCCTTTCCTCCAGTTCTTCCTAGCCTTTTTCTTCTGATCTTTTCCTTCGTAACTTGCCTGTCCTTTTTCTCTGATTCTCTTCTCAGCCGTCACCAAAAACCTACCCCTCACAGTCTCCTGCCGTCACTCACTTCACTTTCTCTGAAAGTGAAGTGAGTGAACAAAAAAAGAAACAACTTTGGCCTGTGAAATGCAAATGAACAAAAAAAAAACAGCAGACTGTCTCTGAAAATCACCTAAGCATCAAACTTTACTCTAATAATTCAACATCCACACGTGAGCAAGAGCCCAGAATTTCTGGTTACGCAGACCAGATTCCACATAAAACGGAAATAGATAAGAAGAAGGGCTGAAGACTACCTGTTTTCCACCTTTGGACTTGAAATTTCAGCCTGGGTTCGATGAAGAGATCGACTGCAGACCCTGATAAAGAATCCTGAAACTGGATTTTCAGCCTTGGATCTCCCCTTTCCTTGTTTGTTTCTTTCTGCTTGGTTTCCTCCTGCTCCCCAAACTCTCTAGTTTCCCGAAGCCAATCCTCGGCTCTCTCTTGCTTAGCCTTGCCTGTTTTTTCTCCCAAAGTTCCTTTCTTTTCCCGTTTCTCCCTTTGCTTCCTTCCTTTCACTCTGTTTTCACTCTCGGCTTTCTCCCATTCTCTCCCACTACCTGGTCTCTTTTCCTCTCCCTTTCCTCCAGTTCTTCCTAGCCTTTTTCTTCTGATCTTTTCCTTCGTAACTTGCCTGTCCTTTTTCTCTGATTCTCTTCTCAGCCGTCACCAAAAACCTACCCCTCACAGTCTCCTGCCGTCACTCACTTCACTTTCTCTGAAAGTGAAGTGAGTGAACAAAAAAAGAAACAACTTTGGCCTGTGAAATGCAAATGAACAAAAAAAAAACAGCAGACTGTCTCTGAAAATCACCTAAGCATCAAACTTTACTCTAATAATTCAACATCCACACGTGAGCAAGAGCCCAGAATTTCTGGTTACGCAGACCAGATTCCACATAAAACGGAAATAGATAAGAAGAAGGGCTGAAGACTACCTGTTTTCCACCTTTGGACTTGAAATTTCAGCCTGGGTTCGATGAAGAGATCGACTGCAGACCCTGATAAAGAATCCTGAAACTGGATTTTCAGCCTTGGATCTCCCCTTTCCTTGTTTGTTTCTTTCTGCTTGGTTTCCTCCTGCTCCCCAAACTCTCTAGTTTCCCGAAGCCAATCCTCGGCTCTCTCTTGCTTAGCCTTGCCTGTTTTTTCTCCCAAAGTTCCTTTCTTTTCCCGTTTCTCCCTTTGCTTCCTTCCTTTCACTCTGTTTTCACTCTCGGCTTTCTCCCATTCTCTCCCACTACCTGGTCTCTTTTCCTCTCCCTTTCCTCCAGTTCTTCCTAGCCTTTTTCTTCTGATCTTTTCCTTCGTAACTTGCCTGTCCTTTTTCTCTGATTCTCTTCTCAGCCGTCACCAAAAACCTACCCCTCACAGTCTCCTGCCGTCACTCACTTCACTTTCTCTGAAAGTGAAGTGAGTGAACAAAAAAAGAAACAACTTTGGCCTGTGAAATGCAAATGAACAAAAAAAAAACAGCAGACTGTCTCTGAAAATCACCTAAGCATCAAACTTTACTCTAATAATTCAACATCCACACGTGAGCAAGAGCCCAGAATTTCTGGTTACGCAGACCAGATTCCACATAAAACGGAAATAGATAAGAAGAAGGGCTGAAGACTACCTGTTTTCCACCTTTGGACTTGAAATTTCAGCCTGGGTTCGATGAAGAGATCGACTGCAGACCCTGATAAAGAATCCTGAAACTGGATTTTCAGCCTTGGATCTCCCCTTTCCTTGTTTGTTTCTTTCTGCTTGGTTTCCTCCTGCTCCCCAAACTCTCTAGTTTCCCGAAGCCAATCCTCGGCTCTCTCTTGCTTAGCCTTGCCTGTTTTTTCTCCCAAAGTTCCTTTCTTTTCCCGTTTCTCCCTTTGCTTCCTTCCTTTCACTCTGTTTTCACTCTCGGCTTTCTCCCATTCTCTCCCACTACCTGGTCTCTTTTCCTCTCCCTTTCCTCCAGTTCTTCCTAGCCTTTTTCTTCTGATCTTTTCCTTCGTAACTTGCCTGTCCTTTTTCTCTGATTCTCTTCTCAGCCGTCACCAAAAACCTACCCCTCACAGTCTCCTGCCGTCACTCACTTCACTTTCTCTGAAAGTGAAGTGAGTGAACAAAAAAAGAAACAACTTTGGCCTGTGAAATGCAAATGAACAAAAAAAAAACAGCAGACTGTCTCTGAAAATCACCTAAGCATCAAACTTTACTCTAATAATTCAACATCCACACGTGAGCAAGAGCCCAGAATTTCTGGTTACGCAGACCAGATTCCACATAAAACGGAAATAGATAAGAAGAAGGGCTGAAGACTACCTGTTTTCCACCTTTGGACTTGAAATTTCAGCCTGGGTTCGATGAAGAGATCGACTGCAGACCCTGATAAAGAATCCTGAAACTGGATTTTCAGCCTTGGATCTCCCCTTTCCTTGTTTGTTTCTTTCTGCTTGGTTTCCTCCTGCTCCCCAAACTCTCTAGTTTCCCGAAGCCAATCCTCGGCTCTCTCTTGCTTAGCCTTGCCTGTTTTTTCTCCCAAAGTTCCTTTCTTTTCCCGTTTCTCCCTTTGCTTCCTTCCTTTCACTCTGTTTTCACTCTCGGCTTTCTCCCATTCTCTCCCACTACCTGGTCTCTTTTCCTCTCCCTTTCCTCCAGTTCTTCCTAGCCTTTTTCTTCTGATCTTTTCCTTCGTAACTTGCCTGTCCTTTTTCTCTGATTCTCTTCTCAGCCGTCACCAAAAACCTACCCCTCACAGTCTCCTGCCGTCACTCACTTCACTTTCTCTGAAAGTGAAGTGAGTGAACAAAAAAAGAAACAACTTTGGCCTGTGAAATGCAAATGAACAAAAAAAAAAACAGCAGACTGTCTCTGAAAATCACCTAAGCATCAAACTTTACTCTAATAATTCAACATCCACACGTGAGCAAGAGCCCAGAATTTCTGGTTACGCAGACCAGATTCCACATAAAACGGAAATAGATAAGAAGAAGGGCTGAAGACTACCTGTTTTCCACCTTTGGACTTGAAATTTCAGCCTGGGTTCGATGAAGAGATCGACTGCAGACCCTGATAAAGAATCCTGAAACTGGATTTTCAGCCTTGGATCTCCCCTTTCCTTGTTTGTTTCTTTCTGCTTGGTTTCCTCCTGCTCCCCAAACTCTCTAGTTTCCCGAAGCCAATCCTCGGCTCTCTCTTGCTTAGCCTTGCCTGTTTTTTCTCCCAAAGTTCCTTTCTTTTCCCGTTTCTCCCTTTGCTTCCTTCCTTTCACTCTGTTTTCACTCTCGGCTTTCTCCCATTCTCTCCCACTACCTGGTCTCTTTTCCTCTCCCTTTCCTCCAGTTCTTCCTAGCCTTTTTCTTCTGATCTTTTCCTTCGTAACTTGCCTGTCCTTTTTCTCTGATTCTCTTCTCAGCCGTCACCAAAAACCTACCCCTCACAGTCTCCTGCCGTCACTCACTTCACTTTCTCTGAAAGTGAAGTGAGTGAACAAAAAAAGAAACAACTTTGGCCTGTGAAATGCAAATGAACAAAAAAAAAACAGCAGACTGTCTCTGAAAATCACCTAAGCATCAAACTTTACTCTAATAATTCAACATCCACACGTGAGCAAGAGCCCAGAATTTCTGGTTACGCAGACCAGATTCCACATAAAACGGAAATAGATAAGAAGAAGGGCTGAAGACTACCTGTTTTCCACCTTTGGACTTGAAATTTCAGCCTGGGTTCGATGAAGAGATCGACTGCAGACCCTGATAAAGAATCCTGAAACTGGATTTTCAGCCTTGGATCTCCCCTTTCCTTGTTTGTTTCTTTCTGCTTGGTTTCCTCCTGCTCCCCAAACTCTCTAGTTTCCCGAAGCCAATCCTCGGCTCTCTCTTGCTTAGCCTTGCCTGTTTTTTCTCCCAAAGTTCCTTTCTTTTCCCGTTTCTCCCTTTGCTTCCTTCCTTTCACTCTGTTTTCACTCTCGGCTTTCTCCCATTCTCTCCCACTACCTGGTCTCTTTTCCTCTCCCTTTCCTCCAGTTCTTCCTAGCCTTTTTCTTCTGATCTTTTCCTTCGTAACTTGCCTGTCCTTTTTCTCTGATTCTCTTCTCAGCCGTCACCAAAAACCTACCCCTCACAGTCTCCTGCCGTCACTCACTTCACTTTCTCTGAAAGTGAAGTGAGTGAACAAAAAAAGAAACAACTTTGGCCTGTGAAATGCAAATGAACAAAAAAAAAAACAGCAGACTGTCTCTGAAAATCACCTAAGCATCAAACTTTACTCTAATAATTCAACATCCACACGTGAGCAAGAGCCCAGAATTTCTGGTTACGCAGACCAGATTCCACATAAAACGGAAATAGATAAGAAGAAGGGCTGAAGACTACCTGTTTTCCACCTTTGGACTTGAAATTTCAGCCTGGGTTCGATGAAGAGATCGACTGCAGACCCTGATAAAGAATCCTGAAACTGGATTTTCAGCCTTGGATCTCCCCTTTCCTTGTTTGTTCTTTCTGCTTGGTTTCCTCCTGCTCCCCAAACTCTCTAGTTTCCCGAAGCCAATCCTCGGCTCTCTCTTGCTTAGCCTTGCCTGTTTTTTCTCCCAAAGTTCCTTTCTTTTCCCGTTTCTCCCTTTGCTTCCTTCCTTTCACTCTGTTTTCACTCTCGGCTTTCTCCCATTCTCTCCCACTACCTGGTCTCTTTTCCTCTCCCTTTCCTCCAGTTCTTCCTAGCCTTTTTCTTCTGATCTTTTCCTTCGTAACTTGCCTGTCCTTTTTCTCTGATTCTCTTCTCAGCCGTCACCAAAAACCTACCCCTCACAGTCTCCTGCCGTCACTCACTTCACTTTCTCTGAAAGTGAAGTGAGTGAACAAAAAAAGAAACAACTTTGGCCTGTGAAATGCAAATGAACAAAAAAAAAACAGCAGACTGTCTCTGAAAATCACCTAAGCATCAAACTTTACTCTAATAATTCAACATCCACACGTGAGCAAGAGCCCAGAATTTCTGGTTACGCAGACCAGATTCCACATAAAACGGAAATAGATAAGAAGAAGGGCTGAAGACTACCTGTTTTCCACCTTTGGACTTGAAATTTCAGCCTGGGTTCGATGAAGAGATCGACTGCAGACCCTGATAAAGAATCCTGAAACTGGATTTTCAGCCTTGGATCTCCCCTTTCCTTGTTTGTTTCTTTCTGCTTGGTTTCCTCCTGCTCCCCAAACTCTCTAGTTTCCCGAAGCCAATCCTCGGCTCTCTCTTGCTTAGCCTTGCCTGTTTTTTCTCCCAAAGTTCCTTTCTTTTCCCGTTTCTCCCTTTGCTTCCTTCCTTTCACTCTGTTTTCACTCTCGGCTTTCTCCCATTCTCTCCCACTACCTGGTCTCTTTTCCTCTCCCTTTCCTCCAGTTCTTCCTAGCCTTTTTCTTCTGATCTTTTCCTTCGTAACTTGCCTGTCCTTTTTCTCTGATTCTCTTCTCAGCCGTCACCAAAAACCTACCCCTCACAGTCTCCTGCCGTCACTCACTTCACTTTCTCTGAAAGTGAAGTGAGTGAACAAAAAAAGAAACAACTTTGGCCTGTGAAATGCAAATGAACAAAAAAAAACAGCAGACTGTCTCTGAAAATCACCTAAGCATCAAACTTTACTCTAATAATTCAACATCCACACGTGAGCAAGAGCCCAGAATTTCTGGTTACGCAGACCAGATTCCACATAAAACGGAAATAGATAAGAAGAAGGGCTGAAGACTACCTGTTTTCCACCTTTGGACTTGAAATTTCAGCCTGGGTTCGATGAAGAGATCGACTGCAGACCCTGATAAAGAATCCTGAAACTGGATTTTCAGCCTTGGATCTCCCCTTTCCTTGTTTGTTTCTTTCTGCTTGGTTTCCTCCTGCTCCCCAAACTCTCTAGTTTCCCGAAGCCAATCCTCGGCTCTCTCTTGCTTAGCCTTGCCTGTTTTTTCTCCCAAAGTTCCTTTCTTTTCCCGTTTCTCCCTTTGCTTCCTTCCTTTCACTCTGTTTTCACTCTCGGCTTTCTCCCATTCTCTCCCACTACCTGGTCTCTTTTCCTCTCCCTTTCCTCCAGTTCTTCCTAGCCTTTTTCTTCTGATCTTTTCCTTCGTAACTTGCCTGTCCTTTTTCTCTGATTCTCTTCTCAGCCGTCACCAAAAACCTACCCCTCACAGTCTCCTGCCGTCACTCACTTCACTTTCTCTGAAAGTGAAGTGAGTGAACAAAAAAAGAAACAACTTTGGCCTGTGAAATGCAAATGAACAAAAAAAAAACAGCAGACTGTCTCTGAAAATCACCTAAGCATCAAACTTTACTCTAATAATTCAACATCCACACGTGAGCAAGAGCCCAGAATTTCTGGTTACGCAGACCAGATTCCACATAAAACGGAAATAGATAAGAAGAAGGGCTGAAGACTACCTGTTTTCCACCTTTGGACTTGAAATTTCAGCCTGGGTTCGATGAAGAGATCGACTGCAGACCCTGATAAAGAATCCTGAAACTGGATTTTCAGCCTTGGATCTCCCCTTTCCTTGTTTGTTTCTTTCTGCTTGGTTTCCTCCTGCTCCCCAAACTCTCTAGTTTCCCGAAGCCAATCCTCGGCTCTCTCTTGCTTAGCCTTGCCTGTTTTTTCTCCCAAAGTTCCTTTCTTTTCCCGTTTCTCCCTTTGCTTCCTTCCTTTCACTCTGTTTTCACTCTCGGCTTTCTCCCATTCTCTCCCACTACCTGGTCTCTTTTCCTCTCCCTTTCCTCCAGTTCTTCCTAGCCTTTTTCTTCTGATCTTTTCCTT
Organism: Coffea humblotiana; assembly: GCA_023065735.1. Classification (NCBI taxonomy): domain Eukaryota; kingdom Viridiplantae; phylum Streptophyta; class Magnoliopsida; order Gentianales; family Rubiaceae; genus Coffea; species Coffea humblotiana. The sequence continues at coordinate 40,207,410 of CM041209.1, read as the reverse complement.
CGTAACTTGCCTGTCCTTTTTCTCTGATTCTCTTCTCAGCCGTCACCAAAAACCTACCCCTCACAGTCTCCTGCCGTCACTCACTTCACTTTCTCTGAAAGTGAAGTGAGTGAACAAAAAAAGAAACAACTTTGGCCTGTGAAATGCAAATGAACAAAAAAAAAACAGCAGACTGTCTCTGAAAATCACCTAAGCATCAAACTTTACTCTAATAATTCAACATCCACACGTGAGCAAGAGCCCAGAATTTCTGGTTACGCAGACCAGATTCCACATAAAACGGAAATAGATAAGAAGAAGGGCTGAAGACTACCTGTTTTCCACCTTTGGACTTGAAATTTCAGCCTGGGTTCGATGAAGAGATCGACTGCAGACCCTGATAAAGAATCCTGAAACTGGATTTTCAGCCTTGGATCTCCCCTTTCCTTGTTTGTTTCTTTCTGCTTGGTTTCCTCCTGCTCCCCAAACTCTCTAGTTTCCCGAAGCCAATCCTCGGCTCTCTCTTGCTTAGCCTTGCCTGTTTTTTCTCCCAAAGTTCCTTTCTTTTCCCGTTTCTCCCTTTGCTTCCTTCCTTTCACTCTGTTTTCACTCTCGGCTTTCTCCCATTCTCTCCCACTACCTGGTCTCTTTTCCTCTCCCTTTCCTCCAGTTCTTCCTAGCCTTTTTCTTCTGATCTTTTCCTTCGTAACTTGCCTGTCCTTTTTCTCTGATTCTCTTCTCAGCCGTCACCAAAAACCTACCCCTCACAGTCTCCTGCCGTCACTCACTTCACTTTCTCTGAAAGTGAAGTGAGTGAACAAAAAAAGAAACAACTTTGGCCTGTGAAATGCAAATGAACAAAAAAAAAACAGCAGACTGTCTCTGAAAATCACCTAAGCATCAAACTTTACTCTAATAATTCAACATCCACACGTGAGCAAGAGCCCAGAATTTCTGGTTACGCAGACCAGATTCCACATAAAACGGAAATAGATAAGAAGAAGGGCTGAAGACTACCTGTTTTCCACCTTTGGACTTGAAATTTCAGCCTGGGTTCGATGAAGAGATCGACTGCAGACCCTGATAAAGAATCCTGAAACTGGATTTTCAGCCTTGGATCTCCCCTTTCCTTGTTTGTTTCTTTCTGCTTGGTTTCCTCCTGCTCCCCAAACTCTCTAGTTTCCCGAAGCCAATCCTCGGCTCTCTCTTGCTTAGCCTTGCCTGTTTTTTCTCCCAAAGTTCCTTTCTTTTCCCGTTTCTCCCTTTGCTTCCTTCCTTTCACTCTGTTTTCACTCTCGGCTTTCTCCCATTCTCTCCCACTACCTGGTCTCTTTTCCTCTCCCTTTCCTCCAGTTCTTCCTAGCCTTTTTCTTCTGATCTTTTCCTTCGTAACTTGCCTGTCCTTTTTCTCTGATTCTCTTCTCAGCCGTCACCAAAAACCTACCCCTCACAGTCTCCTGCCGTCACTCACTTCACTTTCTCTGAAAGTGAAGTGAGTGAACAAAAAAAGAAACAACTTTGGCCTGTGAAATGCAAATGAACAAAAAAAAAACAGCAGACTGTCTCTGAAAATCACCTAAGCATCAAACTTTACTCTAATAATTCAACATCCACACGTGAGCAAGAGCCCAGAATTTCTGGTTACGCAGACCAGATTCCACATAAAACGGAAATAGATAAGAAGAAGGGCTGAAGACTACCTGTTTTCCACCTTTGGACTTGAAATTTCAGCCTGGGTTCGATGAAGAGATCGACTGCAGACCCTGATAAAGAATCCTGAAACTGGATTTTCAGCCTTGGATCTCCCCTTTCCTTGTTTGTTTCTTTCTGCTTGGTTTCCTCCTGCTCCCCAAACTCTCTAGTTTCCCGAAGCCAATCCTCGGCTCTCTCTTGCTTAGCCTTGCCTGTTTTTTCTCCCAAAGTTCCTTTCTTTTCCCGTTTCTCCCTTTGCTTCCTTCCTTTCACTCTGTTTTCACTCTCGGCTTTCTCCCATTCTCTCCCACTACCTGGTCTCTTTTCCTCTCCCTTTCCTCCAGTTCTTCCTAGCCTTTTTCTTCTGATCTTTTCCTTCGTAACTTGCCTGTCCTTTTTCTCTGATTCTCTTCTCAGCCGTCACCAAAAACCTACCCCTCACAGTCTCCTGCCGTCACTCACTTCACTTTCTCTGAAAGTGAAGTGAGTGAACAAAAAAAGAAACAACTTTGGCCTGTGAAATGCAAATGAACAAAAAAAAAAACAGCAGACTGTCTCTGAAAATCACCTAAGCATCAAACTTTACTCTAATAATTCAACATCCACACGTGAGCAAGAGCCCAGAATTTCTGGTTACGCAGACCAGATTCCACATAAAACGGAAATAGATAAGAAGAAGGGCTGAAGACTACCTGTTTTCCACCTTTGGACTTGAAATTTCAGCCTGGGTTCGATGAAGAGATCGACTGCAGACCCTGATAAAGAATCCTGAAACTGGATTTTCAGCCTTGGATCTCCCCTTTCCTTGTTTGTTTCTTTCTGCTTGGTTTCCTCCTGCTCCCCAAACTCTCTAGTTTCCCGAAGCCAATCCTCGGCTCTCTCTTGCTTAGCCTTGCCTGTTTTTTCTCCCAAAGTTCCTTTCTTTTCCCGTTTCTCCCTTTGCTTCCTTCCTTTCACTCTGTTTTCACTCTCGGCTTTCTCCCATTCTCTCCCACTACCTGGTCTCTTTTCCTCTCCCTTTCCTCCAGTTCTTCCTAGCCTTTTTCTTCTGATCTTTCCTTCGTAACTTGCCTGTCCTTTTTCTCTGATTCTCTTCTCAGCCGTCACCAAAAACCTACCCCTCACAGTCTCCTGCCGTCACTCACTTCACTTTCTCTGAAAGTGAAGTGAGTGAACAAAAAAAGAAACAACTTTGGCCTGTGAAATGCAAATGAACAAAAAAAAACAGCAGACTGTCTCTGAAAATCACCTAAGCATCAAACTTTACTCTAATAATTCAACATCCACACGTGAGCAAGAGCCCAGAATTTCTGGTTACGCAGACCAGATTCCACATAAAACGGAAATAGATAAGAAGAAGGGCTGAAGACTACCTGTTTTCCACCTTTGGACTTGAAATTTCAGCCTGGGTTCGATGAAGAGATCGACTGCAGACCCTGATAAAGAATCCTGAAACTGGATTTTCAGCCTTGGATCTCCCCTTTCCTTGTTTGTTTCTTTCTGCTTGGTTTCCTCCTGCTCCCCAAACTCTCTAGTTTTCCCGAAGCCAATTCTCGGCTTCTCTCTTGCTTAGCCTTGCCTGTTTTTTCTCCCAAAGTTCCTTTCTTTTCCCGTTTCTCCCTTTGCTTCCTTCCTTTCACTCTGTTTTCACTCTCGGCTTTCTCCCATTCTCTCCCACTACCTGGTCTCTTTTCCCTCTCCCTTTCCTCCAGTTCTTCCTAGCCTTTTTCTTCTGATCTTTTCCTTCGTAACTTGCCTGTCCTTTTTCTCTGATTCTCTTCTCAGCCGTCACCAAAACCTACCCCTCACAGTCTCCCGCCGTCACTCACTTCACTTTCTCTTTTCACTCTCCCGCTGCTCCCTTCTCCAACCCTAGCCGCCACACCTTTTTACTCTACCCAGCCGCCACCCCAAATGTCCTAGCCCTCTTTTCTTTTCAAGCCATTCTCTTGCTTTTATATGAAGCCAAATGGGTCCAAACCCTTAGAACAAAGGCTGAGATTAAGTTGGTTTTTGTTTTGGTTCATTTTTGGAGCCGTTTGATCCATTCCTCTAGATGCCTCCAAGCTCCAGCTCTACGTTCTTTTTTTCTGATTTCTTGGCCGCAACGTGAAGATGGACAGCGCGCGTGCTCCGCGCGTGTGAAATACTACCCCTTTTTTGTTTAATTAATTAACAATAATAAAATTATTTCCTTAACAACAAATGAAAATAGGATAAAAATAAACAAAAATCAATGAAATGCTAAATTTTTTTTTGTGTTTGATAAAAGAAATGATTTTCTTCAATATAAAATGAAATAAAAATTAAATTAAAAATGAGTAAAATAAACAAAAATATGAATAAAATAAATAGTAAAATTTTGATGTCTACAGTTTGCCCCTCTTTGTCTGAGTTTCATGGAAACTCGAGACAAAGACGTAGACACCAAATACTTACCTGTAGTTATTTTGCCTTGAACTGAATACATGTAAACATACAAAGTCAGTGGGATAAAACCCGAGCCTGCCGAACGTTAGTGGGATGAACCCGATGCTAACGGAGATCAAAACACGTTAGTGACATAAACTCAATGCTAACAGTAATGAAAATATAACACACGTTAGTGAGTCAATACTCGATGCTAACGGATATGAAAATATAACACACGTTAGTGAGTCAATACTCGATGCTAACGGTGGTAAAAGACACGTTAGTGAGTCAAATTCGATGCTAACGGTGGTAAAAGACACGTTAGTGAGTCAATACTCGATGCTAATGGATATGAAAAATATAACACATGTTAGTGAGTCAATACTCGATGCTAACGGATATGAAAAATATAACACACGTTAGTGAGTCAATACTCGATGCTAACCGTGGTTAAAAACACGTTAGTGGGTTGGACCCAATGCTAACGGATGTAAAAAATATAGCACACGTTAGTGAGTCAATACTCGATACTAACGGTGGTAAAAGACACGTTAGTGAGTCAATACTCGATGCTAATGGATATGAAAATAATAACACACGTTAGTGAGTCAATACTCGATGCTAACGGTGGTAAAAGACACGTTAGTGAGTCAAACTCGATGCTAACGGATATGAAAAATATAACACACGTTAGTGAATCAATACTCGATACTAACGGATATGAAAAATATAACACACGTTAGTGAGTCAATACTCGATGCTAACGGTGGTTAAAGACACGTTAGTGGGTTGGACCCAATGCTAACGGATGTAAAAAATATAGCACACGTTAGTGAATCAATACTCGATACTAACGGTAGTAAAAGACAAGTTAGTGAGTCAATACTGAATGCTAACGGTGGTAAATGACACGTTAGTGAGTCAATACTCGATACTAACGGATATGAAAAATGTTATTGCATGGAAAAAAGATCTTGAATACTTGAATTTTTTTTTTCAAAAATTGCCCCAGTTTGATCAATTTTTGTGCCACCGATCCTTCAATTTGCATTACGGCATGGTTGCTCCTCATTAGAGATTTGATTCACCTCTTCCTCGGTTCGAATTCCTCAATTCTTGGGTGATATTCCACAATTATAAAAAAGTTTGCCCCAGTTTTACTTTTTGGTATTCAAACCTGCAAAAAATAGAAATAATCATAATAATAGATAATGCCACCACCATCCGATCAATCCTACTTTCAAGAAACGTGTAAACATGAGTATTTTGATGTTTTCCCCTCGATGTTGCGAAAAATTCAACTTCGCTCTGTGATCTGATCCAGTTTCGTTGACTTCCAACGCTAATGAGGTATGACATTTGGTATCCCGGAATTTTCGATAAATCAGAGGAATTGCCACTTGATAAATCCAAAGAGATAAACAAGACCATGGAATTCAAGAAAAATATTTTATTTACACAAAATGATGAAAATCCAAATAACTTGAAAACAATCACTTATTTTTTGTTTGAAAGAAAATTAATTGTAGAGAAATGAACTTATAAACTCAAGAATTTATGTTGGATAAACCAAAACACTTTGATCTCAAATAAATTGCCACCCTTGACCCTTTGGATATCGTCCGTCGGGATTCAATGCTTGCAACTAAACCACAAGATGAATAGAAATTCTAATAAACCGAGTCTTCAGCCATTCCATTCCTAACTCACTTTCTCCTTATAGAGTCCTACCTTAGCGCCCTTTCGGGTTTTCACTAAGGCTATCACTTCACCTTTTTATTTTCTTTTGGTCATTTTCCATTTTCATTTTTGTTTGTTCTTCTTTTCTCTTTTTCTTTTTCTTTCTTCTTCTTTTCTTCTAAGGCGCCCTTTTGAATTTTCACATAATGAACAAATCCCGCCGATAGTCTTTATCAATTCAGAAATGTGTTTTAAGAAATGGTGGCATCAGTGCGACAAACCTTCCCTTGCAAAATCGGTGAAAGTGTATTGACATCATTTGCCATGTGATTTAGAAAATTTCCTGAAAGAGGTGATACAAAGAACGGAAGTCAGGACTTTCAATTTTTTGTAATGGGGTCCGGTGGGGTGCTTAGAAAAGTTAAGGCTTGAAATCAGATTTCAAAAGTGGTTTAAATGATCTGAAATCGCATTATTGTGCTAACCCTATTTTAGGGTTAAGCCAAAACTTGCCCCCAGTTTATTCTCAGCTGAGATTTTCTTCTCTTTCAGTTTTCATTTTCCTTTCTCTCATCCCATTCCTTTTTTGAATTTTTCAAATTGCCCCAGTTTATTTTTAACTGAGGTTTTCTTTTGCTCATTTCCTTTTCTTTTATCTTTCCTTCAAAAATTGAATTTGCCCCAGTGTGGGGTTTTTCCTCTCTTTTTTCTTTTCCGAAATTGAATTTGCCCCAGTGTGGGGTTTTTTCTTTCTTTTCCAAAACTAAATTTGCCCCAGTGTAGGGTTTGCGATCCTCAGAAGTTGCCAAACGAAATAATCTATTCTGAAGGTTCAAAAGGGATGACTAGGGATAAAATGTTTCAAGGGGAAAGGAAGAGGGCCTGACTTTCATTCCATTCTTCACATTAACCCTAAAAGGAAATTTTCATTTATTATATGAGGAATTTCTTACACATATCCGATTTGATCGGCTAAGGGGAAAATTTGTCCATTCCACTTCTGTGAGAATAAATACTCCACCTTCTTGATGATAAAAGGGCTCTGTCAATTTGCGGCAAACTCTTCTTTTGGCCTCACTTTGCACTGACAAAAACCACCTTAATGCTTTGTTTTCTCGTCTGAATAGTTATGATTTGACCCTTTTATGGTAAGCACGGGCCAATCCTTCTCTTCTTTGATAATATTGACCATGACGGACTGCATTCATCTACTTCTCATCAAGTAATCACTGCTTCATTTCCTTAAACTTGACCCCAGTTCGGTTTGAGTTTCTCTTTATACCATCCGAGCCTCTTTGAAACATTTTCGGATGTCTCTTCGATATTCTTTTCATTTTGAAATTCAAATTCACACTCGTGAGATATTGAGGTTGCCACCATCGAATTTCGAAATGGTGATATCTAAAGGGATTTTATTCTCAGCCATTTGAAAAAAATGTGTAACACTGTATATAGAAAACTGTACATTTTATTGAATTTCAAGATAAAGACCAAACTGTACATTTTGGTACTTGCTAAAATGAAACGTGTTTTCAAAACCACTTGATTGAAAACTATTTACAAAAAAAACATGGTTAAACAAAAGACACATGTATAAACAATTTTCCATTGGTTTTAACCAAAACAATTCCCCAGATTTATCGAAACTTCCCTTCAAGAGGGAGGAATCCCACTACTTTAGTCCCTTCCAAGATTTTTCGAATTCCTTCATTGGGGTAAATGCCGTGACGGTGTCCACGTGTTCAGGAAAAGGTTTCTTACTTGTGGTCGGTCCTTGTTCTTCCTTTTTCCTTAACACTATATCCCCTACTTCGATCATGTCTTGGATCTTATGTTTTAGTACCCAACAGTTACCGGTCGAGTGACCAGGTGCTCCAGAATGGTAGGCACATGCGGCTTGAGGGTCGTACCCAGCAGAGAAACCTCGACGAGGGCAGCTTGGAGGAGGTATGTCATCAATTTTACCGGCGGCTTTGAGCTGTTCGTACAGTTGGTCAATGGGTCGGTCTATATTGGTGAAAGTTCGGGATCGGCCCGGGTTTTGTATTTTGTTGTTTTGAGAATGGCTGTAGGTCTTTTTGCTTGGTGGAGTAGGTCTGGGATTATGAGGTCGAATTTGGAGGTTGGTTTGAGTTATGGGGAAAGGCATTGTAGGTGGGCTTGCATAATTTGTCCAAGGGTGAGGGTGATTGATGGTAGTATGATAGACAGGACGGGGGTTTGGGTGATATGGGTAGGGTAATGAATAAGTGGGGCGGTGTGAAAATCTAGGTCTGGTCGAGGGGCCCTGATCCCAAACAAAAGTAGTTTCCCCTTCTTTTTCCTTAAACTGTGACTTCTTCCCACTGTTATTCTGGCCTTGCAGAGCCTCCAGTTGCATCTTCAATGTTGACGCATTAACAATTTTCCCGGCCTTCACAAACTCATCAAATTCTTCCAATTTGTTAACAATGGCCGCAAATGAGCATCCAGTCATGCGAAAAATCTCCTCAAAATACGGTGGGTCATGGGTTTTAATAAATGTACGAACAATTTCCTCTTCTGTCATCGGAGGTTCCACCTTTGCGGCCAATTTCCTCCATCTCTTTGCATACGTCTTGTGGTCCTCAGATGGTTTCCTCTTGGTCCCCTCTAATGTGGTTCTCGTCGGAGCGAGCTCGCAGTTATATTCATACTGTCTCACAAAAGCGGTTGATAAATCAAGCCAGGATCTTATATCCTCAGGCTTCAAGTTCGAATACCAATCCAATGCATTGCCTTCTAGACTCTCATGAAATAGGCGTACAGGCAGATTCTCATCATCTATCGGCCTCCCTAATTTGTTTGCAAACATCCGAAAGTGCGTCTTAGGATTGCCAGTTCCATCGTATTTACTAAACTTGGGTGCTTTGAAACCCATTGGCAATTGCATATCCGGAAATAGGCACAGTTCGTTGTAGTCCAGGCGCCCTTGCTTGCTTAAACCTTGGCTTTTCCTCATGAACTCATCAAATCGATCTAATTTCTTTAACAAATTTTTATCCACAGGCGCGGATGACTCCCCAGCTTCAACTTTCCCTTGGGCGGCGGTGTCTAGAGTGAATGGTTCAGCGGTGGAACAGTAATATGGCCCTTGAGGTTCAGGTGGCATGTTCAGACTAACATGTGGATAATTCTGGGAAATTTGGGCGTACGAAGGGTTGGTTTGAATGTTAGGTGCGTAGGCAGGTGGCGGGCCATGGGTGGGATAAGTGAAAGCTTCCTCAGGTGGTGCTGGAGCAAAAAGGGTTTGAGTGTGGGATGCGGACAGTGGTTGAGGTTCGGGTTGAGTGGCAGGTAAGGGCTCATGTTGGACACCGCTACTACTACCAGTGACTATCTGATCAATCACGCTTCGTTGGGCCGTCATTTCCATGCTTAACTCATTAAATTTATTCAAAATTTCGCTCAGTTGAGCTCCCAAGTTTGCCAAGTCAGTTGATGGCGTCGTCGCAGGCCTATCGGATGACTCCGGATGCGTACTCATGTTTACACTAATTCTTGAATCTCGGCTACGTGATCGGGTAATAATGGGGTTTCTTTGTGTAGCTATATTTACAATTATCTGAAAATTTAGAAAAATCCCTTTTTTAAATTCCCTTTTTGATTAACTGCTGATACAAAGAAAAGAAAGAAAAAGAAAAAGACCCGAGTTAGTATATATTGAAGTAATTTGAATGCATGCCCTATTGGGGGAGCCCTTTTTGTGCCAAGGGTAGGCCTAACATGAGAATGCAATCCTTCAGGGTAGACACTATACAATACCTGATGGATCCGATCAACTTATTGATTGGAAAAATAATTTGAAAATTTTGGACCGATTGAATAGCGGGAGACCTCTAACAGAATGAGGACAAATCCAAATGAATGGTTTTGCTTGGCACAGGAATTCATTCAAATCAATTTAACCATTGCAATGGCTAGAAACCCTAATCTATCCAAATAGAATTAACACAATGGATGATTTTCTCAAAATCGACTAGGTTTCTCAATTTACAATTTGACATTGAAACCCTAAATGGTCAAATGGGTTGGATGAAATTGATGATTTATTTAAAAATTGACTGAGTCACCCTAAAAATGGGCAAACTAGTCAAATGAATTGAATGAAATTTGATAGTTTATTCAAATTTGACTGGATCACTCTAAAAGGGTAAATTGGTCAAATAAAATTGATGATTTATTCAAAACTGACTGGATTGTCCTAAAAATGGATTAATTGACAAAATGGATTGGATGAATTTGATGGTTTATTTGAAAAATTGATTGAATTGAATGTTCATTAGTAGTTTCAAAAATTCATTGCAATACATCAGTCTATGAGCCTTCTAAAATCAAGATTTGGCCTCAATATATTTACCGTCTCAACAATTATGAATTATTTGTGAATTTCTTTCAAATTAATGTCCTTTACGCAAGGGAATTTTACCAACTATATTAAAATGGCCAAAAGATGATTATTAGATGCTCACATTCTAATGTGCAAAAGTTGTTTTATTATCATGAAAAAAGATCAGATCCTACTTTACCTCGTGTACTACCCCTTTGGATGATACAACAACTATAGACGTGCAAGTCTCATTGGATTACGTATCCGAGACACAAGGCGGCTTATTCCTAACACGGGATCCCCTAAATGGCATTCCCTCTAGGGTTTGTGTGTAATGCCAGTTTATTAAAGCAATTAAATATGCAATTTGAAGTGAAACATGACCTAAGGAACCCTTTATATGCCAGGGTGGGCCTAAAATGACATGCACTTATTAACCTATAAATGCAGTACATCTGAATTAAACGTGCGATAGCCTATCTAAAAGGGTAGGTTCTAAAGACGATCATGCCAAATCTCTAATTTCCTAACGTTTGTGAATGCAAAAGACAAGAAAACAAGGAAATGTTAGTTCAACACATAACACGTTGTGGCAAATAAATGATACGAAAATCAATAAGAAAAATAAGAAAAGAGGGGTGGAATCCCTCCCCTCGTGCCTAATGTCCCTAGTTAGGTAAGGTTGACTCTAACTTAGGCAATTTCTATCATGGATGCATGAGGTTGGGCTCACTAATGCATCTAGACTCGATCAGGCTTTAGGCTCCCAAGCCTTCAGACAAAGAGGCGAAGGGTCATCAATCCCAAGGCCCTTGGTCGGTGGCTCGAGTGATCCCTTAGGTATCGCTATGGGCGCAGCGCACACCATCCGCCTACCTAAGGCAATCGATCCATAATCCTACAGGAGGTGTGGGAAACGCCACGAAAAAAGAAAAATAGGGTAAATAAACTATGCATGCACGTATGAGGTGTTTTTCTTTTGAGGGGAGGGATTATACCATCAAACGCGGTCGACGGTTCTAGGGTAACTTCTCCCCCTCCCAACAATGCAAGCGCGGTACAAGCAAAAAACAAATAAATAAACCATCCATTCATCACATACATAGTGTGCGGGGAGTGATTACGCGCGCGTGCAAATGCAAAAAACCCTAAAAAGAGGAAAAAGGGAAAGGAAAAAGAAAAATGCAACCTAAAAACCTCTAAATGTGATATATAAGAAGGTTAGAAAAAGAAAATGATTGACTAAATCGGATGCTCGGACTCTCTAAGTCCCCAGTGGAGTCGCCAGCTGTCGCGCCCCATTTTTGAAATAAGAAAAATAAAGAGGTTTTAACAAAAATGGATTTTTGGTTGATATTGATTTGAAAAAGTGTGTTTTTGATTTGTTAGAAAATAAATAAGGAAAATGAAATGGGTCTAAATGGGACTTTGAAAATGCGATGATTTGACCCAAAATAATAGTTTAAAAAGGGTTTTTGAATAAAAAATCGGAGTCGCCACTTGGTATTGAGTTGAGGTGTACCAAGTCACCTAAAATGAAATTTTTTAAAGAAAAAGTAGAAAAACCCTTTTTAAACGACTCCAAATCTACGTAAATCAGAGAAAAAGATTCGAGAGTCACATTTGAAGAGAGGGAAGACGAGGATAAAAATCCAAGGCACCCTCTCAACCTAGCCAAGGCTAGTTGGGTGATTTAGTCAAGGATTTTCTTATTTTTTAACCTAAAAATTTATTACATTTGAAAGTCACTATATGAATGCAAACCCTAGATCTAAGGGGGATATCGAGGGGTCAAGATATTTCTTCGAAGCTATTTGATGCAAATCGCATTAATTGCGACGCCCAAAAGTAAACTTTCGAAGAAGTCACGAATAGTACAAAAATATGAGAGTCAAAGAGAAATGAAAAGGAAAAATCAAATAAAAATAATAAAATAATTATATAAATATACATGTCCTAAAGGAATGCATCATGTTGGGTACGGGGGACTAATGTTCGTGACTCAATTTTCCCTTTAATAGAGGGAATACGAGCGTGCTAAGGCTAGAAAGCCAAACTCGTCCATATCCCATATTTAAGGGGTATTTCATACCTAATCAAGCAAATGATCTAACCTAATTTCTATTTCCCTAAATGAAATGCAAGTCTAATGTCATGTTTTCATACAAAGGGGCAAGGAATATACTTATAAGGGAAAATATGAGATAAGGGATATACATATAAGGGAATATGGGATAAGAGATGTACATATACAAGGAAAGTGTCATACAAAAATGGTAAAAACCCTAAAAGTAAAAAAAACATGCATGATATGAAGTGATTTCATCACGCAATTATGATCTAACGCTCAAAGGGCTCCTAAGGGTCTAGCATTGGACTAACCCATATTTCTACTTTCTCACTAGCGTTGGACTAATGAGAAATCTGAAAAAGAGGCCACAACTAGCGTTGGACTAGTGTGGTGACGTCATGCATTCATTTATAATCAAATAAATCATGTAAAACTAATAAAAAGCAAATAAACACATAAATTCACATAAGCACGTAGCAAATAAGCATGATATCTAGATGCAAAGTCCTAGGAAAGCGGTAAACACGTAACACATAGGCATGCTAGGCACACAAAACAAGTAAAGCGAATAAAGCCCTAACTATTACATTCGAGGAGCCCTACTACAATCTAAAGGGGGAAAGAATTAAATAAATACCTAACTATTACAATTTTGGCGTTTAAATGCCTTGCAAATAACCAAAAATTAAAATAAAATAAATATACTAAATTAAATAACTAAAACGAATAAATGAAAGAAAAACATTCAAAAGACATGCAATTAAACACATAAAGTCACATTGGGGCACATAGGATCAAATAAGGCATAAAATAAGGAATAGAGTGTACCTCCCTTGAGTTGGGACCCTAATGACACGAATTCACTTATTTACCCTCCAAAATAATAAAAAGGGTCAAGGCATCACTTTAATTAAAATAATCACATGAAATGGAGATAAACACAAAAATTAAATTAATCAAGTGCTCAAATAAAAGTAAACAAACCATATTTGACAAATTAACACAACTAAGGACGCAATTTGAAAGAATTAAAGAAATTAAGGGATCAGAATCACTATTATTGCACATGTTAAGGATCTAAAAGGAAATTAATTAAAATCAAGGACTTAAAGTGAAACCTACCAATCAAACGCTAAAATTCACAAAAATAAATGAAAACCAATTTGCTACAATTAAGCCACAAAACACCAAAATTCCTAAAAGAATCGAATTAAAACTATAAATCTAGAAAAGGTTACTAAACCTTCAAATTCATCCTAAAACTCATGCATATTCTACCCAAAAGAAAATAGATTAAACTTTATCGAAGAAATTGACATTTTAAAAGATCAAGATCGCCTTAAATTTTCAATTTTATGGGCCATAGTAGCATTAAAGGAAAATCAAGGGGTTAAAGTGCGAATTTGGAAAATATTTCCATGCATGCGTGGAAAGCTTGCTGCAACCGAAGTTTTCTTCTGCAACTTCTTTCCAGGTTACTCAAATGCAATCTCCCATACATCCTAACGCAACTAATATTTCAGTCAACAGATATTTGGGCTAAATAACAGGACAACTAAGCTTTCTTTTCATTTTTGAACCCAAAAAAACCAGAAAACGCAAGAGCATGCAAGTGAAAGCTTTTTGGCAAACTAGTTCTATCATTTCTGCTACAATTTTTTTTTTTGCCGTAAGCCTCTACAATTGTATGTAAACCTTCGGCCAACCAAATTCACACAAAACTTTGAGCCAATCCCAATTAAACATGGCTAAGCAAGGGAATTCTTGGAAAAGATCTCGTGCAAGATTCATGCAAATGCTACATGCAAGTTCACGGAAAAAACATTTCTGCAACAAGTAAAAAGTTGGGCAGCCAGCTGATGAAGCTTCCTGCAAATTCCATACCAGACTTCGGACCCAAGCACACAGCTTCGCTCAAGAATTTTTGAACCAAAATCATAATTCACAACTAAGCAACAAGACACATAGCTTCAGCGTCCAAACAAGCAAAAAAACAATATGAAAAAAAAATGCAAATTTTCCCCTCAGAAGCTGCCTTCTCCGTTACTGATTCTTTGCTGCAACTTTGCAGCTTGTTATCCTTATTAATCATCCATAAATTCAAACCAAGACCAGATAAAAGTAATTACCATAAACTTATCAGCTAATATACCATAAAACACAAACCACTAACATGCCAAACTCTAGTGTGAAACTTGCTGAAAATTCGATAGAGGAGGCCCAATAGGACATACAACAACAAAATGAAGGAATGGGGATGGCTTCCAATATCTCAAAATGGAATCACTCTTTCACATAGCATGAGGAATCATGCGGAAAGAAAAACCAAGTCCCAGGGACACGGTACTCCATAGGCAAAATTAGAGCAACAAAACATATAAAATAACAAAACACTGCAAGCATCAGCAACTCCCTCATGTGACCGGATACCCATCAAGACAACAGCTACAAGAAGAAAATTCACGAAGAAATGCGTATATGGTATACCTATCAAGCCACAAGCAAAACCCACACTTCTGTTCCTTAAATCCAGACCCATCCCATGGATTCTTAGCTCAAACAGAAGCAAAACTTAACCTTCTTCGCATAACAAACCCAGACATGCAAACGGAGTGTGTCGGATGAAATGCAAACGAAAAACAGACATATTTGGCTCTAGATTTTAGCAACAAAAAGTAAGAAAAACAAGAGCCATCAGGCCTAGCTAGACTCCAAAACACAGGACAGACAAAAAATAAACAACTTTGGCCTGTGAAATGCAAATGAACAAAAAAAAAACAGCAGACTGTCTCTGAAAATCACCTAAGCGTCAAACTTTACTCAAGTAATTCAACATCCACACGTGAGCAAGAGCCCAGAATTTCTGGTTACGCAGACCAGATTCCACATAAAACGGAAATAGACAAGAAGAAGGGCTGAAGACTACCTGTTTTCCACCTTTGGACTTGAAATTTCAGCCCGGGTTCGATGAAGAGATCGACTGCAGACCCTGATGAAGAATCCTGAAACTGGATTTTCAGCCTTGGATCTCCCCTTTCCTTGTTTGTTTCTTTCTGCTTGGTTTCCTCTTGCTCCCCAAACTCTCTAGTTTCCCGAAGCCATTCCTCGGCTCTCTCTTGCTTAGCCTTGCCTGTTTTTTCTCCCAAAGTTCCTTTCTTTTCCTATTTCTCCCTTTGCTTCCTTCCTTTCACTCTGTTTTCACTCTCGGCTTTCTCCCATTCTCTCCCACTACCTGGTCTCTTTTCCTCTCCCTTTCCTCCAGTTCTTCCTAGCCTTTTTCTTCTGATCTTTTCCTTCGTAACTTGCCTGTCCTTTTTCTCTGATTCTCTCCTCAGCCGTCACCAAAAACCTACCCCTCACAGTCTCCCGCCGTCACTCACTTCACTTTCTCTTTTCACTCTCCCGCTGCTCCCTTCTCCAACCCTAGCCGCCACACCCTTTTACTCTACCCAGCCGCCACCCCAAATGTCCTAGCCCTCTTTTCTTTTCAAGCCATTCTCTTGCTTTTATATGAAGCCAAATGGATCCAAACCCTTAGAACAAAGGCTGAGATTAAGTTGGTTTTTGTTTTGGTTCATTTTTGGAGCTGTTTGATCCATTCCTCTAGATGCCTCCAAGCTCCAGCTCTACGTTCTTTTTTTTTCTGATTTCTTGGCCGCAACGTGAAGATGGACAGTGCGCGTGCTCCGCGCGTATGAAATACTACCCCTTTTTTGTTTAATTAATTAACAATAATAAAATTATTTCCTTAACAACAAATGAAAATAGGATAAAAATAAACAAAAATCAATGAAATGCTAAAATTTTTTTTGATAAAAGAAATGATTTTCTTCAATATAAAATGAAATAAAAATTAAATTAAAAAAGAGTAAAATAAACAAAATATGAATAAAATAAATAGTAAAATTTTGGTGTCTACATACCGCTCTCGTCCTCTCTCTCTCTCTCTCTTTTGATTGAATGATGCTTGTTAAATGAATGTATATGACTTGCACTTGTACTTGAGCATATTGTAACTCGTGAACACTGAGCGGCAGTATGTACCACACCCTATTCGGGTGGGAGGTGCCTCTCATACCGACTCAGTGCTATAAACAATCATGTTTTAACTCGTGAGTATTGAGCGGTAGCATGTGCCACACCCAATTTGGGTGGGAAGTGTTTCTCATACGGACTCAGTGCTATGATCGATTTTCTGAGCAGCAGCATGTACCACACCCTATTCGGGTGGGAGATGCCTCTCATACCGACTCACACCCCAACCACTTATGAAAATTTTATAGTTTGATCTTTTGAAATCTTGCTTGGCATAATTGCCATCTCAAGCGTGTTTGGTTCCGAATCTGAGAGGGTGCTATGTTGGATGGAGGAAGTAAGTGGAGCACTACGGTCATGTTACTACGTGAGTTGACGGAGAGTCAATCTCAAATGGCTTGAAGCGGTCGAGATGTGGAAATAGCTCCTGAGAGTTCCTGTATCCTTCCCTATGTGTTTATTTCCTACTTGTGCACTTAAATGAAAGTTCATGTTAATGTTGCCTTCAAGAATGCTATTTGATTAATTAGTACTACTTGTTTGCTTGCTTGATTTTTTTGGCCTCACTAAGCGTTAGCTCATCCCCTTTAGTTTGTTTTCCTTAACAAGTTTTGGAAGTGAAAATTGGAGATTCTAGACTAGCAACTTTTGGTGGGAGCTAGTATATTTTTTGTATGAAATTGGAGATTCTTAAAGTGTAAATTTTGTTATTTTTGGATATGGTGATTGTAATTGTAATTGCTAACCTTAGAAGTGTGGTTTGTATATTCGAAATATTTCTTAATTAAGTTGACGGTTGATTTGTGAGCCTCTATTAAGCTTGAACGAGTATGTGAGTTCTGACGAGAGTTGGACAGGCATTCCGCTAATATCCTAGAATTCGCCCCAGGGAGAGGTGGGGAGCGTCACACGTGGGGTTAGATAGGTACAAGAACCAAGAGAGAAGAAAGGTGCAACGGTTAAGCCACAACCTAAATCTCGAACCGAAAGAGGGGATCAGGTGGCAATGACAATTCAGAAAATGACTAATATTCTCGCTCGGTTGGTGGAACAGCAGGGTCAAACCCCTGTTAATCAATTTAGGGACCATGAAACAGGGAAAGATAGGGCCCTCGAGCGATTTCAAAAGTTTTATTCTCCTAAGTTTCTTGGAGAACCAGATCCTGAGGTAGCCGAGAAATGGTTGGAGGCGATGATCAATATTTTCGCTGTCTTGAATTATATGGAAGAGAGGCAGGTGAATTTTACTGTATTTCAATTTGAGGGACCAGCCAGAGGCTTGTAGAATATAGTTAGGGCTAAGTGGGAGAGAGAACGGACGGCATGGACCTGACTGAATTTTGTGCGAGAGTTTAACGAGAAATATTTCCCACCGATAATCAAGGAGAAGAGGGAGGACGATTTCATTAAACTCCGTCAGGGAACCAAAAGTGTATCTGAATATGAGACTCAGTTCACTAACTTATCCAAATTTACTCCCGAATTGATAGCTACGGAGCAAAAGAGAGTGAGGCGGTTTATACAGGGACTAAGACCCCGTTGGAAGGTGAGTTTTTTTAGTGTTTGTATAAAACTTTACTGTAAATCACTGTAGAAGTTGTAGAAAAACTTTTGTGAGATGAAAAACTTTTTTTCCTTTTCCTTTTCTTTCTTTCTTTTTCTTTTTTCTTTTTTTTCTTTCTTTCTTTTTTCTTTTCCTTCCTCCCTTCCCCTTCCCCTATTCAGTTGTTCCCTCTCCAACGTTCTGCCAATGAAGAAAGAACTTTCTTTCTTTTTTTTTTTGCTTTTTTTCTCTCCCCCTCTCCT
Source organism: Coffea humblotiana (assembly GCA_023065735.1). NCBI lineage: Eukaryota > Viridiplantae > Streptophyta > Magnoliopsida > Gentianales > Rubiaceae > Coffea > Coffea humblotiana. The sequence continues at coordinate 40,189,387 of CM041209.1, read as the reverse complement.
GCCCGCCACCCCTCCCTCTCCCTCCCTTGCTACCGCTCTTCTTCCTCTCTCCTTCCCCTTCCTTCCCTTGCCACCCCCTCTCCCGCCACCCCTCTGCCCGTTACCCCGCCCTCTCCCTTCCCCGCCACCCCTCTTCTCCCTCTCCCCTTCCCCTTCCTTTCCCTGTCATCCCTCTTCTCCCTCCCCCGCCACCCCTCTCCTCCCCTCTCCCCATCCCCCTTCCCTCGCCCGCCTCTGCAAAAGAAGACCGGCACCTGAGTTTTGCAGTAACAAAAACAATTTTTTTTCTAATTTTTCCTCTCCCTCTCCTCTCCTTCTCTTGTCGACAGATGAAGCAGCAAGAGAAATTTTTTTTTACAATTTCCTTCTCCCCCTCTCCTCCCTTTCCCTCGCCACCCTCTTCTTCCTCCGGTGCGATCTGGTCTCGCGACCAAATCGATCAAAGGGGAAGGGGAAGAGTGGTAGGGGAGGAGTGAGGGAGAGGGAGAAAAAAAAAGAGAGAATCAAAATCGGACAAAGGGGGAGGATGGCAGGGGAGGAAGAGGGGGAGAGAGAGAAAGGAAAAAAAAAAAGACCGGCACCGGAAGAGGTGATCGGCGCCAGAACCAGTGGCGGAGGTGGTTGCCGGCGACGGAGGTAGTGGTGGGTTGGGGTGGGGGAGGAAGAAGAAGAAAAGGGGAAGAGAATTTTTTTTTTTTTTTTTGGATATTTTAAAATGTGTAGGTTAAAAACTTTGATAAATTTTTGGGATTCCTGTAGCAAAAGTTGTTAAAAAACTAGTATCATACAAACTTGCCTAAAAATCAAGGTTCCAAACAGGGCCTAAATGTAGAGATACATGAAGCCTTGGCGGTGACACAAATTAATACCATTACGGAGGTTTTTGAGAAAATTCAGAGGATAGAAATTGCGAGAGCACGGGTAAGGGTTTTTCATGCAAAAAGGAGAGGTGCGTCTAGTGAAAGTCAGGGGAAGGTACATGATAATCGGGGCATGCCATCCCCTAAAGTGGGTCGATGAGCTGGCGGTGGAAGAATGTCACGGACATCTAGGGGAGTTACTCCGAGAGGAAGCCCCAAGTGGAAGGGGACAGGCGAGATGTGCCAGACATCCGCCTCTCGAGTGTCTCGTGAGTACTGTAGGAAATCCAACCACACTGAGGATAATTGCTAGCAAAGGCTCGAAAGTGTTTACGGTGTGGAAGTACTGAGCACCGGATCGCCAATTGTCCACTGATTAGTGATGCTCAGCCAGCTGACAGATCAAACTCTAAACCGACCAATATAGGAGGGACCAGGCCAAGGGTGCCAGTCAGGGTGTACGCCTTAGACCAACAGTCGATACCTAAGCCATCAGAGGTAGTGAAAGGTACGATTCCTATTTTTCATCGTTTCGCCAAGATTTTGATAGATCCTGGTGCAACGCATTCTTTCATTAACCCTACTTTTATGTGTGAAATTGATGTGAAAATCGAGAGACTACCATATGATTTAGAAATAAAAACACCTACGGGTAATCAATATTTACTTGCTAATGGGGTGTATAGAAACTGTGACATTTGGATTGGTGAGCGGAAATTGATAGTCGACCTTATAAATCTAACCATTAAGGGGTATGACGTTATTATAGGAATGGATTGATTGACTCGTTATCATGCTCGGGTAGATTGTCTTACAAAGGTGATTGAGTTTTGCATACCCAGTGAGGCGACCTTAAAACTAGATGTGATGGATATTTTAGCATCATCTACCCTTATTTCGGGAATTAGGGCTAGAAAATTGTTAAGTAATAGGGCACGGGAATATCTAGTTTTTCTAGTTAACACCCCAAGAGAAAAGATGAAACTAGAAAATATGCCGGTGATAAGTGAATAGTCAGATGTATTTCCGAACGAATTAGTGTCATTACCACCTGGGAGAGAAATCGAGTTTAAGATTGATTTAACACCTGGAACTACTCCCATCTCAAAAACCCCTTATCGGATGGCGCTCGCTGAACTTAAGAAGTTAAAATTGCAATTGCAAGGCTTGCTAGAACAGGGATTTATACATGAGAGTGAGTCACCTTGGGGCGCTCCAGTGTTTTTTGTCAAAAAGAAGGACGGAACCTTGAGGTTGTGCATTGATTATCGAGGGTTGAATGCAGTGACCATTAAGAATAAATATCCTTTGCCCCACATTGACGAGTTATTTGATCAATTACAAGGGGTTGTGGTATTTTCTAAATTAGATTTTCGACAAGGATATTATCAATTGAAAATTAGAAAGGAGGACGTGCCAAAAACTGCTTTTAACACTCGATATAGGCATTACGAGTTTGCAGTGATGCCATTTGACTTAACTAATGCTCCAGCGGCATTCATGGATTTAATGCACCGGGTGTTTAAACCTTATTTGGATCGATTTGTACTGGTATTTATTGATGATATTCTGGGGTATTCTAAGACAAATGAGAAGCATGAACAACACTTGAGAATAGTATTACAAACCTTAAAAGAGCACCAGTCATTTGCCAAGTTTAGTAAGTGCGAATTTTAACTAGAGAAGATATCGTTTCTAGGCCATATAATCTCCAAAGATGGACTCACTGTAGATCCGGCTAAAGGTGAAACTATTGCTACATGGAAATTGCCGGAGAATCCTACTGAAATTCGAAACTTATTGGATCTAACGAGGTATTATCGTCGGTTTATAAAGAATTTTTTAAAAATTGCAGGACCCCTAACAAATTTGACTAAGAAATAAGGAAAATATATTTGGGATGTTAAGTATGAAACTAGTTTCCAAGAATTTAAGAAACAATTGACCATGGTTCTAGTGCTGGCTTTGCCAAATGGGGAAAATAGCTATACGGTATATATCGACGCTTCGAGAGAAGGATTGGGGTGTGTTTTAATACAAAAAATGAATGTAATTGCCTATGCTTCTCGAAAGTTAAAATCTCATGAGCAAAACTATCCAACCCATAATTTAGAACTTGCGACCGTTGTGTTTGTTTTGAAGAAATAGCGGTATTATTTATATGGGGTGACGTTTGAAGTATATACAAACCATAAGAACTTTAAGTACTTATTCTCCTAGAAAAAGCTAAATCTGAGACAACGTCGATGAGTAGAGTTTTTAGAAGATTATAATTGTACCATTAATTACCATTCAGGAAATGCCAATATTGTAGCAGATGCTTTAAATCGGAAGGTTCAATTAGTAGGTTTAATGGTAGGAAAGTGGAGCCTGTTAGAAAATATTTGTGAATGAAACTCTCGTCTTGAACTGCAGAAAGTTATCTTCGAAAATATTGAAGCGAAATCGATATTATTGGATCGAATTAAAGAGGATCAAAAGAAAGAGCCAACAGTACAAAAGTGGGTGAAAAGAGTGAAGAAAGAAGAATTACCTGATTTTAATTTAGGTTCCGATGGAATTCTAAGATTTTGAAATCGCATCGTCGTACCAAAAGATGAAGAACTGAAAAGGGAGATTTTGAAAGAATCTCACCGCTCTAGGTACACGGTACATCTAAATAGTGGTAAGATGTACCAGATTCTCAAAAATCTGTATTGGTGGGACAATATGAAAGCGGAGATTGCTCAATTTGTTCAAAAGTACCTTATGTGTCAACAAGTGAAAGTTGAATATAAAAAAACCGTCAAGTCTGTTACAGCATTTAGAGATACCTGAATGAAAGTGGGAACACATAACGATGGATTTTGTATCAGTGTTGCCATGAACTCAAAGGAGTCATGATGCGATTTGGATGATAGTGGACCGATTGACTAAAACCGCACATTTCCTGCCGATTAATATGAAATATTCTTTGGAGAAACTTGCCAAACTTTATATGGACGAAATTGTGAGATTACACGGGGTACCAGTAAGTATAGTATCAGACAGAGACCCTAAATTTGTATCTCGGTTTTGGCAAAAGTTGCAAGAGGATTTAGGAACTAAGTTGAACTATAACACGGTTTATCATCCTCAAACCGATGGACAGTCAAAGAGAACTATTCAAACTCTTAAGGATATGTTAAGAGCCTGTATTGTAGATTTTGGAGGGAGTTGGAGCCAATATCTGACGCTGGTTGAGTTTGCGTATAACAACAGTTATCACTCTTCTATTTAAATGGCCCCATATGAAGCATTTTATGGATGAAGATGCCAATCACCGATCCATTGGGATGAAATAGGAGAGAGGAAGATTATAGATCCGACAACAATACCATGAGTTGAGGAAGTCTACGAAAAGGTAAAAGTGATACGTCAGGGCCTTCAAACAGCCCAAAGTCGACAAAAGACTTATGCCGACCATCGAAGAAAGGATTTGGAGTTTGAAGTAGGAGACGAGGAATTTCTTAAGGTTACTTCATTGCAGGGAAAGATCAAAGCAGGAAAGGGAAAGAAGTTACAACCAAGATACATAGAACCTTTTACTATACTCCAGTGGATAGGAAAGGTGGCTTATCTACTAGAGTTACCAGCTAGTTTATCTCGAATCCATGAATTTTTCCATATTTCTTTGCTTAAAAAATATCACCCGGAACCGACTCATGTTTTGCCATCAGAAGATATTGAACTTGATGAATCTCTAACCTACGAGGAACGACCTATTTGAGTACTAGACCGAAAGGTAAAGGACTTGAGAAATAAACAAATTTCACTAGTTAAGGTTCTATGGAAACACTATGAGGTGGAAGAAGCAATCTGAGAGTTAGAGACGGATATGCAAGAAAAGTACCTTGAGCTATTTACGAATAAAGGTATGAATTTCGATGTCGAAATTCTTTTAAGGGGGAGAGAGTGTGAAGACTTGCAAAATTCTCCATATTTTCTTAAAATTTTCTTTTATTTTGAATAAATTACTTTATAATATCGTTACTACCCATTTACTCCCTCAATATTTGTAATAAATAATAGAATTGAGAGTTTTACTTTTACTTTGATAGTTAGATTAAATTAAGGTTTTTGCGCATTTTGGTAGTGTGATCACTTGGTGAAGTGTGTGTACTAAATTTGGTGGATAAGAGTGAATATTAGGTAAGAAAAAGTGTGTGATTAGAAGTGCTAATAATAAGTTAGTGAATCATAAGTTAAAACCCAAGTACAAGAGAGTTAAGGAAAATAGGCTTGAACCGACGTGCACCGTTTGTTACCGATTGAGTACACCACTTGACCAATATTTTCTTACGCTAATCTTCTTGTTTTTATATCATATAATCAACCCTCAATTATTCCTCCATTTAGCCGAAATCTTTGACTAAAGAAAAGGAAAAAAAGAGAAAAAGAGAAAGAAAATCTTGATTGCCAAGTGTTGGCAATCAAGGAAGTGTTTGACCAAGTTATTTCTTCTCTTCTTATCTTTCATCTTGGCTACATTTCCTCCATTGTTTCTTCATGTTGGCCGAGAGCAAGGAGAGAAAAAGAAAAGGGAAGAAAACTTTCATTCCAACCTTGATTTTGCCTTGTTTGAGTTGAGATCACAAAAATCAAACCGATTAAACTAGTCCCTTGGTGCTTAGGAAACTTGGAGTGAAGAGTTTCTTGGAAGAAAGTGCTTGGTTCTTCAATTTTCAAGAAATATTGGAAGGTATAAGCTTATCAACTTCCTTTCTCTTTCTTATTCTAGCTAAATATGATGTAGTTGGCTTGAATCTTGGAGTATCATGGATGATCTTCTAGTTTTGGTCTTGATTAGTGAAATTTCAGTTAGAGTTTAGTAATTTTCTGTGACGCCCCACTTCTCCCAAGGACGAACCCAAGGGTATCCGCGGAACGCCTGCCCAACTCTCGCCAGGACTCGATACAATTTCAATTCAAACTTAAGATAAACAACTAAGGAATGACAGTCGAAGTAAGAAAAGTCACTTCCTTAAACAAACTTTCAAGTGTTATAACTCAAGTTCTCAAAAGTACATCACTTTTCCCAAAATACAGTCTCCCAAAGTCGTCTAATCAATTACATTAATATTCAAATCAAAAGGGCCATCAAGTCGACCTCTCCATAATTCCTTCCATTTCGCCTCCTATTAAGGAAAACAAAACTAATGGGATGAGTTGACGCTCAGTAAGGCCAAGAAAATTATGCAAGCACGTAATTCAAATAATAATAAAACTTGTACGAGAAATAAAGCTATAACATTTAAGTAATTTGTGAATATTCACAAAACATCTCATTTTCACTTGCTTTGCCAAAGTTCAATCTAATACCATCTCATGATGACACTCCGTCACCCGAGTGGGTAATTAAGTCCATAGAACTTTACTTATTCCATTTATGATTCTGAGTCGACATGAGAGGTACCTCCCACCCGAATCGGTGTGGTACATGCCATCGCCCAGGGAATCGGTTATATGTTATGGTTCTGAGTCGACATGAGAGGTACCTCCTACCCGAATCGGTGTGATACTTACTATCGCTCAGTGGTCGATGAGACATCGCTCCAATCGACTTATACTTTGTTTATGGTTCTGAGTCGACATGAGAGATACCTCCCATTCGAATCGGTGTGGTACTTACTATTGCTCAATGGTCGATGAGACATCACTCCAATCGATTTAGAATAGTTTGTGGTTCTGAGACAACATGAGAGGTACCTCCCACCCAAATCGGTATGGTACTTACTATCGCTCAAAGAACCGATTAATTGTTTAGGGTTTTGAGTCGACATGAGAGGTACCTCCCACCCAAATTGGTGTGGTACTTACTATCGTTTAGTGAATCGATTATAACACTGAAACGGTATGAGAGGCACCTCCCACCCAGATTGGTATGGTACTTGCATCTGCTCAGAACTTATGAGTTAGACATGTTTATGAATAATTACTGATCATATGTATTCAAGTAACAAGTATCGCATAATTAAAAGAAAGAGAAGACGAGAGCGTCCATAAGTCGAGGAGATTCACTCCACTTGACATCACAACACAAATATGGTTTGCAATAACAACACTTCACTTCATTCACATAGCAATTCACTTTACACAATTCGAATATCAATTTACATAGCACAATTCAAGTGTAGCATTACTTAAGGGAGAGCGAGTGCGGTAAAATACACACTCGTCTTAACAATTCCATAATACTCAATTAACAATTAAAGCATTTATCAACAATTCATGCACTTGACACTCACCTAGTCAAAATAAGAGAGTGGTGCACAATCAAGTATTTAAGTGTCCGCTGTGAGGTCCTCTTGAAGGTTCCCTTGAGTGCCTGAGCAAAAATAATCGGCGATTACACGCTATCACTTAGAAACCCCTAACTATCGGGGAAGATTGTACCCTTGTACAATACTTAAGAAAATATCGTGAAAAGAGCCTAAATTACTCGTAAATCGAGACTCAAAAGTGGGGTTTAATCATGCAAGGTAAAACTGTTTTCCCTCAGAAATCAAGTCTAAAACGGTCATTTAGTATCGAAGGAAAATGGAGTTTCTAAAAACTCAATTCCCTTCAAGTTTAAAAAATTTCAGTTTAGAGGAGCAATTTTTGAAAAATCATATCTTACACTCCGTAGGTCTAAAATTGGAAAACTTGGTACTGTTGGAAACTACTTCCAAAGTACTAAAAGTTCCTAGAAGTCACTTTTCCATGATTCAAAACGAAAGACACTCAAATTTTGGATTCAAGTTGCTGATTTGGACTCCCAAGACAGATTCGAGGTTGGTTTTTGACAAACTTTGGAAATTCGGCAAAATTCACAGAATGTGAAATAACCTCTCAAATTTAGAACTCAATTAGAGTTACAATCAAAGTTTAAAATGCCACAAACAGAACAAGAATCGGATTTTGAGCGCCAAGATATAGCGGCTCAAAGTTGGTACAAAATGAAGGCCACTGGACAAAATTCCAGATTTGAGTCACAAACTTTAGGATTCTAGTTGGGCATTGAAATAGACTTGGAATGGCACCAAATTTAGTATGATTACACTACCATATAAGGGATATTCCTCTGTCAAATTTCAACCAAATATTCGGACGGAAAGTCAGTTAACAAGAACACTAAAGTTCCAAGAATTTCCAAGGCAATTCTGCCTTAGGCTTTCATTTTCCTTTTTCAAACCTTTGGCCAATGAAATCATCTCAAACATGGTTCATTTATGAAGCAAAGGTTCAAAAAACATTCAACATACATTTTATAGGTGACCAACACCAAAATTTTCAAAATAACAAGTCCCAATTCGAAATAAGTCATTGACTAGCCCAAAACTAGGGTTTTCTATCACTGATGCAGATCTGAAATTAGGCCATAACTCACTCAATTCAACTTAGCATTAAGCATGGTGGGTGGTGTTGGAAACTACACTCATAGGGCTACATTTTCTCAGAAGAAATCATTTTAAAATTCTGTCCATAGCTAGTTCAAATTTAAGCCACAAATTCCAGCATCTCATTGACTCTCTAACAGAGCAATGAAACAGGATAGATGACTTTGAACAATTGGTACGGTTCACTCAGGTCGAATCAGGAGGTACATTTTATACCGTTAGAAAATTAAAAGTGTCTAGTTTCAAATTTCGCAAATGGTACTCAATTTCGACGTCGGAGAAAAGAGTTATGGTCAATTAAAATTCGCTGCCAGAGCACCTCTGGACACGTTTTCCAGATTTGAACACATTTCGAAAATACAACTTTTACCCAACCAAATCAAGTGATTTTTGGTAGAAACTTTCTACACAACCTATACAACATATATACATCAAAATCAAGGCAATTTAACCACAAAAAAATTCGAACCAAAGCCTCTGCACAAACAGGGCAGATTCGGCCCTTTCTCTCTCAAATTTTTCCTTTGATTTCTTTCCACTTTCTCAACTTAGATCCACTAGTTTAGCACTAAATCAACACAAATAACATCTAAAATCATCATATCAGCCCATCAAGTCCAATGTGGGATTTCATAGAGCCCACTCACATGATTTACAACCAACCCAAGTTACCCACAAGAAGCTACAAGCTTCTAAGCCCAATCTAACTCATAAATAACAAGTTTTAAAGGTTAGATCATTTGACACCTTCTTAGATGCTAAAGGTCAGATTTTTGGCCACAAGAAAGCTCCAAGAAACCGTGAAAACGAAGCGCTTCTCCTTGCCTAAGTGAAGCTCCAAGTGGTTTTGAGTTTAAGTAGAAGTTTGAGGTGAAATGGTTGGATGAAATGAGTAAGATGATGAAGAAAGTTGGTTCTTCTTGCCTTGAGGATTTTCGGCTTTTCTTGAGGGAGAAAGGAGAGAGAAATGGCTGGTGGAAAGGCTTCTTGGAGAAGCTTGGTAGGTAGAGGCTCCAAGGTGCAAAAGTCAACTCTCCATTAGTGCGCGTACGTGCGCGTTTCGTGCTCGTTTCCTCTCGAGTTTGTTTTACTTGTGCACTAAATCTCTAATGCACTTCCTTAAACATTATAATTATGCACTCTTAGTAGTCTAGAATATGTTTTTTAAATCCCCACTTAGCCGTTCCGGCTCAATATACGTGAAATTCCAATTCGCGCGCAATAAGGTGAAATTTACGAGAAATTCATATAACGATTATATAGTTAACTACGACTAATGTAATTAATTATGAAATAACCATTTTAGAAATAAAACATGAGTCCTCACAAATATTAATTTCTTAAACCTCCAATTGTCGCGCGGTATGACTTTCGAGAAACTATCGATGCGCGTACAGTAAAAGTTTTATTTAAGTTAATTACATCTAATCCCTCAATTAATTTTTCTTAATCTACTAGTAATCATTCTTAATCCTCCAAGATTTTTGCACTCTCGAATCGATTATTGCCTTGAAAACGTGTATTCACTATTTCTTACTAAACGAGTCTCCGAAAAATTAAATTTGCTAACGGAACGTTTTAGAAATATAAGCGAGACATTATTTCATGTAAATGATTTTAAAATGGTTGAAATAAATTATTCAGAGAAAACGGGTGAATAAATATTTAAATAAACCAATAAAATAAAATAAAAATAAGTAAATTTTTAGGTCCTCACATTTCCAACCTTGATTATGTTATTTAACTATCTTATGTTGGTATGGAGCTTGGATATGAAATTTGTGAGGTGATTAGTAGCATGATTGTGACTTTTTAGCTTTAAAAGATGAATTTCCAGCTTTGTTAAGAAATTTCCAGCTTTGATATTGGATGGTTACTTGTTAGAAATGAGTTACAATTTGATGGTTTTTAGCCTAGATGAAAAGCTACCTTGATACGCTTACTTATGGTGTTTGAATTGGGTTGATTTGAGAAAAAAAATGAAGCATTAAATGGCTGGAAAATTTGATAAATACAAAGGGTATGCTGCCCAAATTTTTCTTCCGTAGGATAAGTGAGTGAAGTTGGAACTTGAGAGGTGATTCGTGGGCAAATTGAACTTAGGTTGTTTAGGGTATTCAAGTTTCCTTTAGTAGAAGTGTATAAGTTGAAATTTTGCCAAAACTCATATACTTTTTAAGGTGAAAGTAGCAGCCACTTTAAATATGATTTCTTAGTTTTTAACACCAAGTTGCGAACTTATAAGTGTTAAACGCTTCTTTATCAAAATCAAAGGAGCGAGTATGAATTTTCTAGGGTTTGATAAGTAAAATAAATACTATTTAAACGAGTTTCATTTACTTGATATTCATTAAGCGAAACTCCTATATTTCAAACCCTAATTGCTTTCACACTCTTAAATGATATTTTATCGCAAATTTGGACTCCAACCAGGGAGTTGCACCTGAACGTGGTTTTGAAAAGCCATAAGTCTTTGGTGAGTGTTTCCAAGTGCATGATTGAACTTGATATTTGAATGAAATATTTGACTTGTTTGCACGGGCAAGGGTGTACTTTATCGCACTTGCCCTAATGTGACATATTATTGTTCATTGGTTGCAATTGACTTGATATACATTTATATGACTTGAATATTGTCTGGAATTCCGGAAACCCTGTGGCTAGTTAATCGAGTCGAGCCGGCAAAGGTCTAGTCGATTAGATAATGAACCTTGGGTCTCTAGTTTTGTCGAGTGGAGTGTAATCTCCTCGACTAATCGGTATGTTCGAGTATTACCACCAGTGTTTATCTTGGAGTTCGGGCCCAGTAGGGGGATTGAATGGTGGACGGAGAGTGGAGTTAAGTGGGGCACTACTGGACTGGTTACTCTACTTGAAAGTTGACGGAGTGTCAACTACTACTTGATAAAGGTATGGCGGAGTTAACTCACAAAAGCGACTGTATCCTTTTACTTGTAAATGTTGTTTACCTAATGACTGCTATGTGAAGTGCTATTGCTCATGTTATGAACTCTTATGCTCGCTATTTTGATATTTTCAATTTTAAATAGTGGTCAACTTGCTACTTGGGTCTGCATATTGTTTTGGAACCTCATTGAGCTTTGGCTCATCCTATTAGTTTTTGTTTTCCTTACAGGGGGTACGAGCGAGGGCGTGAGGCTGATACAGGTTAGCATAGTCTTGTTTTTGAATTTTTACGATTGTACTCGCGTTAGTGCTCGATTAGGGTTGAATTTATCTAGAATTTTAATCTTTTGTTATATTTGGGATGTGTATGAATGTTTGAACTAGAAATGAATATAAATGTACGTTCCAAGTTTGGAAACTGTGGTTTCATTTACTCTTGAGGTTGTAACCTATTTTTTATTAAACTAAGAGAGCGAGTCCTAGCGAGAGTTGGGCAGACGGTTCGCTAAATCCTGGGGTATGCCCTAGGGAGCGGTGGGGTCGTCACATTGTCACATAATCCCTTGTGCACAAAACTCTTTCTAATCCTCCAAATTTATTGCACACACCTCACTAGTTGGTCACACAAGTGTCATGCACTATGAAACTTAACATGCACTAAGTTAAATAAGGTAATAGAGTTAAAAATACACCTCAATTATCATAGCAATCACAAATTCAAGACAAGTAAGGAAAAACAAGATAAAAGATAGAACCTAATTTGTGGGACCTCACACAACATGTTACCTGTTTGTTTAGTTTCTCTTTCTCACCCGCTTATCCCTCTTTCTCTTTTCTCACAGATCCTGCCTCTTTCCTCATCTCCTCTATCCTCTCCCTCCCCATCACTTATGTTCTGCCTTCGAACATAAAGTCCTAACTCTATTTATCTGGGAAGATCTCCTCTCTGCTCTTAATTTGTAAGTTTCAACAAAATCTATATTTTCCCTTGAAATTGTAGGTTTTTGTTAATTAGTTTCCATAGGTTGTTGGTTTTGCAGCTTTGGCCCAATTTTGATATTTGATGCTTATACAAGAAACTTGGTTTTGAAAAGATCCATGAAATGTTGTTGTGTGTCATCTAATTATGGCGGCGGTCGTTGGCGCCCATTTGATGGGCTTCGTGCTTACATCCAATATAGAAATATATGTTGAAACAAAAAGGAATAGAAATACTAAGTACCATATTACAAACACAGATGACCACCGTATGTAACCCTTAGTTATAGCATGCATGATGCTAGACCGTCCCCTTGTTTATAGAGTGAAAAGACGATGGCTACAAGTTCCATCCTTCAATTTGAAATTTTCAACTATTCAGTGGCAAAACATTTTCATCTTATATTTAAGGGATAATTTCAGAAACCTACCCTGAAATTTTTGACAATTTCATTGACCTCCCCTGAGGCTTCCACAATTACACTGACCTCCCCTAGCAGAACTTGGGACCCAATTGCTGACATCATTTAATGCAAAGTTACTATTATACCCAAGACATTGTGTGTTATTATAAGATTAAAATCTGATAAATAAGTCATTAAGGCCCAAATTAAATCTTTCAATTTCATTAACCAACTTACCAGTTGGAATCTTGCTAATAAAAAATGCATTTAACCAACTGGCGCCAATTTTGTTCACCAATATGGCGCCATTTTGCTGATTGACATTAGGGACAAGACAACAAATCAGTCTTTTATATATTGTGAAGAAGGCATCATGGAGAAGAAAGAAAAATAAGAAGAAATATAGTGAAGATGGAAGCTGAAGAAATCTACAATTTTCGTTCAACTCGTGAGGCAGTGATGGCAGTATTCTAATTTCATGGTTTTGAAGGAGAAAGGAGGGAGTATAAAAGGTAAATTCTGAGATATTTTCTACTATAAATCACAAAAATAACAACAAAAAAAGTATGCAAGCTCTGTTATCTGTTAATGTAATATGATCGAATATGATTTGTTATTTCCAGAACATGTAAATTTTCAGAGTTCATTACGATTCAAGTTAAATCCCGTATGTCAAAACCATGAACTTAAATGTTAAAGTCAAAAGCATGACAAAATCATCATCTGTTATGTTGTTCATAGTTGTTCAATACTTGATAATTTGAATAGATGATATAGTTAGATAAGTCGTGATCACTGGTACACGTAGTTAGATAATTTCATCATCAGTTATGTTGACCATAGTTGTTGAATGCTTGATAATCTGCAATAGACAATATGGTTAGATAAGTTGTGATCACTGGTACATGTAATTAGATAAGTTAAATAAATTGTCTATTTTACCAAATCTGGTTTTAGATCTTTGAGTTGTGCCTTATTCTTCATTTATTGAGTAAAGTGTTTCATCATCATAGAATCATGTTAATGGTTGTTAGTGTTGAACTATTAATGTCAATAATGTAGGATGGTGAATATTGGTGCTTATGACATAGTTGTGTATTACAAGGGGAGGAAAGTGAGGATTCCAAATCCTCATGGCTAATTGTACATTAACTTGTTATATGATGTTGCTGAAAAAGCATTGAGTGAAATGCCTGGAAACGTAAATATGATGATACATATGAGGCATGAAATTCCTGGAACATGTGAAATGTGTGATGTTAAGATGACAATGCAGTAGTTGAGATGTTCAAAATACATCAATCTGGAATTGTAATCAATTTGCATATATATGATATGGAAATTATTCCAACTAAACTTGATGGACGTTTAAACAGTAACAATGATCAGAACACATAAGAGAATTTAGGCATTGAACAAACTTATGAAAGGGTGGTTGGAAATTTTGATGATGAATTTGAGGACTCTAGCTCTGACGAGTCATGGAAACATGTGCTTGATAGTAATAATGAAGGTGATGTGGATGATGATAGAGTCTCAGTGGAGAGTAGCGACTTGAGTGATACTAATTTTTCTGATTATAAAGAAAATGAGGATTGTGATGTGGTTCCTGATTTCGAATCTAATCAGAAACTTGATCCTATGAAAGAAGTGATAAGATAAAAAATGTGGGTGTACAACCCAAGAGAGGACATTGAGTTTGAGAAGGGCCAATTATTCACTAATATGGATTCCTTTATACCAGCTTTGAAGGATTATATCATCCGAAAAGGATTTTCAATAGTAAGATTGAAGAATGAGAAAACTAGAGTGACAGCTATTTGTGGTATCGATGGCCGCAAATGGAGAATTCATGCAAGTCTTCCATCACCTTTATGCTTAAATCTTACCAACTTGAACACACTTGTGTGATGGATAAAAATAATGTAGAAGCCACATCAGATTGGATTGCAAAGAAGTTGGTGCCTTTGATGAGAGATCATCCTAAAATATCTAGCTAGGGCATAAAAGTAGAGATGATAACAAAGTATGGTATTAAACCAAGTTACATGCAGCTTTTTAGAGCAAAAAAGAAAGCGGAAGAGGAGATTCAAGGAAACTTTATTGATTCTTATGGCAAATTACCAAAGTATGCTGCACCTCGAAGACAATATAATCCACAAAACATTTGCAAAATACATTATGATAGGGAAAATCTCCTTGTAGAGCCCAGATTTTTAAGAATATTTGTTAGTTTTAGAGCACAGAAAACTGATTTTCTTGAAGGTTGCAGGCCATGCATTGGCTTTGGTGGCTGTCACTTGAAGGGTCCCTTCGGTGGTGTTTTACTCATAACAGTGGCCTTAGATGGGAATGATAGTATATTTTCAATTGCATTTACTATAGCTGAATGTGTGTCGCGCCCCATTTTTAATAAAAAAATAACGTATTTTAGAAAAAATGGATTTTTGATTTATTTTGAGTAAAAAATGAGTTTTTGTTTTTAGAAAAATGAATAAAGAAATAGGCCTAAATGGGACTAAAAAGTGCGACGATTTTGACCCAAAAATAATAGTTTAAAAAGGATTTTTAATGAAAATTAAGAGTCGCCACTTGATATGGAGTTAAGATGTACCAAGTCACCTAAAAATGAATTTCAAACAAAAAAAAAGTAGAGAAAACCCTTTTTAAACGACTCCAAATCTTCGAAAATTAGAGAAAGGGGTCAGGAGTCACATTTGAAGAAAGGGAAGGCAAGGATAAAATGTGAGGACTCGAAAAATTTCTTCTTTCTATCGAATATTATTGATTTATTTACATATTTATTCACCTGTTTTCTCCAAATAATTTATTTCAATCATTTTAAAATCGATTTGTACGAAACAATGTCTCGCTTATATTTTTAAAACGTCCCGTTAGCAAATTTCATTTTCGGAGATTTGTTTAAGTAAGAAATAATAATTACATGTGTTTCGAGGAGGTATTCTATTCGAGAGTGTAATTATCTTGGGGAAAATTAAGAATGATCAATAATAGATTAAGAAAAGCTAATTGAGGAAATAAAGGTGAATGAGTTCTAATTAAATGCATACCGCTCGCGTGTCGATAGCTTTCCCAAAAGATGCGCTGAGGCAAGTTTATTGGAGATTGAGAAAGTAATACTAGATTCATGTGAGGACCCGCAAATCTACTTATTTTAAATTTTTATTACTAGCTTATTTAAATATTCAATTGCCCATTTACTCCGAATATTATTTCTAACCTTTTTAGACCTAATTACATGGATTTATAGCTTAGTTATATTTTTAAAGTGATTCGATTCAAAATTTAATTTTTGGAAACTCGTTAAGTGTGAATAGTGAATGCGCGTTTGGGAATAATAATCGATTCGAGAATACAATAAGCCTGAAAAATTGGAGACTTGTACATTAGCCGTAAAATGGTTATTTTTAAGTTTAAATACTCAAGTGATAGTTAGTTATACTATCGTTATAAGAATTTCTTAGAGATTTCGCCTTATCGCGCGCAAATCGGAAGTTCGCGTTTTCGCGCGCGCGACTAATTGGAGGACTTTAGAAATTATTTCTAAACTATTAAGAGTGGATAATATTAGTATGAATATAAGTGCATTAGAGGTTTAGTGCACAAGTGAAACGAACTCGAGAGGAATCGAGCACGAAACGCGCGCGTGCGCGCACACGCAAGAGTTGACTTTTGAGGCACCTTTTGGCCAACAACTTAAACTTGCTCTAGAAGCTTTTCCATCAGCCACAACTCTTTCATTTTTCCCTCTAAGCAGCCGTGCAACACCAAGGAAGAAGGGGGAAAAATTTCTTCATCTTATCTCACTCAATCTTGCTCCAAATCACTTCAAACTTTCACCCCACCTTGCAAATAACTTGAAGATTCACTTGAGCTAGGAGAGGACTTCATTCTTACGGTTTTTCTTGGAGTTCAAAGGGCCAAAAATTTCTGTTTTAGTCATCCAAAGAGGTAACCAATGATCAACCCCTTGAATCTTCGATTATATACATTAGATTGCACTTATACGATAGTAGATTCATGTGGGTAGTCTTGGATTGTTGTAGATCTTGTGAGTGGGCTCTATGAAATCCCACATTGGATTTTTTGGGCTGTTATGATGACTATATACGTTATTTGTGTTGATTTAGTGTTTAATCTAGTGAAAATAAGTTGTATTGTGGAAGAAAGTTCAAAGGAAATGAAATGAGATTTTGGACAGTTCTACCCTTGTGATTGCCGAGCCCCTTTAGTGTGCTTTTTGTGGATCTAATGGCTTAGTTATGATGTTTATATGTTGTATGAGATGTGTAGAAAGTTTCATCGAAAAATTCCATGAATTGGTTGGCCAAATGTTGAAATTTCGTAAGGTAGCAAACCTGGAAAATTTTCACGTCACTGCCCTGGCAGTGTTCTTGTTTCAGCCATATCTTTTTGGTCCGACATTGAAATCAAGTGCCGTTTGCAGCACTGGAAACTAGACATTCTGAGATCTCCAACGGTATAAAATGCATATTCTGATTCCACCCGAGTGATCCGTACCAACCATCTGAACCTGACTGTCCTGTTTCACGTTTTCACAGAGAGCCCTGTTCTGAGCAGCAATTTAATGCTCCAATGTGAGCTAGTTTTAGACAGATTTTGAAAAATAATTTCTTCTAAGAAATTGTAGCCTTATGAATCTAGTTTTCAAACGCCACTGACCACAATCAATTCCGAGTTGAATTGAGTGTGTTGTGGCAAAAGTTTGAAACTGACTCAGAGGTCGAAAACCCTCTTTTGGCTAGTTGATGCCTTAGCTTTGATTGGGACTTGTTATTTCGAATTTCTTGGTGTTAATCACCTACCAAATTGCACCTTGGATGTTTCCTAGACCTTGTCTTCATAAATGAATGATGTTTGAGAAATTTCATTGGCCAAATGTTTGGAAAAGAGAAAAAAACCAAAGCACAAGGCAGATTGCCTTGGAAATTTTGGAAACTTTAGTGGCTTCGTTCACTAGCTTCCCGAATGAATTTTCCATGAAATTTGATAGAGGGATATCCATCATATGGTAGTATTATACTGCCAAATTTGGTGCCAATCCGAGTTCATTTTGATGTTCAAACAAAGACCCAAAGTTCGTGACTTCAACCTGGAAAATTGCCTATTTGCTTCAATTTTTCAGCAACTTTGAGCTACTGTATCTTGGTGCTCAAAACTCTGATTCTTGTTCCGTTTGTTGGATTTTAAACCTTGTTCTCAACTCTAATTGAGTTCCAAATTTCAGAGGCTAGATCGAATTCTGTGATTTTTACCGAATTTTCAAAGTTAACCGAAAACCAACCCAAAACTGTCTTGGTAGGCTTAAGGCAGCAACTTTGAGCTGAGTTTTAGATATCTTCCACTTGGAATCATGAAAATGTGTCTTTTAGGAACTTTTATTGCTTTGGAAATAGTTTTCAACGGTACCAAGTTTTCCAATTTTGGACCTACAGAGAGTGAGTTATGATTTTTCCAAAAGTGCACCTCAAATCTGAAAATTTTCGAACTTGACGGGAATTGAGTTTTCGAGACTCTTCCCTATCCCTTGATACCACTTGAGCATTTTGGACTTGTTTTCACGAAGGAAATTAGTTTTTCCTTGTGCGTTTAAATACCACTTTTGAACCTTGAAATTGAGCAAGTTAAGACTCATTTTCGTAAGATTTCTCTAAATTGCACAAGTGTGCAACCTTTTGTGATAATTTGGGTTTCTAAGCAGCGGTTCATTATTAATTGTTCAGGCACTCACAAGGACCTTCAAGAGGATCCCACGGTGGACACCTGAACCCCAAGTATGCTATACTACTTGAATTGTTTGGTGAGTGTCAAGTGCATGAATAGTTGAAACTATATGCATTCGATACATGCTTACTTGTTATCCATGAAATGAGATTTTGAAAATGGAGCCGAGTGTGTACTTTATCGCATTCGTTCTCATTTGAAACGAATAACTCATGCTTGAAGTTATCAAATGTTTGGATATGTCAAATGCTTGAATGATATGAATTTGTATGCTATGGTTGCATACGTCGTTGGAGTGAATCTCCTCGACACCCAAATGAACATGGGGGATGCCCAAATCTCACTAGCTAACCTTAAACTCGAGCCGGCATGGGCTTGGTGGGGCTCCTTAGCGAACCATGAGAAAACAAAAGCTTGACCTAATGAGAGGTCTTACTTGGCATACTCGAAACAGTATCACCCAAAACAAACGACAGGCGGGCCCGATACAGGGGTATGTAAGGTGAAAGGGGACATGATAAGTGAAGTTCTACGGACAAAACCTACCCGATTGACGGAGTGTCAATTCGTGGAGGTTCCCGGATCGCGCAAGTGGAAAATAGCTCCTAAGAGCTCCTATATCCTTGAATTGTTTCTGTTTACATATTACTGCTCGAATTGCTAATTTCTTGCATATTATTGCTTTATTCGTTAAATGGGATTGTTACTTGGACTATGTGCTTGCATGTGTGTTTCTTGGCCTCACGAGCGTTTTGCTCACCCTTTAAATTTGTTTTCCTTAACAGGAATGGATCGGAGTGAACTTGAGGAAAATCCCTTTTGGATGTACTTTTGTATTGGGATTTGTAATGTATTTGGCTGGATTTGGGATTGTTGTATAAATTGGGGATTGGATGTAACTTTGGGGATCGGATGTAATATTTGGATGAATGATGCATTTTGTACTCATTGTGTACTATTGGATATTGGTTATGGAAACGACTTTCTTCATTAGACTTGTACTGTTGGTTATTTATAGTTAACCTTGAATTGTTTTGTCTTGAGTCCTGACGAGAGCTAGGCAGGCGTCCCGCGAATACCCTTTGGTTCGCCTTAGGGAGAAGTGGGGGCGTCACATAAAATCCAAGACACCCTTTCAACCTAACCAAGGTTAGTTGCGTGATTTAGTCAAAAATTTCCTTATTTTAACTTGAGAATTTATCACATTTGGATGTCACTATATGAATGCAAAACCTAAACCTAGGAAGATATCAGGGAGGTCGGAATATCTCCGCAAAACTTAATTGGCGCAAATTACATCAATTGTGATGCCCAAGAGTGACTCTTTGAAGAGGTCATGAATATGCAAAAATATGAAATCCGAAGAAAAATAAAAGAAAATAATACATATACAAATATACATGATCTAAAGGAATGCATCATAACGGGTGCGGAGGGCTAAAATTCGTGATTTTAATTTTTCCTTTAATAGAGGGAATATGAGCGTGTTAAAGTTAGAAAAGTCACACTCGTCCATATCCCATATTTAAGGGGTAGTATTTCCTATTTAATCAGACAAATAATTTAATCTAGTTCTAATTTTCTTAAATGAAATGCACGTTTAAATGTTATATTTCACACATAGGGGTAAGGAATATATATATATATATATATATAGGGAAATATGGGGTAAGGGATATACATATAGTGAAAATATGGGATAAGGAATACATATATAAGGGAAATGTCATGCAAAACCTAAAAAGTAGAAAATATGCATGAAAATATAGTGATTGTCATACAAGCATGATCTAGCGTGTGGATGACTCCTAAGGGTCTAGCGTTGGACTAACCCATGTCTACAAGTTCTCACTAGCATTGGACTAGCGAGAAATCGGAATAAAGGGTCACAACTAGCGTCGGATTAGTGTGGTATGTGACACCCCCACTTCTCCAAGGACGAACCCAAGGGTATCCGCGGGGCACCTACCCAACTCTCGCCAGGATTCGAGACAATTCCAATTCAAACTTAAAGTCTAGTACTAACAATGAAAGTCGGAAATAAAGGTACGAAATCCATTTCCATACATAAATATTCAATTTTACATCACAATTTCAAACTTACAATCACTTTCCCCAAAATATACAACATCCAAAAGTGTCTAGTCGATTACAATCAAAACACTAATACAAAAATGCCTGTGACAGCCCCACCTCTCCCTAGGGCGTACCCTAGGGTATCAGCGGATTGCCTGCCCAACTCTCGCCAGGACTACTAAACGGTCACACACGCAAAACCAAGTGCAAAAGACCCTTAGATAGGGCGAATACATACATTCCCAACATATAATATCCATTACACATGAAGGACCATTTACATATACATGTTGCCAAAATTCACAATCCAAAAGGGGACATTCAAGTAAGATACATTTATGGTTTCTACTGGCCGAGGAGCTAAACAAAGAACAAAACTATTTCACTAGCTCAACTCGCTTCTCAAAATCAGGTATTTCCCAAAAATTTGCCTGTAAGGAAAACAAAGGTAACGGGGGTGAGCTTTCGCCCAATGAGGTACTAACAATCATGCAACCCCAAATTCACAAGTAACCAATCTCAGTATTCACAACCATCGCACATAGAATAAAAGTGCCATAACAAGTTCAAATAAAAGGATACGGGTGGCTCTCAGGAGCCAGTTTCCCCAATTCAGTTCTTGTTCGCACCCCGTTGACTCTCCGTCAACGTTTAAAGAAAGTAACATGACCGTAGACCCCACTTTACTCCCAGTACCTTCCACCGTACATTCCCCTTACTGGGCCCGAACACCTCACAGTGATTAAGAAGGTAATACTCGAGTATACCGTAGGGTCGAGGAGATACACTCCACTCGACAAACAGTGACCCTATGGTTGTTACCTAGTCGACCGGCCCTTGCTGGCTCGCCCCGAGTAACTTTCACTAGGGCTTGAACTCAGTTATCACAGTACAGTGGTAGGGCACATGCCCATGATTCAGGTCATACACAGCCTCACAGTGATTAAGAAGGTAATACTCGAGTATACCGTAGGGTCGAAGAGATGCACTCCACTCGACAAACAGTGATCCTATGGTTGTTACCTAGTCGACCGGCGCTTGCTGGCTCGACTTGAGTAACTTTCACTAGGGCTTGAACTCAGTTATCACAGTACAGTGGTAGGGCGCATGCCCATGATTCAGGTCATACACAGTGCAATTTCTCAAGTATATCGGAAAGCAGTTATACAAGTAAGAGAATGAGAGCGATAAAGTACACTCTCGTCTCATGAACAGTTCACAGTCACTTAGTTCACAGTTTCAAGCACAAATAACCACTTAGGCATTTAAATCATGCAATAGTACACTCACCACTTCAGTAAGCAAATTCACAGATTTCCGTTCGGCGGACGCTTTGGATCACCCACACGTCCTATAACAATCAAGAAGATGCAATTGAAACTCAAATACGGATCGAGTATCTCTTAAATAGATCCCTAGAGCAAAATTCAAATATAGCTTCAATTATAGCTCAAAATGGAAAACACATCGAATTTAGGGTTAAAAGTTCAAGAAAACCCTAAAGCATTTCACATTCACTCATTCTTGCCCTAGACTCACAAAACCCTAATTTCTCGGTAATCGACAGCATTTCCCCTTAAATTTCAGCATTTCCACCCTACAAACAATCACTCAAATGCATCCAAACCAACCGCAATTTCTTATATCAACCATAAACTAGTAAATACACATCATTAGGGTCACAATACCCTTCAATCATAGCCAATTTCAAGCTCAATAGGCAACCATAAGAAAGCCCCAAATTCACAAACCCTAAAACTGAAATTTCCATGGAAAGCTGAAATTTTCCGCAATTCGCTATAATTATCGCATAATAACCTCAAATTACACCATATTAAGCCATCAATCCAAGCCAATCATAATTATAATAGGAAAACAGAAAAATTCCCAAGAAAATAATAAATTCACCAAACTTCACTTTAATCCACAAAATCAGCCATAAACAAGCTCCTTAACCGATACAAACCACTAATTCACCATTATTATGAACAAAAATGAAGTTTCAAGCAAAATACCTTAATCTCCAAGAAAGGTAGCAACTTAGAGCTTTCCCTTGTAAAATCACTCCACTAGCACCTTTAATCTTTCCTTAATAAGCGATTTCTATGGAGGAATTCGGATTTTTATTGGTTGGTTTTCAAGATTTGGACAAGAAATTGAAAGAAAAGTTGAAGCTTTCTTTTCTTTTTTTCCCTCAAAAGTTTCGGCCAAGATGCTTGAAGAATGAAGATGATTTTGGTCAAATTTAGCTTTTAGTAAAGTTGTAAGAAAGTTAGGCAAACTTGGCCCAATCCCGTCGCGACACTTGGCACCTTTTTAGATTTCTTTCTTATCCTTTAGCTCACTAATGACCAAGTATCTAACCAACCTCTAATTATCTCTTAGCACTCAGTAATTAAATGCTTTCTGCAAAACTTAACCTAATTGGCCGAATTTCTCTCACTTAACGCACTAGCGGGTCCCACATCCGCTATTCGCTCCAAATTTCTCGTGAACTCACTTATACTAGAAAAATGACTTAAAAACTATATTTACTTATAAAATATATATAAAATGATTACAATAAAGAAAATATAGAAAATGTGTGCACGAGAATCGATAAAACCCTAAAACCCTAAAATCGGATTTTTTTTCCTCGAGTTCTCACACTCTCTCCCCCTTAAAAAATTTCGTCCTCGAAATTGCTTACCTGGGTTACTAAACAGCTCAGGGTATCTCTTTTGCATCTCTTCCTCCACTTCCCAGGTTGCCTCTTCTACTTCATGGTTCCTCCACAAGACTTTCACCAGAGGGATTTGTTTGTTTCTTAGCTCTTTAACCTTTCGATCAAGCAATTGCACAGGTTTCTCTTCATAGGTAAGGGTTTCATCTATTTCGAGCTCCTCCGGTTGTAAAACATGGGTTGGATCAGGATAGTATTTCTTGAGCATCGAAACATGGAAAACGTCATGGATTCTAGACAGGCTTGATGGTAACTCCAATCGATACGCCACATTTCCAATTCTTTGAAGAACTTGAATGGTCCTACAAATCGAGGTTGAAGTTTCTTTCCTTTACCCGCTGTGACACCTCGTAATGGAGTAATTTTCAAAAAAACGCGGTCTCCTACTTCGAACTCCAAATCTTTCCTTCGGTTGTCGGCGTAGCTCTTTTGTCGGCTTTGAGCGGTCTGGAGTCTTTGACGTATTAGCTTAACCTTTTCTTGTGCATCCTCCATCCACGGAATAATCGTTGGATCTAGAGCCTTTCTTTCTCCCACTTCATCCCAATAAACTGGTGAACGACACCTTCGTCCATAAAGAGCTTCATATGGTGCCATTTGAATCGACGAGTGGTAACTATTGTTGTAAGCGAACTCCACTAAGGTCAGGTGTTGTCCCCAACTACCCCCAAAATCCAAGATACAAGTCCTTAACATATCCTCGAGGGTTTGAATTGTTCTTTCAGACTGTCCATCTGTCTGAGGGTGATAGGTGGTGCTAAAGTTGAGTCTAGTTCCCAAGGTTTCTTGAAATTTTTGCCAGAACCTAGACACGAAGCGCGGATCTCGATCCGAAACTATACTCACAGGGACTCCATGTAATCTCACAATTTCATCCCTATATAGCCTAGCCAACTTCTCCATAGAGTACTTCATGTTTACAGGCAAGAAATGAGCTGATTTGGTTAACCGGTCGACAATTACCCAAACGGCATCATGTCCTTTTTGCGTCCTTGGCAACCCAGAGACAAAGTCCATCGTGATGTTTTCCCACTTCCACTCAGGTATTTCAAGAGGTTGTAACAATCCGGAGGGTTTTTGGTGTTCAGCCTTAACTTGTTGGCAGATGAGACAGGTCTGCACGTACTGGGCAATCTCCTTCTTCATATTATCCCACCAATATGCGCCCTTTAAATCTTGATACATTTGCTACTGCCTGGGTGGATTGTATACTTCGACCGATGAGCCTCTTCCAAAATTTCTTTCTTCAATAATTCATTCTTAGGCACCACTACCCGATTCCGATACTTTAAAATTCCTTCAGGACTCAAATTGAAATCAGGTGTTTCCCCCTTCTCCACCTTTTCCCTCCATTTTCGTACCATCGGGTCCTCCTCTTGGGCCTCTTTAATTCGACCTAGTATAGTAGAGGTTACTTGGATATTTCCCAAGATTACCCTTTGATGCTTCAGGCTAGGGTTCCATTCACTAACTGCTCCTAACATCTCCCACTCCTTAACCATTAACCCAGCTATTTGAGCCTTCCGACTTAAAGCATCAGCCACCACATTTGCTTTCCCCGGATGATAGTTAATCGAACAGTCATAGTCCTCCAAGAATTCCATCCACCGTCGTTGCCTCATATTTAGTTCTTTTTGGGAAAATAGGTACTTAAGGCTCTGGTGGTCGGTATAAACCTCAAAGGTCACCCCGTACAGGTAGTGTCTCCATTTCTTCAGGGCAAATACAACTGCAGCTAGTTCCAAGTCATGAGTTGGGTAGTTTTGCTCGTGAGGTTTTAGTTTCCTAGAGGCAAAGGAAATCACGCTCTTATTCTGCATCAGTACACACCCTAAACCTTCCCTCGAAGCATCCGTATATACAGTGAAATTATCGGTACCATTAGGCAAAACTAGAATAGGAGCCCTAGTTAACCTTCGCTTCAATTCTTGGAAACTATCTTCACACCTAACATCCCACATAAAACGATCATTTTTTTTGTCAAATCGGTCAAAGGACCGGCAAGCTTTGAAAAATCCTTAATGAAACCGTCGATAATACCCAGCTAACCCTAGGAAGCTTCGCACCTCAGTGGGATTTTCCGGCCTCTTCCACTCAGTTACTGCTTCTACTTTCGCCGGATCGACTGTGATGCCCTCTCGTGAAATTACGTGCCCTAAGAAAGAAATTTTCTCCAGCCAAAATTCACACTTACTAAACTTGGCGTACAGTTGGTGCTCTCTTAGGGTTTGTAAAACGAGTTTTAGATGTTGCTCATGCTCCTCTCGTGACTTTGAGTAAACCAAAATGTCATCAATGAAAACAACCACAAATTTATCCAAATAAGGTTTGAAAACCCTATGCATTAGGTCCATGAAAGCAGCAGGGGCATTGGTCAGTCCAAAAGGCATAACTGCGAACTCAAAATGCCCATACCTTGAATTAAACGCAGTCTTAGGTACATCTTCTTTCCTAATCAACAGTTGGTAGTACCCCTGGCGGAGATCTAATTTCGAAAAGACCACTGCTCCTTGCAACTGGTCAAACAACTCATCAATATGGGGCAGTGGATACTTATTCTTAACCGTCACATTATTTAGCCCTCGGTAATCTATACACAACCGCAAACTCCCATCTTTCTTCTTAACAAACAGCACAGGAGCTCCCCATGGAGATCCACTCTCTCGGATAAACCCTCGCTCTAATAAGTCTTGCAATTGCATCTTTAACTCCTTAAGTTCAGCAGGGGCCATCCGATAAGGGGTTTTAGAGATAGGTGAAGTCCCTGGTAGCAAGTCAATTTTGAATTCTATCTCTCTTTCCGGCGGTAGGGTTGCTAATTCATCAGGAAACACGTCCGGATATTCTCTCACTATCGGTACATCTTCTACCTTCAACTTATCAGTGGGAGTGTTTATAAGAAAAGCTAGAAACCCTTGCGCTCCTCTACTTAGGAGTTTTCGAGCCCGAATACCCGAAAGCAATGCAGATGAGGCCAAATTCCCCCTTACATCTAACCTTAAAGTTGCCTCTCCAGGTACATGAAGTTCTACCACCTTCCTCTTACAGTCAAGTTGGGCGTTATACTTAGCTAACCAGTCCATACCCAAAATAATATCATACCCCTTAAGAGCTAAACTGATAAGATTCCCAAAGAGTTTTCTCTCTCCTACCCAAATTTCACAATTTGCGTACATTACACTAGTAAGTAAGCATTGGTTCCCCGTAGGAGTGCTAACTTCCAAATCATATGGTAGGCTAACAGGTTTTATATCAACTCCACACATAAAATCAGGGTTAACAAAAGAATGGGTAGCACCAGGGTCGATTAAAATCCTAGCTAAACGGTGGAAAACAGGGATCGTACCTTCTACGACCCCAGAGGAGTCAGGGACTTGATGTTGCTCAAGGGAGTACACCCGAGCCGGCACCTTTGATCTCGTCCCTTCCCCCTTAACTGGTCCAGGGTTGGCTTTCGAGGGTTGCGGAGTCCCTCTCGCCTCTCGCGGTAAGACTGGGCAGTTGGCAATTTGGTGCTCCGCACTTCCACAGCGTAAGCACTTTCTTTCCTTCCTCCAACAATTGTCTTCAGTGTGATTTGGTTTTCCGCAATACCCGCAGGAACCACGGGATGCAGAAACTGGACCCCCCTGGAAATTTCCTCTTTGTTGGCCTCGACCAACCTGGCCACCTCTCGACGGGGTTCCCCTCGACATCCCCGGCAGTCTTCCCTCTCCAGTTCCCCTTCCAAACTTGGGAGGGGTACTTTTATCTCCATATCCAGAGCTACCTCCAGTAAATCCCCGTTTCTAGCTTGGAAAGTTCGCACTTGTAGCCTAGCATCCTCGACTCGTTGAGCCTTCTCCACTGCATCACTAAAGGCATCAATTCGGGCTACTGCTAAGTCCTTCTGGATTTCCACATTCAAGCCTTGGATAAAACGTCTTATTCGCCTCTGCTCGGTCATGATTAGTTCGGGGGCAAACTTAGACAACCGAGTGAATTGGCTCTCGTACTCGGCTACAGTCTGGGTTCCTTGGCGAAGGCGTATGAACTCTTCCTCTTTCTTTTCCTGTACTAGAGGAGGGAAAAACTTAGCATTGAACTCCCTCATGAAGTTTACCCACGTCCTTGGGGTCAATTCTCGTTCCCACTTCTGCCTTATAACGTTCCACCAAGAACGGGCTGCCCCTTCCAGTTGAAAAATAGCAAAAGTCACTTGCCGCTCCTCAGTATAGTGCAAAGCGGCAAAAATATCTACCATTTTCTCCAACCACCTTTCGGCCACATCTGGATCTGGCCCTCCTATAAACTTTGGTGGAGCGAACTTTCTGGAATCGTTCGAGAGCTCTATCCTCGCTCTCCACAGGGTTTCCAGGGTTTTCGGATTGAGGATTAGGGTTTTGGCCCTGATGCTCCACTACGTGGGCCAATAGATCAGTCATTCGTTCTATAGCAGTAGCTACTTGAGCGTTAGAGTCACTCCTAGGCTCAGGGTTTGATTCAGGCACAGGTGTTCGAGTACCTCCCTCGCTCGAGGGTTGCCTAGTTCCGCGACCACGGCCTCGTCCACTACGAGTACCCTCCATTGATTCACCCACTTTAGGGTTGAAAAATATACCGATATCAAAGCATAGTAATATGTAGATATAAAGCAGTAAACACTTAGCAATCAAAGATACCAAATATAAAACAACTGTACATATATCTCACAGATATAGCAAACAAATCATACAATAGCAGTCAGTCAAATATTTACAAAACAAGCCCGTGGAAGCAGTGAGGTCATCCAAAAGTGCAATGTACAACCTAGGTCTCAAAAGTGCAAAAGAGCTAACTAAAAGCTTTCCCTAGGTATTCCTCACATAGGATCAAAACATGGCCCTACGAACTCCAACCTAGTTCTCTACTGAGCCAATCAACTCCCCATCGGAGCTAGAGTTAGAGCTGGGGGCACCTCCTTCACCTGGAGCCCCGTTACCCGGAGCTCCCCCTGGCGCATTGGCGCCAATCACCTCCTGAATCAACGCCCCACACTCGTTGATGATACCTCCGGACCGGTCTCTAACCTCCCGAACTACTCTAGTGAGGCGGTCGTTAACCACCTGTAACTGGTCGCGAAGGGCGTTCGTCCGCTCTTGCTCCATGGCTATATCCCCCTGGAGCTCCCCAATCCGATCGGCCTGCATCCTAGCAACGCCTCTCAGTCGCTGCAGCTCAGTATGGTCTCGGGCGGCGGCACGCCTAAGTCGCCTCCGCTCACCTAAAACGGCCACAACCACATGGTCGGCGTATGAGTAGTGCTGGCAACGAGTACAACGCCTAGTCCGACTGGCTGTACTCCAACGTCTCATCGGTCCTCCAGGTGTCTCCTCATAGTCAATAACACGAAAAGGCCTCCGAGGTGGCCCGCCTCCACTCCCACTAGCTCCATCCATAACCTATACGGATATACATAGATTACAACTTAGAGGTAATAATAGCACTTAAACATAGTCTCATATAATCCCAAAAGTTCTAAGAATCAGGTCCGCCCAGGTTATTTCTAACCTAAACTCTGATACCAACTGTGACAGCCCCACCTCTCCCTAGGGCGTACCCTAGGGTATCAGCGGACTGCCTGCCCAACTCTCGCCAGGACTACTAAACGGTCACACACGCGAAACCAAGTGCAAAAGACCCTTAGATAGGGCGAATACATACATTCCCAACATATAATATCCATTACACATGAAGGACCATTTACATATACATGTTGCCAAAATTCACAATCCAAAAGGGATATTCAAGTAAGATACATTTAGGGTTTCTACTGGCCGAGGAGCTAAACAAAGAAACAAAACTATTTCACTAGCTCAACTCGCTTCTCAAAATCAGGTATTTCCCAAAAATTTGCCTGTAAGGAAAACAAAGGTAACGGGGGTGAGCTTTCGCCCAATGAGGTACTAACAATCATGCAGCCCCAAATTCACAAGTAACCAAGCTCAGTATTCACAACCATCGCACATAGAATAAAAGTGCCATAACAAGTTCAAATAAAAGGATACGGGTGGCTCTCAGGAGCCAGTTTCCCCAATTCAGTTCTTGTTCGCACCCCGTTGACTCTCCGTCAACGTTTAAAGAAAGTAACATGACCGTAAACCCCACTTTACTCCCAGTACCTTCCACCGTACATTCCCCTTACCAGGCCCGAACACCTCACAGTGATTAAGAAGGTAATACTCGAGTATACCGTAGGGTCGAGGAGATACACTCCACTTGACAAACAGTGACCCTATGGTTGTTACCTAGTCGACCGGCCCTTGCTGGCTCGACTCGAATAACTTCCACTAGGGCTCACAGTACAGTGGTAGGGCGCATGCCCATGATTCAGGTCATACGCAGTGCAATTTCTCAAGTATAACGGAAAGCAGTTATACAAGTAAGAGAATGAGAGCGATAAAGTACACTCTCGTCTCATGCACAGTTCACAGTCACTTAGTTCACAGTTTCAAGCACAAATAACCACTTAGGCATTTAAATCATGCAATAGTACACTCACCACTTCAGTAAGCAAATTCACAGATTTCCGTTCGGCGGACGCTTTGGATCACCCACACGTCCTATAACAATCAAGAAGATGCAATTGAAACTCAAATACGGATCGAGTATCTCTTAAATAGATCCCTAGAGCAAAATTCAAATATAGCTTCAATTATAGCTCAAAATGGAAAACACATCGAATTTAGGGTTAAAAGTTCAAGAAAACCCTAAAGCATTTCACATTCACTCATTCTTGCCCTAGACTCACAAAACCCTAATTTCTCGGTAATCGGACAGCATTTCCCCTTAAATTTCAGCATTTCCACCCTACAAACAATCACTCAAATGCATCCAAACCAACCGCAATTTCTTATATCAACCATAAACTAGTAAATACACATCATTAGGGTCACAATACCCTTCAATCATAGCCAATTTCAAGCTCAATAGGCAACCATAAGAAAGCCCCAAATTCACAAACCCTAAAACTGAAATTTCCATGGAAAGCTGAAATTTTCCGCAATTCGCTATAATTATCGCATAATAACCTCAAATTACACCATATTAAGCCATCAATCCAAGCCAATCATAATTATAATAGGAAAACAGAAAAATTCCCAAGAAAATAATAAATTCACCAAACTTCATTTTAATCCACAAAATCATCCATAAAACAAGCTCCTTAACCGATATAAACCACTAATTCACCATTATTATGGACAAAAATGAAGTTTCAAGCAAAATACCTTAATCTCCAAGAAAGGTAGCAACTTAGAGCTTTCCCTTGTAAAATCACTCCACTAGCACCTTTAATCTTTCTTAATAAGCGATTTCTACGGAGGAATTCGGATTTTTATCGGTTGGTTTTCAAGATTTGGACAAGAAATTGAAAGAAAAGTTGAAGCTTTCTTTTCTTTTTTTCCCTCAAAATTTTCGGCCAAGATGCTTGAAGAATGAAGATGATTTTGGTCAAATTTAGCTTTTAGTAAAGTTGTAAGAAAGTTAGGCAAACTTGGCCCAATCCCGTCGCGACACTTGGCACCTTTTTAGATTTCTTTCTTATCCTTTAGCTCACTAATGACCAAGTATCTAACCAACCTCTAATTATCTCTTAGCACTCAATAATTAAATACCTTTCTGCAAAACTTAACCTAATTGGCTGAATTTCTCTCACTTAACGCACTAGCGGGTCCCACATCCGCTATTCGCTCCAAATTTCTTGTGAACTCTCTTATACTAGAAAAATGACTTAAAAACTATATTTACTTATAAAATATATATATAATGATTACAATAAAGAAAATATAGAAAATGTGTGCACGAGAATCGATAAAACCCTAAAACCCTAAAATCGGATTTTTTTTCCTCGAGTTCTCACAGTGCCTCAATCCGGCATTTTCCTAACTTCTTCCATTCCGGTTCCTGTTAAGGAAAACAAACTAATGGGATGAGCCAATACTCAGTGAGGCCAAGAAAGTCATGCAAGCACGTAGTTCAAGTATCAATAACATTTATGCCATAAATAAAGCGATAAAGTTAAATAATTCACAATTAACAATTTAAACACACTTGAGTAGGATACAAGAGTTCTCAGGAGCTAATTTTCACATGCTTTGTCAATGCTCGATCCACTACCTCCACGAGTTGACACTTCGTCAATCGGGTAGGTTTTGAAGTCTGTAGAAGGCCCACCTACTACCTCCAGCCAACATTCCACCCTCTCGGATCCGTAACCAAATGCGCACGAAAAAGGCGATACTCGACGAGTATGCCGAACAAGATCTCAAAAGATCAAGTTTTGTTTTGTTATTCTCTTGGTTTATCAAGCTCCTCGACCAAGCCCGTACTGGCTCGAGTTGTAAGATTGGCTAAGAGAATTGGGCGTCCCCATAAGTCGAGAAGGTTCACTCCACTCGACAACACGACACGCA
Source organism: Coffea humblotiana (assembly GCA_023065735.1). Lineage (NCBI taxonomy): Eukaryota > Viridiplantae > Streptophyta > Magnoliopsida > Gentianales > Rubiaceae > Coffea > Coffea humblotiana. The sequence continues at coordinate 40,157,842 of CM041209.1, read as the reverse complement.
CGACAACACGACATGCACACGTAAACAAGTATATTTTGCCGACGAGATTCACTCCAATCGACTTTGAAAATCAAGTTTAATGTAAGTAAAATTTGAGTAAAGAAGAGCGAGTGCGACAAAGTACACACTCGTCTCACCAAGTGATATTCACGTATTTAAGCAGATAAATCAAGTAAAACACAACAAGTCATACACTTGACACTCACCGATTCAAAATAAGTGAGCAAACAAAGCTTTAGGTGTCCACACCGAGATTCCCTTCGAAATCTCTTTGAGCGCCTGGACAATAAACAAATATTTCTCACTCACAATCACGTATTAATCAAGAAAGAAGGCACACTTAATTTGACTAGTTGATACCTCAAACAAGAACCTTAACCACTCAAAATAAAGGTTCAAAGGTGAGAATTTATTAACACAAGAAAAACTGATTTCCGTCACGAAATCGAGTTTTAAACGATCAATCATTATCAAAGGTAGAGAAAAGTTTCCAAAAACTCATTTCTTATCAAGTTCGAAAATTTCAGTTTTAAGGAGCAATTTTTGAAAAATCATATCTTACACTCCGAAGGTCCAAAATTATAAAACTTAGTACCATTGGAAACTAGTTCAAAAGTACTGAAAGTTCCTAGAAGACACTTTTCTAAGATTCTAAATGGAAGACACTCAAATTTTGGCTTAAAGGGGCTGACTTGGACTCCCAAGGCAGTTCCAGTCTTAGTTTTTGGTAGATTTTGGAAATTCGGCAAAATTCACAAAAAATGAAATAGCCTCTAAAATTTGTACCTCAAATAGAATTCCAGTCAAGGTTTAAAACACAACAAGCAAAACCAAAATCGGAGTTTCGAGCATCAAGATATAGCAGTTCAAAGTTGGTTAAAAACAAGGACTACTCGGTCAGATTTGAAGATTTTCGAAATTCCAACTTTTACCCAACCAAATCAGATGATTTTTGGTAGAAACTTTATACACACCACCCACAACATAAATACATCAGATTCAAGGTCATTTGAGCATCAAAAATTCAAACCAAGGCTTCAAGAAAAACAGGGCAGATTTCGGCCACTTCCTATGCAAGTTTCCTTCAGTTTTCTTTTCACTCTTCTAACTTATATCCACTTGATTAACACATAATGAACACCAACAACACTCATAATCACCATATCAGTCCAATATATCCATTGTGGGATTTCATAGAGCCCACTCCAACATTTAAACTCAAACCACAACAATAACCATGAAACTACAAGCTTCCTAGCAAAATTTAACCAACTAGAACTAAGATTAAGTGACCGGATGATTACCTTCTACTCCTTGAGTGAAAATCAAAAATTTTGCACCTCTAAAGCCCCAAGAAAAACTGTGATATGATGTTTCCTTCCTAGTCCAAGTGAATCTCCAAGTGATTTGCAAGTTGGATGGTGTTTTTGGGTGCAAGATTGGAGCAAAAAATGGTGCAAGATGAAGTTGGGTTTCCTCCTTCTTCTTTGCTTGAGGATAGCCGGCCCTTGAGGATGAAAAGAGAGAGAAAAGGCTGATCAAAGAAGCTTCTTGGAGAAGCTTGGTGGTTGGTGGTTCAAATTTGAGCAAAAGTCAACTTTGAATAGTGTTCCCCGCGCGTGCGTTTCGTGTCCTTTTTCTCTCGGGTTCGTTTCACTTGTGCACTAAACCTCTAATGTAATTCCCTTAATACTATAATTATTCACTCTTAGTAGTCTAGTATAAGTTTCTTAAATCTCCATTTATCCGATCCAGGTCAATATACGCGAATTTCCGATTCGCGCACGATAAGGTGAACTTTAAAAAGAATTCATGTAACGATGATATATTTAACTAATACTAAGGTAAATAATTATAAAAATAACTATTTTAGAAATAAAAACATAAGTCCTCACACGAGTCTAGTATTAATTCCTCAAATCAGCAATTAATTTGTACCAGCGCGTATTTCGAAAATCTATCAATGCGCAAGCGGTATAAACTTAATTTTAACTCACTCACATCTAATCTCTCAATTAACTTTTCTTGGTCTACTATTGATCATTCTTAATTCTCCAAAATTATTATTACACTCTCGATTCAATTATTACCTCGAAAAAAAATGTGAACTCGTTATTCCTAACTAAATGAGTTTTCGAAAAATAAATTTTCTAACGAAACGTTTTAAAAACGTAAGTGAGACATTGTTTCGTATAAATGGATTTAAAATGGTTGAAATAAATTATTCGGAGAAAACGGGTGAATAAATATTTAAATAAGCTAGTAATATACGATAAAATAAGAAAATTTTCCGGTCCTCACATGGTATTGGAAAAGAGTGCCACAACTAACGTTGGACTAATGTGGTGACGCCATGCATTCATTATTATCATATAAAACATTATAAAAGCAAATAAACGTATAAATCACATATGGCACATAACACATAAGCATGATATCTAGATGCAAGACCCTAAGAAAGCAAGTAACACGTAAACACACAAGCATGCAAAACACACAAAGCAAATAAAACAAAGAAAGACCTAACTATTATATTTGGGGGACCCTAACTACACTCTAAAGGGGGAAAGGATAAAATAAAATAAAATAATAACCTAACTATTACAATTTTGACATTTAATTGCCTTCCAGATAATTAAAAATTAAATTAAAATAAATATACAAAATCACAACAATTAAAGTGACTAAAAAAATGAAATAAAAGCATTCAAAAGGCATGCAATTACGCACGTAAATCACATAGGGGCACATAAGTAAAATCAAAATAAAGAGTAGAGTATACCTCTCTTGAATTGGTGACCTAATGAAGTGAAGTTTATCCCTTTTTACCCTCCAACACAAAGAAAAATGATTAAGATACCACTTTAATTAACAAATAATCATAAAAGATGAAAATAAACATGAAATTGAATCAATTAAATCATTTAAATGACCGTAAACAACCTATATTTAAGAAATTTAATTGCAAAAATTAATAAAGTTTTGGGGATTAAATTATAATTATCACAAAGATCCGGGGTCAAAATTTAAAAAATAAAGTTTAGGGACCTATTTACAATAAAATTAGGGACCTAATTGAAAGAAGATAAAATTTTTAGGGCCATAGTATAATTAATAAAAAGTACAGGGACCAAATTGCAAATTCATTTCTAGTCTTCCTAACCTAATAGGCCACTTGGGCCATTTTGCATTTTGTTTGGACCAGAAGCTCCCTAACCCTGTCGCAAAACCTAGAGGTTACAGGTGGACCGGCCTTCCTTTCTCAACAAAAGAAACCCAACCAAAAGAGTGGGCTTTTACGTCCTAAACCCAAGCCAGAAACCCAAATAAATAAGCTAAAGCCACTCCCTTAAACCCAAGCAAAAATAACCTCTTAACCCAAATCACCTATTTCACTAAAACTCAACATGATAAAATCAACTAAAATTATTAAGCCACAATTATGACCTAAAATCAAGAATTAATCTACCCAAAAGACTACTTAAAAAGATTAAAAGATGATTAAAATCTAAAAGGGCGAAATAAGTTCAACTTTTTCCAATTTTTGGGCCATATCAGAATAGGGGAAACTTGAGGGGATCAAATGCAATGAAAATAGGGATCTAATTGAAAGAATTATGAAAGTTTTGGGGTCAAATTATAAAGTCTTAAAACTTTGGGGAATAAATTTTAAAAAAAATTGAAGGACTAAAATCGCAATTTCTGGAATTGGGTCGTCTTCTCCAAACGGCTGAATGGCAGCTGCCATTTTCGTCTTTCTTTACGGACGAATGAATACCAGAAAGTTCACCTCTGGCCACTCCCCAAAAAAAATAAATGAAACTCGCGCAAGCTTCCTCTCTCACAATCTCAAGATGTAACTCGAATTCATACAAAGGAAAGACAAAGAAAAACAGAAAAGGTGCAAAAAGAAGGCATATCAAGATTTTTCAAAAAATTCTCGTTTCTACCTTGAAAAAATCAACTATTGTGTTCAGACAAGCGTTGAACTAGCCTAATATTCATTTTCTCACATGCAAAACACAGGTCAATCATTCTTCAAGTAGAATTTTCAGTTGAGCATTTTATCAAACAGTAAATAGGCATGAAAAATTCCAACAATTTCCTACTCAAATAAGGTCGCGGCTGGCCTCAAAACTATCAGAAACAAAAGGGACTTCAATCCAATCGACACATAAAGCATGTATATTCTAAAATCGTGAACAACCAACAGGAAAATTGCAATAAACAAAGTCACGGCAGACATGCTCTGAGAATTTCAAGAGCCTGTGATTGAAGAAAAGTGAAGTTTAAAGGAAAAGGATAAGCTTACAGTGCTTTCTCTCTCGGTGAAATTTCGCAGGTGGTAATGGAAGAATTCCGGAACTGGCAACAAGCTTCAATCCCTCCGCCAAGTCTTTTCTCTTTTTTCTTTCCTTCTTGCACGCAATTTCTCCTCAATTTCTCCCTTCTTACTCGGTTTCTTTTTTTTCCTTTTGTTCCTTATTTCCAGATTTTGCTCTCTTGTTCCCTCTACCTCTCTCTGTATTTTTTCCTTTACCTCTCTTGCTCTCTCTTCTGTTTCACCCCCCGAAGCTCCTTCCCAATTTTTCAGATTTTCTACCTTTCTGTTCTTTTGCCCCCTTTCCCTTTTCCTCTGTTTTTTCCTTTTTGTCCGTAGTCTTTTCTTGCTCTTTTTTTTGCCTTTTTGTTTTTTTCTTTCCTTTTTCACTGCCAACTCTCCCCTTTCCCCTTTTCTTTTATTTGTTTTTTTGTTTTCCCAATTTTCCTAGGCTTCCAAGTGTCTTGCCACCTACCCCCTCCCTTTATATGTGGTATCAATAAAATGGGGACACTTGTCCTATTTCCATGCACTAACACTTGTCCAACACTCCCCTAATACACTTGTTTAATACTCCTTTAGCACACTTGTCCAACATGCAAACCCCTCACCTATCTTCTTATTTTTATTTATTTATTATATTTTTGTTTTTTCAAAAAATCAATTTAGGTAAACAAAGAAAAAACTAATTCCTAATTGAAATTGCATTGCAAAAATTTTTGTTTATTTTAAAGAAATCGAATCTAAGATGATTAAAACATATTTTTGTGAAATTTTTCCTTTTCAGAATTTTTAATGCAAAAATATCTTAAAAATTATGAACCTAATTTATAAAAATAAGCAAAAAAATAAAGACTAACTATCATTTAATCAAATAAAATAAAATAAAATAAAATAAAATAAAATAAAACAAGAATAAAATAAAGCTAAAATTGAATTAAATAACAAATAAAGCTAAAATTGAATTAAATACAAAATAAAGCTAAAATTGAATTAAATAAATGAAATTTTGGTGTCTACAATGTGAAAACAAGGAAACATGGAGCTGGTTCTTTCACTTTTTTGAGGAGTTTTTTGGACCATTCAACAACCACTTGCCTTTAACCTTTATGAGTGATTGGCAAAAGTTACTGCTCAAAACAATCTATTCTTTGCTTGGACTTGTTGAAGGATCTGAAAAAGCTTTTTTTGACTCATCTATTTGCTGTTTCAGGCGCTCAACCTTGCTTATGATGAGATTTTTCCAAATGCTAGTGGCAAACATTGTTGTAGGCACATTTGCAGCAACTTCAAGCAGTAATTTCCAGGCATGCTAGTTAATAGTTTCTTCTGGAAGGCAGCAAAGAGTCTTGATCACATAGACCACAATGAAGCAATGTTAACCATTAAAGACATCAACATATAGGCTTCGAAATATTTGGACAAAATTCCTAAGAAGACGTGTAGATATGCATTCTCAAGAGAAATTAAATATGACCACGTCACAAATAATTTCACTGAATCGTTTAATTCATGGGTTGGTGATCTCAGAGGCAAACCCATACTTACCCTTGTTGAAGGTTTGAGAAGGAAGTTCATGAAGAAAATGCACATGAGATACCAAAAGGGATGCACATTAACTAACAGAATCACCCTAAATTTGCTGAAAAGCTCAAAAAAATTGCTCAAGCATCGAGGCATTGTACCCTGAATATGGAAAGTGAGGATACATTTGAGGTTGTGATATAGACAGATCATTCATAGTCAATTTAAACCAAAGAACCTGTGATTTTGGTGCCTTCCAATTAGTTGGACTTCCTTGCAAACATGTTGCACTTGGCATTATCTACAAAAGGGAAAAGCTGGAAGATTACTGCGATCATTGGTTCTCCAAATACATTTACTTGAAGGCATATGCTCCTACGATTCACCTTATACCTCATGAAAAGAGGTGGCCTCCTATGCATGAAGTTACCCCTAAGGTTGTACTGCCCCATCCTTTGAGAAGAGCTCCTGGTAGACCAAGAGTTAACAAAAGGAGAGAAGCTGATGAATGACCTTCATCTCAGCCAAAAAGATCAAGTACCTTAAAGTGTGGAAATTGTGGTTAGTTTGGTCACAACATGAGAACATGTCAAAGAGCTCCTATGCAAAGAAAGAATCCAGCCAATACTCATGCTCAATAGGTATCATCATACACACATTTTTACAAATTAATTGTTCTTTCTTGACTCATCAACTTCTTATGTTGTTTACTTCATAACAGATGCCAACTAGAAGAGGGAAACCAGGCAGAGGAATTGCAAATTTAGGACTGCAAGGATCTGTTCTTTGGGTATAAATCATGTTTGAATTATGCAATTAGTCTGCAGTGTTACTTAGTCATATTACTTTAACATGTAATTTGTTATGACAGGATCATACACATAGGAAGGTGCCTATTGTGCATTTAAGTCAAGGTAGCAATTCGAGTCCTTCTACTGGAAATGCTGCCATAAATGTTCAGGTTAATGTATAGACAGGTACAATTGCCTCTAAAAGAAAGGTACGGGCTCTTTTGTTATGAAATCCAATCTAGTGCTGCTACATATGTATTCAGTAAGGCACAAGCTCTTCTATTTTGAACAATTGCAGAGAGGAAGGCCTTCAAATGCCACTTCGACAAATGCTGCAACAGGTTCTTGCAGAAGAGTTGCACCAAAACTTGTTCAACCAACTAATCATCTGTCAACAGCTCCTGTTCAAGCCCCTGGTGATACTTAACTGCTACATCTACTAGCATGAATGCAGCTACAACTCTTAACTCTGCCAATATTAGCACCACCAGCAGTTTTAGCTTGCATTTCTAATTACTACTGTTATGCTTACATTTCTCTTCTTTTGTACTTAGTGGTGCTTTGTGAATTATAGTTCATTAATATGATGCCTACTCATGCTTTTGTATATGGTGTTATGTGAAACTATGACTAAACAATGGTTTTGCAATCCTCACCCTCTGCCTGAATTGCTTCAAGGCAGATGGTGTTTTGGATAGTCTTGGATTGCATTTCTATTTATTTTATGTATGGTTATGAAATCTGAAATGATATTACTCTTGGATTACAGTTTTGGTTTGCACCTTATTACTGTTAAGGTTTCATAGATGACTATTTTAGTTCTTAGCTTGTTTCATTTAATGGATCTGTAATGTTGCAACTTGAGCATATGACAAATAACTAAGTCTCTGCATTGCTCATGAACCTATTCAATCCACTCTTTTCCACCTTAGTTTCTGCAACAAATCACTCTTTTCCACCTTAAATATTGATGCTTAAAGTGAAAGCGGCGTCCTTCTTAATGCTTGTCCATAATATGTTGAAGATAAAAAACAAACCCTATCCAAAGTCAAGGTACTGCCGTGGTGTTCCAGATCCAAAGATCAGGATCTATGATGTTGGCATGAAAAAGAATGGAGTTGATGAGTTCCCATTATGTGTCCACTTGGTTAGTTGAGAAAAGAAAGGAGAATGTCTCTAGTGAAGCACTTGAGGCTGCTCTGCAGCTCTTTACATGAAGTTTTGTTTGTTTTTGGTCTTGGCACATTTTTTTGCCCTGAATTTCAGGGGATTCACCAAGTTCAGCAGCACAGACTATGTCAAATGGAAGCAAGAGAATTGTATTGTTCCAAATGGTGTTAATGCCAAGGTTTGTTGGTGCTATATTTGTTTGATTTGAAGCAGTCTTTACTTGTATTGCTGTTCTTTGATTGTACTCTTGGCTTTTGGTTGTAAGGCTAGTGCTAACTTGGTTTTGTTCAAATCTTGCAACTTCCTGGTTGCCACGGACCATTGGCTAACCGTCAATCAGGAAGAGCATTTTTACAAACAACTTCTTAGTTTACTTCATTAGCAATTTGTCTCTAGTACTATTGGATGATGTACACCTATTGGATAGCATAACTCAGAGTTCATAATAATTCTTCAACAATTCTTCAACATTGCAAAAGATAGCAGCAGTCATTGCTACAGCTTTGTGCAAGTAAATGGTCAATGACACTTTTTCTTTATTTCACTAACATCCCCTCACTTTTTCTAATTTATTTCTAATTTTTATTAGTTTTCATTATTTCACTAATATAACTTTTACACTTACCTCAGGGGCATTTATGGGAATAAATTTCCCTCTCTTTCCTAAAAACACTTTTTTATGTTCACTTTTGACATCATGGGCTGTTTTTGTTACAAAATCCTAAACCTCAAGGGAGGTCAATGTCATTGTGGAAACCTCAGGGGAGGTCAATGAAATTGTCAAAAACCTCAGGGGAGGTTTCTGAAGTTATCCCTAGATTTAATGCTCACGGGTAAATTTCTGAATTGTTTTATTGGGTTTCAAGCTTTTCGATTTATTTCTGTCGACCAATTGTGTTTGATTCGGCAATGGATAGCAACAGTTGGAGGGCGCCTCAAGGCCAGATGGCTCAGGGTCCTCCTCAAGGTGGTCAAGTAGGCGGCAGTGGAGAAGTATCCGCTGTCCCAAATCCAGCTCCGCCGGCTACTATTGACAGCGGCGATTGGAGGACTCAACTTCAAGCTGATTCTCGTCAAAGAATCGTAACTAAGATGTAACCCCTCGTTTTCTTTTTGCTTTGTCTCTTTACTTTGGATTATATATGTATGCAATTTTTAAAAAAATTTTTTAGATTGATATCTGGTTTGGAACTGGTAAATTTTTTTTTTTCTGGACTTTCTTGAAGGCTCTTACCTGGGTTAAAACTGTAATTTTTCTTATTTAATGTAATACTAGAAAAATATATTATTTGTTTAGTTGGTGTTGATAATTATTTTCCAGTATGAATAATTAATTTTCATTGGGTGTGGGAGACTAATATGTTTGAGATTCTGGATGATTTTATGGTATTATTGGGAATGGAGTTGAGGAAGAATTGGAAGCTTCTTGGAGCTTCCAATGCTTCATGGGCTCTGTCTTATTCCAGAGGAGTGTATGTTAATACAATATGTCGTTTGGATAATGTGTTGTATGTGTGCAATTCTTATATTTGTTGCACTACTACATCTTTTACCGAGAATGTGTAGCTCTGAACTTATCTTTGCCAGAATTTTCCTCTTCTGATATTTTAAATGCATGGATTCCGTTGAAGGACTCCTTGGTGAGATTAGAAAATACCGAGTTGAGAGAGTTAATATGTTGAAGAATGAAATCCTCGTGTCTTTGTGTTTCAAGTTATATACATGGAGTTGAAAAAAGTTTCAAGAATGAAATCCTCATATCTCTGTGTTTCAAGACTAAGTTCTCTTCTGCCTTCCCTCCTTCACTTCGTCCACTTCTTGTCACACTTCCTCTTTTAATTCATGCGCTACTTCTACAGTACTTTTATGGCTTTCCTGATTTACACAATTTGTTTGGGAAGCCATGATGTGGAAAACTGAAATTTAGAAGACTCTGCATTTAGTATAGTTTCTGAACTCTTGTAGGTTTACTAGCTATTGGTTTTCCTTTATTGACTTTAAGATGCTTGTTTCCTAAGTTGATTTTGCATGGTAGTGTGCAACTGTGGAGCTGGTTTATGATTTTGTTTCCTGTTGTTGATGTACTGCTGTAAGGTTGTAAGCAGATTTTAATTTAATTTTCAGATGTGCTCACATGTGCAGAATGGAGACTTTGAAGAGGCATCTGCCATTCTCTGGACAAGAGGGACTGCAAGAACTTAAGAAAATTGCTGTGAGGTTTGAGGAAAAGATTTATACCGCAGCAACTAGCCAGGTAGCCATGCAATTCTGCAGCATGTATGGTCTTAATGTATCACTTGCATCCTTTTTCCATTGATCCTGCGCGGAATTTTGCTGTTGGTCCATTTTATTAAGTTACTCTTGTTTCTCATTATTTGGTTATTAATTTTTTCTTCTGGACATGATTTATTTTTTGCAGTCAGATTATCTGAGAAAGATATCTTTGAAGATGCTGACAATGGAAACTAAGTCCCAAAATCCCATGGCTAATCTGCTACCAGCTAATGCTGCCAATGCAAGCAAAAATCCTCCAGACCAAGGTAATTGGATGGCATATTCACTTTCTTGGATTGTGGTACTGATCCCCTCAACTGTTTCATCCGTCATCTTTCTTTTTTTGAAAGTAATAGGAGTTGGTGCTGCTAATGTTCTCTAATATTTGCCTGTGCTGATGCCTTGTTACTTTTCTCTTCATGGCTAATTAGTAGTTTTGATGACCTATGATGTTTTTGTGCCATACTTAGATGAATTAATTATGAACCTTTGGATCCAGTGGCTTTGTTGTTTCTACGAAGTTTAAAAGATGTTGTCTTTAGTGGTCAGGCATGGATATTTGTGAGGAACTGACGGAACTATATGAATAGGTATCTTACCTGTATTAACAAAACCCAATGTGCCATGCGGTCCAAGTGCGTCTATGTTTTGGTCTGACAAAAGGTTGCCAGCTTGACTAGCCATATAAAGTTGTCATGTGGTCTATCAAAACAACAGTTAATGATTTCCAGAATTTCTCTCAGGCTTTAATCAGCGCACTTTGGAAAATAGGAAGACATTTTTAAAGTTACGTTACATAGACTTGGGTGGTGTCTGGGTGCAGTTGCATGTTGAAGTGTCAGATTTCCATATTTGAAAATTACAGGATCCGGGGATATTTGCCCAATTTTGGGTACAGTTGTGTGGTTGCATCTCTTATACTCGTGTACATAAGATTTAAACACAAATCATTCTAAAATATCCAAAACTTGTTTAAAGCATATATGCTAAGAAAAAGATCAATTAGATGTGCAATTAAATTGAAAAGAAACATAAGCTGGGTTACAACGTATTTCAGTAGGAGGGGATGAATTATTATTGAAAAGGGAAAAATTGCAGAAACATTAAGTTACTTATTCATTAATTAAAGTTGAAATAGTGGGGGCAAAGTAGATATTGTTGCCAAACCCTATCTCTATCTTAGTCATTCTGTGCTGCCGTCACATCAAAACAGAGTGCCTCTTTTCAATTTATCATGGCCTCTCTTACTCTCAGATGCCATGATTTCACATCTTCCTCCAACAAAAGAAGCAGCCCTTATGTCTGCAGTGAAAATACACCATGGGATGTGAGTATTTTTCTTTTGAAACTTGAGTGGCTTTGGCTTTCCCCTCTTTTCTCCTCCCTCCACAGAACCACCCTTCTTCCTCTTCCATTCTCTTCTCATCTCATGAGACTTCTTGCCCATCTCTCCTCCTTGGCCATCAACATCGCATCACAACAGTTGACATACCCAAAAGCTTTTGACTGTGTCAGGTGCATATCCCGTCTTGCCTGGGGTGAATGAAGGTTCCAGGTAACTAACACAAAAGTATCTTAATTAGGAATCTCTAGCCAAGAGTGTTTAGCAGGAATTTTGGTTTCATGCGTTCAGTTGTTCCTTTTTTGGTTTTGATAGGCATTTTGGTAAGTTAGCTCTTTTTCCGTAGGATTTTATATTTTGTGTTTAGTACTTCAGCATCTTGTCTTAGAGTCAGATTGGGAAATCTTGTAAGATTTGACTCTAAGTAATTGTATGATTGAAGGATATTATCCCATATGAGAAATAAGAGTTAAATCTAGTCAACATATTACGGGCTTAACTTCATGTAAGCCCATCTGTTGTTTACTGTCTTTTGAAGTTTATGAGATGCAATCTAGCTTTCTTATGATGCCAAATAGTTAGCAGTGGTACCTGCAGTTTCGTTATCAATATCTTCTTTTATCCAGAATACTGTTTTATCTGATGTCCACACAATCAATGTTTAATTGCTGTTTTTGCACATCCTGATCTTCAGAGAGTATTGCCAAAAATCCAGTGGCATACTAATCTCTCTCTCATATGATCTTATTGTCTTAATTGGATCTAAATGGGTGATTCAAAATCCACTCACTTTACACCCACTAATTAAGCTTGCTTGAATTTGTCAGTATCTTTCTAGGCCTAAGGTTTCTCTTGCTGGCCACGTCTAAATGGTTGACTACTGTGAGTTGTAAACTGAGACTGCATAAAAAAAGTTGATGGAACATTTAGTTGCAGAAGATATATGTACCTTTTGTTTTAAAAGGTTAAGAAGGATTGGGGTAGGTTATCACCTGATTGCTTTGGACTTTAGTGTTACTGCTTTTGGATTAGTTTTGGTACCATTTGTTGTTGTGCTTTGCTGGTTTTGACATTTGCGATAAACGTCTTTTTCCTTTGTGGTTCTATCCTTTCGATGATGTCTAATGATTGAGTTCTCTCCTTCTCCATGTGCATCTGTTCATCTTGATAGCTGTCCATGGCATGCAATCCCAAATTCAGAACCAGCCACTTCCCATGCCAGTGGTGAGCAGCCAATCACAATCCCGACAACAGCTGTTACCACAAAACATGCAGACTAATATGGCATCAACTGGAGTCCAGAATTCTGCTATTTTGGCATCTACACTTCCAACTGCTGGTAATTTGCAGCAGGCTCCCATGCCTAATATTGGTCAGAACTCCAATTTGCAGAACATGCAGAGTGTTCCCAGTGTTTCTCAGAACCCAGTAGGGAGTTCCATGGGACAGGTGATGCCTTCAAATGTTTTCACTAATTCTCAAAGACAGATGCAGGCTAGACAACAACAGGTTGTTCCCTTGCAGCAACACCAGCAGACACAGAATCCACAGCATTATCTTTATCAACAACAGCTGCCGCATCAGTACGTGAAACAAAAGTTACAACAAGGAGGAGGAATGGCACAGCCCCTTATGCAATCTCATATCCACCAGCAGCAGCAGCAGCAAAACCTTTTGCAACCAACTCAAATTCAAACCTCCCAGCAAGCTGTTATGCAGCCATCTGTAATGCAGTCAGCTCCTCTATCTGGCCTCCAGCAGAATCAACAGTCTTCTATGCAACAAGTGACTCAACCAGTAATTCAGCAGCAGTCTCAAGCAGTTTTGAGGCAGCAGCAACAGCAACAGCAACAGCAACAACAGCAGCAACAGTCGCAACAGGCTTCCATGTTGCATCAGCAGCAAACCTCCATGGCTCAACAGCCATTACTGCCTGCAGCACAGCAGCCGCAGCAACAACAGCAGCAGCTGATTGGGCAGCAGCCTGGTGCTACAAATATTCAACACAACCAGCTGATTGGCCAACAGAATAGCATGCCTGATATGCAGCAGCAGCAACAAAGGCTAATAGGCCAGCAGAACAATATGCAGCAGCAGCAGCAGCTAATAGGTCAACAGAACAGCCTTTCGAGTATGCATCAACAACAATTGGCCCCTCAAAGTAGCGTTTCTGGGCTCCATCAGCAGTCAATGCTAGGGACTCAACCTGGTAACTCTGCCATGCCAACAAGTCAGCATTCTGTCATCATGTTACAGCAATCTAAGGTTGCGGTACAGCAACAAATGCAGCAGAATGCAACAGCATTGCTACCAAGCCAAAATCAACAGCCACAGCAACCGCAGCAACAGATGGTATCACAGATTCAAGCACAACCAGGGGGCCTACAACGTATGCAGCAGCAGTCAAATGCGTTGCAAAGAGATATGCAGCAAAAGATTCAACCTACAGGTTCTTTGCTTCAACAGCAGAATGTTGTAGAACAGCAGAAGCAGTTATTTCAGCCACAAAGAGCCCATCCTGAGGCATCATCAAGTTTGTGCTCTTTCTTTTTGAATATTTCCCAAGTAGTTTTTGATTATTTCGTTTTCAATGTTATTTGATCTGTTCTTATGTTGTGCATTTCTCTATGAACTTTTGCGCACTTTTCTCAGGATAGGATTACGTACTTTTCCAGAATTTATGTATTGATCTTTAAACATCCTAATGTAGGTTGTCATTCTGATAACATGCACTGAAGTTAGCTTGTTATCCCATCATGATAAGATTTTGTGAATTTTTATTCTTGTAGTTTTATTTGAAACATCTGCTTGGTTATTAATTCTTAGACATTTTTAAGGCTATAGTGCCTTAATTTTCACTAATTTGTTAAATTTTGGCCAATGCGTTTTTATGTTCTACATTTTTAGGCAAAATTATGTTTCATCTTTTGCAAATTATGTTTGTTTATGCAATTTCTTGCTTGCCATGGCAATGCTCCTATTTTTTACTGCTACTCGTGCTAATCTCATCTTTTATCTCACAAGTAATTATTGCCTTTGATACCAATAACATATATGATATCCTATTTGAAACTTTATGTAGCCTCGTTAGATTCAACAGCTCAGACGGGGAATGCAAGTGGTGGAGATTGGCAGGAGGAGGTTTATCAAAAGGTATTGATATACGATCTTTTCATTTTCAATTAGGAGATGTAATGGTATAGAATGATTTTTTAGCTTCAGTATGTAGATTCCATCTGCAACCATGTTCTCATTTGCAAAATTTACTTGCAGATTAAATCCATGAAGGACATGTATTTCCTGGAATTAAATGACATGTACATGAAAATTGTTGGAAAGCTGCAACAGGTATGTGTAACTTATGTGTGATCATTGTTCTATCAAAGCATTGCAGAGTGGTACTTTGCAATCTGCATCCACTTTTCAGGTCTTTAAGTATCAATCTCCTAATGTGTTAACCAGGAAGAAACAGTCAACTTGTCCTCTTATCAAGTGCAGTGAGCCAGGAAAAACTTTTTGTTTGTTCCTGAGTCCATTTGTCAGTCATGTGCTTGTTGATCAAGTATAGACAATGGGCTTGTGCATGCTAGTGCTTGTTATTGTCCATGCCAGTATGTTTTAGTTGCAGAAATGGGAGAAAATTTGTGGGAGAAACAAAGGAACAAAATATCTTAATTTTCTGTTAGAAAGGTTCATTCTTTTGTTCCCGATTCTTATTAATGAAAGTCTTGTCCTTTTGTAGCATGATTCTCTTCCTCAACAACCGAGAAATGAGCAGCTTGAAAAGCTCAAAGTCATTAAGCTCATACTGGAACGCCTAATAGGATTCTTGCGATGTACCAAGAATGACATTCAGATCAGTCACAAGGAGAAGTTGGCTTCCATTGAAAAACAGATAATCAATATTCTCACTACAAATCGGCCCCGGAGGCCCGTTTCTTTGCAACAAGTGCAACTTGCCCAACAGCAAATGTCCAACATGCAGCACTCTCAGCCTCAGACTCAAATTCCTCAAATACAGCCCCAGGAAAATCAAATGAACCAACAGATGCAGCCAATGAATGTACAGAGTTCCATAACACCAATGCAGCCAAATAGCTTGACCAGCCTGCAGCAGAACACATTGTCCTCTGTGCCACCAGTTTTGAATTTGCAACAGAATATGATGAGTACCCTACAGCCTGCTTCGACTTTGGACCCAGGACAAAGTAATACTCACCCGTTGCAGCAGGTAGCTATAAGCTCTTTACAGCAGAATACTGCCAGTGGTCCTCAAACAATGAACATAAATTCTTTATCATTGCAAAGTGGCATGACTGCACTGCAATCAAACCTCAATAATGCTCTACAGCCTAATTCGACTATGATTCAGAACCAGCAGCTAAAACAACAGGAGCAGCAAATGTTGCAAACCCAGCAATTGAAACAACAATTGCATCCCCGTCAGATGCAGCAGCAGCTTTTGCAAAGACAACAGCTAATGCAACAACAGCAGCAGCAACAACAACAGCAGCAGCAACAGCACCAACAAATGAAGCCACAGCAGCAGCCTTCACAGCTGCCCGGACACCAAATGTCACCACTACATCAGGTAACTGATTCAAGTGACTTGAAGGTGAGACCGCAGATAAGTGTTAAATCAAGTGTTTTCCAGCAACACCATACCAACAGCCAGCGAGCGGCGTATCATCACCAACAGTTGAAGTCGGGAAGCCCATATCCTATTTCTTCACCACAAGTCCTTCAGGCAGCATCGCCTCAGGTTCCCCCGCATGCTTCGCCTCAAATTGATCAGCAGAGTATGCTGACATCTATAGCAAAAACTGGAACTCCATTGCAGACTGTAAATTCACCCTTTGTGGTCCCATCTCCTTCGACTCCCTTGGCTCCGTCACCTATGCCTGGCGAGTCAGAAAAACTAAATTCTGGCATTTCATCGCTCTCAAATGCTGGAAATATTGGACCCTCGCATGCAACTACTGTGTCTGCAGCAGCCCAATCACTAGCAATTGGCACTCCTGGGATATCAGCTTCGCCATTGCTTGCGGAATTTACGAGTTTGGATGGAGCTCATGTCAACACATCAACTGCAATGCCGTGCAAGCCACATACTGTCGAGAAGCCACATGAACGGTTGATTAAAGCGGTTAGTTTCTATTATAATTTTACACGAACCGAGTTCTTTGTTTAACATGTTTCTGCACCTTCTCAGTTAGAAAATAAGATCTATATTTGTCATTTTCAGGTAAAATCAATTTCAAATAAAGCATTGGTTGCCTCCGTTGATGATATAAGCTCAGTTGTCAGTATGGTTGATAGGATAGCTGGATCTGCACCAGGCAATGGATCAAGAGCTGCTGTTGGTGAGGATTTGGTCGCAATGACAAAATGTCGCTTGCAAGCAAGAAACTTTTTCACACAAGATGGACCTACTGGAACAAAGAAAATGAGGCGCTCTACGAGTGCAATGCCTTCCAATGTTGTTTCATCTGTTGGTAGTGTGAATGACAGTATGAGGCAGTTAAACGGTTCTGATGCCTTTGAATTGGAATCCACAGCTACATCAAGTATCAAAAGGGCAAGGAATGAGGTTTTTCCATTTCCTTGTCCATCATTATTGATCTAAAACAATTTTTTGTCTAAAACAATTGAGCCAATGCATAGTTTGTATATGTGGAAGTTACTATCTCCATGTTTGCTTAGGATTGCAAGCTATATGCTTTTCTTATCTTACTCCATGGTAGATTAACTAATGGTGAAGGGAAGCTAACCATCTCATTCCATCTAAAATTTGATGATGTTAGAAGAGATGTTAGTACATCTAGTTTTTAGAATCTTACATGCTTCCTTTGGTCAGGATCTGATATGTTTGCTTTCCCAAAATGCAATAGACAATGTGATGTAGAACCGCAACCCAGGATTCACTGTACCTACATTGAAGTTGTCCGGAGCACCTTGTGGCTCTGAAGGAGATATGCTATGCTATTTGCCTCCCTCCCATTTTTGGAATTAAACCTGTGGGAATTGTTTGAACATATTAATGGTCTCTTTATGTGGCATAATTCTCTTGCAAGTTGGCAATTCAATATTTTTAAGTTTTCAATCTCCTGAATCACTTCTTTGTATTATTGATATTCAAAATCAGGTTTTTGCTCTTCTCCTCCTCTTTGATTCTTCTGCTGCTTTCCTCTCATATATTCTTGTTCTCTGCCATGGGCAAAGGCAATGAGGATACGTTGTTTCCAGACTGCTGGTTTGTGGCATCTTTGATTCTTTGTTGCAGCCTCTTGGTTTTATTTGCTTTAGTTGATCATAGCATTACTATGTAACGCTCTGCTTTGGTGCTTTATAAACTGGTAAGCCTGGAATAAAACATACTAGTGTTCAAGGGCACACACTAATGTTTGTGCAACCAGTAGGAAGAATATTATTAAAATTTTTAAGTATATTTGTCGAAATCATTTTCAGTAGAGGTTTGGTGTTATATATTTGATGATATAATAGCAGAAAATTCACCAAAATAAAGTGTTTAAATGGATAGTTATTTGGTAACCATAATTAGGAGTTGCTAATAAAAATTAGGGTTTATAAATAAGTGGAAATTAGAATAAGAAGAAATACATGGTACTTTGTAAGAGGATATAAGGTAGCGGTTTAGGAAGAAGATAAGGTGACACAAAATTGTTTACACTAGAAGTCCCCTCCCCCTATATAGCATAGATTTCTGTTCTGAACAGGAAAGTTTATTGTTTTTAAACAAATACCAATCAACATGAAGTCTGAAAATCATCACGCTGATTTTCTGTTATCCATTCTTAGTCATCTGAAACTAGCATAGCTTATTAGATGTGTCTGGCATCCAAGCCAGTTGTGGATGTTTTTGTATTTAGTGTAGATGCCTCTCCAGATGCTTATCATTGGACTTATGTGGATTTCTGTCAATGATGCACTTATTTACTGATCGAACAATTTGTGACTGGTTGAAGGCCAACCATGCCCTTGTGGAAGAGATACATGAGATAAATCAACGCCTCATAGATACTGTGGTTGATATCAGCAATGAAGATGTTGATCCAACTGCAGTGGCTGCTGCAGCTGATGGTGGTGAAGGGACCATTGTCAAGTGCTCTTTCAGTGCTGTAGCTCTTAGCCCAAACCTGAAATCACAGTATGCTTCAGCACGGACGGTAAGATTCTTATGCTTTTCAGTTAGAATGCTACTGTGCCACTCATTTCTGTTAGTAGCATCAGGCCTTAGTTTATTTGTCTCTTCAATGTTGTTTCAGTCACCAATTCAGCCTCTGCGATTGCTCATTCCAACTAATTATCCTGATTCCTCTCCTATACTCTTGGACAAGTTTCCAGTTGAAGTTAGGTAAGTAACATAAAATGTGGGTCTTATTCAATTCTGTGTTTTGATCTGTAAATAGACATTTATGGATACCTTTATCTTGATATTTATTTATAGCCAAACTGCACTAGCCATCATCTGTGGTGGCAAGGATTGAAGGATAATATAAGAAACATGAAGTAGACCCTAGAGACCCTGCCATGTATTTGGATATATGGGTGGATGTGGGGTTCTGGAGATAGAACAGGCTCAGAGGGAGGAAAAGGGAGATGGGATTTTTTTGGGGGGGGGGGGGGTTGGAGGAGAGAGAGACAGAGGTCCAATTGTTGTTGAACCTCTCTGCACCTTTTGACATGGAATGCCCAATTTAAAAGCAGTCATTCTTTAGATGGATGTGTACAATTGATGGGATGATAGGATAACATGCGGTCAAATATGAATTGAGATAGTTAATCAGGTTATCGATTATCTATAGCTGTGACACGAAAAGGTTTTTCTTTGTTCCTTTTTGTGCTTTGAAGGTTCTTGAAGCGACAAAACATCTTTCTTTTTGTAATACCGCTGACCACTCATTTCTTTTCCCCTCATTTTTGTACTTCTTGTAGCTTCAATTAGATCTCTTCACTGAGATTGTATCAAATAAATCTTATGTGCAGTAAAGAGTATGAAGATCTTTCTATTAAAGCCAGGTCCAAGTTCAGTATATCACTGAGAAGTCTTTCACAGCCTATGTCACTTTTGGAGATGGCAAGGACGTGGGACATTTGTGCTCGTGCAGTTATTTCAGAATTTGCACAACAAAGTGGTGGAGGAACATTCAGCTCAAAATACGGGACTTGGGAGAACTGTGTGAGTGCAGTTTAGTGATCAGCGATATTTCAAGTGGAACTACAGGAATTAGAATGATAATGATTTGGACAATCGTACTTTCAGCTGTTTCTTTTCAATGAAGTTTGCATTGATCATGGTTGTTTATAGCTTCTCAATGAAGGTTGTAGAACCCAATGGCAGTAGAGATACAAGACCATCTAGTATACAATTGGGGAAGGTAAAACTTTGTACTGCATGTGAGTATTCTGAGTGCCAGTTGAGTAATTATTCTAAGTAGTGCTAAATGCTGAATTTATTGCGAAGTGTGTCACAATTTCATTGTTTTGTACTGATTTCTGAAAACAAATTTCTAGGTTGTGCGGCAATGGTTAAGATAAATGAATGTAGTTTTTTTTTTTGGTGGCTTTGGATTAAGGAATGCTGAATATATTGCGAAGAGCGTCACATTTTCATTGTTTTGTACTGATTTCTGAAAGACGATTTTCTAGCTTGTGCAGCAATGGTTAAGATAAATGAATGTAGGCTGTTTTTTTTTTTTTCTCCTTTTTCGTTTTATTTTTCGTGGCTTTGGATTGGGACGTGTTACTAACTAATTCTATCCACATGGTTCCTTCTTTCATGCTTGCTTACCTTTTTAATAAAGGCAAATAAAAAAAAAAGGAAAGTGACCAGTGCAGCTTGAGGGATATATGAATGGTTATGAGTCTTTTAACAGAAATTTCTGCTTTGTTATTAACCGCCATGCAGTAACCATGGAATCATACAAAAGAAAGGTTGGAGTATTGAACATGCCCACAATGACAAGAAGGCTCTATTACCTACAAAACAAAAGTTTTTTAATTGGATGGGAGTCTTTATATAGTGACTTCTGGTGACCTACGTACATGGTGAATTGGTGCACAAAGAGATATATTTAGGATTATGGCCACGTTGGTGCTGGTTTAACGAAATTAGTTTTGCTTACAGTGTCAACTATTTTTTCTTTTTATGGTGAAGAAAAAAATTCTATATATGTAGTATTGTGTTTTCTTATGTTGGATATTAGGAGAGAATGCAAGTAAAAGATTCCAGATTTGAATCCTCCCACTTACTGTGATGCCCTCATCTCTCCCTAGGGCGAAACCCTAGGGTATCAGCGAGATGCCTGCCCAACTCTCATCAGGCTTACGCACTCGTTCCAGATTAATATAGAGCCACAAAATAACTATCGATTTAATTAAGAAGTATTTCGAATATACAAGCCACAACTTCTAAGCTAAAAGTTATGATTACAATCAACCAACTAACAATAATAAAATTACACTTTAAGAGCCACCAAAAGTTCATACAAAAGGTATACTAACATCCACCAAGTTGCTAGTCTAGAACCTCTAATCCACCTCCAAAGCTTGTTAAGAAAAACAAACTTAAAGGGATGAACGAACGCTTAGTGAGACCAAGAAAATAAACAAGCAAGCAAGTAACATCAATCAATCAAATAACATGCTTTAAACAACTTTTAAACGTGATATTTCATTTAAGTGCACAAGTAGAAAATAACACACAAGGAAGGATACAAAAGCTCTTAGGAGTTCTTTCTACGTCTCGACCGATTCAAGCCATTTAAGGTTGACTCTCCGTCAACTCATGTAGTAACATGACCGTAGTGCTCCACTTACTACCTCCATCCAACAACACCCACTTGGATCCATAACCAAATATTCATGTAATGGCGATACTATTCGAGTATGCCTACCGAGATTTCAGAAGATCAAACTATATCATTTCCCATGGTTCACCAAACTTCTCTACCAAACCCTTGCCGGCTCGAGTCACAAGATTAGCCAATGGGTTGGGTGTCCCCACAAGCATGATTGGTCGATGAGACAACGCTCCAATCAACTTAAAATCGTTCATAGCACTGAATCGGGATGGGCGGTACCTCCCACCCAAATAGGGCGTGATACATCTAGCCGCTCAGTGCTCACGAGTTAAAATATTTCGAGTACAAGTGCAAGTCATATACATTCATTTAACAAGTATCATTCAATCACAAGAAAGAGAGGACGAGGACTATAAAGTACACTCTCGCCTCCGCAAGTTCACGTATCATATGACACTTGTACCAATATCATTTCAATCACATTAGCATTGAATATGCACTTGACACTCACCACAAGTCAAGGGTAAAACAAGAGCAAAGCAGAAGTCAGATGAGCTCTTCGGCGTCCTCGTGACCACTTGAGACATGCATAAACATCATTACCTAGGTACTCGACCAAGGTTATAAAGAAAACATTTTTTCGCTACCCACTCTCAAAGTTACAAGTTCGAGTCAAGTTAAAAGAGCTTTTCTCGCTAAATCGTTGAAATAATGCTCAAAGAGAACTTAAAAGCCGTTTTCGAGTTAAGTTATGGTAGGTAATCTCAATTCCAAAAGAAAGTACCATATTTACTTTTGGCACGAAAATCGAGAAAAAGGTAGATGGTTTCCATCTCCCAAAACTTTTAATCTTATGTCCAAAAGTTAGAATATAAAGAACGTTCATATTTTCCAAACTAATGGAGTCAAAACTCATCTAAATCTCCACTCATTTCATAGAAAATGTCAAGGTTAAAGGTTCCAAGTTTCGAGTATAAAACTAGTGAAATTCTCCAAGAATCACTCTAGTTAAAAACGCTCCCTTTTTGAAATTCAAACTCATGAGAATCGAGGGCATAAGAATAGGGGTGCCATTAACCAAAGAAGTTAACAACCAAGAAAATGCATCAAGAGAGGTTTAATCCTTTGAAAACAAAGATTCAAAATGAAGGTTTAAAGTTCAAAAGTGACCTTGTGTCAAACCATGAAATTAAACTTAAAACGGACTATAATCTTAAAGGGAGGTTGAAAAGTGTTCAAAAGAATACTTTGGTTGAAACCAGAAAATTTTTAGCTTGGTGTGACACTAGTTTGAAAAATCATATCTCGAGTTCCATAAGTCCAAAAATTGGAAACTTTATACCGTTGGAAACTAGACTCAATGCACTATTACTCTCTAGAAGACACTTTTCTCAGAATCCAATTCGAAATCATTCAAATTTTAGCTCAAAGCCACTGTTCCAGACAGGACAGAGCAAAACAGGCTTGCAATTTCAGCAAAGTTTGGAAATTCGGCAAAATTTGTAGAAATGGAATCAACCCTTGAAATTTATACCAATAATATAATTCCAAATCTAGTTTCAAATGCAACAAACAGAACCCAATTCAGACCTTTCTACATCAAGATACAATGGTTTTAAGAAAACTGAATTTTGGAACCTGTTGCACAAAATTTCCAGTTTTGAAGGCTTGACAGAGTTTCAAATTCTGGTCATAACTAAAGCTACACAACTCAAACTTTAACATAGTTTGTAGCATTGAAAACTAGATTCAAAATTCTACAAATCACTAGAAGGAACTGTCTTAAAATTCGTTTTGCAAGATAGGTGAAATTGAGCTACAAACTGCAGCCTGGCTTGTTTCTCAGATGAAAACAGTGAGGAAATTCAGTCATTTTTGCCAGTTTCACTACGGCTCATAGGAAACGAATTTGGAGGTATATTTTATACCGACGGAAAGCCCTCAGAGTCTGGTTTTGGATGCCACAAATAGCACTTGATTTCAACTCCCAGACAAAAATTTATGACCCAAAACGTGAGTACTGGTCGGGTCTCCTGGTCAGAAAATTTTCCAGATTTCTTCCTCACTTAAACCCTACTTTAACTCAACCAATTGTAAAGCTTTTTGGGAGATATTTAACACACATAAACACCATCATATAACAAACATTATAGCACCAAAACAACAACAAAATTTGAAATTAACATGAGGGTTTCATCCAGCCAAAATTCGGACATCAAGCATCATCCATGCTTCTAGTTTTCTTTTCCAACTTCCACTAAAACTAAGCCATAATTTCTCAAAATAAACATCAAACAAGCAAGTAAACACACAATAATTCTCAAGGCCTCTACCTATAAAGCCACCTCAAGTCCTCTACCTAGTGTCAAGGTTCTTGTGAACCCATCAACAACCCAACAACTAACTAACTATAACCAACTAACTACTAATAGTTGAGAGGAAAAAGATGAGAACTTGGAGGATTACCTTTGCTTCCAAGAATGAAGAACAACCACTAGTATATAAGCTCTTAAATCATCAAAGTTTCTTCCTTGTTCAAGTCACCTTCTAAGCTTGTATGAAGAACCAAGAAAAGAAGCAAATTTGGAGAGTCTTCTTGGAGGAAAATGGAAGACAAGGGAGTTGAAATTTTTGGTAGGAAATGAGGGAGGGGGAGTCGGCCAAGGGAGAGAGGAGGAAGAAAGGTTTTGGGTGGTAGTTGGGTGATTTGATGGTGTGAAAGAAAGATTGACATAAAGGTGCTTTTGTTCCCAAAAGTCAACAATTGAATAGTGAGCAATTAGTGCTCCTAATTGAGCTTAATTTAACTCATTCACCTCTAATCCCTCAGTTAACTTTTCTTAGTCTACTATTAATCATCCTTAATTCTCCAAGATTAATGTACTCTCGAAAAACGTGCATTCGCTATTTCTCGCTAAACGAGCTGCAGAAAAATTAAATTCGCTAACGAAACGTTTTGAAAATATAAGTGAGACATTGTTCCATGCAAATGGATTTAAAATAGATGAAATAAATTATTCGGAGTAAACGGATAAATAAATAATTAAATAAGCCAGTAAAGTAAAATAAAAGTAAGTAAAATAAAAATTCGGATCCTCACACTTACACTAAAAAAAAATGTTGAATTAACTTACAACAATAATATTCAATGCACCTAGTAAAAAGCTTAAGAGTCCATTAAACTATTGACTTTGTAAAGTTTTTGATCACTTAACAAAAGTTTTAAGTAGGCCACTACGTTAAAGTGCACTACTGGTCAATAAACATTTTGAAAATCTTAGTTAACCCACTATACTAATTCTCATGCCAAATCACCTACCAAAAATTTTAAATTATTCAACGAGGCCATTTTCATTTTCCTAGTTCAAAGTAAAGGAAATTAAGACACATGAACGGCAAACCATATTGCAAGGTCGTTTTTGTCACTTAGTAGACAAAAGCCTAATATAGTGGGCAAGATAATTATTTAGAAACTTTTTTAGAAACATTGGCGATCTATTTTGGAAAATGTTGTTGACACTAAAGAAGAGTAAACGAATAAAAAAATTTCTTGGAAACAAGTTATAATACCAAGGATCATTGCATTCATAAATATATTGAGAAAATAACAAAATAATTTAGCCAGAGAATAACTTGACCCATATATATATATATAATTCAAACCTTTAGGAGATATTTATGGAGATTTGGAAAAGAAAATAAAAAGAATTTTTTAAACAACACAAAATTTCTTAGAAAAAAAATCTAATATTTTCTTTTCTAACAAGTTGCTCATTATCCTTCTTTACCCTTACACAAGGACAATATTTTGTAAACGTTTTGTTATGTTTCTTCTTGAAATTTTTCATTCTTTTTTTTTAATACAAATGTGGTCATTTTCTTACTAAAGTACTTCTATTGTTCTCTCTAAGGATTTAGATTTTCATGACAACTTCTATTACAATTCTTTTTGCTACTAAAATTATTTTTTGATTTTTTTGTTAATTTAAGTAAAAATATTTACTTAAAACCTATTTCTCCATCTGCAATTGCATAAATCGAACACTAGTATAAGGAGTATTCGAGTGTTGCTCCCACAAAAAAGATAATAAATTACCTAGACATTTCAAATTATCTTATTAGTCAAACTATAAATTATCACAAGAATGTAGGAAATTAAGAACACTACTCAAAGATAGAAAAAATATACAAATATTAGTTACAAAATTTACAAATATCAGTTATGACAACAATTGCTAGTAATTAAGGATTCTTAGGGTAACTAGTAGTTGAGGTTTCCTCAATTGTCCTTTCCATAATCTTATTTTGGTTAAGTAGTAGTTTACTCTTGTGAGAAACTATGGTAAAATCTCCTAATATTGCAATACTTGCTTTTCCCAATATATTAACTATTTCTATAACAAGTCCAAAACTACTTTCTGAGACAAATTAAAGAATCAATAAGTGCTCAATATTATGCAAATTACTTATTAAGTGTTTCCTTATTTGTGTGAGTCATAAGTTAAAATCATATCTTGATCAGGTAGTATTAGTTGTTAACTTTCGTTTGTCAATTAACACCTTAGATGCTTTACAATCAGTGGCCTTCCAATTATAAATTTGGAAACCGAAAACACCAAATAGCAGATACACAAGCCTTTTCGATTAATTGCCTTTTTCCTCTTGTTAATACTTCCAAGTCTGGTAGGAAAGTTGTTTCTTGATTTCCTACTACACAAGTAACATTTGAGCCATTACTTGTGTGTTCTAATTATGCCATTGTCTCTTGTTGTCACATAGTTCTTTATGTGCTCCTTGAGTAAGGCATTGACCTTTACAATCAATGACCTCACATAGTTCCTTATGTACTTGAGTAAGGCACTGATCCTTTACAATCAATGATCTTTCAAAAACAAAGTTGAAAATAAAAAACATCAAATAGTATATACACAAGCCTTTTCAATCAATGGCCTTTTTCCTCTTGTTGATACTTACAATTTCGTAGGAGAGTTGTTTGTTGATTTCCTACAATACAAATAACATTGCCATTATTTGTGTGTTTTGATTATGTCATTAGCTTGCTGTTATGTAGTTCCCTATGTACTCCTCGAGAAAGGCACTAATCTTCTCGATTTGCCATCCATCCGAGGATGTGCAGCTACGAAAAATTTCAATTTTGAACCAAGATAGATCATAAACTAAAGAACAATTGATTCCATTCTTGACCTTAGCAACAAAATATTTAGCTAAACATAATAAAACTTAAGATCATAACACACTTGATAAAATAACATGGAATTCATAACTATAATAAAAAGAAGAGGGAAGACAAACTCTTGTACCATCACCAGAAAAGAGTTCCTTCCCTCTGCCTTGAATTTTTAAGTTACAATCCAAAAACAAGAGAAAATAAGTTGATTTTTAACCTAAAACTACTCTTCCAAGGTGGTAAATAGTGTCCCTAAAAGAGTCCCCAAGTAGTTTTCATTGTCTCCTATTTATATAGAAGGAAAAATAAAATTTCAAATAGGTTTTGAAACCATAGACATCTTGAACAAAACTAGAGCTGCCACTCTAACCGGTTCTTAGAGGCAGTTTGAATAGTTCTAATCTACCTTTGAACTACTTGGTGTAGCTAGTTGGAACTTTGAACTACATTTCAAATCATTGTAGTTTTCCACGGCTACTTTTGATGGCCTTATTTTGACCTAGAGCCGGTCGTAAATTCCTTAAATAGTTTTTCGCACTTTCTTGATTTTCGTGCACATTCTTATATGACACTTCTCCAACTTGAATTCACATCCAAACATGCTCCAAACCTACAAGAACCATTTATTGATCACTAATTTTATCAATAGTTTTGCAATGTAATTTCAAACCATGCATAAGCTTAAAAATTCAATAAAAATCCTAAAATGTAAGATTTAACACGTGAAGTACACTACAATTGGACTTAAATGAATATGAAAACACATGAAATTTTACACTAATCAATTCTCTTGTTTTAGAATACATTAAGCATCCGCTAATTTGCATAGAAAATTTAAATGCAAATTCCATCACTTAATCTACTATAGTTTGTATCAGTATAATGGTACTCACTTAATTTTTATTTATGTTAGACACACCTACACACACTTTCTCAAACATCCTTTCACGCGCACACATGTTCTCTCTTTCTCTCTCTCTCTCAAAAGCACACACTTTCAAACACAATATTTCTCTAACACGCATACAGATAGACATTTTTCTTGTCTCATACACGCTTTCAAACACTATATATCTCTTGATTCACATACACACGCCATTCCTTCTACCCCACACATAAGCACACTTTCATACACTATCTCTTAAGTTTGTTTCTCAAACACACCTTTTTTAATATTACTATATAATTATTATTACTAAATAGTAATATTTGAACAACCAATTTAATGTTGAAGTAACTTATTATCAAACTAATGTTATTTTATAATTGTAGCATAATTCATACTTTATATTTCAATTTCTCTAGACGCCTCTTATGTTCGTTAACGAGGACTTAATATTTCTAGTCCACTTAAGTTCGAGCTAACTTTCTTATTTAGATTTAGTTCTATGACATTCAATAGGTTCTAGCTTGTACAAAATTCCTAGAACATCTTGAACTTGCTAAATTTTGAACTTATTTGATTTAGTAGGTTTAGACAATTCTTATAATAGGTAAGACTTCAAACCAGTGTTACATTTAGATTCCAAAACCAAAACTGAGCCAATTTGACCATCATCATCACTGTTCTATTTGCTCCAATAATCCGACAGAGTAAAGGTTAGGTTGCTCTAATTCCTATTTTGACATGACAAACATATTTATTGAGTTTGGTGAAGTATGGAAGTTTGATAGCTATGAAGCTCTTGTGGTTCGTTGTTAAGAAGACAAGGTGATAATGTAGACACCAAAATTTCAATTTTATTTAATTCAATTTTAGCTTTATTTTTTATTATTTTTTATTCTTATTTTTATTTATTTTAGTTGACTAAGTTTGCAAAATGATAGTTAGTATTTATTTATAGTTGCAAAATAAATTAGGTTCATCATTTTTTAAAGACATTTGTGCATTAAATTTCTGAAAAAGAAAGTCTCAACAAAAATTTATTCAATTTCTTCCAAATAAAATGACATTTTTGTAAGGCAATCTCAATTAGGAATTAACATTTTGTTTATCATAAATTGGTTTTGAAAAACAAAAAAATAATAATAATAAAAAATAAAAAGAAAGTAGGTGGAGGCCATGCAAAGTAGTTAAGTGGGATATGTGAGTATTAGACATGTGTCTTTGATTTCTTTTGACACCACAACACTTGCTAGATTAGGTGGCAGGACACTTGTCGAATTGAGGAAAAATCTGGAAATTAGGAAAAAACAAGAGAGGAGAGGCTTCGGTAGGCAATCTGGGAACAAGAAACAAGAAACAAGAAAAGAAAAGCTGTGGGCAACAAAGGAAAAGGAAGAAAAAAAAATCGAGAGAAGGGAGAAGGGATTGAGGAAAGTAACGGTTGAAGGAAAAAGGAGAAAATCGAGAAGAGAGAGGAGAATCTGGGGGAGTAAGGGAGAAAGAGAGAGAGACTGTGGAAAGCAAGAGAAACAAGAGGGAAACTGAAAAAACCAGAAAAAGTGAGGAAGAGGGTTTCGGGAAAAGAGAGAAAAAAGAAAAGAAAGGAAAGAAAAAGGAGAAAAACAGAGAAAGAGAGGAGAAAGGGGGAAGTCTGGGGAGGATTAGAAGGGAAAACAGCAAAAGAAACGAAAGGAAAAAGAAAGGCAAAAGAAAGAACAGAAGGAAGAGCATTTTTTCAGAAGTTGGTTTTTAGGGTTCGGGCTTATTTTTCGTCACTTTGGGAGGCAATTTTCTCCATTGAATTGGCTTCTTCTTGGATGGTTTAGGACATCTGGGATATCTATAGAGGCAAAGCTTCAACTTTCGTGCAGAGATTCTTTCGAAGTAACGTTGGGAATGTGAGGACTCGTGTTTTTATTTCTAAAATAGTTATTTTTATGATTATTTACCCTAGTATTAGTTACTTATATTATCGTTACAGGAATTTCTTTTAAGTTTCGCTTTATCGCTCGCGAATCGGAAGTTCACATTTTTCGCGTCAAATTGACCCAATGGAGATTTGAGAAATTTATTCTAGACTATTAAGAGTGAATAATTATAATGTTAAAGGAAGTACATTAGAGGTTTAGTGCACAAGTGAAACAAACCCGAGAGAAAACGGATACGAAACGTGTGCGTGCGAGTACTATTCATAGTTGACTTTTGCACAAATTATAACCACAAAACACTTAAGCTTCCAAGGGAAGCTTCATTCATCAGCCACACTTTCTCTCTCCTCTCCTCAAGCTTGGCCGAACCTCCAAGGGAAAAGAAGGAAAGAAAACCTCTTCTTGTCTTGCTCAAATCTTGCACCAAAACACCATCCAATCTTCTAACTACTTGGAGATTTACTTAATCTTGGTGGAGGACTTCATCTTGTGGTGATTCTTGGGAGTTTTAGTGGTGAAAAATTCTGGTTCTTCAAGAGCTAAGGAGGTAACAAACAACTCATCTCATCTCTTCATTTGATTCAAGATTTATGGTTGTTATTGCAAGGGTTTGAACCCTACATATGGATTAGGCTAGTGGTCTTGTGGTGACCTCTAGGTAGCGGGCTTGAGGTGTAAATGCTTGAATGTGATTGTTATGTGTGTAGATGAAAAGATTATGGTTAGAAACGACGGAAAAATCGAAGGAAGATTGCATTTGGGTGATGGCCGAATCTGTCCTGTTTTTGCTGGGCCTTTATTTCAAATTTTTGATGCTTAAATGACTGTGAAACTGATGTATATATGTTTTATATGGTGTGTAGAAGTTTCTAACAAAAATCGTTTGAATTGGTTGAGTAAAACTTGAAATTTCGAAATGTGAAGAAACTTGGAAAATGTGTTTGGACAGCTTGAACAGTATCCCTTTGATTGAACATATCTTTTTGTATAGATGCCAAAATCGACTTCTGTTTGTGCATTTGAAACTAGACAGTTGTAGTTTTCCAACGGTATAAAATTCACTTTCTAGTTCGAAATGAGTGAGCCGTAGTGAGTCGGCAAAGTTGCTGCCCTGTTCTGTTGGCCTATCCGAGAGAAAGGTAGAAGCTGCACTTTGTGACTCTAATTTCTCTCACTTATGAATTGATTTTTGTGACAGCCCCACCTTCCCCTAAGGCGAACCAAAGGGTTTGGGGGACCGCCTGCCCAACTCTCGTCAGGACTACGAAGTCGAATAACACAAATCCTAGCTTACGCGCGATAGAACCCAAAGAAAACAAACAATCGGAGACTACTAAGTTGGGAACATGATTTCTAAACCACACGGTGACCTGGTATTTCGATTAAACACCTCAACGGAAATGAAAATGAAAACGAAAACACAATCGAAAAACAGCCACGTCACAATCTGGCCAAGATCTGGCCGGATTCTCGGCCGGATTCCAGGCCGGGTTCGAGGTAGAGAGCAACCCAAATTTTTCCAACCTGCCCTGCCAATCCGGCCAAGTATCCGGCCAAGAACTGGCCGGATATACGGCCGGATTCTCTACAAGGGTTTCCTGCCAGGAGTTTTCTTTCCACGTTCAAACTCTGCACTCGTCCGAATCCCCAAGCAAGTCCAAGCAAACTATATATATAACACTAGAGACTGTACATTCCCAAACAAATGAACCACATAGACAAGATCCACAACTTTTATATACATACGTGGGTAAATGAACAATTCGAAAGGGAAACATATGATTAAGATACAATTAGGGTTTTCCAATTCCGGAGGAGCTACACGAAAGAATATTTAAACTAGTTCCACTCTTATCTTCAAAGTCATAATTCCAAAACTTGAACCCTGTAAGAAAAACAAAGGTAACGGAAAAGGGGGTGAGTTTAAGCTCCATGAGATACCAAAAGTACAAGTACTCACGAAACATGGCATTTCACTTTTTAAATCATGCAATTATACATACCAGACAGGGAAATGAATAAATACTTCAGATGGAAAGGATACAGGTGGCTCTCAGGAGCCAAAAGGGATGGTAAAACTCGAGTATACCAGAACTTCAGAATATAATTTAGCCCTAAGTCGAGAATTTTGTTCTTGGCAGTGCTGGACAACACAACAGGCTAGCACGACGGCTAAGCCCCACCAGAGGGTCTAGATTTCAGGATTTCGTCCCTGGCGGTGTTGGATAACACAACAGGCTAGAACGACGGCTAAGCCCCAACAGAGGGTCTAGATTTCAGGATTTCGTCCATGGCGGTGCTGGACAACACAACTGGCTAACACGATGGCGAAGCCCCACCAGAGGGTCTAGATTTCAGGATTTCGTCCCTATCGGTGCTGGACAACACAACAGGCTAGCACGACGGCTAAGCCTCACCAGAGGGTCTAGATTTCAAATGCACTTAACCATACAAGTCCGCATACAGGAACAACTAATTCAAGTTCATACAATAACCCAGTCACACAGGGCAGAGAACGAGTAACAGGTTCAAATAACAGGTACAAGCCCATACAGTGATTTGACCATAAGCGAGGGAGACGAGTGTGATAAAGTACACCCTCGACTCGTCCTGAATTAGGCAGGTATTACAGTCAAGCAAGTCACATTATGCAGGTATAGGTAAAACAGTTAAACAACAAGTCATACGAGTGGTACACTCACCAGTTCAAACAAGGATAACTTCAAACGTTTCCTCCCCAAGGATACCTTTGAACACCAACATGTCCTAGGAGTAACCAGGGTAAACAATTACAGTTCTCACATTCACAAACCCAGTAAATGGAATGCACAAGTGAGGCTCGACCACGAGTCGTATACTTCTCTAAATTGATTATTAGGACAAAAGAATAAAATGCCTCTTCTGAGCAAAAAGATAACGATTGGTCCTAGGGATACGAATCAAACCCCAAAACCCTTCACTTCTACCAAAAAACCATACCCACAATGATTTACTAACTCCAAGCTTAAGGTGCAATTTGCGCACCATCATTTGAAAAATCATATCTCACGATTATTAAGTCCAAAATTGATAAAATTTATACCGTCAAAAAATAGACTCAAAGGGGTACAATTTCCTAGAAGACACATTTATAAGATTCAGATCACAAGTTAGTCAAATCCGGGCCTCAAGCCGCTGCTTCATCCAGTAAAAGACAGAACAGGTATGTAATTTAGTCAACTTTGGAAAATCACCATAAATCACACAGACAGAACTAGGGTCTGAAATTTTCACGGTTGATAAACTCTATGAATATAGTTTAAAACTCAACAAACAGAACTTAATTCCGATATTTATACAACAAGATATAGCCAATTTCCCAAAACTGCTCAAAGGTTCCTGCGAAAATTCAACAGCACCTCCCTTGAATTCTATTACTTTTCCATCCTACAATTAATCACCAACTTCATCTCAATTCAGCCACAATTGCACACACAAATCATAGGCGATAAAACACATCTAATTAGGGCAACAATACCCTTCAATTTGAGCCAATTAGTGGCTCTAAAACCGAGCACAATAAAGCCCCAAATTGAAACCCTAATGCTGAAATTTACAAACACAAGCTGGAAATTTATTTAGGTAAAGTAAACTAGCACTTAAACACTAGATTCCTCACATGTCAAAGCTAGTAAATCAAGGCCAACCATTAATCATCACATGAGGGCAGAGAAAATTCACTATAAAAAACTGAAAATTCCATAATACTACCTCAAACTATGAAATATACTCATAAAACTACCAAAACTACAACCTTATGCCACAAATTTTGAAATTATCAAGAGCAAAGAGGGATTTTTCTTAGCAAGTTACCTTGGAACCTCAAGAAAAATGGTGGCTTAGGCTTCTTCCTCCCAAACATTACTCCACAATCACCTTAGAAACTTACTTTGACTAGCACTTTTATGGAGTGATTGGCAAAAGCTATGGTTGGAACTCAAGATTGAGCTTGGAAATTGAAGTGCAAGATGAACTTTCTCTCTCTTTTTCTCCCTCAAAGTTTCGGCCAAGAGGAGCTCAAGAATGGATGGAATTTTGGTCAATTTTGAGGTTTAGTAAAGGTGAAGAAAATTAGTCAAAGTCCAACTTGCAATGAGTTCATGACACTTGGCCCTTCTAGTATTTATCCCAATCCTTTCTCTTCCAACACTAATCTACCTAGCTAACCCTTAATTACCTCTTAACACATTATAACTAATGTCCAATTATGCAAAACTTCACCTAGTAAACAAAAACTTTACCGCATTTACCGCACTTAGCGGGTCCCACGTCCATAACGCACCTCAAACTTAACATGTACGTACTTATACTAGAAAAATGATTTTAAAAACAATACTCACTTATAAAATCTCTGAAAAATTTATATAATAAAATTAAAGTAAGGAAAATGCAAGCGGAAAATAAAATAATATACAATAAAACAAGGAGAATTTTGCGGGTCCTCACAATTTTGAAAATGATTTGTTCTGATTAAATGTAGCCTTATAATTCTAGTTTCCAACGCCACCAACCATTCTCAATTCCAAGTTGTATTGAGTGAAATATGGTTCTATTTCCAAACTGCGACAAAACTGAAAAACCCTTCTTTTTGGTGGCCGACTGGTTTGTTTGCTTGTGCGATGTTTTATTTTGAAATTTTGATGTCAACCAACTATCAATTGCTTTTGAAATGTATCTTGGGCCTTGGTTTCACAAAATGAACCAAAATGGGACTGATTTCATGGTGCAAAGTGTTTGAAAAGGGAAAGAAAGCAAGAAGACAGATTTGTCTTGGAAATTTCTTGAACTTTGGTAGTTTTGTTAACTACCATCCTGTACGAGTTTTTACATGAAATTTGATAGAGGAGTATCCCTCATATGGGAGTTTAATGGTACCAAATTTGGTGTTATTCTAAGACCATTTTGATACCCAAATGATGTGCCAAAGTTGTTCTTCAAACCTGAAAAATTTACTGAACTGTCTTCGATTTTGGCCAACTTTGAGCTACTATATCTTGATGCTCAAAACTTTGAATTTAGTTCTGTTGTTGTGTTTGAAACTTTGTTTGAAATTATTATTGTGTTACAAATTTCAGAGTCTAGTTCACTTCTTGTGAATTTTGCCGAATTTCCAAAGTTTGCCGGAAAAACCATGATCAAAACTGGCTTGTATGCTCAAGTCAGCCACTTTTGAGCTGGAAATTTGAGTATCTTTCATCTAGAATCTTGGAAAGGTGTCTTCTAGGAACTTTTAGTATTTTGAATCAAGATTCCAACGGTGTAAAGTTTTCCAATTTTGGACCTACTGAGTACAATTTCTGATTTTTTGTAAATTTGAAGTGCAAAACTGAAAATTTTCCGACTCGATGGGAAATGAGTTTTTTGGAAACTCTTCCTTATCCTTTGATATTGATTGATCATTTTAAACTTGATTTCATGAAGGAAATCAATTTTTTCTTGTGTTAATAAAACCTCACTTTTGAACCTTTATTTTGAGTGGTTAAGGTTCTTTGTTTGAGGTATTGATTGGTCTAAATGAGTGTAACTTATTTATTGATAAATACATGGTTGTGAGTAAGAATACTTGTTAATTGTCCAGGCGCTCAAGGAGATTTGCAAGAGAATCTCGAAGCGGACGTCTAACGACTTGCTTGCTCGTTCACTCACTCTTATCTTGACTTGGTGGAGTGTCAAGTGTGTGAAAATTTGTTACGTGCTTAATTGTTATTATTGATTGAGTATTTGAATATGCCGGATCGAGTGTGTACTTTATCGCACTCATTCTCGTTTAAGTGAAGTGTACTTGAATTGCTTAAAGTGAATTGCTTGAAGTGAATTGTTAAGTGAAATAAGTGAAGTGTTGAAATGGTTAATTATGCTAATGGCTGCATATGTCGTTGGAGTGAATCTCCTCGACTCCTAGTGATAATAATGAGAGACGCCCAAATCTCATCGGCTGACCTTGCGACTTGAGCCGGCATGGGCTTGGTCGAGAAGGTTGGTGTCCCATAGGAAAAGTGTATAAGTTTGATCTATTGGAGAGATCTCGCTTGGCATACTTGAGTAGTATCGCCTTATATAAAAGAAGTGCGGACCTGGAGCAGGGGGAGTAATGGTGAATGGGGAAAGTGTAAGTGAAGTTCTGCGGATTATAGCCTACCTGATTGACGGAGTGTCAACTTGTGGAGGTACTGGATCGAGCAAGTGAAAAATAGATCCTGAGAGCTCCTGTATCCTTATCAAGTGTGTTTTATGGTTAATTGTGAATTACTTGAATGTTACAGCTTTCATTCTTGTTCAAGTGTTATTATTATTTGAACTACGTGTTTTGCATGTTTTCTTGGCCTCACGAGCATCCGCTCACCTCGTTAGATTTGTTTTCCTTAACAGGAGCTGAACTGGAAGGGATTATGGAAAAGACTACTTGATGACTCTTTTGGCTAGAATTTTGAAATGTATTTGTCTACATATCTTTTGGAAATTGTATATTTTAGGAAAGTGGATGTATTTTGAACTTGTGATTTAAGATTGAATATTTATGTATGGAAATGACTTCGTACCTTTATTCCGACTTTCAGTGTTAGTATTAGTCTTTAAGTTTGGACTGAATTTGTACTGAGTCTTGGCGAGATCTGGGCAGGCATCCCGCCAATACCCTTTGGTTCACCTTAGGGAGAAGTGGGGGCATCACAGGAAAGACGTCTGAATCGCTGCTCAAAGTAGCCTGCTCACCAAGGTTGAAATTTCTGCAGCAAACTTTCTTGGTTTCGCTTCAGCAAACAACGAGCCCTTCCTAGGGGAACCTCACGTCCATCCGACTGTTAAAACATTACCAGATGACTCATGCGAAGCTTGCTAAAGATGAACTCAGAAACTGGTGGAAAAGCTTTTGAATAAATGTAGAATTTGCAAGCTTCTCCCCATGTTGCTGATTTCCCTCTCTCTGTGTGCATAACATGGTATCTTGATGATGAGCTTATGAAACTTAATGGGAACTTGGAGGTTGGATCCTTGTTGTTGTTAAATTTTTTGTTGTTTGGCCGCATAAGGTTGTTGAAAGGCTTCAAGAGTTGTAGAAAGCTTCTTTGAAGATGCATGCAAAAAGTTCTGAAAATTTCACTTTGACCCCTTAATTTTTATCTAATGCCGGTATGGCCTGAAAAATTGGAAAAATCAATCAAATTTTGTCCTTTTAAAATGTTAACTTTCCTTGGCATGTTTTAATTTGATTTTGGACAGATTATTTATGAGTTTTAGGATGAAATTTAAGGTTTAATAATTTTTATAGATTTATAATTTTGATTTGGGTTTTATCAAAAGATTTAAAGACTTGGGTAATATTTTGTGGATATTTGATTTTGTGAATTTTAGCATTAGGTTTGAAAGGCTTTATTTTGAACCCTTAATTTCATTTGTCTTTAATTTTGACCCCTAAATTTTTAATATTAATAATTTAACCCCTCAAACTTCTTTAATTCGTCCAATTAAGTCCCCACTTGTTTTAAATTTCTTGAATATGGGTTGTTTACTTTCATTTAAATACTTTAATTGATGCAATTTCATGTTTATTTCCATCTCTTATGATTATTTGTTAATTGAAGTGGTGCCTTAATCATTTTTTGTGTTGGTGGGTAAATAAGAGAAATTTCATTTCATTAGGTCATCAATTCAAGGGAGATACACTCTAATCATTTATTTTGATTTTACTTAATTCTATATGCTCTTATGTGATTTTATATGTGTAATTGCATGCTTTTTTTGAATATTTTTTATTTTATTTATTTATTTATTCACTTTATTTGTTTTAATTTTGTATATTTATTTTAATTTGATTTTTGGTTATTTGATAGGCATTTAAATGCTAAATTGTAATAGTTAGATTATTATTTTATTTCATTTCATTCTTTACCCCTTTAGATTGTAGTTAGGGCCCCAAATTGTAATAATTAGGTCTTTATTCGCTTTTATTTTTTATGTGTTTGCATGCTTGTGTGCTTCTGTGTTTAATCGCTTTCTTAGGATCTTTGCATTTAGATATCATGCTTATGTGCTATATGTGATTTATGTGTTTATTTACTTTTATTATGTTTTATATGAATTATTTGATTATAATAAATGTATGACGTCACCATACTAATCCAACGCTAGTTGTGGTCATTTTTCCCGTTTTCTCGCTAGTCCAACGCTAGTGAGAACTTATATACATGGGTTAGTCTAACGCTAAACCCTTAGGGACCATCTACGCGTTAGATCATGTTTGCATGACAAATCACTATATTTCATACATATTTTTCTACTTTTTAGGATCCTTATCATTTTACATGATACTTCCCCTATGTATATCCCTTATCTCTATGTGCGAAGCATAACACGTAGACTTGCATTCCATTTAAGCAAATTAGAACTAGATTAGATCATTTGCTTGATTAGATTAGGGAGTATCCTTAAATATGGGATATGGACGGAGTATGACTTCTTAGTTTTAACACGCTCGTATTTCCTCTATAAAAAGGAAAATCTAGTCACGAATCTTAGTTCCCCGCACCCGTTATGTTGCATTCCTCTTTTTTTTAGGTCATATATATAATTGTCTTTTCTTCGAGTCTCACTCTTTGCATATTAATGACCTTTTCTAAGAATCATTTTGGGTGTCACAATTAATGTGATTCGTACCAATCAAGTTTTGAAGAGATATTTCGACCCCCGATATCTATTATGTCTAGGTTTGCATTCATATAGTAACATTCAAATGTGATAAGTTTTTTAGGTTAAATTAAGAAAATTTTTTACTAAATCACGCAACTAGCCTTGATTAGGTTGAAAGGGTATTTTGGATTTTATCCTTACCTTCCCTTTTTTCAACTGTGACTTCTAACCCTTTTTCTCTTGATTTTCGTGGACTTGGAGTCATTTAAAAAAAGTTTTCTCTACTTTTTATTTAAAATTCATTTTAGGTGACTTGGCACACCTTAACTCAATACCAAGTGGCGACTCCTATTTTTCCTTAAAAAATCCTTTTGAAACTATTATTTTGGGTCAAAATCGTCGCACTTTTTGAGTCCCATTTTAGGCCTTTCTTCTTTATTTATTTATTCTCTAACAAATCAAAACTCATTTTTACTCAAATAAATCAAAAAATCATTTTTATAACTCGTAAATTTTTATTTTTTTAAAAAATGGGGCGCGACAGCTTGGTGACTCCACTAGAGATTTAAAGAGTCCGAACATCTGATTTAGTCAATCTTTTCCTTTCCTAACCTTTTTTATGTATCACATTTGGATGTCTTAGGATGCATTTTCTCCTTTTAGGGTTTTTTGCATCTACCACGCGTGTAATCACTCATCGCACACCACGTATGTGATGAATGGATTGTTTATTTATTTACTTTTGCTTGTATCACGCTTTGTATTTGGGTGGGGGAATGTCACCTTTAGAGCCTTCGTGTGCTTAAATTTTAATTCCTCCCCTCAAAGGAGTACTTCATACGGGCATACGTTTCATTTTTATAACCCTCATTTTTTTTTCTTTTAGTGGTTTGTCATACCACTCTTCCCTATTAGGACTAGGATCGATCCACTTGGGCATATGGGCATGGCACGATGTGCACGTAGCAATGTCCAAGGGATCACTCGAACCACCGACTCTTAGGCCATGGGATTGATGACCCTTCGCCTTTGGTCTGAACGTTTGGGGGCCAGAAGTTTTATCGAGTCTAGATGCATTAGTAAGCTCAACCTCACGCATCCATATTAGAATTTGCCTAGGATAGAGTCGACCTTACCCAACTAGGAACACTAGACACGAGGGGAGGGATTCCACCCCTCTTTTTTGTCTTTTTGCTGTCCCAACGTGTTATGTGTTATTTGTTGAACTAACATTTCCTTTTTTTCTCTTTTGCATTCACAAACCTTAGAAATAAGAGTTCTGGCATGATACTCTTTTAGAACCTCCCTTCTTAGATAGGTTATTGCACGTTTAAATTTCGATGTATTGTATTCATAGGTTAATAAGTGCACATAATTTTAGGCCCACCTTGGCATATGAAGGGTCCCTTAGGTCATATTTCATTTCAAATTGCATATTTAATTGTTTCGATAAATTGGCATCATGCATAAATTTTAGAGGGAATGCCACTTAGGGAATCCCACGTTAGGAATAAGCCACCTTATGTTTCAGATATGTAATCCAATGAGATTTGTACGTCTATATTTCTTGTATCGTCCAAAGGGGTAGTGTATGAGGTAAGGTAGGATCCGATCGTTTCCATGATATTGGCATCGAAAATAATACAGTAACTTTTGCACATTAGAATACCAGCGTCTAACAGTCATTTTTTTGCCATTTTATCAGAATTAGTAAAAATCCCTTGCGGAGAGGACAATTAAGTTGAAAGAATTCACAAATAATTATTCATTGTTGAGACGATAAATATATCGAGGCCAAATCTTGATTTTAGAAAACTCATAGACTAATGCATTGTAACGAAATTCGTACAATTTGAAAATCACAAATGGGTTGACAATTTAGTCAATTTTCAAATAATCCATATTACTAGTTTACTCACTTTTAGGGCAATCTAGTCAATTTTCAAAAAAACTGTCAATTCCATCCAATCCATTTAACCAGTTTACCCATTTTTAGGGTGATCCAATCAATTTGAATAAATCATCAATTTCATTCAATTCATTTGATCAGTTTATTCATTTTTAGGGTGATCCAGTCAATTTTGAATAAATTATCAATCTCATTCAATCCATTTGACTAGTTTACCCATTTTTAGGGCGATCTAGTCAATTTGTGAATAAATCATCAATTTCATTCGATCCATTTGACCCGTTTATTCTCTTTTAGGGTTTCGATCTAAGGTTTACTGAATAAACTAGTTGAGACATTGCAATCCTTTCAAGAATAGGCTCTTTCACACATCACTTTATGTGTTAATCAAAGTAATCAATCCATTCGAACTTTATTCTTATTTGGTTAGGACAAATGTCTCTTGCCACTCCAATTGACCAAAATTTTCAAATTGTTTTTCACTCGAATATCAATAAATTGATCGGATTCATCAAGTATTATATGGTGCCTACACTAGAGGATTGCATGTTCATTTTAGACCTTACCTTGGCACAAAAAAGGCTCCCCCAACAGGACATGCATCTGAATTATTTTAATTTTTTACTAACTCCCGTTTTTTCTTTGTCAGCAGTTAATCAAGAAGGGAATCTAAATAGGGTTTTTCATAAATTTTCAAGTAATTGTAAACATAGTTACATGAAGAAACCTCATTATTACACGATCACGTAGCCGAATTTTGAGAAATAGTGTAAACATGAATACACATCTTAAATCATCCGATAGGTCTGCAACAACGCCAATAGCCGACCTTGCAAATCTGAGAACTCAACTGAGCGAAGTATTAAACAAATTCAATGAGTTAAGCGTGGAGATGACCGCACGACGATGCGTAATTGATCAGTTGGTTGCTGGTAGCTGCAGTGGTGTTCAGCATGATTCCTTACCTGT
Source organism: Coffea humblotiana (assembly GCA_023065735.1). NCBI lineage: Eukaryota > Viridiplantae > Streptophyta > Magnoliopsida > Gentianales > Rubiaceae > Coffea > Coffea humblotiana. Next base: position 40,117,052 of record CM041209.1, on the reverse strand, counting down.
TAGTCAACCTACCTACTCATACCCTTACCCACATTACCCAAACCCATGCCTTGTTTACCATATTACTATCAATCGCGCTCGACCTTGGCTACACTATGCAAACCCACCTATACTACCCGTCCCAATTTTTCAACCAAATCTTCAAATTCGACCTCGCCTTCCTTATAATCCAAGACCTGTTCAATCAAACAACCAAACTTATCCTCTAAACAGTAAAATTCGAAACTCAATCCCATATCGAACCTTCACTAATCTGGGCCGACCCATCGATCAATTGTACGGACAACTCAAAATTGCCAGAAAAATTGGTGTTATGCCTCCCAAGATCTATCTTAGGGCTGTTCCCTCTGACTATGACCCTCAAACCATTTGTGCTTATAATTCTGGAGCTCCCGAGCATGCCATCAATAATTGTTGGGCATTGAAACATAAAATCCAGGATATGATCGAAGTAGGAGATATAGTGTTAGGGAAAAGAGGAGAACAAGGATTGAGTATAAGTATGAATCCCTTTTCCGAATACAAGGACACCTTTGAGGCATTTATCCCCAATGAGGAAATTTGAAAAATCCCATTACTAGTTAGATTCCTCCCTCTTGAAGGGAGTTTCAATAAATTTGGGGAGTTGTCTTTGATTAAAATCTATGAAAATCATTCACGCGTGTATCTTTTGTTCAATTATGTTTTTGTAAATAGTTTTGAATCAAGTGGTTTTTTGAAGACACGTCTTGTTTAACAAGTAACATGCTATTAAATTTGATATTTATCTTGAAATTCAATAAAATGTACAGTTTTATATATATTGTGTTACTTATGCATTCTTTTCAGATGGCCAAGAATAAAATTCTCCGACCCTTTGGATATCACTGTTCCGAAATTTGATAGCAACAATCTCGATATTTCACGAATGTGAATTTGAATTTCAAAATGAGAGGAGTAACGAAGAGGCATTCGAAAATGTTTCAAAGAGACCCGAACGGTATAAAGAGAAACTCAAGTCGAATTGAGATCAAGATTAAGGAAATAGAAATTAGTGATCACTTGATAAGAAACAGTTAAATGCAGTATGTCATGGTTAATATTATAAAAGGATTGGCCCGTGCTTACCATAAAAGGGTCAAGTCATGACTATTCAGACGAGGAGGCAAAGCGTTGAGGTAACTTTTGTCAGTGCAGATAGGGCCAAAAGAAGAGTTTGTCCCAAATTGACAAGGTTCTTTTATTGTCAAAAAGGTATTGTCTGGCAGAGCACTTATTTTCACAGATATGGATTGACGAGAGTATCCCTCAGTCGATTAATTCAGATATAGGTAAAATTTCGCATTAATGAAAGTTTCTTTTCAGAGTTAATATAAGGAACAGAATAAAAGTTGGGGCCTCTTTCTTTCCCATTGAGACATTTTATCCCTAGTGGTCCCTTTTGAACTTGCAGAATGGATCATTTCGCTTTGTCAACCCCTGAAAATCGCAAACCCTACATTGGGGCAAATTTAGTTTTGAAAAAAGAAAAAGAGAACAAATTTCATACTGGAGCAAATTTAATTTTTAGGAAGGTCGGAAGAAAAGGAAATGAACAAAAGAAAACCTCAATTAAAAATAAATTGGGACAAATTTTGAAAATTTCAAAAGATGAATGGAATGACAGAAGAAAAAAAAGAGAAGGGAAATGAAAGAAAAGAGAACCTCAGTTGAGAATAAATTGGGGTAAGTTTTGATTTAACCCTAAAATAGGGTTGGCGTAACAATGCGATCTCAAATCATTTAAACTGCTTTTGAAATTCGCCTTCAAATCTTAATTTTTCTAAACACCCCACCAGACCCCATTATAAAAGGCGAAAGTCCTGACTTCTGTTCTTTGTAATAGCTCTATCAAGAAATTTTCTAATTAACTGGCACATGATGTTCATATACTGATACCAGAAAAATTTTTAAATGTATTTCTGAATGGATTAAATTTTGAGGTTGACGCTACTCATCAGGTGAAAATTCACAAGGACACCTTCAAAAGGGAAAAGAGATCATTATCAAAAAAAAAAAGAGAAAAAGAAGAAAAATGATGATGATAAAAGCAAAAGAAAATAAAAAGGTGGAGGTAGCTTTAGTGAAAATCCGAAAGGACGCTAAGGTAGGTTTTTATGAGGAAAGGTGAGTTTGGAATGGAATAGCTGGAGACTCAATTCATTGGAATTTCTCTTTACATTGTGGTTCTGTTGCCAAGTATTGAACTCCGGAGGAACGATATCCAAAGGGTCAAACGTGGCATTTTATTCGAGAATCAAAGTGTTTTAGTTCATCAAACATCAACTTTTGAGTGTACAGGTTCATTTCTCCTAAAATCAATTTTCTATCAATAAAGGCAAATCATTGCTTTTATGTTACTTGGATTTTCATCATTTTGTGTAAATAAAATAATTTTTTTGTATTTCATGGTCTCATTTATTTCTTTGGCTTTATCAAATGACAATCTCTCTGATTTATTGAAAGTTCCTGAATACCAAATGTCATATTTGATTAGTATTAGAAGTTATGAAAACTTGATATAATTCATAGAGCAAGGTTGATTTTTCGCTATATTGGGGAAGAACGTTCAAACACTCATGTTTATACATTTCTTGAAGGAGGGATTGATCGGATGGTGGTGGCATTATCTGTCATTATGATTATTTCTATTTTGCAGGTCCAAATGTCAAAAAAAAAAAAAAATCACACTGGGGCAAATTTTTTTCGAAGAGTTATCTTCCTCCATCAAAATTTTTCGAAGTTTTATCAAAAAGCATGTTGCAATAAATTTTCAATTTTACGGCAGATTCGAGTTTTATCCCACTGACAGCAGGTTCGGATTTTATCCCACTGACCGATGTTAGGGCAGTCTCGGGTGTTATCCCACTGACCGATGTTATGGCAGGCTCGAGTCATATTCCACTGACCAATTTTACGGTAGACTCGAGTTTTATCCCACTGACCGATATTATGGCAGGTTCGGGTGTTATTCCACTGATCAATTTTATAGCAGGCTTGGATTTTTATCTCACTGACCCTTTTATGTTTACATATTTCAGTTCGCGGCAGAATAACTACAAGTAAGTATTTGGTGTCTACGTTTTTGTCTCGAACTTCTTCGAAACTCAGACAAAGAGGGATAAGGGGTAGACACCAAAATTTCAATTTTAGCTTTATTTTTTATTATTATTTATTCTTGTTTTTATTTTATTTTAGTTGACTAAGTTTACAAAATGATAGTTAGTATTTATTTATAGTTGCAAAACAAATTAGGTTCATCATTTTTTAAGACATTTTTGCATTAAATTTCTGAAGAGAAAGTCTCAACAAAAATTTATTCAATTTCTTCCAAATAAAATGACATTTTTGCAAGGCAATCTCAATTAGGAATTAACATTTTGTTTATCATAAATTGGTTTTGAAAAATAATAAAAATAATAAAAAATAAAAAGAAAGTAGGTAGAGGCCATGCAAAGTAGTTAAGTGGGATATGTGAGTATTAGACATGTGTCTTTGATTTCTTCTGACACCACAACACTTGTTAGATTAGATGGCAGGACACTTGTTGAATTGAGGAAAAATCTGGAAATTAGGAAAAAACAAGAGAGGAGAGGCTTTGGCAGGGAATCTAGGAACAAGAAAAGAAAAGCTGCGGGCAACAAAGGAAAAGGAAGAAAAAAAAAACCGAAAGAAGGGAGGAGGGATTGAGGAAAGTAACGGCTGAAGGAAAAAGGAGAAAATCGAGAAGAGAGAGGAGAATCTGGGGGAGTAAGGGAGAAAGAGAGAGAGACTGTCGAAAGTAAGAGAAACAAGAGGGAAACTGAAAAAACCAAAAAAAGTGAGGAAGAGGGTTTCGGGAAAAAAGAGAAAAAAGAAAAGAAAGGAAAGAAAAAGGAGAAAAACAGAGAAAGAGAGGAGAAAGGGGGAAGTCTGGGGAGGATTAGAAGGGAAAACAGCAAAGGAAACGAAAGGAAAAAGAAAGGCAAAATAAAGAACAGAAGGAAGAACATTTTTCCAAAAGTTGTTTTTAGGGTTCAGGCTGATTTTTTGTCACTTTGGTAGGCAATTTTCTCCATTGAATCGGCTTCTTCTTGGATGGTTTAGGACATCTGGAATATCTACAGAGGTAGAGCTTCAACTTTCGTGCAGAGATTCTGTGAGGACCCGAATTTTACTTACATTTATTTTATTTTACTGGTTTATTTAATTATTTATTCAATCGTTTATTCCGAATAATTTATTTCAACTATTTTAAATCTATTTACATGGAACAAGGTCTCACTTATATTTTTAAAATATTTCGTTAGCAAATTTAATTTTTCTGTGGCTCGACTAGTAAAGAATAGTGAATACACGTTTTTCGAGGCGATATTCGATCCGAGAGTACAATAATCTTGAAGAATTAAGAATGATTAATAGTAGATTAAGAAAAGTTAATTGGGAGATTAGACGTGAGTGAGTGAAATTAAGTTTTTACCGCGCGCGCGTCGAAAGTTTGTCGAAGGTCGCACAGCGCGACTAATTGTAGATTGGAGGATTTAATACTAGACTAGTAAGTGTGAATAATTACAATGTTAGAGGAATTACTTTGGACGATTAGTGTATAAGTGTAACAAACAAGAGAGAAAGTGGTAGTACGAAAGCCTATTTGGACACTATTAAGAGTTGACCTTTGGGCAAACTTAATGGTTACTTTTGGGAAAACTCCATTCTTTTTGGTTCCATTTTACTTGCAAATCATCATCTAACTTCCACACCACTTGAAGTTTCATTCTATCTTGGAGAAAGGTGAAGGCTTGTGGAGTTTTCTTGGTGAAAATTGGTAGAAACACTCACTTCCAACTAGGGTTTATAGCTTGAAGAGGTAACCTTTCATCTTTCAAATTACAAGAGGATTAGTGGTTAGTTTTCATGGGTTTGAAACCCTAATGAAGTTATAGGCTAGCGGGCTTGGGGAACCATTTATCTCGCTTTAAATCTTAAGCTAGATGTCTTGAGGAGGCCTTTAGGTAGCTGACTTGAGGCTATATTACTTGATTATTGTTGTTTATGTGATGGATGAGATGATTATGGTTAGAAAGTGGAGAGAAAGTTGGAAAACTTGTGAAAAGAAAGCTGGCTGAAATTCTGTTCATGTTGTTCTGCTATTAATTCGAAATTTTGATGCTTGGTTGGCTGTTAAATTGATGGATATATGTTGTATTCTGTGTGTAGAAAGTGTCTTTCGAAAATCATTTCAAATGGTTGTATAAAACTTGAGTTTTGGTAAAGTTTGAAATCTGGAAATTCGCTAGCAGGGTAGCCGGACAGTGGTTCTTTGTTTGATCATAACTCTTTGTACAAAAGTCAAAATTGAGTACCATTTGAGCATTCAAAACTAGACATTCAGGGATTTCAAACGGTATAAAAATCCCCTGCTAGTTCATTTTGAGGAAACCGTAGCGAATCAGCAAATGGACTGTCCTGCTTTGCCAGTCTGTCCGAGAGAAACTGGGAAGCTACATCTTGTGACTCGATTTTGTTCCACTTGCGAAATGATTTTCATAACGACGCCTTCTGATGAATTGTAGCATTTTGAACCTAGTTTCCAACGCCATGAACCATTCTCAATTTGGATTTGTATAGAGTTAGATATGGTTTGATTTCAAAACTGCAACAAAGCTCAAAACTGGAAAAGTTTCCCTTCTTTGTTGATCGAATGGCCAAGTCTATTTGGGATGTTATATTTCAAAGATTTTAGTGTCATTTACCCATAAATTTCTCATTAAATGTTTCTGGGATCTTGGTTTAAAAAATGGAGCGAATTGGAGTGGATTGCGTTGGACAAAACTTTTGAAAAAGAAAGAGAGTTAGGGTTGGCAGATTAGCTTTGAGAAATTTCACAAAATTTGGTCGTTTCGTTAACTGCCTTCCTGTATGAGTTTTTGCCTAAATTTTGATAGAGAGGTAGTCCACACATGGACGTTTAATTTTACCAAAATTGGTGTAATTTCAATATCATCTCGAGGCCCAAAAAATGCCCGAAATATTGCTCTTCAATCTGGAAATCCACTGATCAGGTTTCAAAAATCAGCCAACTTCAAACTGTTATATCTTGTTGCTCAAAACTCCGAATTTAGTTCTGCTTGTTGTGTTTGAAGCTTGATTTGGAAATTTTATTGTGTTATAAATTTTAGAGGCTGATTCACTTTCTGTGAATTTTACCGAATTTCCAAACATTGCTGAAAAACCAAGACTGGTTCTGACCCGTCTTCTTGAAACTGTAACTTTGAGCTGAAATTTGAATACTTTCTGGTTGGAATCTTGGAAAAGTATCTCCTGGGAAATTTTAGTACTTTGAATCTAGTTTCCAACAGTATAAATTTTTCCATTTCTGGAATACCAAACTCAAGATCTAATTTTTTCAGGTTTTGTCGCGTAAAGCGGAAAATTTTGGATTTCGTAGGAAGTGAGTTTTTAAGAACTTTTCATTTCCTTTCGATATTGATAGTCCGTTTTAAACTTGATTTCATGGAGGATGCAAGTCTCTCTTGTGACTTTAAATCCACATTTTTGAATCTTGAATTTCAATAGAGTAAAGTTCTTTTGAGACATTGTTCTAAGTTTAAGCAAATGCATTTTCTTCCTTGTATGTTAAGTGATTGTGAGTATATGTGAGTGGTAATTGATCACTATTTCTTCAGGCACTCAAGAGGATATTGACGGAAACCTCGGAGCGGAACACTAAAGGACTTTAATTACTCACTTATTTTGAATTGGTGAGTATCAAGTGCACGAATTATTGCTATATATTTGAATGGTTCTTTGTTTATTAAGTATTTTGGAATTGTCGAGACGAGCGTGTACTTTATCGCACTCGTTCTCTTTTAAGTGAATTTATAATTGAATTGTGTGATGTGAAAATTATATTTGTGTTGAAACGATGTCGATTGGAGTGAATCACATCGACTTATATTTATAATAGTGGGAGACGCCCAAACTCATCGGCCGACCTTGCGACTCGAGTCGGCATGGGTTTTGTGACGACCCACCTCTCCCTAGGGCGAACCCTGGGGTATCAGTAGACCACCTGCCCAATTCTCGCCGGGACTCACTACAATCTTCAAGTAAATTACAAATTAAACTCCAATATCACATGAAATACTCCACTAAAACAATCATATACTCTAAAATATAAAAGAACTATTCATGCTTATATATTACATTCAAGATTTCCAATGTACTTTTACAATACTAAAAACCCAAAATAATCATAAGTTTTACACAATGGAGTCCTAAAATTAAAGATAACGACTAGTTCTACCCAAAGGGGATCACTAATTAAGCCTCAGAACTTCCACTTCCAGACCTGTTAAGGAAAACAAATTGGGGTGAGCTAACGCTCAGTGAGGCCAAGGGAAAAACATGCAAGCATGCGAGCAAATACACAATATAAAGCAATAACTTGAGTAACAAGTAACTTCGAAACATTAAGCAAGTAGGGAATTTAATCACAATAAAAGGATATGGGAGCTCTCAAGAGCTAATCCACGCGCGATCCAAGCTCAGGTAGTTGACCCTCCGTCAACTTTCATAGTTATCCATGTAGAACTCCACTTACTACCTCCAGCCACCATGACACCCTCTTGGATCCGTAACCAAACAAGCATGCAGGTGGTATCACTTACCAAGTATACCTAGCAAGACCCCTCATTTGGATCAAGCTATAACACTTCCCAAGGTTCACCAAGTTTCTCGACCAAGCCCTTGCCGGCTCGAGTTACAAGGCTAGCCAATGGGTTGGGGCGTCCCCCCCATTCACTTTTGGGTCGATGAGACGAAGCTCCAATCGACAAGATTTGGTCATAGCATTGAGACGGGATGAGCGGTACCTTCCACCCTAAAAGGGCGTGATACATTCTGCCACTCAATGCTCACGGAAAACACTTTCATTTACATTCACATGTGACACTTACACTTATCAAGCAAGCAATTTCATGAAAGAGAGGACAAGGGCGATAAAGTACACCCTAGCCTCATTAACTAGCAAGTACGAGAAACATTTCATTTAAACACTTAACATGCACTTGACACTCACCAAAAGTCATGAGAGAGAAAAGTGAAGCGGCTAAACGAGTTCTTCGGAGTCCTCGTATTCACCTGAGACATGTATAAACACGATCATTCACGTGCATATTCAAGGCCAAGCAAAAATATCAAGTCGTTTTCATGTTTGTTGTAAAAATCAGGGAACTGGAGGTTTATGGCAGAAATCTTTAGAAAATCGTAACTTAATATTTACAAGTCCAAAATTTGCATGGTTGATACCGTTGGAAACCTAATTGAAAGGGCTAAAACCTTGTAGAAGACACCTTGATGAGATTCCATATGGATTTTGCCCAGTTTTTCCGTCAATAGACTGCTACAGTAAAATGCAGGGCAGGGAAAATTCTGTTTTTCCAACGGATTTTGAAAAATCACCAAAAATCACAGAAAATGAGTTAGCCCCTGAAATTTACATGGTTTGTAACCTTATGTGTCTAGTTTCAAAAAAAACAAACGGGACTTGATTTGGAGTGGTATACATGAAAATATAACTTTTTTTTCCGAAACTGGTCTGATGTTCCAGAAAGCAGATTTCCAGTTTTTCACTTTAGCAAGTTCACTCCTTTCTTTTCCTTTGAAGAGCTAATCGGTTGAATCAACCCAAATACATTTAAAATCCATTATTTTGGTAAAACTTTAACTCAAATAAAAGCTCCAAAAATCTGAAATTTTGTCCCAAAAATTTCGGTCAACATGAAAGATTCAAAACATAAATTTTTCCTCTTGCTATACTTAAATACACACAAGTTCATCCATCCAAATTAAGGAATATCTTGCAATAATTAACAAGCCAAACATGTAATAAAGCAAGATTTATCGCATATATGAATCTAAAGCTCATAATACCTCAAGACCTCTACCTATCATCAAGCCAAAAACAAGAAAGCAATTAAAATCCTCAAGCTAGTCACCCCGAACCAATGCTCAAGGGGTTTAGCCACAATAATCACAATAATCGCCCCGAACCAATGCTCAAGGGGTTCAGTCACAATAATCACAATAATCACCCCGAACCAATGCTCAAGGGGTTCAATCACAATTCACAAATCACATCACATATCACACACAAGTCACATCCAATACACAACAACCAACTAATGGTCTTAGGTCGAGTGTGATAAAGTACACCCTCGACCAAGCGTCCAATAACCACATTGACCACATAAACACATTGAGCACATTAATATATTGAACACATTAAGCACATCGAGCACATTGTCACATTGGTAAACAGGTCACTCAAATAGTGGAAAGTCACATGTCCTTTGGTGAGTGCGATAACGTACACACTCACCTAATAAGAAAGTACAGTTCGTAAATCCATTTAACAAATCCTTTTTGTAACGGCAAGTACATTTAAATAAAACAAAGGGCACATTTAACCAAAACACTTGAGAAAGTCACTTAGAAAAATAAGGAACACCCACCAATCACCGCTCATGATCCCCATTCACCACAATTGATTATTGTCCAAATCCAATTCCTAAAACACAAATTTCAATATGACATATCACCGTCACCTTTTAGCAATTTAAGCACAACTCGAGCTACACTTATTGGATTGAAACAAACAATATACCGTTTCGAAGCTAAGACATAGCTCTACAATTCTCATGAAGACGTCTCAACTCAGTTCTCACCCTAATCTTGCCAAATTTACCCAAACACCACCCTGAATTTCCAGTTCGAAACTCACTGTGAAATTCAACTAGCATCCTGATTCATTCAATCATATCTCAGCACACACAACTCCGATTCAGGTAATTCCAAAACCATTTGAAATCTGAGATACAAGGCTACAATTCTTAAGAAGGCATCAAAACTAATTCATTCATCTTCCCAGCCAAACGAAGCAATTACAGAGGCAGATTATCATGTCTGACAAAAACAGGGCAGCAGGGGTAATTTTGTCATTTCACAAGCTACTCTGCTCCGATTGAGCTGAAACATTTACAGGCATAATCTAGACTCAATTCTCTACAACTTTCATGCTATGTGCTAAGGCTAATTCAGCCCCAAACATTTTCGAATAATCACAGAAATTGCGGACAGTACTCTCCCTTGAAATTTCCAGATTTGAAACCTTCTTTTGGAACCATTTTTGCAACACCATTTGAAGGGGTTTTTGTAAGAGAAAATGACAGCTTAAAGCTTAAATTTTTAGTTACCAAATCAGTCTTTAAATTTGTGAAAACACAGCCAAGAAAAATACAGAAAACAGAAACCATTTCGGTCCCCCCCCTTTCTCCCGATTTCTGTTAAGGTTCTTCCCTTCCAAAGTTCAAGCCACAACTCCAAATATTCACACGTACACCAATCAAAAATCATGCTAGCAACCAAAATCATACATTTGTGGGAATCCCAAGGGCCCGTACATTAACCAAATCCAACAAGAATTCAACCCAATGAAGTTTGAAGATTCACTCTTCAAGAGATAACATGAAAGCTCTAGCTTTTGGGTTAGAGAACTACCTCAGGTTCTAGCTGATTTTCCCAAGGCTAGGATGTCCGATCTTCACCACGAAGAGATCTCTTTCCTTCTCCAAGAATCTGGCCAGCCACCACGAGGAGCTCCTCTCGGTTTCTCCCTCTCTTTCTCTCGGCTAGACAACAAACAAAAAAAAAAATAGGAGATGGAGTGAAGCTAGAAGTTAGTTGGTCATGGAGTTTGAGTTGAGGAAGAAGAAGATAGAGCTTTGGCTAGAAAGAGGGAGAGAGTGTGTGAGGGTGGTCGGCTGATAAGGGAAGAAGAAAAGGAATGAAAGGTTTGAAAAATTGGGTGCATTAAATTGGGAAGAGAAGGATAGGACTTAAAGACCTATTTTAAGGATCATGTCCCCTCTTGCATATTAATGTCTTAAGAGTAAATTTAGTGGGGATGAAAGTGATTATCTTGGCTAATGAGGGAGGGGGATTCTCGACTATAATAAGGAAGAAAGGAAAAGAAATTGAAGTGAATTGGAGGAAATTAAATGGAAGGAACAATGGCAAGATTAAAACTTAGTTTTAGGGGAAATTGTCCAACTTTGACCAATGCTTATGTTCCACTTAAATTTGTCCACTACACTTTTCTTATCTATCTTAGTTCTATCTCATTTATAATTCTTTAAAAGCTACTCATAGTCTAATCTTTCACCAAAGTTAAATTCCTCGACACGGCTCAAAAACTAAACTTAGCACTAGTCGGTCAAACATTGGAATTTTGTTCGAATGAAAATCATTTAACTATGAAAATGTGAACTATGCACATAAAGATCATGTAATTTTATATAAATACATAATATAGTTTTTTTCACATTTATTATTTAACTTTTCAAAAAAAAATAAATAAATAAAACAATAAAAGGAATAGTAATAATAATAATATTATTAAAATAATAAATTTTGAGGCCCTCACATCCTTCCCCCCTTAAAAGAATTTCGTCCTCGAAATTTATTTATTTTTTCTCGACTAACTCAAATGACTCAATCATGTAGCTCAAAACTCGAGTACAAAGATATATTTTCTATAAAGATTTCACTCACCAAATTTTCGTACTCAAATTGTCCAAAATTATTTACTAGTATTCGATTTTCAAAATTAACAATTTTAGAAATGATCCAGTTTCTTTTGTCCCAAAACGGCCAACCAAAAATCTTATTCGTTCGAGGAAAACTTTTTCACGTACTTATCGTAACCAAACTTATAACAGGATATCAAATACACATTTGGAAAAATTGTGGTCTATATATATAAATAAAATGGCTATTCGAATGAAAGACAGGAAGAAAAGAAATTGGTTCTGATCTTGATAGTCAAAATTTCTATATGCATTCGACTTTTGGTAAGAAGTTTAACATTTGTTATTTGGACGTTTGGTCAAGAAAAAATCATTTTACCCCACAAATCACTTTTGAGAATAAAATGCTTTTAAAAAAATAAGCAAACATGCAGGTTCGTATATACTTAAACTTCGGTCCAACGCCTCTACTCTTCACACCTAATCTGAGAATTAGCTTTTATGCCACATAAAACTTAACTATTTACTCTCCAATTCACGACCAATATTCATTCTTATTTCTAAGAAAAGGTCCAAACCCAAACTCTGCCTGATTTTCAATTTTTATTCGAGTTCAAAGTATATACATATATATAAATATTTTTTTTTGTAAAAAGGAACAACAAGTAATTGGATATATACACAGTAATGGTTAAGCAAAAATTGAAAGGACTTTCATTCAATTAAAACAAATAAGTAATGAATCCAGGTCACACCACAAATAATGAATACAAAACTTGGGAGTTCAAATATTCGTAGAAGCTAAAAAAAAACAAGCTTTAACTTTCATGAAGACTATTTCTGCCCAGATTTACTCCTTCTAGATCAAAAACACGAAAGCATTCCCAAAAGTTTCAATCTTAGGTTCACTGACAGGCCAGATTCAAATAGCCATATCTGAGTGCACAAAGAACCAAATCAAGAAATTTCAAATGCGTTGGAAAGCTAGAATAAAGGGATATAAATTTTGTGAAGACACTAACAACTGAATCACGCATCTTCATGGCCAAAATAGGCCGAGACAGTAGCTGAAGGAAACTGTTTTCAGGGATGAACACTGACATTGGACAGTTTGACCGGTTAAGGACATTTTAACCGATTCACGTGCTAACATGGTTCAAATGACCTGAGATTTTACAGATAGATAGCCAAGACTATCCCCTACAGCTTTCATGAAGAAAATTTTAACTAAAACAGCCTAGAAATGGCCCAGATTTCTCAAGAACAGTGCAGCACTGCTCTATCGCAGGCTGATGTACAGAGTACATTCAAGCAGGTATAACTCAACACTCAGAAATTTGATTTGAGAAATTCCAGAGCCGTTGGAAAGCCAAGACAAAGGGCTAAAACTTTCATGTTTTGACCCAAGACTGAATCACAAGAAATCAAGACGAAACAGGGTCCCCAACACACTGGTCTGACAGTGCCCTGTTCCAGATTCAATACACAAAGTTGAGCTCCGATCGCGACTCGCGCGCACGCACGTTAACACATTCAAATGAGCATTTAAACACACACACAAGCACATGCAATGGCCGGATAATCACACTCACATGCATGCTCTAAACCTCCCGGCAATACCTCGAGCATTTGGCATTCTTAAAGGAAACTTCCAACTAGAAACCAAACTAATCAAACTAATTCTCAAACCAACCACATTTAACTTCCATCTCACCATCTAACCTTCTAACCTCATAAACCCGAATCCAAACCCTAAGTCTAGTCCAAGGTGGCCGAATCTCATAAATATATAAATCTACATATGTCCAATGAAGGACAAATGTAATTTAAAACTTGAAAAGCAATCAAAGCACACTTCATATTTTCATAGGAACAGTCAATAGATTAGATGACATACAAATCAATTATTTTTATGAACAAGGTCATACAAGAGGGAGAACAATCAACCAAAATGAGAGCATGTCATTGCATGAGTCGATAATGAAAATAAAACTTTGCATGTGTACTAACAAACAAGTTAACAAGCCAACATGATCAAGTACAGAATTTATAGCATTCAAATACTTCAAAAGGGAACAAATATCATGCTTAACGAAATATACAGGCCAAAGCACAAGCATCACCCCAACTATCATAAACAAAAGGTATAAAAGGTCGTGCTCCATAGTCTAGCTTGCAGCTGAGCGAGGGGGCTTAATTCCCTTAGGTAAAGCCAACCTCATTTTGAACACTAGGACTACATCAACTATCTTTTCAATTAAAGTTCCGCATTCCATCGTAATATCTATCCTTTAACAAACACGAGTCACCACATACTTAACTAGGTACTGCAAAAGGTAGGCCTTCCAAATTCCAAGACATAATTGCATTCATGTTCCCAAAGGCAAGAACAAGGTATATCAACTCTAAAGTATATCTAGTGGCAAAGATCAAGCACTAAAGGTTATCCCAAACAAATTAATCATTTATTTCCCCATAAGTCCTTAAATCAAGAACGCCTCCTAGCAAATGCCATTATTCAAGAAATTTACTTACTATCTTTTAAACAGTGTTTAATCTCTTACAATCTTCTTCTCTCTTGCTAGTCTAGCACAATAATCCCCAATTATTGAATCTTAATAACCATCGAGACCACAATTGCTCACTACTTTACTTTTTCACTTAATATTCAAACTAACCCGAATCCCACGGTCCGGCATCCTAAACTTTTAGAACCTAGGGTACACAACAGAGATCTGAAACCTAGAGCTCTGATACCAACTGTGACGACCCACCTCTCCATAGGGCGAACCTTGGGGTATCAGCAGACCGCCTGCCCAACTCTTGCCGGGACTCACTAAAATCTTCAAGTAAATTACAAATTAAACTCCAATATCACATGAAATACTCCACTAAAACAATCATATACTCTAAAATATAAAAGAACTATTCATGCTTATATATTACATCCAAGATTTCCAATGTACTTTTACAATACTGAAAACCCAAAATAATCATAAGTTTTACACAATGGAGTCCTAAAATTAATGATAACGACTAGTTCTACCCAAAGGGGGTCACTAATTAAGCCTCAGAACTTCCACTTCCAAACCTGTTAAGGAAAACAAATTGGGGTGAGCTAACGCTCAATAAGGCCAAGGGAAAAACATGCAAGCATGCGAGCAAATACACAATATAAAGCAATAACTTGAGTAACAAGTAACTTCGAAACATTAAGCAAGTAGGGAATTTAATCACAATAAAAGGATATGGGAGCTATCAAGAGCTAATCCACGCGCGATCCAAGCTCAGGTAGTTGATCCTCCGTCAACTTTCACAGTTATCCATGTAGAACTCCACTTACTACCTCCAGCCACCATGACACCCTCTTGGATCCGTAACCAAACAAGCATGGAGGTGGTATCACTTAACAAGTATACCTAGCAAGACCCCTCATTTAGATCAAGCTATAACACTTCCCAAGGTTCACCAAGTTTCTCGACCAAGCCCTTGCCGGCTCGAGTTACAAGGCTAGCCAATGGGTTGGGGCGTCCCCCCCATTCACTTTTGGGTCGATGAGACGAAGCTCCAATCGACAAGATTTGGTCATAGCATTGAGACGGGATGAGCGGTACCTCCCACCCTAAAAGGGCGTGAAACATTCTGCCGCTCAATGCTCACGGAAAACACTTTCATTTACATTCACATGTGACACTTATCACTTATCAAGCAAGCAATTTCATGAAAGAGAGGACAAGGGCGATAAAGTACACCCTAGCCTCATTAACTAGCAAGCACGAGAAACATTTCATTTAAACACTTAACATGCACTTGACACTCACCAAAAGTCATGAGAGAGAAAAGTGAAGCGGCTAAACGAGTTCTTCGGAGTCCTCGTATTCACCTGAGACATGTATAATCATGATCATTCACGTGCATATTCAAGGCCAAGCAAAAATATCAAGTCGTTTTCATGTTTGTTGTAAAAATCAGGGAACTGGAGGTTTATGGCAGAAATCTTTAGAAAATCGTAACTTAATATTTACAAGTCCAAATTTGCATGGTTGATACCGTTGGAAACCTAATTGAAAGGGCTAAAACTTTGTAGAAGACACCTTGATGAGATTCCATATGGATTTTGCCCAGTTTTTCCGTCAATAGACTGCTACAGTAAAATGCAGGGCAGGGAAAATTCTGTTTTTCCAACGGATTTTGAAAATCACCAAAAATCACAGAAAATGAGTTAGCCCCTGAAATTTATATGGTTTGTAACCTTATGTGTCTAGTTTCAAAAAAAAACAAACGGGACTCGATTTGGAGTGGTATACATGAAAATATAACTTTTTTTTCCGAAACTGGTCTGATGTTCCAGAAAGCAGATTTCCAGTTTTTCACTTTAGCAAGTTCACTCCTTTCTTTTCCTTTGAAGAGCTAATCGGTTTAATCAACCCAAATACACTTAAAATCCATTATTTTGGCAAAAATTTAACTCAAATAAAAGCTCCAAAAATCTGAAATTTTGTCCCAAAAATTTCGGTCAACATGAAAGATTCAAAACATAAATTTTTCCTTTTGCTATACTTAAACACACACAAGTTCATCCATCCAAATTAAGGAATATCTTGCAATAATTAACAAGCCAAACATGTAATAAAGCAAGATTTATCACATATATGGATCTAAAGCTCATAATACCTCAAGACCTCTACCTATCATCAAGCCAAAAACAAGAAAGCAATTAAAATCCTCAAGCTAGTCACCCCGAACCAATGCTCAAGGGGTTCAGCCACAATAATCACAATAATCGCTCCGAACCAATGCTCAAGGGGTTCAGTCACAATAATCACAATAATCACCCCGAACCAATGCTCAAGGGGTTCAATCACATTTCACAAATCACATCACATATCACACACAAGTCGCATCCAATACAGAACAACCAACCAATGGCCTTAGGTCGAGTGTGATAAAGTACACCCTCGACCAAGCGTCCAATAACCACATTGACCACATAAACACATTGAGCACATTAATATATTGAACACATTAAGCACATCGAGCACATTGTCACATTGGTAAACAGGTCACTCAAATAGTGGAAAGTCACATGTCCTTTGGTGAGTGCGATAACGTACACACTCACCTAATAAGAAAGTACAGTTCGTAAATCCATTTAACAAATCCTTTTTGTAACGGCAAGTACATTTAAATAAAACAAAGGGCACATTTAACCAAAACACTTGAGAAAGTCACTTAGAAAAATAAGGAACACCCACCAATCACCGCTCATGATCCCCATTCACCACAATTGATTATTGTCCAAATCCAATTCCTAAAACACAAAGTTCAATATGACATATCACTGTCACCTTTTAGTAATTTAAGTACAACTCGAGCTACACTTATCGGATTGAAACAAACAATATACCGTTTCGAAGCTAAGACATAGCTCTACAATTCTCATGAAGACATCTCAACTCGGTTCTCACCCTAACCTTGCCAAATTTACCCAAACACCCCCCAGAATTTCCAGTTCGAAGCTCACTGTGAAATTCAACTAGCATCCTGATTCATTCAATCATATCTCAGCACACACAACTCCGATTCAGGTAATTCCAAAACCATTTGAAATCTAAGGTACAAGGCTACAATTATTAAGAAGGCATCAAAAACTAATTCATTCATCTTCCCAGCCAAACGAAGCAATTACAGAGGCAGATTATCATGTTTGACAAAAACAGGGCAGCAGGGGTAATTTTGTCATTTCACAAGCTACCCTACTCCGATTGAGCTGAACATTTACAGGCATAATATAGACTCAATTCTATACAAATTTCATGTTATGTGCTAAGGCTAATTCAGCCCCAAACATTTTCGAATAATCACAGAAATTTCGGACAGTACTCTCCCTTGAAATTTCCAGATTTGAAACCTTCTTTTGGAACCATTTTTGCAACACCATTTGAAGGGGTTTTTGTAAGAGAAAATGACAGCTTAAAGCTTAAATTTTTAGTTACCAAATCAGTCTTTAAATTTGTGAAAACACAGCCAAGAAAAATACAGAAAACAGAAACCATTTCGGTCCCCCCCCTTTCTCCCGATTTCTGTTAAGGTTCTTCCCTTCCAAAGTTCAAGCCACAACTCCAAATATTCACACGTATACCAATGAAAAATCATGCTAGCAACCAAAATCATACATTTGTGGGAATCCCAAGGGCCCGTACATTAACCAAATCCAATAAGAATTCAACCCAATGAAGTTTGAAGATTCACTCTTCAAGAGATAACATGAAAGCTCTAGCTTTTGGGTTAGAGAACTACCTCAGGTCCTAGCTGATTTTCCCAAGGCTAGGATGTCCGATCTTCACCACGAAGATATCTCTTTCCTTCTCCAAGAATCTGGCCAGCCACCACAAGGAGCTCCTCTCGGTTTCTCCCTCTCTTTCTCTCGGCTAGAACAACAAACAAAAAAAAAAATAGGAGATGGAGTGAAGCTAGAAGTTAGTTGGTCATGGAGTTTGAGTTGAGGAAGAAGAAGATAGAGCTTTGGCTAGAAAGAGGGAGAGAGTGTGTGAGGGTGGTCGGCTGATAAGGGAAGAAGAAAAGGAATGAAAGGTTTGAAAAATTGGGTGCATTAAATTGGGAAGAGAAGGATAGGACTTAAAGACCTATTTTAAGGATCATGTCCCCTCTTGCATATTAATGTCTTAAGAGTAAATTTAGTGGGGATGAAAGTGATTATCTTGGCTAATGAGGGAGGGGGATTCTCGACTATAATAAGGAAGAAAGGAAAAGAAATTGAAGTGAATTGGAGGAAATTAAATGGAAGGAACAATGGCAAGATTAAAACTTAGTTTTAGGGGAAATTGTCCAACTTTGACCAATACTTATGTTCCACTTAAATTTGTCCACTACACTTTTCTTATCTATTTTATTTCTATCTCATTTATAATTCTTTAAAAGCTACTCATAGTCTAATCTTTCACCAAAGTTAAATTCCTCGACACGGCTCAAAAACTAAACTTAGCACTAGTCGGTCAAACATTGGAATTTTGTTCGAATGAAAATCATTTAACTATGAAAATGTGAACTATGCACATAAAGATCATGTAATTTTATATAAATACATAATATAGTTATTTTCACATTTATTATTTAACTTTTCAAAAAAAATATAAAATAAATAAAATAATAAAAGGAATAAAAGGAATAGTAATAATAATATTATTATTAAAATAATAAATTTTGAGGCCCTCACAGGTTTGGTCGTGAAGTTTGGTGAGTCATGAAAAAATTCATAAGATTGATCTATTTGAGAGATCTTGTTTGGCATACTCGAGTTGTATCGCCTTTTATAACAGAAGTGCGGGTCCGGAACAGGGGGTGTAACGGTGAACGAGAGTGTGAAGTAAATGGAGTTCTACGGACTTAATACCTACCCCGTTGACGGAGTGTCATCACGTGGAGGTATTGGATCGAGTCTCGGCAAAGCAAGTGGAATCTAGTTCCTGAGAGCTTCCGTATCCTTATTGAGTGTGTTTATTGTTAATTGTGAATTACTCGAACTTTATAGCTTTATTTCCTATATAAATATTATTGTTAGTTGAACTATGTGTTTGCATGCTTTTCTTGGTCTCACTAAGTGTTCGCTCACCCCATTAGTGTGTTTTCCTTAACAGGAGTTCGGGATGGAAAGATTTTTGAGAAACCGACTTGATTACTTTTGATTAGAATTTTGGATGTAATTGATTAGTCGACTTTTGGTGGTTGTAATTTTTGGAAATGTTGATGTACCTTTTGAAAACTGATAATGTAAGATTTGAATGTTCCATTAAGGAAGCGACTTTTCTTCATTTCGACTTTTATTATTGGTTGTTATCCTTTAAATTTGAATTAGACTTGTATCGAGTCCTGACGAGAGCTAGGCAGGCGTTCTGCGGATACCTTTAGGTTCACCCTAGGGAGAAGTGGCGGCGTCACAGTTGGTATCAGAGTTTAGGCTTCAGATCTCTGTAGTGTATTTTAGGCTAAAAGTTTAGGATGCCGGACTGTGGGACTGGTTTGAAAATTAAGTGACCGTTTGTAGGAATGAAAATTAGAGCCTAGATTTGAATTAGTGGATAATTAGGAGTCTTGATCTTGTGGGAGATATGTGGGATAGTAACGAAATGATCAAATCTAGTTTATTCAGTATACTTGAATCCATCTAAACTTTTAATTTTAAGTGTGAGTTATAGAAGGTAATGGTGGTATTGATCCGGCTCGGGAGCGTTTTCTGGTGGTCCATTATCGAGAAGGACCTAAGGGAACTCCTTGGAGATATAACCCCAACTCGCCAAATTAAGACTTCATGTGACTGCTAGAGGACTTACTTGTACACAAATAACGTGGTATTAGTGGTAATCGATGATCGGAGGTGGTTATTCGAGGAAACTAGGGTAGTTCGAGAGAATAATCAAGAACTGAGGGTAACTGTGGATGCCCAAGCTACTAGAATTCATGAATTGGAGACGGAGGTACTTGAGGGGCGGAAAAAGACTGAGGCTCCTTGTGAGCAGTTTCAGGAGGTTAAGCACCGACTTATTAGGGTAGTACATGAAGTTAGAAGACCGGACTGAGGGGATGAATGGTCGAGTGTGTTACCTTGGTCGAATAAGTGGTGAATGGCAAGATATTCGAGGAGGGACATGAGGTAGAAAACTCCTAATGCTGAAAATGAAAATGATCCTATTGAAGTAGCAGAGACTTCTGACTCTGCCAATTACTAAACTAGTGATTTTGTCTACTTCAATAGTTTTTGTCAAGAATAGTCGAGGTGGTACTTGTTCAAAGGCCATTGCATTTTATATTTTGCTTAACTATGCTTCTTACCTTTTGAAGCAATTGAACATTACTTATGAGGTGCTTGACTTTATTGCTTTATGACTTCAAATCTATACTATGGGTTGTACACATTTGCAATTATTTCAGTGCCTCCCTTATTATTTTCGTTTTACATGATCAAAGTGTCATTTTCAAACTTCATTTATGTGTACTTATTTTACGTCATGCCTTTTTAAATGTTAAATTTATGGGCAGTCGAAGAAGTAAAAGGGGCCGAGGGCAAGGGGTTAGGTAATCCCAAACTCAAGGGGATGATTAGGGAAAAGCTACTGAACCAAACCAAAACCCTAGGAATGAAGGAGAAAACCAAGTAACTTCTGCTATTAATCAAATGATTAATATCTTAACACGGTTAGCTGAACACCAAAGGCCTAACCCAATCAACCAACCTAAGAACCAAGAGAGGTGTAAGGATTGAGCGATTTTTGAAATTCGTCCATCTAAGTTTCACGGAGAGTCCTAACCTCGAAACAGTAGAAATTGATTTGAGGGGAAAAATAAGGCACTAATGAGAGCAAGAGGTTAGGATTTCTTCTCGAGCAAATTTTTAAGTAAGTATTGGAGAATGAATTAGGGTATGAAACTTTTATATTAAGGAATAAGATCTCAGTATTTTGTTATGTTTATAAGTGATGATAGTAATTTGTGGAGACTCAAGAGCTCGTCAAAAATTAAGCAGAGAATAGTTAAGATTTATATTCCGAGGTAACCTAAAAGCAAAAGAATGAAAGAGTAATATAGCTAGAGTTTTCATTGTGAATAGTTACTCATTTTGATCTTTGATTTGCCCGGCAGGTTAGTATTTGAGTTAAACCAACTGATAAGATGATAAATTTGGGAGAGATACGTAAGGAAATGGACATTCCTTCAGAAGGAAGTAGAATTTCAAAAGAAATTGCCTGACTACTGGGAAGGAAGGTGGAAATAAGAATATGCACAGAAAATTGAGTTGTTACGCAAGAACGTGGAATTGGAGAAGAAATACAAAGGGAATTCTCAAGCTGGTCAGGCCGTGACTTCTCGTGTGACTTGTGGATATTGTGGTAAGCCCAATCATACGGAGAATGAATGTTGGAAGAAATTGGAAAAGTGCTTGTGTTGTGGTAGTGCCGAACATCAGATTTCAAATTGCCCTAGTACCCCTAAAAAGAGGAAATACCCAACAGCTTACTAGGTCCGCTTCAAAACAGCCGAGTGCCAGAAGGAGTGATTAATACCAATGACTGTAAGAGGGATCCAAATAGTAACAGCTCTGCAAATGGAGATGGATCTGACTCCACTCGATCGATTGGGGTTGTAGTTTTACCCTAAACTAGACTGGCACTTTTAGAAGTTGTAATCTTTTTTGTAGGGGATAAAGTCCTTTTGTTATTTTATACATTTGCGACTTAGCACGTTTTCTATGATTTTGTTTGTATCCCCTTTCTTTTGAAATGATTTGATGAATTATCTTCATTTGGTGTAACTATTATAATCTTTTATGACTTATAAAATTTTATTCTGCTTTATTTGATTTTACGACTTATATGTATATTTAATTTATTGTTTCCCCACCTTTAGACTTGTAATAAGATCATGAACGGCACTTGAGGATAGTTTATAAACCCCAAGAGAGCGCTAACTTTCGTTAAATTCAATAAATGTGAATTTGGTTGAGAGAAGTAGCCTTTCTAGGTTATACAATATCTAAGGAAGGAATTACTATGAACTCAACTAAGGTGGAAACTGTTTTAAGAGGAAACGACCAGAAAAACCTACCGAAATTTGGAGTTTCTCAGAGTTAGCCGGATATTACCGTCAGTTTATCAAGGACTTTTCTAAAACTGCAAGACCCTTAGCTGAGTTGACTAAAAAGCATGGTAAGTTTATTTGGGATTCTAAATGTAAGGAAGGATTTCAAGAGTGAAAAAGTGCTTAACCAAGACACCTATGTTAGCCTTGTCAAGCGGAGAAAATGGTTTTGTGGTTTATACAGATGTTTCAAAAGATGGCTTAGAATGTGTATTGATACAACATGATAAGGTGATTGCATATGCTTCTAGAAAGTTAAAACCTCACGAGAGAAATTATCCAACTCATGATTTAAAGTTAGCGGCTGCGATATTTGCATTAACGAAGTGGGGACATTACTTACATGGGGTGACATTTGAGGTTTTACGGATCACAAGAGGCTTAAATACTTATTTTTCCCAAAAGAGTTAAATTTGAGACAACGTAGATGGGTGGAGTTTAGAGGATTATGATTGCACAATTAATTATCAGCCAGAGAAAACTAATGTGGTAGCCGATACTTTATTTCGTCAAGTGCAAGTAGCGGGATTGATGATCAAAGAATTACACTTGTTGAAAGACGTCACACGCCGTTTGGATGATAGTAGATAGATTGACCAAATCTGCTCAATTTCTATCGATTAATATGAATACCCACTAGAGAAGCTAGCTAAGTTATATTTGGATGAGATTGTAAAGTTACATGGTATACCAATAAGTATTGTATCTGACCGAAACCATCGGTTTGTTTTCCGATTCTTGTAGAAGATGCAAGAAATGCTAGGAGTTAAATTGAGTTTTAATACTACCTACCAACCACAGACTGATGGACAATCAGAGAGGACAACTCAGACCTTTGAGGACATGTTGAGATCATGTATCTTGGTTTTTTGAGAAAGTTGAAGTAAGTACTTGACACTGGTGGAATTTGCTTAACTAAGGTACTAAGTGACCGTGATACGACACACTCTTTTGCAAACCGTAGATTCATCAGTGGGGTAGACGTGAGGCCGATTAAGTTACCCTATGATTTGGAAATTAAAAACGCCTATTGGGGATCAAAATTTAATTGCTAATTGGGTGAATAGAAATTGTGAGATATGGGTTGGAAAGTGTAAGTTGTTGATCGATTTGATAAATCTAGCTATTAAGGGGTATGATGTTATCTTAAGTGTAAATTTTGAAAACGAAATTCCTTTTAAGGGGG
This sequence comes from Coffea humblotiana, assembly GCA_023065735.1. NCBI lineage: Eukaryota > Viridiplantae > Streptophyta > Magnoliopsida > Gentianales > Rubiaceae > Coffea > Coffea humblotiana. Next base: position 40,093,628 of record CM041209.1, on the reverse strand, counting down.
GGAGGATGTGAGGACCCGAATTTCACTTACATTTATTTTATTTTACTGGATTATTTAATTATTTATTCAACCGTTTACTCCGAATAATTTATTTCAAGCTATTTTAAATCTATTTACATGGAACAAGGTCCCACTTATTTTTTAAAATATTCCATTAGCAAAATTTAATTTTTCTACGGTTCGACTAGTAAGGAATAGCGAATACACGTTTTTCAAGGTGATATTCGGTTCGGGAGTACAATAATCTTGGAGAATTAAGAATGATTAGTAGTAGATTAAGAAAAGTTAATTGAGAGATTAGACGTGAGTGAGTGAAATCAAGTTTTTACCGCGCGCACGTTGAAAGTTTCTCGAAGGTCGCATCGCGCGACTAATTGGAGATTAGAGAATTTAATACTAGAGTAGTAAGTGTGAATAATTACAATGTTAGAGGAATTAGTTTGGAGGATTAGTGTATAAGTGCAACAAACAAGAGAGAAAGTGGTAGTACGAAACCCTATTTGGACACTATTAAGAGTTGACTTTTAGGCAAACTTAATGACTACTTTTCACTCAATCTTCCCTCACAAGATTCATCACTCAACTCCCTTATCTCTCTCTCCTCCATTCGGTCGAACCAAGCAAGGGAAAAGGGAAGAAGAAAACTCCATTCTTTTGGTTCCATTTTACTTGCAAATCATCATCTAACTTTCACACCACTTGAAGTTTCATTCTATCTTGGAGAAAGGTCAAGGCTTGTGGAGTTTTCTTGGTGAAAATTGGTAGAAACCCTCACTTACAACTAGGGTTCATAACTTGAAGAGGTAACCTTTCATCTCTTCTTTAATCTTTCAAATTACAAGAGGATTAGTGGTTAGTTTTCTTGGGTTTGAAACCCTAACGAAGTTGTACGCTAGCGGGCTTGAGGAATCATTTACCTCGCTTTAAATCCTAAGCTAGATATCTTGAGGAGGCCTTTAGGTAGCTGACTTGAGGCTATATTACTTGATTATTGTTGTTTATGTGATGGATGAGATGATTATGGTTAGAAAGTGGAGAGGAAAGTTGGAAAACTTGTGAAAAGAAAGCTGGCCGAAATTCTGTTCATGTTGTTTCTGCTTTTAATTCGAAATTTTGATGCTTGGTTGGCTGTTAAATTGATGGATATATGTTGTATTATGTGTGTAGAAAGTGTCTTTCAAAAATCATTTCAAATAGTTGCATAAAACTTGAGTTTTGGTAAAGTTTGAAATCTGGAAATTCGCTAGCAGGGTAGCCGGACAGTGTTTCTTTGTTTGAACATAACTCTGTGTACAAAAGTCAAAATTGAGTGCTGTTTGCGACATTCAAAACTAGACATTCAGGGTTTTCAAACGGTATAAAAATCCCCTACTAGTTCGTTTTGAGTAAATAGTAGCGAATCAGCGAAATGGACTGTCCTGCTTTGCCAGTCTGTCCGAAAGAAACTGGGAAGCTGCATCTTTTGACTCGATTTTGTTCCACTTACGAAACGATTTTCATAATAATGCCTTCTGATGAATTGTAGCATTTTGAACCTAGTTTCCAGTGCCATAAGCCATTCTCAATTTGGATTTGTATAGAGTTAGATATGGTTTAATTTCGAAACTACAACAAAGCTCGAAACTGGAATTTTCCCTTCCCTGTTGATCGAATGGCCAAGTCTGTTTCGGGATGTTATATTTAGAAAATTTTAGTGTCATTTACCCATCAATTGCTCATTAAATGTTTCTAGGATCTTGGTTTAAAAAATGGAGCGAATTGGAGGGGATTTCGTTGGACAAAACTTTTGAAAAAGAAAGAGAGATAGGGTTGGCAGATTAGCTTTGAGAAATTGCACAAAATTTGGTAGTTTCGTTAACTGCCTTCCCGTGTGAGTTTTTGTCTAAATTTTGATAGAGATATAGTCCACATATGGACAGTTAAGTGTACCAAATTTGGTATAATTTCCATATCATTTCGAGGCCCAAACAATGCCCCAAATATTGCTCTTCAATCTGGAAATCCACGGATCAGGTTTCAAAAATCAGGGAACTTCAAACTGTTATATCTTGTTGCTCAAAACTCCGAAATTTAGTTCCGCTTGTTGTGTTTGAAACTTGATTTGGAACTCTTATTGTGTTATAAATTTCAGAGGCTGATTCTGTGACAGCCCGACCTCCCCCTAGAGCGTACCCAAGGGTTTGGCGCACCGCCTGCCCAATTCTCGTCAGAACTCAGTCACAAATGATGAAAACTTACAAATAAAACCCTCAAATAAAAAAAAAGTTATTACAATCTTATCATATACACTCATGGTCCTCCAATATCCACACAACCTATAAATACAATCAAAGAATCAGACTTACAAAAAGATCGAACCAAACAAGCTGGTTAGATATCTATGATGTGCATGCTCGAGCAACTAACAATCTTAGAAAAAATCGAGACTTTCCTCAATTCAACCTCTCATGTTCTCATTCCTGTAAGGAAAACAAATGGCGTGGAATGAGCTAATAGTCCAGTGAGGTTCCATGTAATTAAGTAGGTAAAATACGAGACAAGATAGCATATTCAGACATCGAAAAACAAGTCAACTTCAATGAGATCATAATCCAGTAAATAATTAAGCAAGTAGCCAGATAAAACATGCAAAAGGGTGCAGTAGGAACACATTCATGTCAAAGGATATAGGTTGCTCTCAGGAGCAAGTTCCACAGTAGCTTGATCAAGGTCTGTTGACTCTTCTTCAACCACGAAAGTATAACGTCTGTAGATCCCCACTTTACCACTAGTTTCCGTCCATCGATCACCCCCTACTAGGCCCGAACGTCCAAGAAGTATCCAAGGTTCATCGATATTCTCGACCAAGCCTTTGCCGGGCTCAATTCGACCAAGTAGCCCTAGGTTGGACTTATAGTCCCAGATATACAGTAATTCAGGATATGGCTTATAGCCCCCAAGTATTCAGTAATCAAGATTGGAGTCGTTGGCAATTATCCAACGCTCACACAGTAAAGTTTGGGAGACGTTAGTCGTCACTTAACGCTCCGTATTCAGAAATAAACAGTGATGGTAATATTCGAGTTATACCAATTAGTCGAGGAGGTAACACTTCCAACTCGACAAAACAGGGAATAGAGGTACTGAAACGAGATGAGAGGCACCTCCCACTCCGATGGAGTGTGGTACATGCGATCGCTCAACCCTAGTGTCGATGAGATAACTCTCCAATCGACTTAATCGGGATAAAAGTACTGAGACGGGATGAGAGCTACCTTCCACTCGGATTGAGTGTGATACATGCTACTACTCAACACTTACAAGTCAAGCACAAGCGCAAACACAAGTATAGATCAATTAAGTGCAAGCGAGTACAAGATCGTTCAAGAAGGGAGGCCGAGCGCGATAAGGACACACTCGTCTAGCCAGAATCAAGTCACAAATAATATCCAGCAATTCACATTCTTAAGTATTCCAAGTATTTCAAATAAATATATAGGTCATATACAGATCAGGTTACTTGTTCATTGCATGAAAAAGATATCAAGTGTTTAGTCAAGTCAGATAAATTGAGTGTACATAAGAGCATACTCGTCTAAACAGGTTCAAGTCACAATTAAACTCAGCATATCATGTTTCTACCATTTCAAGTATTTCCAGTCCAAACAGTTGAAATCGGATGGTTACGAAAACTTGATCAAATAAGAAAATTGGAAGAAAGTCACAGAAATCAGAAACTTTATCAGCAAGTCCGGCCACAAATCTGGTCAGATGTTGGCCGAATTAAGGGCCAGATTGACAGGAAAAAACTTAAAAATTTTGAAAACTCACTGCCTCAAATCAGGCCGGAAATCCGATCAGAAAGTAGGCGGATTCTGGCCACTTTTCAGTTGTAACAAAACGGCTAATACATATTTTAACAAAATATAACAAGTTTAGTTGAGGTAGGTCAAGTGCGAGAAAGTACACACTTGCCTATGAGACGAGAAAACAAGTACTTAGCATTGTCTAACAACAATGAGCGAGTAACACGTAAGTCGGTGGAATAAACACTCGAGGTGTGGCGCCCCCACTTCTCCTTAAGGCGAACCAGAGGGTATCCGCAGGGCGCCTGCCCAACTCTCGCCAGGACTCAAGACAGTACAATTCAAGCTTAGTTATAAATAACTAATGATACAAGACTAATAAAAGAAGTAGCTTCCATAGCTAATATCCAATAGTACACCACGAGTACAAAAATGCATCAATCATCCAAATCTTACATTCGATTTCCAAAAGTTACATCAAATCCCAATTTATACAAAATTCCCGAATCTAGCCAAGTACATTAAAACCCTAAGACAAAAGTATATCACAAGGGGGTTTTCTTCGAATTCACTCCAATCCATTCCTGTTAAGGAAAATAAATCTAACGGGTGAGCAAAACGCTCGTGAGGCCAAGAACACACATGCAAGCACATAGACCAAGTAACAAGCCCAAATAATAGGTCAATCGATAAAATGTAAGAAATAAACAATTTCAATAAAATGTAAACAGAAACAATTCAAGGGTACGGTAGCTCTCAGGAGCTAAGTTCCACTCGCTTTGCCATGGTCATTCGTATATCTTCCGGCGATGACTCTCCATCAACCGGATCGGTATTTCCAATCCGTGGATCTCCACTTACTTCTCATCCGTCCACCGTACACCGCACCCGGGCCCGCACGATATTTATAAAGGCCGATATTCCACGAGTATGCCAAGCAAGACCTCCCCAATAGGTCAAGTTTATCATGCAATTCTCATGGCTCACTGAGCTTCCCGACCAACCCCATGTCGGCTCGAGTCCCAAGGTCGGCCTATGAGTTTGGGCGTCCCCCATGTAACATTTGGAGTGTCGAGGAGATTCATTCCAACGACGTATGCAGCCATAGCATTCAATTCATGTCATTCAAGCATTTGGCAATTTCAAGCAATTTCAAAGCATTTCAAGCATGAGGTCATTTATTTCAAATGAGAAATGAGTGGCGATAGAAGTACATACTCGACTCCATTTTCAAAATCCTCAACTCATGGATAACAAGTAAGCATGTATCAAGTTCACAGGAGTTCAAGTAATCATGCAATTGACACTCACCAAGGAATTCAAGTAGAACGTCACTAGAGGTTCAAGCGTTCACCGTGGGATCCTCTTGAAAGTCCTCGTGGGTGCCTGAGCAATTAAATAATAATCCATCACTTCTAACCCTAATTATTGAGGAAGATTGTACACTTGCACAATCTAAAAAATTCTCGTGAAAGTGAACCCTATTTATACGTAAATCAAGACTCAAAGGTGGGGTTTTAAACCACAAGAGAAATCAAGTTTCCACCTTTGAAATCAGGTGTAAAACATTCAAGTGATATCGAAGAGGAAAGGAGAATTCGAAAAACTCCATTTCCTTAAGTTTCAAAAATTTCAGATTTGAGGGGTATTCTTGGAAAAATCATAACCGTTCTCCGTAGGTCCAAAATTGGAAACCTTGGTACCGTTGGAAATCTCTTCCAAAGTACTAAAAGTTCCTAGAGACACTTTTCTATGATTCCTAACAGAAGATATTCAAAAATTGGCTCCAAGTTGCTGTTTTAAGCTTGCGAGACAGTTTGAGGTTGGTTTTTCGCCAACTTTGAAAATTCGGCAAAAATCACAGAATTAGATCTAACCTCTGAAATTTGGTAATCAATTAGAGTTACAAACAAGGTTTAAAATCCAATAAACAGAACAAGATCGGAGTTTTGAGTGCCAAGATATAGTAGCTCAAAGTTGCTGAAAAATTGAAGCAGTTAGGCAATTTTCCAGGTTGAAGTCACAAACTTTGGGTCTTTGTTTAAGCTTCGAAATGAACTTGGAATGGCACCAAATTTGGCAGTATAATACTACCATATGAGGGATATCCCTCTATCAAATTTGATGGAAAATTCATTCGGGAAGCTAGTGACAAAGCCACTAAAGTTTCCAAAATTCCAAAGGCAATCTGCCTTGTACTTGTGTTTTTCTCTTTTCCAAACATTTGGCCAATGAAATTTCTCAAACATCATTAATTTATGAAAAAGGTCTAGGAAACATCCAAGGTGCAATTTGGTAGGTGATTAACACCAAGAAATTCGAAATAACAAGTCCCAAACAAAGTGAAGGCGTCAACTAGCCAAAAAGAGGGTTTTCAACCTCTGATTAGTTGCGGATTTCGGCCACAACTCACTCAATTCGACTCAGAATTGAGCGTGATCAGTGGCGTTGAAAATTAGATTCATACGTTTACATTTCTTAGAAGAAATCATTTTCAAAATCTGTCCACAACTAGCTCATTTTGTAACATCAAATTGCTGCTCAAAACAGGGCTCTCTGTGAAAACGTGAAACAGGATAGTCAGGTTCAAATGGTTGGTACGAATCACTCGGGTGGAATCAGAATGTGCATTTTATACTGTTGGAAATCTGGGAATGTCAAGATTTCAGTGCCACAAATGGCACTCGATTTTGACATCGGGGTAAAACGTTATAGCCGATACAAAAACACTGCCAGAGCAGTGATGGGAAATTTTTAGTTTTGCTATCTTACGAAAATTCAACATTTGGCCAACCAATTCATCGAATTTTTTTGATGAAACTTTCTACACAACTCCTACAACATATAACCATCATAACTAAGCTATCGGAACCACAAAAATTCGCCCTAAAGGCCATGGACAATACAAGGGCAGAATCAAAAAATTTCCTCCCTTCACTACCTTTGAACTTTCCTTCATAAACTCACTTAATTCTACCAATTTAAGCACTAAACGAACATTAACAACATTAAAACTCATCAAATCAGACCAAAAAGTCATAGTAGGAATTCATAGAGCTCACACAACAATTTTCACCATAAATAAAGCTACCCACATGATCATATGAGCTTATACGTGCAATACTACTTCCATAAACTAAGATTTTCAAGGTTGATCGCTATTTATCTTGGTTGGTGGTTCAAGCAGAAATTTTGGCCCTCTTGAAGCTCAGCAAATCCGTGGAAATGAGGCTCCTTTTGTAGCTTAAGTTGTTCACCAAGTTGTTAGTTAAGTGTGGTGAAATTTTGAGGTGAAATGGAGAAGATTTGGTGAAAAAATGAAGAGGAAATTTGTTGAGCTTTGGAGTGTTTTTCTTCCTCTCTTGGGCGGCTGTTCTTGAAGCTTAGAGAGAGAGTGTGTAGCTTCTCAAGGAAACTTAATGGTTGGTGGCTTTATGTGCACAAAAGTCAACTCTCTCCCCGCGCGCGCGCGCACGCATTCGTGCTCGTTTCCTCTCGAGTTCGTTTCACTTGTGCACTAAACCTCTAATACACTTATATTCATAGTAATATGATTCACTCTTAATAGTCTGGAAATAATTTCTAAAGTCTTCCAATTAGTCGCGCGCGCGAAAACTTGAACTTCCGATTTGCTCGCGATAAGGCGAAATCTCTAAGAAATTTTATAACGATAATATAACTAACTATCACTTGAATATTTAAACTTAAATTTAACCACTTTAGGACTAATGTACAAGTCTCTAAAATTTTTCAAACTTATTGTATTCTCGAATCGATTATTATATCCAAACGTGCATTCACTATTCACATTAACAAGCTGCCAAAAATTAAATTTTGAATCGAATCACTTTAAAAATATAACTAACTATAAATCCATTTAATTAGGTCTAAAAATGTTAGAAAATAATATTCGAAATATTTGGCCAAATAAATACTTAAATAAGCTAAAATTAGGAGTTTTTTAAAAATTAATTTTTGCGAGTGTTCACATCCTCTCCCCCTTAAGAAAATTTCGTCGAAATTTACCTTGATTGGCGAACAGGTCTGGATACTTTTCTTGAATTGCTTCTTCAATCTCCCAGGTTGCTCCTCTATTCCATGATTCCTCCAAAGAACTTTTACCAATGGTATCTACTTATTTCGTAATTCCTTCACTTTCCTATCCAGAACTTTACCGGTTTCTCCTCATAGGTTAAGTCTCATCAATCTCAATGCTTTCCGTTGCAAAATGTGAGAAGGGTCTGGATGGTACTTCTTAAGCATAGACACATGGAACACATTATGAATTCGAGACAAACTCGGTGGTAATTCCAACTTATAGGCCACATTTCCTACACGTTGGATAACTTATAAGGTCCTACAAACCTCGGTTGTAACTTCTTTCCTTTCCCAGACATCAAACTTGCTTTTAAAGGTGTAATCTTAAGAATACTTGATCTCCAACCGCAAATTAAGTCCTTTCTCCGATTATCTGCGTAACTCTTCTGACGACTTTGAGCGGTCTGGATCTTTTGGCGTACCAACTTTACTTTCTCATTAGTTTCCTCAATCCAAGGTATTGCAGTCGGGTCTAAGATCTTACGTTCACCTATTTCATCCCAACAAATCGGATCTACACTTCCGACCATACAGTGCTTCATACGGAGCCATTTGAATAGAAGAGTGAAAACTATTATTATAGGCAAATTCCACCAATGTCAAAAATTTACTCCAATTCTCCCCAAAATCCAAACACAAGTCTCAACATGTTCCTCAAGAGTTTGAATGTTCTTTCGACTGTCCATCGGTCTGGGGATGTACGTGGTACTAAAGTTCAATTTAGTCCCTAACACCTCTTGCATCTTTTGCCAGCTCGAAACAAATCTTGGATCTCTATCAGACACTATACTCACAGGTATCCCATGTAACCTGATAATCTCATCCAAGTACAACTTAGCTAATTTCTCCAATGGGTACTTCATGTTGATCGGCAGAAAATGAGCCGATTTGGTCAGTCTATCCACTATCACCCAAATAGCATCATGACCTCTTTGTGTCCTTGGTAACCCTGATACAAAATCCATAGTGATATTCTCCCACTTCCACTCAGGTATCTCCAAAGGTTGCAAAAGTCCTGATTTTTGATGTTCAGCTTTACTTGTTGACAAGTCAAACAAGTTTGGACAAATTGAGCAATTTCCTTTTTCATGCTCTCCCACCAATACAAACTCTTCAATCTTGGTACATTTTATTCCCTCCTGGTGTACCGTAAACTTCGATCGGTGTGCCTCTTCCAAAATTTCCTTTTTAAGCCCTTCATCTTTGGCACCACTATCGATTCGAAACCTCAAAATACCATTTGATCCAGTTAAAATCGACTTTTCTCCTTTTCGACTTTCCACCATTTTTGCACTTCAGGGTCCTTTTCTTGAGATTCCTTGATACGTTCCAACAAATGGAATTCACTACAATATTTCCAAAATTACTTTTCTCGCTCAAGTTAGGATTCCAATAACTAATTTCCTCCAACAAGTGTAATTCCTTAATCATCAATCCGGCCACTTGTACTTGACGACTCAAAGCATCGGCCACTACATTGGCTTTCCCTGGATGGTACTTTATCGTACAATCATAGTCCTCCAAAAATTCCATCCATCTACGCTGCCTCAAATTCAATTCCTTCTGAGAAAACAAATACTTAAGCTCTTGTGGTCAGTAAAAACCTCAAATATCACTCCATACAGGTAATGTCTCCATTTCTTCAAAGCAAACACTACAGCTGCTAACTCCAAATCATGAGTCGGATAATTTCCTTCATGCGGTTTCAATTTCCTAGAGGCATAAGCTATTACTTTGCCATTTTGCATTAAAACACATCCCAAGCCTTCTTTAGATGCATCTGTGTAGACCACAAAACTATCCTTCCCATTCGGCAGAGCTAACACAGGCGCTCTTGTCAAACGTCTTTTCAACTCCTGAAAACTCTCTTCACACTTAGGACTCCAAATAAACTTTCCATTTTTCTTGGTCAACTCAGTCATGGGTCCAGCAATTCTAGAAAAATCTTGGATAAATCTCCGGTAATACCCTGCTAGTCCTATGAAACTTCGAACCTCAGTAGGTTTTCCGGTCGTTTCCACTTTGAAACAGTTTCAACTTTAGTTGGATCCACTTTAATCCCATCCTTAGAAATTATGTGCCCCAAGAAAGTCACTTCTTTTAACCAAAATTCACACTTGCTAAACTTAGCATACAATTGGTGTTCCCTCAGGGTTTGCAAAACAATTCTCAAGTGTTTCTCATGATCCTTCACAGTTTTAGAGTACACCAATATATCATCAATGAATACTACCACGAATTGATCCAAATAAGGCTTAAAAACCCTATGCATTAGATCCATAAAAGCAGCAGGTGCATTCGTCAATCCAAATGGCATTACTGCAAACTCAAAGTGTCCATACCTCGAGTTAAAAGCAGTCTTGGGTATATCTTTCTCCAAAATCCTCAATTGATAATAACCCTGTCTCAAATCCAACTTGGAGAATACTACCGCTCCTTGCAATTGGTCAAACAATTCATCAATATGGGGCAACGGGTACTTATTCTTGATGGTAACATCATTCAAGCCTCGGTAGTCTATACACAACCTCAGACTCCCATCTTTCTTCTTAACAAATAAGACTGGGGCTCCCCAAGGTGAATCACTTTCCCTTATAAAACCCCGTTCCAACAAGTCCTGCAATTGTAATTTCAATTCTTCAATTCAGCTGGAGCCATCCGATATGGCGTCTTAGAGATAGGTGCTACTCCCGGAGTCACATCAATCTTAAAGGCTATTTTCTTTCCGGGGTAAAGACTCTAATTCCTCAGGAAAAACATCCGGATAATCTTTTACTACAGGCATGTCCTCCAATCTCACCTTATCACTAGGAGTATTGATTAGAAAAGCCAAATATCCTGACTCCTTTACTTAACATTTTTCTAGCTCGGATTCCTGAAATAAGTGCAGATGAACTAATCTCCCCGTACGTCCATTTCAAGGTTGCCTCTCCCGGAATGCACAATTCTACTATCTTTGTTCTGCAGTTCAATTGGGCATTATAACGGGCTAGCCAATCCATTCCTAGGATCGCATCATATCCTTTAATCGCCAAACCTATCAAATCGGCCAATAATTTTCGTTCTCCAACCCAAATTTCACAATCTCTATACATCAAGTTAGCGACTAGACTTTGGTCCCCAGTAGGTGTTTTAACCTCCAAGTCATACGGTAACTTAATTGGTTTCAAGTCTATCCCATTCATGAAATTAGGGTTTACAAAAGAGTGGTTGCACCTGGATCAATTAAAACCCTAGCTAAACGGTGAAAAATTGGAATTGTACCTTCCACCTCAGTCGCCTCAGGAACCTGTTGATAGTCCAGTGCATAAACCCTAGCCGGTACTTTCGGTCGACTTCCTCCGGCACTGGTCTGCTTAGAGGTTGACTTTTCTGGTCTCTGAGTGTTACCTCCCATCTTCATTTTGTTTGGACAATTCGCGAGTTGGTGCTCGTACTACCACACGCCAAACACTTCCCAGATTTCCTCCAACAATCATTCTCAGAGTGATTGGGTTTTCCACAATACCCACAAGTGACTTGAGGGGTTACAGCTGAACCAGTAGAAGGCGCTCCCTTAGCTTGGGTCGGCCCACTACGACCTCCTCTAGATAAAGCTCCCTCGAAACTCCAGAAGTCCTTATTCCTCCCATTCCTCTTCCAGTCTTGGAAGGTTGAGTATTCTTACTAGTCTGCCCAGAAGTACGACTAGAAAAGTTTCCTCTTCCTATTGTGAAAGTCTCTCACTTGCATTCTTGCACTTTCAACCCTTTGTGCTTTCTCTAAAGCCTCAGTAAATGTAGAGATTTGGGCTGCGGCCAACCCTCCTGATTTCCACATTAAACCCTTGTACAAATCGCCTTATCCGTTTTCGCTCATTTATCACCAATTCAGGGGCATATTTGGAAAGTTTAGTGAATTTCCCTTCATACTCCGCTACACTAAGGGTCCCTTGTTTCAACTTAATGAATTCATCCTCCCTCTTTTCTTGGATTAAGGGCGGAAGAAATTTCTCATTAAATTCCCTCGTGAAGTTCTCCCAAGTCCAAGGGGTTTGGGTTCTCTCCCACTTTCCCTTATCAGATCCCACCAAGCACGTGCTATTCTTTCAAATTGGAATGCAGCAAAATTCACTCGCCTATCCTCAGTATAATCTAAGCAGCAAATATATTAGTCATTCTCTCCAACCAATTCTCTGCTACCTCAGGATCGGGTTCACCAGTAAACTTAGGCGGGTTGAACTTCAAGAACCTCTCTAAGGCTCTATCTCTCCTCTATCCTGTCCCCAGGTTGGTTGAGCGGTCCAGGACCTTGCCTATCAGCTAAGCGTTCTAGGATGTCAGTCATCCTATTAATGGCAGTAGCCACTTGATTTCCCTCTATATTTTCCTGTCCCTGGGTCGGTCCAGTTGCCGATCCCTGGTCATCCCATGAGGTTGGGCCTGTCTAGTCCCTCGCCCACGGTCTCGACCACTTCTTAGTCCTTCCATTATTCTAGACGTGCCTAGTGCAAGAAATAATCAATTATGCAAGAAAATAAAAAACAAGAACCAAGCAGGAAAACATTGGAAATAACAATAATTTACATTCATTAATACTTCAAGTTCATACATTAGCAAGTAAGGGGCAATCACAAAAATATAGCACAAGTGCCACAAGAGTACTTTTAGTCACAGAAGACTAAAGTAAAAACAAGTGCCTCAAAAGAAGGCCACACAGTCATGCAAAATACAATGGTCTCAGCACTCGCATCACCCCAACTAACCTACTACATCCATCAAAAGGGTCAAAATAGTCAAAAGAGGGTCAATCACTAGGCCTAGTCCACAGTAGGACTACCGGGGAATCTCCTCCTCGGATCCTCCTCCTCATCAGAGGTCTGGACTACATCCATCACCTATCCACTAGCCTAGTGGCATCAGTTAGATCCCGGAAGCCCGATCACGGATCTCCTGACCTAACCTAGTAAGTCGAGCCCTAGTACTCTGGAGCTCCTCACGGGTAATAGCGGTAGTAGCTACCTCACCTCTATCACCTCCTCTAGCTCGGCGATCCTCTCACCCTGAGCTCCAACCATCTGTCTAAGCTCATCCACCTCAGCCTGCAGGTCTCGGTTAAGATCCACCAACTGACGACGCTCGTCGTCCAGGCTAGCACCAGATGGTTCGGGTAGGCAAAAGTCAACCTACACGGCATCGGGGATATCTAGTAGCAGGTGAGTATCGCACTCGAGTTCCTCCACCAAGAGCTCGTAGTAAATAGGTCTAAGAGGCTCTACGTGACCGTTACCATTAGCATGACCATTCGCATGGCCATTTCCATTAGCGCGGGAGTCCATTTTCATTTTCCATCCCTGCAAAACAATTACACTTTTCGGGTTAGAAACTTAATCATTAACTCGCACGAATGTCGCTTACGGCATGCCTAACTTAACCACTAACTTGCCCAAGTATCACTTGAAATATGACTAAACCATCCTATCTCAAGTCTTAAAAGTAGAGTATCTAGTAGGTCTCCCATATAGATCTCTAACCTAATGCTCTGATACCAACTGTGGCGCCCCCACTTCTCCCTAAGGCGAACCAGAGGGTATCCGCGGGGCGCCTGCCCAACTCTCGCCAGGACTCAAGGCAGTACAATTCAAGCTTACTATAAATAACTAATGATACAAGACTAATAAAGGAAGTAGTTTCCATAGCCAATATCCAATAGTACATCACGAGTACAAAATGCATCAATCATCCAAATCTTACCTTCGATTCCCAAAAGTTACATCAAATCCCAATTTATACAAAATCCCAAGTCTAGCCAAGCATTAAAAACCCTAATACAAAAGTACATCACAAGGGGGTTTTCTTCGAATTCACTCCAATCCATTCCTGTTAAGGAAAACAAATAAACGGGTGAGCAAAACGCTCGTGAGGCCAAGAACACACATGCAAGCACATAGACCAAGTAACAAACCCAAATAATAGGTCAATCGATAAAATGCAAGAAATAACAATTTCAATAAAATGTAAACAGAAACAATTCAAGGATACGGTAGCTCTCAGGAGCTAAGTTCCACTTTTGCCATGGTCATTCGTATACCTTCCCGCGATGACTCTCCGTCAACCGGGTCGGTATTTCCAATCCGTGGATCTCCACTTACTTCTCATCCGTCCACCGTACACCGCACCGGGCCCGCACGACATTTATAAGGCGATACTCCACGAGTATGCCAAGCAAGACCTCTCCAATAGGTCAAGCTTATCATGTAATTTTCATGGCTCACCGAGGTTCCCGACCAAGCCCATGCCGGCTCGAGCCCAAGGTCGGCCTATGAGTTTGGGCATCCCCCCATGTTAACATTTGAGTGTCGAGGAGATTCACTCCAACGACGTATGCAGCCATAGCATACAATTCATGTCATTCAAGGATTTGACATTTCCAAGCATTTGGCAATTTCAACCATTTCAAGTATGACTCATTTATTTCAAATGAGAACGAGTACGATAAAGTACACACTCGGCTCCATTTCAAAATCTCAACTCATGGATAACAAGTAAGCATGTATCAAGTTCACAGGAGTTTCAAGTAATCATGCACTTGACACTCACCAAGGAATTCAAGTAGAACGTCACTAGAGGTTCAAGTGGTTCACCGTGGGATCCTCTTGAAAGTCCTCGTGGGTGGGCCTGAGCGATTAAATAATAATCCATCACTTATAACCCTAATTATCGAGGAAGATTGTACACTTGCACAATCTAAGAAAATTCTCGTGAAAGTGAGCCCTATTTATACGTAGATCAAGGCTCAAAGGTGGGGTTTTAAAACACAATAGAAATCAAGTTTTCACCTTTGAAATCAGGTGTAAAACATTCAAGTGATATCGAAGAGGAAAGGAGAATTCGAAAAACTCCATTTTCTTAAGTTTCAAAAATTTCAGATTTGAGGGGTATTTTGGAAAAATCATAACTCATTCTCCGTAGATCCAAAATTGGAAAACTTGGTACCGTTGGAAACCTATTTCAAAGTACTAAAGGTTCCTAGGAGACACTTTTCTATGATTCCTAACGTAAGATATTCAAAAAATTGGCTCCAAGTTGCTGTTTTAAGCTTGCGAGACAGTTTTGAGGTTGGTTTTTTGCCAACTTTGAAAATTTGGCAAACATCACAGAATTCGATCTAACCTCTGAAATTTGGAACTAAATTAGAGTTGTAGACAAGGTTTAAAATCCAACAAACGGAACAAGGATTGGAGTTTTGAGCACCAAGATATAGTAGCTCAAAATTGCTGAAATATTGAAGCAGTTAGGCAATTTTCCAGGTTGAAGTCACAAACTTTGGGTCTTTGTTTAAGCTTCGAAATGAATTTGGAATGCGTACCAAATTTGGCAGTATAATACTACCATATGAGGGCTATCCCTCTATCAAATTTGATGGAAAGATTCATTCGGGAAGCTAGTGGACAAAGCCACTAAAGTTTCCAAAATTCCAAAGGCAATCTGCCTTGTACTTGTGTTTTTCTCTTTTCCAAACATTTGGCCAATGAAATTTCTCAAACATCATTAATTTATGAAGAAAAGGTCTAGGAAACATCCAAGGTGCAATTTGGTAGGTGATTAACACCAAGAAATTCGAAATAACAAGTCCCAAACAAAGTGAAGGCGTCAACTAGCCAAAAGAGGGTTTCAACCTCTGAGTCAGTTGCGGATTTCGGCCACACCTCACTC
Source organism: Coffea humblotiana (assembly GCA_023065735.1). Classification (NCBI taxonomy): domain Eukaryota; kingdom Viridiplantae; phylum Streptophyta; class Magnoliopsida; order Gentianales; family Rubiaceae; genus Coffea; species Coffea humblotiana. The sequence continues at coordinate 40,078,051 of CM041209.1, read as the reverse complement.
AATTCGACTCAGAATTGAGCATGGTCATTGGCGTTGAAAACTAGATTCATAAGGCTACAATTTCTTAGAAGAAATAATTTTCAAAATCTGTCCACAACTCATTTTTGAACATCAAATTGCTGCTCAAAACAGGGCTCTCTGTGAAAACGTGAAACAGGACAGTCAGGTTCAAATGGTTGGTACGACTCACTCGGGTGGAATTAGAACGTGGCATTTTTTACCATTGAAAAGCTGGGAATGTCTACTTTCCAGTGACACAAATGGCACTCAATTTCAACATCGGAGAAAAAATTTATAGCCGATACAAAAACACTACCAGAGCAGTGATGGAAAATTTTCCAGTTTTGCTATCTTTCGAAAATTCAACATTTGGCCAACCAATTCATGGAATTTTTTTGATGTAACTTTCTACACAACTCTTACAACATATAAGCATCATAACTAAGCCATCAGAACCACAAAAAGTTTCCCTAAAGGCCACGGACAATACAAGGGCAGAATCAAAAAATTTCCTCCCTTCACTACCTTTGAACTTTCCTTCATAAACTCACTTATTTCTACCAATTTAAGCACTAAACCAACATTAACAACATTAAAACTCATCAAATCAGCCCAACAAGTTATAGTGGAAATTCATAGAGCCCACACAACAATTTTCACCATAAATAAAGCTACCCACATGATCATATGAGCTTATACGTGCAATAGTACTTCCATAAACTAAGATTTTCAAGGTTGATCACTATTTACCTTGGTTGGTGGTTCGAGTAGAAATTTTGGCCCTCTTGAAGCTCAGCAAATCCGTGGAAATGAGGCTCCTTTTGTAGCTTAAGTTGTTCACCATGTTGTTAGCTAAGTGTGGTTAAATTTTGAGGTGAAATGGTGAAGATTTGGTGAAGAAATGAAGAGGAAATTTGTTGAGCTTTGGAGTGTTTTTCTTCCTCTCTTGGCGGCTGTTCTTGAAGCTTAGAGAGAGAGTGTGTAGCTTCTCAAGGAAGCTTAATGGTTGGTGAATTTATGTGCACAAAAGTCAACTCTCTCCCCCGCGTGCGCACGCGCGCGTTTCGTGCTCGTTTCCTTTCGAGTTCGTTTCACTTGTGCACTAAACCTCTAATGCATTTATATTCATAGTAATATGATTCACTCTTAATAGTCTAGAAATTATTTCTAAAGTCCTCCATTTAGTCGCGCGCGCGAAAACGCGAATTTCCGATTTGCGCGCGATAAGGCGAAATCTCTAAGAAATTCTTATAACGATAATATAACTAACTATCACTTGAATATTTAAACTTAAGTTTAACCACTTTAGGGCTAATGTACAAGTCTCTAAAATTTTCCAAACTTATTGTATTCTCGAATCGATTATTATATCCAAACGTGCATTCACTATTCACACTTAACGAGCTTCCAAAAATTAAATTTTGAATCGAATCATTTTAAAAATATAACTAAGCTATAAATCCATTTAATTAGGTCTAAAAATGTTAGAAAATAATATTCGGAATATTTGGCCAAATAAATACTTAAATAAGCTAAAATTAGGAGTTTTTTTTTAAAAAAATAATAAATTTTTGCGAGTCTTCACACGAGGGACCAACAAATCAAGTGTAAAACCAACAAGTCAAGTGCAAGACCAACAAATCAAGTATAAGCAAAGCACTTCATTTCATATTACTATCACGAAGTAGACTACAAAGGATCGAGTATGATAAAGAACATCCTCGTCCTAAAGGTTATCAATTCAAGAACAATTACTTTAACCAAGTAATCATGTTATTCAAGTAAGGAGACATTCCACGTAAATATTTTTATATGTACTTGGAACACTAACCTATCAAGCAATGTAGAGCTTAAACGTCAAGTTCGTTGGTTACGTTCACCTCCGTTTCCCAATCATAGGGCAACGAGTGAAATCATTAACGATCTAGGTTCAATTCCAATCCAAATGTGAGCTCATTAGGTGACCAAATGAGTGGTTAAATCTACTCAATCGACCATGCAAGTTAGGCCTAAAATGCAGTAGAAGTTCATGAGAAAACAAGTTTGACAAGGGCAAGAAAGTTGGGCAAAAGAAAAGTTTCATTCAAGCTCAAGTTGTTCTTCGCGGGTAAAACAGTCGCGCCTGCGTAGTCTTGGGAAAACGGCTATATCTCACTGTAGGAAGGTTGGAATCAGGTGTCCTCAGCTGCGTTGGAAACTAGACTCAAAGGGCTTTCTAACAGTATTAAATGCACACTCTAGTTCATTTCCTATCAGTACCGGTATCTCGGACAAGATGGCTGATTTTTCAGTTCTGATCAGCTTCAATGCCTTAACAAAGTTACACTAATTCTTGTTGCTAACTTCATTTGTTTTGGTTCAAACTCACCCAATTCAATTTTATAGGGTTCATAAATAGGGGAGCAAATTAACTACTATCATTGGAGCTCAAAATCCAACACACATAATTGATTGAAGAGCCAAAACAGTCTAGTCAACCAAAGGAATCAAAACAGCCCACTACTTGCTCAAAACAACCACTTTTCTTGCTTATTTTTCATTCAACTCACACCAAACCATGAACCAAAGTGCAGCCAAGATTCTTAGGCTTAAATAAGGTGCAAATGAACCACAAAATCAAGGAGAAACCTCCCACTTCAAAACCGGTCAGCCATGAGAAGCAAAACAGTCCACTAGTTCTTCATACAACACCAACCTTCATCCTATCATTGTTTTTCACTTAAACAACATGTCAAGTATTATCGTTGACTCAAAGAGGGTCTAAAACATGTTATTACTTCAAGAAAAACCATGAACAAAGTTCAAACATTTCATCAAACACATGGTAGGCAAACCAACTAACCCTACTACCACTTGTTTAGTTCAAGAATTTTAACCACAAACAACATCCAAACAACTTCTAGTTTGCCATCAAAACTTCAAACATTTCGTATAACACAAGAAAATTAGGATTTAAGGTTCATGTACCTCTCTTATATGAAGCTTGAACCACCAAAACCAAAGCTCCTTGCTTGAAACACACACTAGGGTTGGAGGTTGTTTACTCAACTAACTCAAGTCCTTCACTTTTGATTTTTGCTCAAGATCAAGCTAGAGTTTAAAAGCAAGAAGATGGAGTTTTCTTCCTTCCTTTGGAAGCTTCAATGGTGGATGAAATTAATGGAAATAAATGAAGCAAAGTTGGTTTAAAATTCCTCTAATCCTTTGGTCAAACAAGATGTGTGGTTAGGGTTTTGCCACTTGGCCCTTTCTTCCCTTAATCTTTGACTAATGTTGTTTCTACCCTCCAAATGTTCCAATATCTATTTAACACCTCTAAACTATTATATAAAGTTCCAACCACAAATAAAAGAATATTTGGTCCAACTGTGTGTGGTGAAATAAAATAAAACCAACTCAAGGAAATGTTACAATTCAAATAAAAGTAATAAAGTGCAATGTAAGAGAATGTTATAATGCATGTAGAATGCAATGCAAGGACATGTTATAAGTGATTTAAATCTTAGGGCAAGGCATGTAGTTTAGGAGAATTGTGTTTTAAAGTGAGGGTTCTCACAGATTCACTTTTTGCGAATTTTGCCGAATTTCCAAACATTGCTGAAAAACCAAGACTGGTTCTGACCCGTCTTCTTGAAACTGTAACTTTGAGCTAAAATTTGAATACTTTTTGGTTGAAATCTTGGAAAATTGTCTTATGGAAAATTTTAGTACTTTGAATCTAGTTTCCAACGGTATAAATTTTTTCATTTCTGGACGTACCAAACTCAAGATCTAATTTTTTCAGGTTTTGTCGCGTAAAGCGGAAAATTTCCAATTTCGTAGGAAGTGAGTTTTTAAGAACTTTTCATTTCCTTTCGATATTGATAATCCGTTTTAAACCCGATTTCACGGAGGATGCAAGTTTCTTTTGTGACTTTAAATCCACATTTTTGAATCTTGAATTTCAATAGAGTAAAGTTCTTTTGAGACATTGTTCTAAGTTTAAGCAAATGCATTTTCCCACGTTACTGATTTCCCTCTCTCTTGTGTGCATAACATGGTACCTTGATGATGAGCTTATGAAACTTAATGGGAACTTGGAGGTTGGATCCTTGTTGTTGTTAAATTTTTTGTTGTTTGGCCGCATAAGGTTGTTGAAAGGCTTCAGGAGTTGTAGAAAGCTTCTTTGAAGATGCATGCAAAAAGTTTTGAAAATTTCAATTTGACCCCTTAATTTTTATCTAATGCTGGTATGGCCCGAAAAATTGGAAAAATCAATCAAATTTTGTCCTTTTAAAATGTTAACTTTCCTTGGCATGTTTTAAGTTGATTTTGGACAGATTATTTATGAGTTTTAGGATAAAATTTAAGGTTTAATAATTTTTATAGATTTATAATTTTGATTTGGGTTTTATCAAAAGATATAAAGACTTGGGTAATATTTTGTGGATGTTTGATTTTGTGAATTTTAGCATTAGGTTTGGAAGGCTTTATTTTGAACCCTTAATTTCATATGTCTTTAATGTTGACCCCTAAATTTTTAATATTAATAATTTGACCCCTCAAACTTCTTTAATTCGTCCAATTAAGTCCCCACTTGTTTTAAATTTCTTGAATATGGGTTGTTTACTTTCATTTAAATACTTTAATTGATGCAATTTCATGTTTATTTCCATCTCTTATGATTATTGTTAATTAAAGTGGTGTCTTAATCATTTTTTTTATGTTGGAGGGTAAATAAGAGAAATTTCGTTTCATTAGGTCACCAATTCAAGGGAGGTACACTCTACTCCTTTATTTTGATTTTACTTAATCTTATATGCTCCTATGTGATTTTATGTGTATAATTACATGATTTTTTTTGAATTTTTTGAATTTCATTTATTTATTTAATCACTTTATTTGTTTTTATTTTGTATATTTGTTTTAATTTAATTTTGATTATTTGAGAGGCATTTAAATGCCAAATTGTAATAGTTAGGTTATTATTTTATTTCATTTCATTCTTTACCCCTTTAGATTGTAGTTAGGGCCTCAAATTGTAATAGTTTGGTCTTTATTGGCTTTTATTTTTTATGTGTTTGCATGCTTGTGTGCTTGTGTGTTTAATCGCTTTCTTAGGATCTTTGCATCTAGATATCATGCTTTATGTGTTATGTGCTATATATGATTTATGCGTTTATTTGCTTTTATTACATTTTATATGATTTATTTGATTATAATAAATGCATGACGTCACCACACTAGTCTAACGCTAGTTGTGGTACTTTTTTCCCATTTTCTTGTTAGTCCAACGCTAGTGAGAACTTATATACATGGGTTAGTTCAATGCTAGACCCTTAGGGACCATCCACGAGTTAGATCATGTTTGCGTGACAAATCACTATATTTCATGCATATTTTTCTACTTTTTAGGATCCTTATCATTTTACATGATATTTCCCCTATGAATCTTCCTTATCCTCATGTGCGAAACATAACACGTAGACCTGTATTCCATTTAAGCAAATTAGAACTAAATTAGATCATTTGTTTGATTAGGTTAGGGAGTATCCTTAAATATGGGATATGGACGAGTATGACTTCTTAGCCTTAGCACGCTCGTATTTCCTCTATAAAAAGGAAAATCTAGTCACGAATCTTAGTTCCCCGCACTTGTTATGTTGCATTCCTCTTTTTTTTAGGTCATATATATAATTTGTCTTTTCTTCGAGTCTCACTCTTTGCATATTCGTGACCTCTTCTAAGAATCATTTTGGACGTTACAATTAATGTGATTCGCACCAATCAAGCTTTGAAGAGATATTTCGACCCCGCGATATCCATTAGGTCTAGGTTTGCATTCATATAGTAACATCCAAATGTGATAAGTTTTTTAGGTTAAATTAAGAAAATTTTTGATTAAATCACGCAACTAGCCTTGGCTAGATTGAAAGGGTGCCATGGATTTTATCCTTGCCTTCCCTTTCTTCAACTGTGACTCCCGACCCCTTTTTTCTTGATTTTCGTAGACTTGGAATAGTTTAAAAAGGGTTTTCTCTACTTTTTATTTAAAATTCATTTTAGGTGACTTGGTACACCTTAATTTAATACCAAGTAGCGACTCCTATTTTTCCTTAAAAAATCCTTTTTAAACTACTATTTTGAGCCAAAATCGTCGCACTTTTTGAGTCCTATTTTAGGTCCTTTTTCTTTATTTATTTATTCTCTAACAAATCAAAACTCTTTTTTACTCAAATAAATCAAAAATTCATTTTTATAACTCATAAATTTTTATTTTTTTAAAAAATGGGGCGCGATAGATAAGAGAGGAAATGTGCTCAAGAAAAGCCTACTAAATGAAGTAGATTATGGTATTTTTTTTAATTAAGTTTTAAATATACATAAAAATATTTTTATTACATTGGCTTTCAGGTCATGATTTTTCTCTTATTAACCAATTTATTGTTTTGTCTTCTTAGTATAAGCATCTTAAAATTTTGTATTCTAATTTTTTGTTTGAGTTAAACTTGTAATAGTTTTCTATTTTACAAAATAATTTTAAGAAATTTGGGTCTTCCACATTGATTCTTAAATAAGCCTTTCTTGAAATAGATATTAGATGATTCATTCTCTAAAATTGCTCCTAGAATTCTAGTGGTTGAATCTATCTAGATTAAATTTGTCTACATCTTTTTCAGAATGATTTGGTCATTGGTTGATCATCAGATTCCTCTTTTAATCATCTTTTGTCTCTACATTTGTTACTCATTTGTTTTTTGATCAATCATTTTTAAATTGGCTCTTTCCTTACCTAACTCAAACTAAAATATTATTTGTATTTTATAGAAGACTCTAATTTTGCACAAAATTACACATTGTTTATCCTTAACAATAGCATCTTAAGAAACTAGACAGACCTTGCAGAGAATATTTTGGTTGAAAAGCAAATCCATATGAATTCCATAAAATGTCATAAGAGCTAAATAAGTTATAGTCAATTCTGTACAAGTTGTGAGCCAATCTAGTTGAGATTTGTCCTTGAACTAGGATTGCTTGGTAGGACTTGTTCTCTAATGTAGGGAATAATTTTAAGGTTTTATAACAATAAACCCCTCATAATAATTGAAGAGTGTCGTTTGGGCCTCTTTTGAGTGTCTAATTATATCAATTCAACATTGTGCTATTATAAACTTCTCAATGAAATACAATTAGGTTAGGTAGAGCCCTCATTTTGACCTGAATTTGGCGTGTACAGTGCACATGGTTTTGTGAACTGACCAACACACCTTCCCCATACCATATAAAATTCACAAAAAAAAAAGTTTTGAACAACTTTTGAACTAATAAAATAAGTCAAGATGTACTAGGAATATTAGACTTATTGTAATAACTTTTGAACTTATGAAATATAAAACACAATGTACTTAACAATGACATTTTTTTTCAAATATTTTGTAACTATATCAAAGATACCAAAAAAGTATCCATAAGATAATGTATAGTAAAATAAAATAAAATTATGAGTGATCAAAAGCTGCACAAAATTAGAAGTTTTAGTGATACAAGGAATTTCTGTATTGTTTTGGAAAATTTTGCATCAAGAAAAAGCAATTCAATAATTTCATAATTAAGAACTTGGGGGTAATATTACTAATTCACAAAACTGTATGCTTTGGCACATGCCAAATTTAGCCCAAAATGAGGCTGTCTAATTAAATTATACATGATTATTAAATTATAGGAATATAGGGGTGGATTGATTCAATTAAGCATTCAGGGAATAGTATGAGAAAGAAGCATTTTTAAGAGGGTTTATTGAAATTAACCCTAATTATAATTTAAGTCCTTTTCCTAATGCAACGAAAAGGGCAAAAACTAATGGTTGGAGTTTCACCACTATGAAAATGAGACTCAATCCAATGGAAATGATTTGATGCCAAAATCACAAAGGGAAGACTTTTGTAGTGGATGCATCTATCCTCATACTTTTATTTCTTTTGATTTTGATATTGCTTTCATGTACATAACTTTGATATTAATTTGATACTAGGAAAGCTAATTTTAGTTTGGTTTTGAAATTGTTTTTGAAATAGAAAAATCAGTCATTTAGGTATTAAATTATTCATCTTACTCCAATTTGGCCTATTTGGGAGAATTGGCGCTCGATTAGATATTCTTAACCATTATAAGTTTAGTCACCGTGAGCAAGATCTACAAGAAAGTTCCTCAAACAAACCACTAATCTTGGAATGAACGGATCTTCTGTCCTATTTTCTATTCCGATCTTTGTCCCGCTTTTTATGATATTCATATTTTTCCTTCATAAACATTGTAGACACTAAAATTTCATTTATTTAATTCAATTGTAGCTTTATTTTGTGTTTAATTCGATTTTAGTTTATTTGTTATTTAATTCAATTTTAGCTTTATTTATTTATTTATTCTAGTTTTATTTTACTCTATTTTAAGTTGATTAAATTGGTAGTAGCAAATTAGATTCATAATTTTTTAAAGATGTTTTTTCTTTAAAATTCTGAAAAGGAAAAATTCTCACAAAAATTCAAAATTTGTCTTTAAACCTTTTAGATTCATTTTTTTTAAGATAAATGAAAATTGTGCAATGCAATTAGGAATTAACATTTTGTTTTTTTGTTTACCTAAATTGTTTTTGGAAAATATATAATAAATAAATAAAATAAGAAGACAAGTGTAATAGAGGATCATTAGACAAGTGTAATAGGGGATTATTAGACAAGTGTGTTAGGGGGATAGTAGCCAAGTGGAGGCCATGCAAGAGGGTTAGGTGTGATGGATAGGCTTGAGACAAATGTCCCTATTATTTGATTAGTAGGATGACACTTGTTGGTTTGGGGATTTTTGGGGAGGAAAAACAAAAAAAAAAAGGAAAAGAAAACTAGCTACGGGGGAAACTAAGGCAAGAAGGGAAGATTCTGGTAAGGGCTGGAAAGATGGAAAAAGCTGAAAAAGGTGAGTGAGAGATTGAGGGAGTAACAGCTGAACAAGGAAGGTTTCTGGGCAGAGAAAGAGAGAACTGAGGGAGGAAAACTAAGAGAGCTGGGGCAGCTAAGAGAGGAGAAGGAGGGGTTTTTCGGGAGAAGAAAACTGGAAAAGAGAGAGCTTGGGCTTAAGGAGCTCCCTCGCCGTCCAAGCAGAGCTTGTACAGGCAATTGCAGATGCTGAGGAAGGCTTTCTCCACCTAAAACGAGAAAGGTTATTGTGAGAGGTTGATTTTGTTCTACAAGGTCTGAAAGGCAGTGTGAAGGATGTCACAGTAGAATCTCTTGATCCAAATGATGTTGAAGTAGAACCAGTGTTGGATCCAAGTGCAGATTCCGGCATGGTGATGGAAGGTGGTATAATGGCCTCATTCTGGGATTGGAAGGTTCAGATTCTGCCAAGATTTCTTTCCTTATCCCAACATCCGAAAGCATGTTGATGTGCAAGTTCTTTCTACAGCAACGGTGTCGGTTTGGTAGTAGTTGCCGTTTGTCACATGGTGTTGATGTGCCAATCTCTTCCCTAAAGCAATATATTCTGACAGTATGGGAACATCACTAGTAGGGTTGAGTATATGGGCACTGCAAGATACCAAGTTTGATATCTGGAGAGAAGCTGAACTAGAATAGTGGGATGAGAAGATCAATTTGGGGCATGTTGTCTTTCGAGAGGATGGAAGCTCTGAAAAGCTTGGTGTGGGAGCTCTTTCTTTATTAGAATATGTAGAAGTGATGCTTCAGCATCGTTCAGGATTCGGTCCCAGGTAATCATGGTCCTTTTCTAAGTTGATTTAATGTAATTTTTACAAAAAAATTGGAACCCATCATAAGTGAAATGTTGAGCTTTTGCGGCTGGTTTCTTGAACCATTTCTCTCCCCTTTGTTATGCTGGGTTTCAGATAATTTTATTGCCAAATATTCCTTGTTTGGTTGATGAATCTCTGATGTGTTTCGAGTATGAATGTGAGGACTCGTAAATTTTATTATTTTAACTCTTAATTCTAGCTTATTTAATTATTTATTTGGCCAAATATTCCGAATATTATTTTCTAGCCTTCCTAACCCTAATTGCATTGAATTATGATTTGCTCATATTTTTAAAGTGACTCGTTTCAAAAATTATTTTCGAAAGCTCGTTAAGTGTGAATAGTGAATGCACGTTTGGATAGAATAATTGATTCGAGGGCACAATGAGTTTGGAAAATTGGAGACTTGTACATTTGTACTAAAGTGGTTAATTTTAAGTTTATATACTCAAGTGATAGTTAGTTGTACTATCGTTATAAGAATTTCTTAGAGATTTCGCGTTATCGCGCGCAAATCGGAAGTTCGTGTTTTCACGCGCGCGACTAATTGGAGGACTTTAGAAATTATTTCTAGAATATTAAGAGTGAATAATATTAGTATGTATATAAGTGCATTAGAGGTTTTAGTACACAAGTAAAACGAATTCGAGAGGAATCGAGCACAAAATGCGCGCGCGCGCGCGCGAGAGAGAGTTGACTTTTGCACACAAAAGCCACCCACCAACCACCAAGCTTCTTCAAGAAGCCACACTCTCTCTCTCTTGCTCACTAGAACAGCCGGCCAAGAAGAGGAGAAAAACTCTCCAAAGTTCCACAAATTCTCTCTTCATTTCTTCATCCAAATCTTAAACCAAATCACTCCAAAATTTAACCGTACTTAGCTCATCACTTGAAGATCATATCAAGCTAAAGAAAGGAGCCTCATTTTCCACGGATTTTCTGAGCTTCAAGAGGGCCAAAAATTCTGCTTGAACCATTAACTAAGGTAACCAACGATCAACCTTGAAAATCTTGACTTATGGAAGTAGTATTGCACGTATATGCTCGTAGGATCATGTGGGTAGTTTTGGATTATGTTGGAATTTGTTGTGTGGGGCTCTATGAATTTCCACTTTGAATTGTTGGACTGATTTGATGAGTTTTAATGTTGTTAATGTTGGATTAGAGGTTAAACTAGTGGAAATAAGTAGCATTGTTGAAGGAAAGCTCAACGGTAGTGAAGGATGAAATTTTCCGATTCTGCCCTTATGTTGTCCGTAGCCTTTAAGGCGAAATTTTGTGGATCTAATGGCTCATTATGATGCTTATATGTTGTATGATATGTGTAGAAAGTTTCATCGAAAAATTCCATGAATTGGGTTGGCCAAATGTTGAATTTGTGTAAGCTAGCAAACCTGGAAAATTTTCACGTCAATACCCTGGCAGTGTTCTTGTTTCGGCCATATCTTTTTGCTCCGATGTCATAATCGAGTGCCGTTTGTGGCACTGGAAACTAGACATTCCCAGATTTCCAACAGTATAAAATTCATGTTCTGATTCCACCCGAGTGATCCGTACCAACCATCGGAACCTGACTGTCCTGTTTCACGTTTTTCACAGAGAGCCCTGTTCTGAGCAGCAACTTAATGCTCAAATGTTAGCTAGTTGTGGACTTATTTTGAAAACGATTTCTTCTAATACATTGTACCCTTATGAATCTAGTTTTCAACGCCACTGACTACGCTCAATTCCGAGTTGAAATGAGTTATTTGTGGCCAAAGTTTGAAACTGACTCAGAGGTCGAAAACCCTCTTTTGGCTAATTGATGCCTTAGCTTTGATTGGGACTTGTTATTCGAATTTCTTGGTGTTAATCACCTACCAAATTGCACCTTGGAAGTTTCCTAGACCTTGTCTTCATAAATGAATGATGTTTGAGAAATTTCATTGGCCAAATGTTTGGAAAAGAGAAAAACCAAAGCACAAGGCAGATTGCCTTGGAAATTTTGGAAACTTTAGTGGCTTTGTTCACTAGATTCCCGAATGAATTTTCCCGTGAAATTTGATAGACGGATAGCCCTCATATGTTAGTATAATACTGCCAAATTTGGTTCCATTCTGAGTTCATCTCGATGCCTAAACAAAGACCCAAAGTTCGTGACTTTAACCTGGAAAATTGCCTAATTGCTTCAATTTTCTTGCAACTTTGAGCTACTATATCTTGGTGCTCAAAACTCCGATTCTTGTTCCGTTTGTTGGATTTTAAACATGGTTTGCAACTCTGACAGAGTTCCGAATTTCAGAGGTTAGATCGAATTCTGTGATGTTTTGCCGAATTTTTCAAAATTGGCGAAAAACCAACCTCAAAACTGTCTCGCGAGTTAAAACAGCAACTTGGAGCCAATTTTTGAATATCTTCCGTTAGGAATCATAGAAAATTGTCTTCTAGGGACTTTTAGTACTTTGGAATAAGTTTCCAAAGGTATGAAGTTTTCCAACTTTGGACTTACGGAGAGTGAGTTATGATTTTTCCAAAAATACCCCTTAAATCTGAAAATTTTGAAACTAAAGGAAATGGAGTTTTTGAATTCTCCTTTTCTCCTCGATATCACTTGGACGTTTTACACCTAATTTCAAAGGTGAAAACTTGATTTTTCTCGTACTTTAAAACTCCACCTTTGAGCCTTGATTTACGTATAAATAGGGCTCATGTGCATGAGAATCTTCTTAGATTGTGCAAGTGTACAATCTTCCTCAATAATTGGGGTTATAAGTGATGGATTATTATTTAATTGCTCAAGCACCCACGAGAACCTTCAAGAGGATCCCACGGTGAACGCTTGAACCTCTAGTGACGTTTCTTCTTGCATATTTGGTGAGTGTCAAGTGCATGAATAATTGAAACTATATGCATTCGATACATGCCTACTTGTTATCCACGAAATGAGATTTTTGTAAATGGAGCCGGGTGTATACTTTATCACACCCGTTCTCATTTGAAATAAATGACTCATGCTTGAAATACTTGAAATTTGCCAAATGTTTGAAACTATCAAATGCTTGAAATTGCCAAATGCTTGAATGACATGAATTTGTATGCTACGGCTGCATACGTCGCTGCAGTGAATCTCTTCGACACCCAAATGAACATGGGGGATGCCCAACTCTCGCTGGCTAACTTTGGACTCGAGCCGGCATGGGTTTGGTTGGACTCCTTGGCGAACCATGAGAAAACAAAAGCTTGACCTATTGAGAGGTCTTGCTTGGCATACTCGAAGCAGTATCGCCTCAAACAAATGACAGACGGGCCCGATACAGGGGTATGTAAGGCGAAAGGGGACATGATAAGTGAAGTTCTACGGACAAAACCTGCTCGATTGACGGAGTGTCAATTCATGGAGGTTCCGGATCGCGCAAGTAGGAAATAGCTCCTGAGAGCTCCTATATCCTTGAATTGTTTCTGTTTACATATTATTACTCGAATTGTTAATTTATGGCACATTACTGCTTTATTCGCTAAATGGGATTGTTATTTGGAACAATGTGTTTGCATGTGTGTTTCTTGGCCTCACGAGCGTTTTTGCTCACCCTTTAGATTTGTTTTTTCTTAACAGGAATGGACCGGAGTGAACTTGAGGGAAAAATTCCCTTTGGATGTACTTTTATATTAGGGTTTTCAATGCACATGGCTAGACCTTGGATTATTGTATAAATGGAGATTTGATGTACTTTTGGGAATCGAATGTAAGAAGTGGATGATTGATGCATTTTGTACTCATGGTGTACCATTGAATATTGGTTATAGAAGCGATTTTCTTTATTTGGCTTGTATTGTTGGTTTATAGTTAAGCTTGAATGGTCTGCCTTGAGTCCTAGCGAGAGCTAGGCAGGCGTCCCGCGGATACCCTTTGATTCGCCTTAGGGAGAAGTGGGGCATCACAGTTGGTATCAAAGCACTAGGTTAGAGATCTATATGGGAGACCTATTAGATACTCTACCTTTAAGACTTGAAACAGAATGACTTGGTGATATTCCAAGTGATACTTGGGGCGAGTTAGTGGCTTAAGTTAGGCATGCCGTAAGAGACATTCATACAAATTAATGATTAAGTTTCTAACCCTAAAAGTGTGATTGTTTTGCAGGGATGGAAAATGAGAATGGAGATCCAGCAGCTAATGGGAATGGCCATGCGAATGGTCATGCTAATGGTAATTGGTCACGTAGAGCCTCTTATGCCTAGTTACTACCGAGCTCTTGGTGGAGGAGATTGAGTGCGCTACTCACCTGCTACTAGATATCCCGATGCCCGTGTAGGTTGACTTTTGCCTACCCGAACTATCTGGTGCTAGCCTTGGACGACGAGCGTCGTCAGTTGGTGACTGCCAACCTAGATCTGCAGGTTGAGGTGGATTAGTTTAGACAGATGGTAGGAGCTCAGGGTGAGAGGATCGCCGAGCTTGAGGAGGTAGTTGAGGGTGAGGTGCTACTGCTGTCGTTGTTCGTGAGAAGCTCCAGAGTACTAGGGCTCGACTTACTATTTAGATCAGGAGGTCCGTGATCGGGCTTCCGGGATCTTAGCTGATGCACTAGGCTAGTGGACGAGGTGATAGATGTAGTCCAGACCTCTGATGAGGAGGAGGATCCTGAGGAGGAGGTTCCCCCTGGTAGTCCTACTGTGAACTAGGCTTTAGTGATTGACCCTCTTTTGACTCTTTTGACGGATGTAGTAGATAGGTTAGCTGGGGTGATGCGAGTACTGAGGCCATTGTATTTTGTATGACTGTGTGGCCTTCTTTTGAGGCACTTGTTTTACTTTAGTCTTGTATGACTAAAAGCACTCTTATGGCACTTACGTGCTATATTTTTGTGATTGCCCCCTTACTTGCTAACTGTATGAACTTGAAGTATTAAATGAATGTAAATTATTGTTATCTCCAATGTTTGCCTGCTTGGTTCTTGTTTCGATCCTTTCTTGCATAATTGATTTATTTTTTGCACTATGCACGTCTAGAATAATGGAAGGACTAAGAAGAAGTCGAGACCGTAGGTGAGGGACTAGACAGACCCAACCTCATGGGGGTGACCTGGGATCGGCAACTGGACCGACCCAGGGACAGGAAAATGTAGAAGGAAATCAAGTGGCTACTGCCATTAATAGGATGACTGACATCCTAGAACGCTTAGCGGATAGGAAAGGTCCTGGACCGCTCAACCAACCTAGGGGAGAGGATAGAGCCTTAGAGAGGTTCTTGAAATTCAACTCGCCTAAGTTTACTGGTGAACCTGATCCTGATGTAGCAGAGAATTGGTTGGAGAGGATGACTAATATATTTGCTGCCTTAGATTATACCGAGGATAGGCGAGTGAATTTTGCTGCATTTCAATTTGAAGGAATAGCACGTGCTTGGTGGGATCTGATAAGGGGAAAGTGGGAGAGAGCCCAAACCCCTTGGATTTGGGAGAATTTCACGAGAGAATTTAATGAGAAATTTCTTCCGCCTTTGATCCAAGAGAAGAGGGAGGATGAATTCATTAAATTGAAACAAGGGACCCCTAGTGTAGCAGAGTATGAAGGGAAATTCACTAAACTTTCCAAATATACCCCTGAATTGGTGATAAATGAGCGAAAACGGATAAGGCGATTTATACAAGGGCTTAATATGGAAATTCAGGAGGGCTTGGCCGCAGCCCAAATCTCTACATTCACTGAGGTTTTAGAGAAAGCACAAAGGGTTGAAAGTGCAAGAATGCAAGAGATTTTCACAATAGGAAGAGAAACTTTTCTAGTCGTACTTCTGGACAGACTAGTAAGAATACTCAACCTTCCAAAACTGGGAGAGGAATGGGAGGAATAAGGACTACTGGAGTTTCGAGAGGAGCTTTATCTAGAGGAGGTCATAGTGGACTGACCCAAGCGAAGGGAGCGCCTTCTACTGGTTCGGCTGTGACCCCTCAAGTTACTTGTGGATATTGTGGTAAAACCCAATCATTCTGAGAATGACTGTTAGAGGAAGTCTGGAAAGTGTCTGCTGTGTGGTAGTGCCGAACATCAAGTTGCAAGTTGTCCGAAGGCACCCAAGATAGGAGGTAATATGCAAAGACCAGAAAAGTCAACCTCTAAGCAGACCAGTGCCGGAGGAAGCCGACCAAAAGTGCCGGCTAGGGTTTATGCACTAGACTATCAACAGGTTCCTGAGGCAACTGAGGTGGTTGAAGGTACAATTCCAATTTTTCATCGTTTAGCTAGGGTTTTAATTGATTCAGGTGCCACCCATTCTTTTGTAAACCCTAATTTCATGAATGGGTTAGACTTGAAACCAATTAAATTACCGTATAACTTGGAGGTTAAAACACCTATTGGGGACCAAAGTCTAATTGCTAACTTGATATATAGAAATTGTGAAATTTAGGTTGGAGAACGAAAACTACTGGCAGATTTGATAGGTTTGGCGATTAAGGGATTGATGCGATCCTAGGAATGGATTGGCTAGCCCGTTATAATGCCCAATTGAACTGCAGGACAAAGATAGTAGAATTATGTATGCCGGGAGAGGCAACCTTGAAATTTGACGTACGAGATAGATTAGGTTCATCTGCACTTATTTCAAGAATCCGAGCTAGAAAAATGTTAAGTAAAGGAGTTCAAGGATATCTAGCTTTTCTAATCAATACTCCTTGCGATAAGGTGAGGTTGGAGGACATGCCTGTGGTAAAAGACTATCCAAATGTTTTTTCCTGAAAAATTAGAGTCTTTACCCCCGGAAAGGGAAATAGCCTTTAAGATTGATGTGACTCCGGGAGTAGCACCTATCTCTAAGACGCCATATCGGATGGCTCCAGCCGAATTGAAAGAATTGAAATTACAATTGCAGGACTTGTTGGAGCGGGGTTTTATAAGGGAAAGTGATTCATCTTGGGGAGCCCCAATCTTGTTTGTTAAGAAAAAAGATGGGAGTTTAAGGTTATGCATAGACTACCGAGGCTTGAATGATGTTACCATCAAGAATAAGTACCCGTTGCTCTACATTGATGAATTATTCGACCAATTGCAATGAGCGGTAGTATTCTCCAAGTTGGATTTGAGACAGGGTTATTATCAATTGAGAATTTTGGAGAAAGATATACCCAAGACTGCTTTTAACTCGAGGTATGGACACTTTGAATTTGCAGTAATGCCATTTGGATTAATGAATGCCCCTGCTGCTTTTATGGATCTAATGCATAGGATTTTTAAGCCTTATTTGGATCAATTTGTGGTAGTATTCATTGATGATATATTGGTGTATTCTAAGACTGTGGAGGATCATGAGAAGCACTTGAAAATTATTTTGCAAACCTTGAGGGAACACCAATTATATGTCAAGTTTAGCAAGTGTGAATTTTGGTTAAAAGAAGTGACTTTCTTGGGGCACATAATTTCTAAGGATGGGATAAAAGTGGATCGAGCTAAAGTTGAAGTTGTTTCAAAGTGGAAACGACCGGGAAAATCCTACTGAGGTTCGAAGTTTCATTGGACTAGCAGGGTATTAACTGAGATTTATCCAAGATTTTTCTAGAATTGCTGGACCCATTGACTGAGTTGACCAAGAAAAATGGAAAGTTTATTTGGAATCCTAAGTGTGAAGAGAGTTTTCAGGAGTTGAAAAGACGTTTGACAAGAGCGCCTGTGTTAGCTCTGCCGAATGGGAAGGATAGTTTTGTAGTCTACACAGATGCATCTAAAGAAGGCTTGGGATGCGTTTTAATGCAAAACGGCAAAGTAATAGCTTATGCCTCTAGGAAATTGAAACCGCATGAAGGAAATTATCCGACTCATGATTTGGAGTTAGCAGCTACTGACCACAAGAGCCTTAAGTATTTGTATTCTCAGAAGGAATTGAATTTGAGGCAGCATAGATGGATGGAATTTTTGGAGAGAACTATGACTGCACGATAAAGTACCATCCAGGAAAAACCAATGTAGTGGCCGATGCTTTGAGTCGTCAAGTACAAGTGGGCGGATTGATGATTAAGGAATTACATTTGTTGGAGGAAATTAGTTTTTGGAATCCTAGACTTGAGCCGAGAAAAGTAATTTTGAGAAATATTGTAGTGAATTCCACTCTGAAAAAGAATCTCAAGAAAAAGACCCTAAAGTGCAAAAATGGTTGGAAAAAAGCCAAAACGGGAGAAGAGTCGAATTTTAACTTGGGATCAAATGGTATACTGAGGTTTCGAAATCGAATAGTGGTGCCAAAGGATGAAGGGCTTAAAAAGGAAATTTTCGAAGAGGCATACCGATCGAAGTTTACGGTGCACCCAGGAGAGAATAAAATGTACCAAAATTTGAAGAGTTTGTATTGGTGGGAGAGCATGAAGAAGGAAATTGCTCAATTTGTCCAAACTTGTTTGACTTGTCAACAAGTGAAAGTTGAACATCAGAGACCATCGGGACTTTTGCAACCCTTAGAAATACCTGAGTGGAAGTGGGAGAATATCACAATGGATTTTGTATCAGGGTTACCAAGGACACAAAGAGGTCATGATGCTATTTGGGTGATAGTGGATAGACTGACCAAATTGGCTCATTTCCTGCCGATCAACATGAAGTACCCATTGGAGAAATTAGCTAAGTTGTACTTGGATGAGATTATCAGGTTACATGGGATACCTGTAAGTATAGTGTCTGATAGAGATCCAAGATTTGTTTCGAGATTCTGGCAAAAGATGCAAGAGGTGTTAGGAACTAAATTGAACTTTAGTACCACGTACCATCCCCAGACTGATGGACAGTCGGAAAGAACGATTCAAACTCTTGAGGATATGTTGAGCACTTGTGTTTTGGATTTTGGGAAAAGTTGGAGTAAATTCTTGACATTGTGGAATTTGCCTATAATAATAGTTTTCACTCTTCTATTCAAATGGCTCCGTATGAAGCGCTGTATGGTCGGAAGTGTAGATCCCCGATTTGTTGGGACGAAATAGGTGAAAGTAAGATCTTAGACCCGACTGCAATACCTTGGATTGAGGAAGCTAATATGAAAGTAAAGTTGGTACGCCAAAGGATCCAAACCGCTCAAAGTCGTCAGAAGAGTTACGCAGATAATCGAAGAAAAGATTTAAAATTTGCGGTTGGAGATCAAGTATTTCTTAAGATCACACCTTTGAAAGCAAGTTTGATGTCTGGGAAAGGAAAGAAATTATAACCGAGGTTTGTTAGGGCCTTATAAGGTTATCCAACGTGTAG
This sequence comes from Coffea humblotiana, assembly GCA_023065735.1. Classification (NCBI taxonomy): domain Eukaryota; kingdom Viridiplantae; phylum Streptophyta; class Magnoliopsida; order Gentianales; family Rubiaceae; genus Coffea; species Coffea humblotiana. The sequence continues at coordinate 40,059,063 of CM041209.1, read as the reverse complement.
GAAATGTGGCCTATAAGTTGGAATTGCCATCGAGTTTATCTCGAATTCACAATGTGTTTCCATGTATCAATGCTTAAGAAGTACCATCCAGACCCTTCTCACATTTTGCAACCGGAAAGCATTGAGATTGATGAGACCTTAACCTATGAGGAGAAACCGGTAAATATTCTAGATAGGAAAGTGAAGGAGTTACGAAATAAGCAGATACCATTAGTAAAAGTTCTTTGGAGGAATCATGGAATAGAGGAAGTAACCTGGGAGATTGAAGAAGCAATTCAAGAAAAGTATCCAGACCTGTTCGCCAATCAAGGTAAATTTCAAGGACGAAATTTTCTTAAGGGGGAAAGGATGTGAGAACTCGTAAATTTTATTATTTTTAACTCTTAATTCTAGCTTATTTAATTATTTATTTGGCCAAATATTCCAAATATTATTTTCTAGCCTTCCTAACCCTAATTGCATTGAATTATGATTTGCTCATATTTTTAAAGTGACTCGTTTCAAAAATTAATTTTCGAAATCTCGTTAAGTGTGAATAGTGAATGCACGTTTGGATAGAATAATTGATTCGAGGGCACAATGAGTTTGGAAAATTAGAGACTTGTACATTTGCCCTAAAGTGGTTAATTTTAAGTTTATATACTCAAGTGATAGTTAGTTGTACTATCGTTATAAGAATTTCTTAGAGATTTCGCGTTATCGCGCGCAAATCGGAAGTTCGTGTTTTCACGCGCACGACTAATTGGAGGACTTTAGAAATTATTTCTAGACTATTAAGAGTGAATAATATTAGTATGTATATAAGTGCATTAGAGGTTTAGTGCACAAGTGAAACGAACTCGAGAGGAATCGAGCACAAAATGCGCGCGCGCGCGCGCGAGAGAGAGTTGACTTTTGCACACAAAAGCCACCAACCACCAAGCTTCTTCAAGAAGCCACACACTCTCTCTCTTGCTCACTAGAACAGCCGGCCAAGAAGAGGAGAAAAACTCTCCAAAGTTCCACAAATTCTCTCTTCATTTCTTCATCCAAATCTTCACCAAATCTCCAAAATTTAACCGTACTTAGCTCATCACATGGAGATCATATCAAGCTAAGAAAGGAGCTCATTTTCCACGGATTTTCTGAGCTTCAAGAGGGCCGAAAATTCTGCTTGAACCATTAACTAAGGTAACCAACGATCAACCTTGAAAATCTTGACTTATGGAAGTAGTATTGCACGTATATGCTCGTAGGATCATGTGGGTAGTTTGGATTATGTTGGAATTTGTTGTGTGGACTCTATGAATTCCCACTTTGAATTTTTGGACTGATTTGATGAGTTTTAATGTTGTTAATATTGGATTAGAGGTTAAACTAGTGGAAATAAGTAGCATTGTTGAAAGAAAGCTCAACGGTAGTGAAGGATGAAATTTTTCGATTCTGCCCTTATGTTGTCCGTAGCCTTTAAGGCAAAATTTTGTGGATCTAATGGCTCATTTATGATGCTTATATGTTGTATGATATGTGTAGAAAGTTTCATCGAAAAATTCCATGAATTGGTTGGCCAAATGTTGAATTTGCGTAAGCTAGCAAACCTGGAAAATTTTCACGTCAATACCCTGGCAGTGTTCTTGTTTCGGCCATATCTTTTTGCTCCGATGTCGTAATTGAGTGCCGTTTGTGGCACTGGAAACTAGACATTCCCAGATTTCCAACAGTATAAAATTCATGTTCTGATTCCACCCGAGTGATCCGTACCAACCATCGGAACCTGACTGTCCTGTTTCACGTTTTCACAGAGAGCCCTGTTCTGAGCAGCAACTTAATGCTCAAATGTTAGCTAGTTGTGGACTTATTTTGAAAACAATTTCTTTCTAATACATTGTACCCTTATGAATCTAGTTTTCAACGCCACTGACCACGCTCAATTCCGAGTTGAAATGAGTGATTTGTGGCCAAAGTTTGAAATTGACTCAGAGGTCTAAAACCCTCTTTTGGCTAATTGATGCCTTAGCTTTGATTGGGACTCGTTATTTCGAATTTCTTGGTGTTAATCACCTACCAAATTGCAACTTGGATGTTTCCTAGACCTTGTCTTCATAAATGAATGATGTTTGAGAAATTTCATTGGCCAAATGTTTGGAAAAGAGAAAAACGAAAGCACAAGGCAGATTGCCTTGGAAATTTTGGAAACTTTAATGGCTTTGTTCACTAGTTTCCCGAATGAATTTTTCCATGAAATTGGATAGAGGGATAGCCCTCATATAGTATTATAATACTGCCAAATTTGGTTCCATTCTGAGTTCATTTAGATGCTTAAACAAAGACCCAAAGTTCGTGACTTTAACATGGAAAATTGCCTAATTGCTTCAATTTTCTAGCAACTTTGAGCTACTATATCTTGGTTCTCAAACTCCGATTCTTGTTCCGTTTGTTGGATTTTAAACCTGGTTTGCAACTCTGATTGAGTTCCGAATTTCAGAGGTTAGATCGAATTCTGTGATTTTTTCCGAATTTTCAAAGTTGGCGAAAAACCAACCTCAAAACTGTCTCGCGAGTTAAAATAGCAACTTGGAGCCAATTTTTGAATATCTTCCGTTAGGAATCATAGAAAAGTGTCTTCTAGGAACTTTTAGTACCTTGGAAGAAGTTTCCAACGGTATGAATGTTTCCAATTTTGGACCTGCGGAGAGTGAGTTATGATTTTTCCAAAAATGCCCCTTAAATCTGAAATTTTTGAAACTAAAGGAAATGGAGTTTTTGAATTCTCCTTTTCTCCTCGATATCACTTGGACGTTTTACACCTAATTTCAAAGGTGAAAACTTGATTTTTCTCGTACATTAAATCTCCACCTTTGAGCCTTGATTTACGTATAAATTGGGCTCATGTGTATGAGAATCTTTTTAGATTGTGCAAGTGTACAATCTTCCTCAATAATTGGGGTTATAAGTGATGGATTATTATTTAATTGCTCAAGCACCCATGAGAACCTTCAAGAGAATCCCACAGTGAACGCTTGAACCTCTAGTGACGTTTCTTCTTGCATATTTGGTGAGTGTCAAGTGCATGAATAGTTGAAACTATATGCATTCGATACATGCCTACTTGTTATCCACGAAATGAGATTTTGTAAATGGAGCCGGGTGTGTATTTTATCGCACCCGTTCTCATTTGAAATAAATGACTCATGTTTGAAATGCTTGAAATGCTTGAAATTTGCCAAATGCTTGAAACTATCAAATGCTTGAAATTGCCAAATGCTTGAATGATATGAATTTGTATGCTACGGCTGCATACGTCGTTGGAGTGAATCTCCTCGACACCCAAATGAACATGGGGGACGCCCAACTCTCACTGGCTAACCTTGGACTCGAGCCGGCATGGGTTTGGTCGGACTCCTTGGCGAACCATGAGAAAACAAAAGCTTGACCTATTGAGAGGTCTTACTTGGCATACTCGAAACAGTATCGCCTCAAACAAATGACAGGCGGGCCCGATACAGGGGTATGTAAGGTGAAAGGGGACATGATAAGTGAAGTTCTACGGACAAAACCTGCCCGATTGACGGAGTGTCAATTCGTGGAGGTTCCGGATTGCGCAAGTGGGAAATAGCTCCTGAGAGCTCCTATATCATTGAATTGTTTCTGTTTACATATTATTGCTCGAATTGTTAATTTATTGCACATTACTGCTTTATTCGCTAAATGGGATTGTTATTTGGACAATGTGCTTGCATGTGTGTTTCTTGGCCTCACGAGCGTTTTTGCTCACCCTTTAGATTTGTTTTCCTTAACAGGAATGGACCGGAGTGAACTTGAGGAAAATCCCTTTTGGATGTACTTTTGTATTAGGGTTTTCAATGCACATGGCTAGACCTTGGATTATTGTATAAATGGAGATTTGATGTAACTTTTGGGAATCGAATGTAAGAAGTGGATGATTGATGCATTTTGTACTCATGGTGTACCATTGAATATTGGTTATAGAAGCGACTTTCTTTATTTGGCTTGTATTGTTGGTTTTATAGTTAAGCTTGAATGGTCTGCCTTGAGTCCTAGCGAGAGTTAGGCAGGCGTCCCGCTGATACCCTTTGGTTCGCTTTAGAGAGAAGTAGGGGCGTCACAGTGAAAGTAAAACGCATGAGTATAAGATCTTGTCTTGCTTGGAATGCATTTTGTGTGGTTTCTGGGTTGTTAAGTTCCCAAAGTTGCAGAAAAGCAGCAGGCAAAAACGATGAAGAAGAAAGTTTTCTTCGACTGGCAGCATGAAATACTTCCAAAAATTGCACTTCAGCCCCTCTAGTTCCCCATAATGCTACGTTGACCCAAAAATTAGCAAATCTTGTCCCTTTAAATTTTATTTCTCTTTGGTGTACTTTAATATAAGATTTTTGGACAGATCATTGGCGAGTTTTAGGAGAGAATTCGAAGGTTTAGTAATTTTTGATAGACTTTAGCTTTGATTTGGATTTTAGTGAAATTTGGGTAATTTTGTTGTTTAATGATAGCAAATGGGTTTTCATTTATTTTGTGAATTTTAGTACTTAGTTTTGCTGGCTTCACTTAAGCCCTTAATTTTATTTTAAACCCTAATATTTGTGATAATAATGATTTGACCCCTCAAACTTCTTTAATTCTTTCAATTGGGTCCTTGTTTGTTTTAATTTGTTGAATAGCGGTTGTTTACTTTCATTTGAATGCTTTGATTGATTCAATTTTGTGTTTATTTTCATTTCATGTGATTATTTGTTAATTAAAGTGATGCCTTGAGCCTTTTATTGTTTTGGTGGTAAATAAAAAAAATCTCATTCCATTAGGACACCAATTCAAAGGAAGGTACACTCTATTCCTTTATATTGCTTTTACTTGATCCTATGTGCTCCTATATGATTTTATGTGTGTAATTGCATGCTTGTTTGAATGTTTTTTTATTATTTATTTCATTTATCTATTTATCCACTTTATTTATTTTAATTTAATTTTGGTTATTTGCGAGGCATTCAAATGCCAGGTTGTAATAGTTAGGTTATTATTTTATTTTATTTCATTTCATTCTTTACCCCTTTAGATTGTAGTTAGGGCCCCCAAATGTAATAGTTAGGTTTCTATTTACTTTATTTGCTGTGTTTTTTGCATGCTTGTGTGTTACGTGTTACTCGCTTTCTTAAGGTCTTGCATTTAGATATCATGCTTATGTGTTAGTGTTTTATATGATATTATGTGTTTACTTGCTCTTCTTACGTTTTATACGAATAGTTTAGTTATAATTAATGCGTGACGTTACCACACTAGTCTAATGCTAGTTGTGGCCCCTTTTTTTGATTTCTCACTAGTCCAATGCTAGTGGGAACTCATAGACACGGGTTAGTCCAGCGTTAGACCCTTAGGGACCGTTCACGTGCCAGATCATGTTTGTGTGACAATTACTACATTTTCATGCATATTTTTTACTTTTTAGGGTTTTTCATTTTGCATGACATTTTCCTTTATATATCCCTTATCCCATACTCTCACTATATGTATATCCCTTATCCCATTTTTTCCCTATTTATGTATATTCCTTACCCCTATGTGTGAAACATGACTTGTAGACCTGCATTTCATTTAAAAAAAATTAGAACTAGGTTAGATCATTTGCTTGATTAGATAGGAAATACCCCTCGAATATGGGATATGGACAAACGTGGCTTTTTAGCCTGAGCACGCTCGTATTTCTCCTATTATAGGGAAGATTAAAGTCACGAATATTAGTTCCCCACACCCATTATGATGCATTCCTTTAGGTCATGTATATTTATATATTATTATCTTTTTTTTTCAAGTCTCATCTTTTGCATAATCGTGACCTCTTCAAAGAGTTACTGTTGGACATCGTAATTAATGCGATTTGCACCAATCAAGCTTTGAAGAGACATATAGACCCTTCCGATAGTCATTAGGTCTAGGTTTGCATTTCATATTGTAACGTCCAAATGTGATAAATTCTTAGGTTAAAATAAGAAATTTTTTTGACTAAATCACGCAACTAACTCTAGGCTAGGTTGAAAGGTGTTTTGGATTTTATGCTTGCCTTCCTTTTCTTCAAACGTGACTCTCGAACACTTTTATCTGATTTTCGAAGACTTGGAATCATTTAGAAAGGGATTTTTCTACTTTTTCTTTAAAAATTCATTTTAGATGACTTGGTACACCTTAACTCAATACCAAGTGGCATATAAACTATTATTTTTGAGTCAAAATCATCGCACTTTTTAGTTCCATTTAGGCCCATTTCTTGATTCATTTTCTAAAAACAAAAACTCATTTTTCAATCAAAAATTAATCAAAACTCATATCTCAAATCAAAATTAATCAAGATTCATTTCTTTATTAAAAATTCATTTTCACTCAAAATAAATCAAAATTCATTTTTATAAAACCCGTAATTATTTATTTTTCATTAAAAAATGGGGCGCGACAGTTGGCAACTCCACTAGGGAGTTAGAGGGTCCGAGCATTTGATTTAGTCAATCTTTTTCTTCTTTAAACCTTTTTATATATATCACATTTGGAGGTTTAGGGTTGTATTTTTCCTTTTTAGGGTTTTCTTGCATTTCACACGCGCAATTGTCTCGATATCCGTGTATGTGAATAATGTGTTTATCTCTTTCATTTACTTATGTGTAATTGCGCTTGCATCTTAGGAGAGGGGGGTCGCCACCCTAGAGCTTTCACCCACATTTTTTGGTATTTAATCCCTCTCTTCAAAAGGGACATTTCATACGTGCATACGTTTTACTTTATGAACCCCCCATTTCTTTTTACTTTTAGTGGTTGTCACACTACTCCACCCAATTACGATTAGAATCGATCCACTTGGACATGTGGCCGTGGCACGACGTGCGCGTTGCAATGTCCGAGGGATCATTCGAACCACCGACTCTTAGGCCTTGGGATTGATGACCCTTCGCCTTTGGTCTGAAAGTTTGGGGATCTGAAGCTTTATCGAGTCTAGACACATTAGTGAGCCCAATCTCATGCATCCATATTAGAAATTGTCTAGAATAGAGTTGACCGTACCCAACTAGGAACACTAGGCACGAAGGGAGGGATCCCACCCCTCTGTCCTTATTTTTCTTTCTTTTCGCTTTTTGTATCATCTAATTGCCTAACGTGTTATGTGATTATTTGTTGAGCTAACATTTCCTTGTTTTCTTGTCTTTTGCATTCACAAACACTACAAAATAAGAGTTCTGGCATGGTATTCTTTTAGAACCTACCCTCTTAAGTAGGTTATTGCATGTTTAAATTCCGATATATTGCATTCAGAGGTTAATAAGTGCACATCATTTTAGACCCACCCTGGAATATAAAGAGTCCCTTAGGCCATGTTTTCATTTCAATTGCATATTTAATTGCTTTAATAAATTGGCATCATGCATCAACCCTTGAAGGGAATGCCGCCTAGGGAATCCCATGTTAGGAATAAACCGCCTTATGTCTCGAATATATAATCCAATGAGACTTGCACGTTTATATTTCTTGTACCATCCAAAGGGGTAGTGCACGAGGTAAGGTAGGATCCGATCTTTTCCATGATAATAGAGTAATTTTTGTACATTAGAATATGAGCATCTAACAATCAGCTTTTGGCCATTTTATCAGAATTGGTAAAAATTCCTTGCGTAAAGGACATTAAGTTGAAGAAATTCACAAATAATTCCCCATTGTTGAGATGGTAAATATGTTGAGGCCAAATCATAATTTTAGAAAGCTCATAGACTAATGCATTGCAATAAATTTTTTGAAACTACCAGTGGGCAGACAATTCAATCGATTTTTTTTAATAAACCTTCAATTCCATTCAATTCCTTTGAACCAATTATTCATTTGATCAATTTATTCATTTCATCCAATCCATTTTATCAATTCATTCATTTTTAGGACAATCTAGTCATTTTTGAATAAATCATTAATTTCATTTCATCTATTCATTCATTTTTAGAACAATTTAGTCATTTTTGAATAAATCATTAACTCAATCCATTCATTCATTTTTAAGGCAATCTAGTCAATTTTGAATAAACCGTCAATTTCATCCAATTCGTTTGATCAGTTTATTCATTTTTATGACAGTCCGGTCAATTTTGAAGAAATCATCAATTACATTCAATTCACTTGACCAGTTTACTCATTTTAGGGTGATCTAGTCAATTTTCAAATAAATCATCAGTAAAAAACCTTGACTGAGAACGCTCTCTCTCTCGGGTTTCCTCTTTTAGAAGGTGTCGCGCCCCATTTTTGAAAATAAAGGAAAATAAATGAATTTTAGAAAAAATGTGGATTTTTGGTTGATTTTGATTTGAAAAATGTGAATTTTTTATTTTAAAGAAAATAAAGAAAATGAAATGGGTCTAAATGGGACTTTGAAAATGCGACGATTTGACCCAAAATAATAGTTTAAAAAAGGGTTTTTAAATAAAAAATTGGAGTCGCCACTTGGTATTGAGTTGAGGTGTACCAAGTCACCTAAAATGAATTTTTTAAATAAAATTATGGAAAACCCTTTTTAAACGACTCCTAAGTCTACAAAAATCAGAGAAAAAGATTCGGGAGTCACAGTTGAAGAGAGGGAAGGCAAGGATAAAAATCGAAGGCACCCTCTCAACCTAGCTAAGGCTAGTTGCGTGATTTAGTCAAGAATTTTCTTATTTTTAACCTAAAAATTTATCACATTTTGGAGGTATTTACATGAATGCAAACCCTAGACCTAAGAGGGTATCGAGGGGTCAAAATATTTCTTCGAAGTTATTTGATGCAAATCGCATTAATTGCGACGCCCAAAAGTAAAACTTTCGAAGAAGTCACGAATTGTGCAAAATATGAGACTCTAAGAAAAGGAAGAATAATGATAAAAATAATCATAATTATACAAATATACATGTCCTAAAGGAATGCATCATATTAGGTACGGGAGACTAATGTTCGTGACTCAATTTTCCCTTTAATAGAGGGAATACGAGCGTGCTAAGGCTAACAAAGCCAAACTCGTCCATATCCCATATCCAAGGTGTATTTCCTATCTAATCAAGCAAATGATCTAGCCTAATTTCTATTTCCCTAAATGAAATGCAAGTTTAATGTCATGTTTGCATACAAAGGGGGTGAGGAATATATGTATAAGGGGAATATGGGATAAGGGGCATACATATAGTGAAAAATGTCATGCCAAATGGTAAAAAACCCTAAAAGTGAAAAACATGCATGAGATGAAGTGATTTATCACACAAACATGATCTAGCGCACGAAGGGCTTCTAAGGGTCTAGCGTTGGACTAACCCATGTCTATGAGTTCTCACTAGCGTTGGACTAGTGAAAAATCAGAATAAAAAAGGGCCACAACTAGCGTTGGACTAGTGTGTTGTCGGGAACGGGGCCACAACTAGCGTTGGGCTAGTGTGGTGACGCCACATATTCATTTTCAACCAAATAAATCATGTAAAGCATAATAAACAAATAAACACATAAATCACATAAAACACATAACACATATAGGCATGATATCTAGATGCAAGACCCTAGAAAAGCGGTAACACATAGCACGTAAGCATGCAAATCACACAAAGCAAATAAAGCGAATAAAGCCCTAACTATTACATTCGGGGAGTCCTACTACAATCTAAAAGGGGGGAAATAAATAAGTAAAATAAATACCTAACTATTACAATTTTGGCATTTCAATGCCCTTCCAAATAATTACAAATTAAATTAAAATAAATATACAAAAATTGAAGCAAATAAAGTGACTAAATGAAACAAAAATAAAACATTCAAAACCATGCAATTGCACACTTAGAATCACATAGGAGCACATAGGGAGCACATAGAGTCAAAATAAAATCGAAAATAAGGGATAGAGTGTACCTCCCTTGAATTGATTGTCTAATGAAGTGAAATTGCTTATTTACCCTCCAAAATAATAAAATGGTCAAGGCATCATTTTAATTAACAAATAATCATAAAATGGAAATAAGTATGAAATTGAGTGACTTGAATCATGTAAACGACCTACATTTAAGAACTTAAAACACTCAAGAACTTAATTGCAAAAATTAACAAAGTTTTGGGGATTAAATTATAATCATCACAAAAATATGGGGTCACAATTAAAGACAAATAAAGTTCAGGGACCTATTTATAATTAAATTAAGGACTTAATTGAAAGAAATTTAAATGTTCTGGGCCATAATATAATTAATGAAAAGTTCAGGGACCATTCCGCAAATTTGTTGACCAGATTCTTAACCAGAAAGTCCATTGGGCCATTTTATTTATTTCTTGGGCTAAAGCTTCCCAAAGCCCAATCGAAGGTCCAAAGCACAAGCAGCAGGCCAATCTATTATTTTCATCAAGTAAAATGCATGGGCTTTAACCACCCAAACCCAAATTTCAAAGCCCAAAAAAAATAAACAAACAAAACTCCATCAAAATAGACAAAATCCATCTTCAAAACCTAATTAAATAAAGCTAATTCAATTCTCATCTAATTTTATTAAATCCAACAAGATAATGAGAAAACTAGAAATTGCTAGGACCTAATTATATCACAAAATCTCAGAATTAATCTTTCCAAAAAGTCACATAAAACATACAAAAAGAATTAAACTTAAGCAGGGCGAAATTGACTAGATTTTCCAAGTTTTGGGCCATAGTAGCATTAGACAAAAATTAAGGGGTTGGAATGTAATTTCTAAAAGATTTTTATGCATGCTTCGCAGAAAGCATCTTTTTCACAAAAACTCTGATTTCTACAATTTTGCAGCATATACAACCGAGGCAACTTAGGCCATCTCAAACCAAATCATCAAATTCATTAACCCATTCCATTAAACTCCAAAACGCAACACAACAGGCAGGAGACAAACCCTTGCAGATTAATCAAAGAACAAAAATGGAAGAGCATGTGATCAGGACATTTTCTGCAACTATGCTTCTTATGAAATTCATGCCAGACGCAATCAACACCCAATCACACATCAAACATTCAAACCAAAACAGCAAGACCTTCTACTCTGATCATCAAAATTTAACCAAGATGCAAACTGCAAAGACCCATCGAAAGGATGCCAAAACCAGAACAAAGGCAGCAAACATTTTGGCAATTTGGACAAATAAGCATCTTCTTCAAGCGGGCTAAATATCAGCTACCATTTAGTCTTTATTCGCAGAAGAAAAACATTCAAATTGCACCCCTCTTTCCTTAAACAGAGGAGTTCATACCCACGGAAGAATAAGACAAAGGAAAAAAAAACAGAAACGGTGCCAAAAAAGCACATAAGAATCCCTCACAACTCTGCTTTTTACCATTGAACCTACTGACCATGATATTTTCCTCACACGCAGGCTACAAACAAGTAATCTCTCAAGTAGAATTTTCGCTCAAGCGTTCCATCGAACAGGTTAAGGGTATTAAAATTTTCATCAATCCCTTGCTCCACTCAAACTACAATCGCCCCCAAATTTTACAGCAACAAAAATTTCAATTCAAACAATCACAAAAAAAGCATGTATGTTTCACAATCGTGTATAATCAGCGAACATTGCAATGAACAAATTCAGAAAAACATGCTTTTGAGAACTTCCAACATTCATGCTTAAAAAAACGAAAATTTGAGGGAAGAAAATAACTTACGAAGCTCTGCGGGTGGTGATTGACGGCAATGACGGTCGCTGATGTCGATGAGGCGGTGGTGGCTTCTTGCGAGTGCGGCAGTTCCTTTTCCCTTCAGTTTTTCCTTGCCCGCCCTCCATTTTCTTTTCCTGTTTTTTTCTTCCTGCTCTCCGATTCCCCCTAGCCGCCACTCTAGTTTTCCTCTCTTTCTGGCTCGAGCCTTTTTCTTTTCTCCCCCTGGACGAAGCTCTCTTCTGTTTTTTCCTTTCTTTTTCCGGCTCTTTCTTTTGTTTTTGTCCCCGGAACTCCTTCCTCAATTTTCCCTGTTTGATCTTCAATCCCCTTGTCCGCCGCCCCTTTTTCTTTTTTCTATTTCCTTTGCTCTGTTCTTTTCCTTTTCTTTTGCTCTCGGACCTCCCCTCAATCTTCCATCTCCTTGCTCCAGCTCTTGCCGTTTTCCTAGATTTCCCTCTTGTTTTTTCCTTTGGCCCCCACAGCTCTTGTCCGCCGCTCTCCTTTTCTTTTTTTCCTCCTCTGTTCTCTCTTTCTTGTTCTCCCGAAAGCTTCCCCTTTTTCGTTTTTGTTTCTTTTTCCTCTGCTTTTTCTTCCATTTTTCCATCTCTCAGCCCGAAGCCCCCTTCTGTTTTTTTTTCCGGTTGCTTTTTTCCTTCCTTTCTTTTTTTTTCTTTTTCTTCCCCCAAATTCCTTAGCCAACCAAGTGTCCCAACACCTCTCCTTTTAGGTGTTGTGTTGTCAAGTGAATAAAGGGATATTTGTCCCTATTGCATGTGTGCCACTTGCTCCATTGCATGTGTCCCACTTGTCATTTTTCTTTTTTCTTTTCCTAAAATTTAGTATAAAAATGCTTTAAAAAGAAGAAAAAAAATGGTGAATCTTAATGGACCAAAATTAAACACCAATTACTATATGCAACCTTCAATTAATTAAAAAAACATAATAATAATAATAAGAAATAAATAATAAAATAAAATAAAAAATAAAAGTAAATAAAAATAATAAATTAATTAAACAAACAAACAAAGCTAAAATTAAATTAATTGAATAGATAAAGCTCAAAATTGAATTAATAAAATTTTTGGTGTCTACAGAAGGTTTAGGGTTTCGGTGTTTTGGAGTCATGGTAGCCGCGGCTGCCCCCACCTCCGGGTAGGGGTCAATAGGTTTCTTCTTCCCCCACGTTTCGAAAAAAGTCATTCTCTGCGCTGTTTGGGAACCAGTCGACGTCGGAAGTTACGAAGGTCCAGGCGTCGATGACTACCCATTGAGAGGAGCCAGCGGTGGTCTTCAATGCGGCGGACATTGTTGCTATTGCGGCTCCTTTTCGCTATACTCTGGTTGGGAAGTTCTCCAAAGGCCGACCTTTGCTGCCAGACTTGCGTAAGTTTTTCTCCACGCTAGATTTGAAGGATACGGTTTCTGTTGGATTATTGGACTCTAGGCATGTATTGCTAAATTCCATGGTGAAGCGGACTTCCTTCGTGTTTGGTCGAGAAACCTATGGTATGTGTATGGGCGTCTAATGAGGGTTTTCAAGTGGACATCTAAGTTCCATGTTGATAGAGAGTCATCTCTTGTTCCTGTCTGGTTTCGTTTGCCCAAGTTGCCGGTACACTTATTTGCTAAACCTTGTCTATTTCACATTGTTTCTTGCTTGGGTAATCCTCTATTTGTGGATACGGCAACTTTGTCCTTCTCTCGACCGAATGTGGCGCGGATTTGTGTCGAGATTGATCTGTTGAAGTCGCTTCCGTCAAGGGTCTGGGTAGATATGGGTGATGGGGATGGTTTTTGGCAGGCATTAATCCCTGAGAGTCTCCCCAAGTATTACGGCCATTGTTACTGCCAAGGACATGGCGATGACCATTGCTATGTGAAGCACCCTGACCTACGCTTGCCTAAGGTTCAGCCTCTGCAGTCTGCGGAACTAGTTGCAGGGACGAGGGGCGAGGTGGTTTCTTCTCCACTGGTCAATAACGAAGGAAGTGGGGATTTGGTCAAGGGGACTGCATGTTTGATACAGACTGGTGCGGCACATGCTACGGGGGAAGGGCTGACCGAGCCAAGTTTGGTTACCTCTGCTTCGCCGTAGGTGGTTGCCGCCGTAGGTGATCTTCACCACTCCCCGACACAATAGCATCTTGGGTGGACTGCTGCCACGCTCGTGGAGGCGGGGATTTCCGCTGCTGCAGATACCATCATACATGATCTGGCTGACCAAGTGCTCCGTTTACCCGAGGAGATGAGAATGGAGGATGCGCATGTTGGGAGGTCGGATCAGCTCGCCAAATCTGGGGGTTTGGCAGTGGAGAGGAAGACTGTGACTGTCACTCCATTTACGGTAGAGGAGCTGAGCATAGGGGAGGGGGTTGAGTTACTAGGAGATGGTAGTAAGGTGGTAGCGTGTAAGCTGGCAGCGGAGACTGTTGTGGAATGGGGAGACACGGGGGTTGGAACGCACTCGGTGGATGAGGAAATGGAAGAGAACATCAGGGACATTCAGCGTAGGGCGGGCAATTTATCACCTAGGGGAGGAAGTCGCAGGGTTCAGGCACATGGGGAGGCATCGCCATTGGATGCGTTGCATTTAGACCCGATGGTTCTTCCACAGGAGCAAGTGGGAATGGGGAGGATCTCGGAGGCAAAGGCACGAGGAACTCGAGCTGGTTTTCCCTCTGATAGGACTCTAAGATCTATGGTTTCTTCTTCAAAAAATCCTTTTTCTGTCTTAGATCATGATTAAGCTGTTTTTTTGGAATATTAGGGGAGTGGCTCGAGCTCCCAACCTTAAAAGATTGAAGAAACTTGTTAGATTGCATTTACTTCAATTGGTAATCATTGTTGAACCTAAAAAGGGTTTGGAGCATTTTACTAACATCAGACTCAAGTTGGGGATGAATTGTGGCTTAGCTAACCAAGACGGTTCTGTGTGGGGGTTTTACCGATCCCTGTTTACTAGTCAGTTGATTGGGGAGGCGGCACAACATTTAACTATCCAGGTACAGTCTCCTTTTTCCCCGCTTCTATTAATTTTGTCCTGTATTCATGCTAAATGCACGGCTCAGGAAAGGGAGCGCTTGTGGAGTGCCTTGTTACGGGATTGACCCTCGTTGGTTCCGTGGTTTTGGTGGGGGACTTCAATGTCATCACTAGCGAGGGGGAAAAGAGGGGCGGGGTGCCTTTTCGACCCTCAGAAGGTTTAGATTTCTTGAACTTCATGTCGATAGCGGGGGTGAGTGATGCGGGGTTCTCTGGGTCGAAGTCTACCTGGTGTAATAACCGGTCAAGATCAGCGCGGATTTGGAAGTGCCTGATAGATTGCTTCTGAGTGGGTTAGCGCCGGAGATGCAGTACTAGGTCAGGGTCCAACATTTGGGGCGGGACCCATCGGATCACACTCTGTTGCTATTATCTATGGTTACGCGGCTGGATAATAAACTCCGGCCGTTCCGATTTTTGAACGTCTGGACCTCACATCAGGATTTGTTAGGGGTGGTTAAAGATTGCTGGGCCAGCCGGCTAGCTGACCTCCCATGCAGATACTGGCAACGAAGTTTCGGGCTGTTGAACAGGCACTAAAGCAATGGTTTAGGAGTTCCTTTGGTGATATTTTTGAGGGAGTTCGGAATGCAGAGAGGGAGGTTGTGGAGGCCGAGACGAATTTCGACCTGGACCCGACAGATCAATTACGCTGCGAGCTTCATCATGCTCGGGCGCAGTTGCGACACGCGCTAATAGTCGAGGAGGGTTTTTGGAGACAGAAAGCGTGAGTGAAGTGGCTTTTGGATGGGGACAGAAACTCGAAGTTCTTCTATTCGCTAGTCACAGAAAGAAGGAGGCGGGCAGTACTTCATCAGGTGAGGAGGACTAATGGCACATGGATCAAGGAGGAACCACAAATTGGTGCAGTCGCCGTGAGCTTTTTTTAGGAGCTTTTTACGACAGAGGGTGGGTTAGAGTCCACTGGACTAATGGAGATCATTCCGAGACTTGTCACTGTGACGGCCCCACCTCCTCCTAAGGCAAACCAAAAGGGTCGGTGGACCGCCTGCCTAGCTCTCGCCAGGACTACAGATCAAATCATTCATAAACCTTACCAAACGGTCCAAAGAATTTCGGGAAAATGAATCATCGGAAAGCGCAAAGGACCGTGGCCACGTCATAATCCGACCAAATTTTTCTTCCTCGTTCAAGCTTCACACTCGCTCGATATCCCCAATGGATACAAGAAATTTTACATAACCATAGAAACGTACAATCTCAAACGAATACGCTTGAAACACTTGATTACACACTTATATGCATATGTACATCAGAGTCTTCAGCAAGTCAACTTGAAATACAAGCCATAGTAACCATACGCATACAAAATACAATTAGGGTTTCAGTTACAGAGGAGCATGATAATGTCTACACTAGCTCGACTCTTTCCTCAAAAATCATAGCTCTCAAAATATTGAACCCTGTAAGGAAAGCAAAGATAACGGGAACGGGGTGAGCTTACGCTCCATGAGGTACCACAAGTACAAGTAGTCAAGAATCATGGCATTTCACTTTTAAGGCACATATACACATCATATAAGGAAATGAACAAACACTTCAGATAGAAAGGATACAGGTGGCTCTCAAGAGCCAAATTCCCGTTGCAATACTTGATCCCAACTCATTGACGCTCCGTCAACGTTCGAAGAAATAAACATGACCGTAGACCCCACTTGACATCAAATTCCGTCCACCGAACATACCTCTTGCCGGGCCCGAACATCACACACAGAACAGAGGTGGTAATACTCGAGTATAACCGCAAATCCTGAGTCTCCAATACCCAAAGATTTCCCAGAAACAGACTACCGTGGCTCGTTATCTAATTGACCAGGCCCTTGCCGGCTCAACTCGAGTAACTAGCCACAGGATTTGAGCTCAGAGGTCACAGAAGGGTCGTTGGATACAAGCCTCCAAACGACGTCAGAACAGACACAAATAACAGATTCAATTTCATACAGTAAATGATCACACAGGCAAGAGAACGAGTGTGATAAAGTACACCCTCGTCTCATTCAGAATAAACAGAGTTCATAGTCATTCAAGTCACAGATTTCAAGTACAAATAAACCAGTTAAGCAACAAATCACGGGAGTGGTACACTCACCAGTTCAAGCAAAAATAACTTCAAACGTTTCCTCCCAAAGGATGGCTTTGGTCACCGTCACATCCTAATAACAACCAAGGTAAAACAATTATAGTTTCCCATCCACAAACCCAAGAAACGGAATGCACAAATGAGACTCGACTACAAGTCGTAGGCCGAGTCAAGTTAACTACTAGGGCCAAGAAATAACAATGTGGCTTTAGAGTAAAAAGGTAGCGGTTGGTCTTAAAACATGAACAACCCTAGACCCCTTCATTTCTAGTCAAAATCAACCCAACCTCAAAGGAGTCAAGTAGCCCTAAAATTTTGGACAGCATGCCCCTTGTATTTCGCTATTTTCCCAGCCATTTATGGCTTCATTATTTTTCTCAATTCAGCCCCACAATAATACAGGAGTAAGGTTACCACAATAGCCCTTTCATTAGGCTCCAAAATCATCCAAGTACAACCCAAGTGCAATAGTACAATCGGAAATCAATTTTGAAGACACAAACTGAACGGCAGATTTGATATCCCGTAGCATTTTAGTCATAACTGGAGCTACGTTTATCGAATCAGGGTGAATCTTATACCGTTTCGAAGCTAAGACAGAGGGGTACAACTTTCATGAAGGCATCTTAACCTAATTCACATGTTTTCTAGGTCGAATTGCAATTCCCAGATCCAAAAGTTCGTGATCAGTCTAGTTGTCAGCACTGACTTTAACCGGCAATAACTCAGGCTATACAGCTCCGTTTGGGGTTTTTTCAGAGGCTTTGGAAAGATAACACATAGGCCTACAAGTTTTGTGTTTTGGCCAAAAGCTAATTGGATACGAATCAGGGTGAAAAACGCATCCCAAACTGATGAATTCACAAAACTGTTTACGAATTGCAGCTTGTGGCAGTAAGGGTATTTCGGTCATTTCACATCCTACCGTGCTTCAATTGAGATGAAATTTTACAGGAAGATATAGAACATCATTTCCTACAATGTTCATGTTTTGAGCCAAGCCTAATTCGGCCTCCATCATCGCCGACTAGAACTGGACAGAACAGGGCATCATGGGAGCTCTAATCTGGAATTTGATGAGTTTATGGTGTAAACTTCACTTTTCTAGCTTGAATCACTACTTCACCCTCCTATACAAGATTATAAACACCATATGCCATCTAACAACAAGATTTATGATTGGAAAATCCCAACCCTAACTCAAACAAATCACCATAATTATCAAAACTACTAGAATAGCTATCATTAACCAAGAATCTAAGTTGCTACACAACTTAAGCAAGATTAAGGGAAAAGAAATAGGATGAGCAGCCATACCACCTTACTAAGATGCTTGCAAGAGTTATCCTTCACCTTTCCTTCCCAAACTTGAGCACCCCTAGCTTCCTAAGCTCCTAATTTGGAAGTTAATCGGTTTAGATTTCTTGATTCTTCACTCAAATGAGCTAAACTCAAGATGAAAAATGGAGTTTCTTCCTCTTGTTTTTTTTTCTTCCTCAAGCCACGGTTGGAATGGCAGAAATAAGGGGTAATGGAAGTGATTTTTGGTGATAAATATGAAGGAAATTAGTTGGTCAACAACCATGGGATGGCCGCCACTTGTCACTATGATTTTTCATCTTGAATTTTTTTCTTTTCCTTTCTTTTTCTAGTCAATAATTTTGGCTGGCTCACAAGCTCAATTAGGGCTGATATTTTGGTCCTAATGACAATGAGATTAAGTTAATGAAGTGGTGGTTAAGTGGGGTGTTCAATCGGTACTGAACGGTACCGGCCGGTTCAAGCCGATTTTTCCTTAAATCGCGTACATTAGGGTTTTAACTTCTAATTCACTAACTTATTATTATCACTTCTAATCACACATTTAATATCATCTAGAATATACCCTTAATCACTAAATCTAGTATACGCTTCGTACCGATTACTCACACCACGAAAAAAACGTAAAACCCTAGTTTGTCGTAACGGTGAAAGTAAAACGAAAACCCTTGGTTCTATGATTATTTGTAACTAAGAAGGAAGTGAATGAGTAGTAAAGCTATTGTAAAATAATGGATTCCAAATAAAAGAGAATTTTTAAGAAAATATGAGGAATTTTACAAGTCCTCAAGATCACGCTACCAAAATGCACACAAAAACACACACCAAAACCCTAGTATGCATAAAAACCCTAACTTATACCCTTCCTTTAGAAAAATTTAACTTGAGTCATAAATATCAAAAATTTATAGAACTGGGCTTGTTAAAAACTAGATTTCAAATACTAAGAATCTTTAGAAGACACCTCAAAGAGATTTAATTCATAAATTAGTCCAAATTGAGCCATAAGCTACTACAACATTCCTATTTTTACTTGTGCAGGGCAGAATTTCAGTCAACTTTGCCAATTTCCTAGAATTCATAGACATTGATTCAAACTCTAAATTTTATACCGTAAGAAGCCCTCTGAGTCTAGTTTCAAACGCAATAAACGGAACTCAATTCCGACTTCCCTATACGAAGTTATAGCCAATTTCCCAAAGTTGCGCAGAGCCTCCTGCGAAAATTCTAGATTTTCTAATAACTTGAGATTATGAAACTTTTCTTAACAAAATTCACTCCCTTGACTCAAATTCAACCATTAAAGCAACCAAGAATCAAAGGTAAGTGAGTTCACATAAGGGTTATAAAGAAAAGTAAAATTTCAGGGTCTCACAGTCACTGCTCAGGATAACGCGCTATTAGCAGAGGTTCCGTCCCTTTAGGAAGTCTAAAATATAGTTTTTGCTCTCGATAGGGAGAGCGCAGCGGGCCTGGATGGATTTACTGGGAAATTTTTACCTTTGCATGGGAGGTGATTACCATAGAGGTGCACAAGGCAGTAGTCAGTTTCTTCTGCAGAACGGAAGTCCCTAGGAGTATTATAACTATCTCGATTGTGTTGCTATTGAAGGTGGCAAATCCTCAGGACTTCACTCAGTTCCGACCCATAAGCCTATGCAATTTACAAACAAGATTATCTCCAAATTGCTAGCACAGAGATTGGCTAAGGTCCTACCCCAGCTCATATCTCCACAGCAGAGTAGGTTTGTGAAAGGGAGACAGATCGCAGAAAATTTTTTATTGGCTCAGGAGTTGTTAGCAGGTATTAAGAAGTCCAATCAGAGTGGTAACGTGGTTATTAAGTTAGATATGATTAAAGCTTATGATAGAGTCTCATGATCTTTTCTTATGCAAGTGCTCCACATGATAGAGTGGCCTTTTCTTATGATAGAGTCTCGTGGATAGACATGATATGGCATCTAGTTTCTAATGTCTGGTTTTCAGTGTTGGGGAATGATGCTCCACATGGCTTTTTCAAGTCGTCACGGGGTCTACGGCAAGGGGACCCCATTTCGCCGGCCTTATTTGTTATTGGGGTAGAGGTACTATCTCAAGCCTTGAATGCGTTGGTCACCAATCGATGGTTCAACCCTTTTAAAGTACCACCTCGATGTCCTGTTGTAACGCATCTGACGTATGCCGATGACGTGGTCATATTTTCTAGTGGAAGGGGATCTTCTCTCAATTTATTGAGGCAAGTTCTGGATCAGTATAGTTCTGTGTCGGGCCAGAGGATAAACTCTCAGAAGAGTTGCTTTTTGACTCACCCCCGATTCCTGTCACATAAGGCTGCAGTAATTAGTCAAACACTTGGTTTTCAGAGGCGAGCATTCCCGGTACGATATCTTGGCTGCCTTTTGTATGTCGGAAGGCGAAAGAAGGTTTACTTTTAAGATACGCTTAATGCGGTGGCGGCGAGGGTCCTATCTTGGCAGAATCGACTTTTATCAGTGGGAGGTAGATTAGTGTTGGTTAAGAGTGTTTTAGCTTCCATGCCGATTCACTTGCTCGCAGTAGCATCCCCTCCTCAAGGAGTCCTCGGGGCCTTGGAGAAATTATTCACCCGCTTTTTCTAGGGGTCTTCAGATTTTGGAGCTCATTTCCACTGGATTCGATGAGAGGATTTACGTAGACCACGAGAGGAGGGAGGGACTCGTTTGCGGAGTATGAAGGAGTTTATGACACCTTTTCCATCAAGCTTTGGTGAAAATTTCGTCAACAGCAGTCGCTATGGTTAGTGTTCATGTCACGAAAATACTGTGCAGGTTTGCACCCGTGCTTGGCTGAGGACAATCGGTGGGGTTTACACACGTGGAGAAGAATGGTAGCAGTGCAGCAATTGGGGGAAGACAACATCAGCTAGGTTATGCGGCAGGGAGCTATGGATTTTTGGCATGATAACTGACTGGGCTCGGGAGCGTTATGCAATAAGGTCGAAATTTTCCACACCCACGTGGTAGCTGACTTTGTCAATCGGGAGGGGGGGTTTGGAATGTTGCCATGCTTAATCAATTTTTGGAAGCACGGCTAGTGGGCCAAGTACTAGCCGTTGCACCTTCGGCCTTTCGGGGTACGGATAGGATGGTTTGGACTTTGACGACTTCTGGCAGTTTCTCCACTGCCTCGGCATATTCGTTAGTTCAACAGGTTCATAACAGATCTTGGGTGTATGCATCTGTCTGGCAGCCGGGGCTTCCGGTCAAAATCTCTTTCTTTATGCTGCGCTTACTGCAGGGTAGACTTCCCATTATGGACCGACTGCGCAGATTTGGGGTTAGTGGTCCCTCTAAATGCTAGTGCTGCCGGGATCCCCAAGAGGAGGACCTTAATCATGTGTTTTGCTCGGAGAAAGAGGCAAGAGAAGTTTGGCGCCGTTTTGAGATTATTGCTAGTGAAATGGAGGGGGTGCACACGGTGCGTCATATGGTGGCTCAGGGGAAGGAACAACATGTTGTTAGGGTTTTTGAGCAGGATTCTCCCATCGGTGATTTGTTGGGAGTTATGGAAGGCTAGGAATAGGGGGTGTTTGAGGGTCAGAGGATGAGGGTCAGGGAGACAGTGGGTCGGATTGTCCAACTAATTATTGAGCTTTGCCAGGTTCGGTTCCCTAGGATGGGGTGGTCAGAATCGTCGTGGGATGGGTTGCTTCGCAGGGTGGTTCATTGGAGGCAGAGAAGGAGCATTCAACCAGTTACCTGGATATCACCGCAGCAAGGATGGATATTAAACTCAGACGGGTGTTCTCGGGGAACCCAGGAGTGAGTGGAGGAGCTGGGCTGGTACGGGACTGGCACGGAAACTTTGTCTTTGGGTATGCAGAGTGCTTTGGCACGTTGACCAGTTTGCATGCGGAGTTACGGGCCCTCTTGGTAGGGGTGCGGTATTGTGTTGCTCGCGGGTATCAGGAGTTACATTTGGAGGCGGAGTCGCTTACACTCATTCGGATCATTCAGGGTACTTATGCTTGTCCGTGGCGCCTACAGAGGGAGCTGGAGAAGTTGCTTACGTTTAAGCAGCACTTTCTTACGATCTTGCATTGCTCCCGGGAAGCAAATTTATCGGCAGATCGGCTGGCAAACTATAGTGCCGACTCTATTGCAGGACACGTGTTTAATGGCTTTGCCGACCTCCTAAGCTGGTTAGAGGGGATATTAGAATGGATAGGCTCGATTTCCCGATGTTTCGTAGGCGGGCAGTAGGGCTTGGGTGACTGTACCTTCAGTTTGTGTACACATGAATTTTCAGTAATAAACTAAAGTATTTATTAAAAAAAAGAAGCATTGTTGTTTCCTTTCAAAATTTGTTTTTTTCTTAAAAAAAATAATAAATCATCAATTTTATCCGATTCATTTAACCCGTTTATT
This sequence comes from Coffea humblotiana, assembly GCA_023065735.1. Classification (NCBI taxonomy): domain Eukaryota; kingdom Viridiplantae; phylum Streptophyta; class Magnoliopsida; order Gentianales; family Rubiaceae; genus Coffea; species Coffea humblotiana. The sequence continues at coordinate 40,036,547 of CM041209.1, read as the reverse complement.
CTCTTTTAGGGTTTCGATCTAAGGTTCATTGAATAAACTAGTCGAGACATTGCAATCCTTTCAAGAGTAGGCTCTTTCTCACATCATTTTGTGTGTCAATCAAAGTAATCAATCCATTTGGACTTTGTCTTCATTTTGTTAGGACAAATGTCTCTTCTCACTCAAATTGGCCAAATTTTTCAAATTGTTTTCACTCAAATATCAATAAGTTGATCGGATTCATCAGGTATGATATGGTGCCTATCCTAGAGGATTGCATTTTCATTCTAGGCCAACCCTTGGCACAAAAAGGGCTCCCCAATAGGACATGCATCCGAATTACTTTAATTTTTTACTAACTCCTGTCTTTTTCTTTCTTTTTGACAGCAGTTAATCGAGAGGGGAATCTAAATAGGGTTTTTCTTAAATTTCCAGGTAATTGTAAACATAGCTACACGAAAAAGCCCCATCAATACACGATCACGTAGCTGAGTTTTGAGAAATACTGTAAACATGAGTACACATCCTGAATCATCCGATAGGTCTGCAACGACGCCAACGGCCGGCCTTGCAAATCTGGAAGCTCAACTGAGCGAAGTGTTAAACAAATTCAATGAGTTAAGCATGGAGGTAACCGCACAACGGCGCATGATTGATCAGTTGGTTGCTAGTAGCAGTAGTGGTGTTCAGCATGATCCCTTACCTGCTAGCCAACCTACCTACTCATACCCTTATCCATATCACCCAAACCCAAGCCTTCAACCTGTTTACCATACTACTATCAATCACTCTCGACCTCGCCCCAATCTTCAAACTCGACCTCGCCCTCTTCAACCAAACAACTAAACTTATCCTCTAAACAGTAAAATCCGAAACCCAATCCCATATCGAACCTTCACCAACTTGAACCAATCCATCGATCAATTGTACAAACAACTCAAAGCTGACGGAAAAATTGGTGTTATGTCTCCCAAGATCTATTCTAAAGGTTTTCCTGTGGTTATGAACCTCAATCCATCTGCGCTTATCATTCTGGAGCTCCCGGGCATTCCACCAATAGTTGCAGGGCATTGAAACATGAAATTCAATATATGATCGAAGCAGGAGATATAGTGCTAAGAAAAAGGGGAGAACAAGGGTCGAGAATAATTATGAATTCCTTTCTCGACCACAAGGACACCTTTGAGACATTTACCCCCAATGAGGAAATTTGAAAATCCCAAACTACTGAGATCCCTCCCTCTTGAAAGGAGTTTCGATAAATTTGGGGAGTTGTCTTTGGTTAAAATCCATGAAAATCATTCATGCGTGTGTCTTTTGTTTAACTATATTTTTGTAAATAGTTTGAATCAAGTGGCTTTGGAAGACATGTCTTGTTTAACAAGTAACATGCTATTAAGTTTGATCTTTATCTTGAAATTCAATAAAATGTACAGTTTTAGATATACTGTGTTACTTATGCATTCTTTTTAGATGGTTAAGAATAAAATCCTCTGACCCTTTGAATATCACTGTTCCAAATTTTGATGGCAGCGATCTCGATATCTCACGAATGTGAATTTGGATTTCAAAATGAGAGGAGTAGCGAAGAGACATCCGAAAATGTTTTAAAGAGACCTAAATGGTATAAAGAGAAATTCAAGCCGAATTGGGATCAAGATTAAGGAAATAAAAATTAGTGGTCACTTGATAAGAAGCAACTAAATGCCATCTGTCATGGTCAGTGCTATCAAAAGAAGAATGACCCGTGCTTACCATCAAAAGGTTAAATTATGACTATTCGGACGAGGAGACAAAGCGTTGAGATAGTTTTTGTCGGTGCAAGATGAGACCAAAAAAAGAGTTTACCCCAAATTGGCAAGATTCTTTTATTGTCAAAAAAGGTATTCCCTGGTGGAGCACCTGTTCTAGCAGAAATGGATGGACAAATTTTCCCTCAACCGATCAATTTAGATATGTATAAGAAATTCTTCATCTGATAAATGGAAATTTTCTTTCAAGGATAATGCGAAAAATGGAATGAAAAGTTAGATCTTCTTCCTTTCCAATCAAACCTTCTATCCCTAGTTATCCTTTTTGAACCTTCGGAATAAATTATTTTCATTTGGCAACCCCTAAGAATCGTAAACCCCACGTTGGGGCAAATTTAGTTGTGAAAAAGAAAAGAGAATAGCCCCACACTCGGACAAATTTAATTTTTGAAGAAAGGCCGAAAGAAAAGGAAATGAACAAAAGAAAACCTCAGTTTACAATAAATTGGAGCAAATTTTGAAAATTTCAAAAGATGAATGGAATGGCAGAAGGCCAGAAAGAAAAAAAAAAGAAAAGGAAAATGAAAGAAAAAAAATCTTAGTTTAGAATAAACTAGGGCAAGTTTTGATAGGGTTGGCACAACAATGCGATTTCAGATCATTTAAACCACTTTTAAAATCTGCCTTCAAGCCTTAACCTTTTCTTAACGTCTCACCAGACCCCATTACAAAAGTTGAAAGTCCTGACTTCTGTTTTTTGCATCACCTCTTTTAGGAAATTTTCTAATCAATTGGCAAATGATATCAATATACCTTTACCAATTTTACAATGGAAGGATTGTCATACTGATGCCATCATTTTTTAAAACATATTTCTGAGTTAATAAGGGCTATTGGTAGGATTTGTCCAACAAGTGAAAATCCGAAAGGGCACCTTTGAAAAGGAAACAAAAAAAAGAGAAGGAAAAAAGAAAAAGGAAAATAAAAGAAGAGAGAAAAAGGAAAATAAAAGAAAAAGAAAATAAAAAGGGTGGGGCAGCCTTAGTGAAAACCCAAAAGGGCGTTAAGGTAGAGTTTTGTAAGGAAAAATGAGCTTGGATTGGAATGACTGGTGACTCAGTGCATTTGAGTTTCTCTTCACTGTTATGGGTTTGTTGCCAACATTGAACTCCGGAGAAATAATATCCAAAAGGTCAAACGTGACATTTTGTTTGAGATCAAAATTATTTAAGTTTCTCAAGTGTAAATTGTTGAGTTTACAAATTCATTTCTCCAAAATTAATTCTCTTTCAATAACAATAAATGATTGTTTTCATGATTACTAGAATTTTCATCATTGTTGTGTAAATAAAAATATTCTTTCATGAGTTTCATGGTCTCATTTATCTCGCTGGATTTATCAAATGGCAATCCCTGTGATTTATTGAAATTGTCTGGATACCAAATGTCATAGATTTGATGTGGTTCACAGAGTAAAGTTGGGTTTCGCTTCATCGGGGATTTATTAAACGGCAATCCCCGTGATTTATTGAAATGGCCTGGATACCAAGTATCTTATTAGCATTGGAAGTTGAGGAAGCTTGGCACAGTTCTTAGAGTAAAGATTAAGTTCTTACTACATTGGGGAAGAACGCCCAAAAACTCATGTTTACACATTTCTTGAAAGTAGGATTGATCAGATAATGGTGACATGATCTATCATTATGATTATTTCTATTTTACAGGTCCAATGGTCCAATAGTATAACACTGGAGCAATTTTTTTTAGAAGAAATCATCTGTTTCTATTTTTCAAAAGTCTATAAAAAGCATTCTGCAAAAAACCTTTTCAATTTTATGTTGGGATCGAATTTTATCCCACTAATTTCGACAGGACCAGATTTTATCCCGCTGATCGTTTATATTTCGTTGGGATCAGATTTTATCTCACCAATCACAGCAGGACCAGATTTTATCCTGCTGACCGTTTATATCTCGTTGGTATCGGGTTTTATCCCATCAAATTTGGCAGGACTAGGACCGGATTTTATTCCGTTGACCGTTTATAACTCGTTAGGATCGGATTTTATCCCACTAACCTCTGCGGGACCGAATTTTATTCCGCTGACCGTTTGAACCTCGGCAGGACCGGATTTTATCTCGCTGACCGTTTATATCTCATTGGAATGGGATTTTATCCCACCAACCTAGACAGGATCGGATTTTATCCCGCTGACCGTTTATATCTCGTTGGAATCGGATTTTATCCCACCAATCTCGGCAGGACCAGGTTTTATCCTGTTGACCGTTTATATCACGTTGGGATCAGATTTTATCCCATCGACTTCGGTAGGACCTGATTCTATCCCGCTGACCATTTATATCTCGTTGGGATCAGGTTTTATCCCACCAACCTCGGCAGGACCGGGTTTTATTTCGCTGACTATTTCATCTTGTTAGGTTTGGATTTTATCCCATCACCCTCGGCAATGACTGATGTTATGGCAGGTTAGGATTTTATCCCACTGACCATTTCTTTTTTATGTTTACATGTTTCAGTTCAAGACAGAATAACTGCAGGTAAGTATTTGGTGTCTACGTTTTTATCTCAAATTTCTTCGAAACTCAGACAAAGAGGGGCAAACTGTAGACACCAAAATTTCATTTATTTAATTCAATTGTAGCTTTATTTTGTGTTTAATTTGATTTTAGCTTTATTTGTTATTTAATTCAATTTTAACTTTATTTATTTATTTATTTATTCTTGTTTTATTTTACTTTATTTTAAGCTGATTAAATTGGTAGTAGCAAATTAGATTCATAATTTTTATTTTTTTTAAGATTTTTTTCTTTATAATTCGAAAAAGGAAAAATTCTCACAAAAATTCAAAATTTGCCTTTAAACCTTTTAGATTCATTTTTTTTAAGATAAATGAAATTGTGCAATGCAATTAGGAATTAACAATTTTTTTTTTGTTTATCTAAATTGTTTTTGGAAAATATATAATAAATAAATAAAATAAGAAGACAAGTGTAATAGAGGATCATTAGACAAGTGTAATAGGGGATTATTAGACAAGTGTGTTAGGGGGATAGTAGCCAAGTGGAGGCGAAACAAGAGGGTTAGGTGTGATGGATGACACTTGTTGGTTTGGGGATTATTGGGGAGGAAAATCAAAAAAAAAGGAAAAGAAAACTAGCTACGGGGGAAACTAGGGCAAGAAGGGAAGATTCTTGTAAGGGCTGGAGAGACGGAAAAAGCTGAAAAAGGAGAGCGAGAGATTAAGGGAGTAACAGCTGAATAAGGAGGGTTTCTATGCAGAGAAAGAGAGAACTGAAGGAGGAAAACTAAGAGAGCTGGGGCAGCTAAGAGAGGAGAAGGAGGGGTTTTCGGGAGAAGAAAACTGGAAAAGAGAGAGCTTGGGCTTAGGAGCTCCTCGCCGTCCAAGCAGAGCTTGTACAGGCAATTGCAGATGCTGAGGAAGGCTTTCTCCACCTGAAACGAGCAAGGTTATTGTGAGAGGCTGATTTTGTTCTACGAGGTCCGAAAGGTAGTGTGAAGGATGTCACAGTAGAATCTCTTGATCCAAATGATGTTGAAGTAGAACTAGTGTTGGATCCAAGTGCAGATTTCGGCATGCTGATGGAAGGTGGTATAATGGCCTCATTCTGGGATTGGAAGGTTCAGATTCTGCGAAGATTTCTTTCCTTATCCCAACATCCGAAAGCATGTTGATGTGCAAGTTCCTTCTATAGCAACGGTGTCGGTTTGGTAGTAGTTGCCGCTTATCACATGGTGTTGATGTGCCAATCTCTTCCCTAAAGCAATATATTCCGACAGTATGGGAACAATCACTAGCAGGGTTGAGTATATGGGCACTGCAAGATACCAAGTTTGGTATCTGGAGAGAAGCTGAACTAGAATCGTGGGATGAGAAGATCAATCTGGTGCATGTTGTCTTTCGAGAGGATGGAAGCTCTGAAAAGCTTGGTGTGGGAGCTCTTTCTTTATCAGAATATGCTGAAGTGATGCTTCAGCATAGTTCAGGATTCGTTCCCAGGTAATCATGGTCCCTTTCTAAGTTGATTTAACATAATTTTTACAAAAAAATTGGAACCCACCATACGTGAAATGTTGAGCTTTTGCGGCTGGTTTCTTGAACCATTTCTCTCCCCTTTGTTATGCTGGGTTTCAGATAATTTTATTGCCAAATATTCCTTGTTTGGTTGATGAATCTCTGATGTGTTCGAGTATGAAAGTAAAATGCATGAGTATAAGATCTTGTCTTGCTTGGAATGCATTTTGTGTGGTTTCTGGGTTGTTAAGTTCCCAAAGTTGCAGAAAGAGCAGCGGGCAAAAACGATGAAGAAGAAAGTTTTCTTCGACTGGTTGCATGAAATACTTCCAAAAATTGCACTTCAGCTCCTCTAGTTCCCCATAATGCTACGTTGGCCCAAAAATTAGAAAAATCAAGCAAATCTTGTCCCTTTAAATTTTATTTCTCTTTGGTGTACTTTAATAAGATTTTTGGATAGATCATTGGCGAGTTTTAGGAGAGAATTCGAAGGTGTAGTAATTTTTGATAGACTTTAGCTTTGATTTGGATTTTAGTGAAATTTCGGGTAATTTTGTTGTTTAATGATAGCAAATTGATTTTCATTTATTTTGTGAATTTTAGTACTTTGTTTTGCTAGGCTTCACCTTAAGCCCTTTATTTTATTTTAAACCCTAATATTTGTGATAATAATGATTTGACCCCTCAAACTTCTTTAATTCTTTCAATTGGGTCCTTGTTTGTTTTAATTTGTTGAATAGGGGTTGTTTACTTTCATTTGAATGCTTTGATTGATTCAATTTTGTGTTTATTTCCATTTCATGTAATTATTTGTTAATTAAAGTGATGTCTTGACCCTTTTATTGTTTTGGAGGGTAAATAAAAAAATCTCATTCCATTAGGACACCAATTCAAGGGGAGGTACACTCTACTCCTTTATATTGCTTTTACTAGATCCTATGTGCTGCTATATGATTTTATGTATGTAATTGCATGCTTGTTTGAATGTTTTTTTATTATTTATTTCATTTATCTATTTATCCACTTTATTTATTTTAATTTTGTATATTTATTTTAATTTAATTTTGGTTATTTGCGAGGTATTCAAATGCCAAGTTGTAATAGTTTGGTTATTATTTTATTTTATTTCACTCTTTACCCCTTTAGATTGTAGTTATGGCCCCCAAATGTAATAGTTAGGTCTTTATTTGCTTTATTTGTTTTGTGTTTTTTACATGCTTGTGTGTTACGTGTTACTCGCTTTTTTAGGGTCTTGCATCTGGATATCATGCTTATGTGTTATGTGTTTTATGTGATATTATGTATTTACTTACTCCTATTACGTTTTATATGAATAGTTTAGTTATAATTAATGCATGACGTTACCACACTAGTCCAACGTTAGTTGTGGCCCTTTTTCCGATTCCACACTAGTCGAACGTTAGTTGTAGCCCTTTTTTCCGGTTCCACACTAGTCTAACGCTAGTTGTGGCCCCTTTTTTCGATTTCTCACTAGTCCAATACTAGTGGGAACTCATAGACATGGGTTAGTCCGATACTAGACCCTTAGGGATGGTTCACGTGCTAGATCATGTTTGTGTGACAATCACTACATTTTCATGCATATTTTTTACTTTTTAGGGTTTTTCATTTTGCATGAGATTTTCCTTTATATATCCCTTATCCCATACTCCCACTATATGTATATCCCTTATCCCATTTTCCCCCTATATATGTATATTCCTTACCCCTATGTGTGAAACATGACATGTAGACCTGCATTCCATTTAAAGAAAATTAGAACTAGGTTGGATTATTTGCTTGATTAGATAGGAAATATCTCTCGAATATGGGATATGGACGAGTGTGGTTTTCTAGTTTTAGCACGCTCGTATTTCCTCTATTAAAGGGAAGATTATAGTCACGAATATTAGTTTCCCACCACCATTATGATGCGTTCCCTTGGATCATATATATTTGTATATTATTATCTTTTCTTTCTTTTTTTTCAAGTCTCATCTTTTGCATAATCGTGACCTCTTCAAAGAGTCACTTTTGGACATCGCAATTAATGCGATTTACAGCAATCAAATTTTGAAGAGACATATTGACCCTTCTGATAGCCTTTAGGTCTAGATTTGCATTTTATATAGTAACGTCCAAATGTGATAAATTCTTAGGTTAAAATAAGAAATTTTTTTTACTAAATCATGCAACTAGCTGTAGGCTAGGTTGAAAGGGTGTTTTGGATTTTATTCTTGCCTTCCATTTCTTCAAACGTGACTCCCGAACACTTTTCTCTGATTTTCGACGATTTGGCGTCGTTTAAAATGGATTTTTTCTACTTTTTCTTTAAAAATTTATTTTAGGTGACTTGGTACATCTTAACTCAATACCAAGTGGCGACTCCTATTTTTCATTAAAACCCTTTTTAAGCTATTATTTTTGGGTCAAAATCGTCGCATTTTTTAGTCCCAATTAGGTCCATTTCTTTATTCATTTTTCTAAAAATAAAAACTCATTTTTCAATAAAAAATTAATCAAAACTCATATCTCAAATCAAAATTAATCAAGATTCCTTTTTTATTAAAAATTCATTTTCACTCAAAATAAATCAAAATTCATTTTTATAAAACTCGTAGTTATTTATTTTTCATTAAAAAATGGGGCGCGAAAAACATCATAATTTAATTCTTTTTTGTTTCTTAAAGATCCAATAACTATTAACATAGTAAAAAAATAAATACAAAGGTCTCAAAAACTCAATATATAATAGAAAATAAAAGTATATAGTAAAAAATTCGTCAAAAATCTCATTTTTTGTGTATTTTAATTTTTTGACTTTGTTAAATTTTGTGTGTTACTCATTTAATAACTATTCGATCTTAAGAGAACCTGATTACCTTGTTGATGAACAAAAAAGAACTTGTTGTAGGCAAGAGAGGGTTAGGGTTAGAGTTTTGTACGAAACTTGGGATTTTGCATGGCGGCCATGGGGCCGCTATCTCCTCCTCCAGATAGTGGCAGGATGGGGGCTGCATCGCCCTCCTTTGCAGTAGTCGTAGCAAAGAACTTCTAGCCCATAGAGGTGGGTAGGGAGTTTGGTTCGATCTCCACTTTTCGAGGAGAGCCCGCGCTGCGAATCTCACACCAGGAGATGTCATTGCTGGCAGCCCCCTTCCAGAATGCATTGGTTGGAAGATTTGGTGCTCGTAGACCTCCCATGGAAGTGATCAGGCATTTCTTTGTCTCTCTGGGTTTGAAGGGAAAGTGTCCCGTGGGCTTACTCGATGATCGCCACATATTGATTCGGCCAGAGCCGGAAGAGGACTATACTAGGCTTTTCGCGTGCCGCTCATGGTACGTTGAAAAGTCAGGCACCCATGTCAATCTCGAAGTGGTCACTGGACTTCAAGGCTCACCATGAAATTTCACTAGTGCCGGTGTGGGTTGCATTCCCAGACTTACCGCTTCATTTTTTCCAGAGAAATCAATTGATGAAGCTTGCCTCCACATTAGATAGCCCACTGAAGATTGATGCTGCCATGGGGGATCTTCGACGACCTTCTGTGGCCAGAGTTCTCTTCGAGGTGGATATTGCTTTGCCTCTAGTTAAGAGAGTTTGGATCGGGGATGATGAGAATAAATTATGGCAGCAAGTAGAGTTTGAAAGAATCCCGTCATATTGCTCATTTTGTAGAAGGTTTGGTCATGGAGATGTGGACTGCTTTTGGAAGGACCCTGCCTTGCTTTCCTCCAAGCCCCCAGTAAAGGAGCAGCGGGTTTTCATCCCTAAGTCAGACAAGGGAAAGGACAGGGCAGTGGGGGCAGCCTCTCGGCCGGGTATGTTGCAAGAGGGTACGCTGTCAATGGACGAGCAACAACATCTGCCTCACCATCATATTACACCTCTCATTGGAGTTCGGGGCAAGCTACAGAGGATGGAGCGATTCCACAGTAGCCTTTCCAGCCGCAAGCTGGACTTCTGAATATATCAAGAGTGGTAGAAGAAGAAGATGGTCCTCTAAGCTTTGAGAAGATGGAGTAGGGAGATGCTGGCGTGGTGGCCCCGGACGGTGGTATAGGACCACTCTGGCTCATATGGGTGTGGTGGCTACGGATGACGATAATGAGGGACTGTTGGGGAAGAATGCTTTCACCAGCTTGCGAGACTTGGAAGAGTTGGAAGAGGAGGCTAGAAGGGCGTCCCCAAGTTCCAAATCTGCGCTGTCTTCCTCTTGGCAGCGGCAGATAAGTCTTCTGCCAAGGTGAATTTTGCTAATAACCTTGTGCAGTCGCGACTGTCGCTGCAGTAGCTGATGGCTTTTTAGCACGACATCACTTATAAGCTGGATCACGTGGCTTCTTGTCCACGACACATTGGGTCAGATGAGTCGGATGTGGCATTATTGAACACTTTGGTAACAGAAGATCGCTACACTATTGTCAAGAAACGGAGAGGATGACCCCGCAAGATTGATCTGCAGAAAAGTCAAGCTTTTCTACCTCAAACTTCCTATGCTCTGAGGTCTCATGTTAAACCCAATTAATTTGTTGTGTTGGAACATAAGAGGGGTGTCCTACATTGACTCCTTGTGTTACCTGCAAAAGATTTGTTTTGACAATTCAGTTCGATTAGTGGCATTCTTGGAACAGATGTCTGATGTTTCTCATCTAGAGACGGTTTGTCGTAAATTAAAATTAGATTGTTTCAATAGTTTTATGGATGGTAAAATATGGCTCTTCTGGACTTCGGAGTTGCAGTTGGATTCTGTTGAGCTTGCGGAGCAAATGCTCCACGGAAAGTTCACATTTTGGTCAGGAGCATGTTTCTTCCTCTCAATTGTTCATGCTAAATGCACAAGGGTAGGGAAATGGTTAATCTGGGAGGCACTGGAGGGTAAGAGGGTTGGGATTAACTTACCATGGATGGTGATCAGCGATTTCAATGTTATTTCTTCTGCGGATGAGCGAGTTAGGGAGTGGTCCCCCGCCAATATGCACAAGATGAAGGAGTTCAACTCTTGCATGTTTAAGTGTGGCTTGTCCCAATTGGGTTTTGATGGTGTGACAGCCCCACCTTCCCCTAAGGCGAACCAAAGGGTTTGGCGGACCGCCTGCCCAGTTCTCGCCAGGACTACGAAGTCGAATCATACAAACCCTAGATTCCGCGCAATAGAACCCGAAGAAAACAAACAATCGGAACTTATCAAATCAAGAACACATAGGCATACATTCCTCAACAATTATACGGAGAAAACAAGAATAATTACTTATATACATACGTTGGAACTTTACAAGTCAAGGGAAATACTTGTTCGAAGTAAAATTAGGGTTTTGATTACAAAAGAGTGTAACAAAAGAACATTTACACTAGCTCAACCCTTTCTTCCAAATCACGGTTCAAAAGTGTTGTTCCCTGTAAGGAAAACAAAGATAACGGGAAGGGGTGAGCTTACGCTCAATGAGGTACCAGAAGTACAAGTAGTCATGAATCATGGCATTTCACGTATCAATCATGCAGTTATACACACCAGATAGGGAAATAAATAAATACTTCAAATGGAAAGGATACAGGTGGCTCTCAGGAGCCAAAGTTCCCATTGCTTCACCGGAGCTTGATCAAATAGTAGTCGACACCCCGTCAACTTTCAAATAAAGTAACCCGTCCAGTAGAGCACCACTTTCACACCGATTCCGTCCACCAAACATACCCCTTACCGGGCCCGAACACCTCAACCGAACAGAGGGTGGTAATACTCGAGTATACCAAAATCCAGAGTCTCAATTACCCAAGGATTTCTCAGAAACAGACTACTGTGGTTCGTATCTAATCGACCAGACCTTTACCGGCTCGACTCGAATAACTAGCCACAGGATTTGAGCTCAGAGGTAACAGAAAGGTCGTTGGACTTAATTTTCCAAACGACATCAACAAATACAGAAAACAGGTACAGATAACAGATACAGAGAACAAATACAGATTTATACAGTATAGAGGAACCAGAATAACCAGGTGAGAGAAACGAGTGTGATAAAGTACACCCTCGTTTCATACGAAACATACAAAAGTCACAGATAATCAAGTTGCAAGTTGCAAGTACAGATGAATCAGATAAGCAGCAATTTAAGGGAATGGTACACTCACCAATTTAAGTGCAGCTACTTTCAAAAGTTTTCCCCAAATGACTTTAATCGCCCAGGAACCCTAAAATAGCCGAGGTAAATAATTGAGGTTTTCACATCCCAAATTCTAGTAAACAAAATGCACAAGTGAGGCTCGACTACAAGTCGTATGCCTATCCAAATGAACTATGAATGCAAGGTTGCAAAAGCGTGATTTCTGAATGAAAAGGTAATAGGGGGACCTAGGGGCTTGAATGACCTAAAAGCCGTTCATCTACTAAGAATCAACTCAAACTTGAAGGAACCAAACGGTCTAGAAAATTGGGCAGCATGCCCTTTGTGTTTACCAAATTTCCAGCCATTTATGGCTTCACTATTTTCCTCAATCAGCCCCAGAAACACACACAAATAAGGTTACCACAATAGCCCTTCCATAGGCTCCAAAATCATCCAAGTACAACACAAGTGCAATAGTACAAGCAAATATCAATTTTGAAGACAAAAGCTAAATGGCAGATTTGGCATCTCGCAGTATTTTAGTCATAACCGGAGCTATGGTTATCGGATCGGGGTGAACCTTATACCATTTCGAAGCTAAGACAGAGGGAAACAACTTTTATGAAGGCTACTTAACCTAATTTATAGCTTATCTAAGTCTAATTTGCCAATCACAGATCCAAAAGTTTAAGATCAGTCTAGTTGTCAGCACTGACTTTAACCGGCAATAACTCAGGCTACACAACTCCGTTTGGGGTGTTTTCAAAGGATTTAGAAAGTTAAAACATAGGGCTACAAGTCTTGTGTTTTGGCCAAAAGCTAATTGGATACGAATCAGGGTGAAAAATGCAGTCCAAACTGGTGAATTCACAAAACTGTTTACGAATTGCAGCTTGTAACTGTCAGGGTATTTCAGGTCATTTCGCAAGTTTCGGTGCTCCGATTGAGCTGAAATTTACCAGTAGCTAGCTAACTCAAATACCTACAACTTTCATGTTTTGAGTAAGGCTAATTCGGTCTCCCTCAAGGTCGAACATACAGTGCAAAAAACAGGGCAGATTACTACCATAGAAACCCTAAGCTGTAATTTTTCCACATAAAGCTGAAATTTCCGCAATTAACCATAAGTAACGCATAATAGCTTCAATTCCATACCATATTAAGCCATCAATCCAAGCCAACAATAATTATCATATGAAAAACAGAAAAATTCCCAAGAAAATAAGAAATTCGCCTAACTTTACTTTAAACCACAAATTCATCCATAAACTAAGCTCCTTAACCGATATAAGCCACTACTTTGCAATTTTTATGGACAAGATTGAAGATTCAAGCCATATACCTCAATCACCAAGAAAGGTAGCAACTTAGGGCTTCTCTTTGCAAAATCACTCCACAAGCACCTTTGATCTTCCTTAATAAGCAATTTCTACGGAGTAAATCGGATTTCTATCGGTTGATTTGCAAGATTTGGGCAAGAATTTGAAGAAAATTGAAGCTTTCTCTTCTCTTTTTTCCCTCAAGATGGTTCGGCCATGAAGATGCTTTAATGAAGATGTTTTTGGTCAATTTTTAACTTTAGTAAAGGTGTAAGAAAGTTAGGCACAAAGTGGCCCAATGGAATCGAGCCACGTGTCGCCTTTTTTGATCTTTTCCTTATCCTTTAGCTTCCAAATGACTAAATATCTAACCAACCTCCAGTTATCTCTTAACACTCAGTAATTTAATGCCTTACTGTACAACTAAGCCGAATTGGCCGAATTTCTCTCACTTAATGCGCTAGCGGGTCCCATATCCGCGATTCGCTCCAATTTTCCCGTAAGCTCACTTATACTAGAAAATGGCTTAAAAACTATATTTACTTATAAAATATATGTAAAATGAATACAATAAAGAAAATAAAAAAAATGTGTGCACGAAAATCGATACCCTAAAACCGAATTTTTTTTGTTTTTTGTTTTTTCGAGTTCTCACACTCTCTCCCCCTTAAAGAAATTTCGTCCTCGAAATTTTCTTACCTTCCACGTCTTCAGACGAGTCAGGGATGTGATGTGACTCTAGGGAATACGCCTGAGCCGATACTTTCATTCCAGTCCCTTCCCCCTCTGACTGTCCAGGGTTAGTCTTGTTTGGTTGTTGGATCCCTTTCCCTTTGCGCAGTCGTGCTGGGCAAGTAGCAATCCGATGATCGGCGCTTCCACAACGCAAGCATTTTCCTTCTTTCTTCCAACAATTCGCCTCCGTATGATTTGGCCCTCCGCAATATCCACAGGGACCACGAGTAGCAGAAACCGATCCTTCCTGTGAGACACCTCTGGACACCTCCGGTAGTCGTACTCCCCCGTTTCCCCTTCCAATCTTAGGAGGTGTACTCTTATCCTCTTGTTCCGAGCCACTCCCCGGAAATCCCCTTTTCTTAGCTTGGAAGTTTCTAACCTGTGACCTCGCATTTTCAACTCGCTGAGCCTTCTCCACCGTATCACTAAAGGAACTAAGTTGGGCTACAGCCAGGTCCTTCTGAATCTCAATCATTTAATCCCTGGATAAAACGCCTTATCCGTCTTTGTTCAGTTACGATCAATTCGGTCGCAAACTTAGATAACCGAGTAAACTGACTCTCATACTCGGCTACGGTCTGAGTTCCTTGGCGAAATCGAATGAATTCATCTTCCTTCTTTTCTTGGATTAAGGGAGGGAAAAACTTAGTATTGAATTCCCTCATGAAGTTCGCCCATGTCCTCGGGGTCTGTTCTCTTTCCCATTTCAGTCTTATGATATTCCACCAGGATCGGGCTGCTCCCTCCAGTTGGAAGACAGCGAAGGTCACTTGTCTCTCCTCAGTATAATGTAGCGCGGCAAAAATATCGATCATCTTCTCCAGCCACCTCTCCGCCACATCAGGGTCTGACCCTCCAAGGAATTTCGGTGGGAAAAATTTCTGAAATCTTTCAAGGGCTCTATCCTCGCCCTCTATATGGTTTCTAGGGTTTCCAGGTTGAGGATTAGGGTTTTGGCCCCGGTGTTCCACTATGTGGGCTAGCAGATCGGTCATACGCTGGATAGCGGCGGCTACTTGAGCATTTGGGTCGACCCTAGGTTCAGGATTTGGTTCAGGCCTTGGTTCCCAGTTACCCATTCATTCGAGGGTTGCTTACGTCCACGCGCACGACCTCTCCCACTACGAGTACCCTCCATCGGTCTAACCAATCTAGGGTCGAAACGCGAGTATCACATTAAAGGTAGTTATATACATAAGCAAGTAACAAGAAGTACACACAGATCAAAAGTATATGTACATAACCACAACTATACCAAACAAGTCACACAGTAGTAGTCAGTTAGATACAAGCAAAAGAGGTCCATGAAGGTAGCAGGGTCATCCACAAGTACTATAGACAAACGAGGCCAAAAAGTACCAAAACAATGAACGAAACTTTTCCCTTATAGGGCTCGGTCCACAATCTACAAGAATAACACAATTTTTACCTTAAAAGGAATTAATCATCCTCAGTGATATCCTAATACATCGCAGAAGTTCCGTGGAATCCAATTTCTAGTTCGCCCATGTCATTTCTAACCTAGGCTCGCTTCCATTTAGTAGCCGGGAACAAGAATTCCAAATAAGATAATTCACAACTCGAGCCGGCCGGTCCCAAGAGTAAATCATCCATATTAAAATTCCTACCCGACCTACGTATCTATCTTCCTCAAGTCCCATAATAAAGATTCTTACACCTATTCACACAATCAGGACCATAACACCACCTGACCCAAGATCACTCCGCGCAGAGACCACGCGACATGGCTGCTGATACCAACTGTGACAGCCCCACCTTCCCCTAAGGCGAACCAAAGGGTTTGGCGGAATCGCCTGCCCAGCTCTCGCCAGGACTACGAAGTTGAATCATACAAACCATAGATTCCGCGCAATAGAACCCGAAGAAAACAAACAATCGGAACTTACCAAATCAAGAAACACATAGGCATACAATTCCTCAACAATTATACGGAGAAAACAAGAATAATTACTTATATACATACGTTAGAACTTTACAAGTCAAGGGAAATACTTGTTCGAAGTAAAATTAGGGTTTTTGATTACAAAAGAGTGTAACAAAAGAACATTTACACTAGCTCAACCCTTTCTTCAAATCACGGTTCAAAAGTGTTGTTCCCTGTAAGGAAAACAAAGATAACGGGAAGGGGTGAGCTTATGCTCAATGAGGTAGCAGAAGTACAAGTAGTCATGAATCATGGCATTTCACGTATCAATCAATGCGATTATACACACCAGATAGGGAAATAAATAAATACTTCAAATGGAAAGGATACAGGTGGCTCTCAGGAGCCAAAGTTCCCATTGCTTCACCGGAGCTTGATCAAATAGTAGTCGACACACCTCGTCAACTTTCAATAAAGTAACCCGTCCAGTAGAGCACCACTTTCACACCGATTCCGTCCACCAAACATACCCCTTACCGGGCCCGAACACCTCAACCGAACAGAGGGTGGTAATACTCGAGTATACCAAAATCCAGAGTCTCAATTACCCAAGGATTTCTCAGAAACAGACTACTGTGGTTCGTATCTCAATCGACCAGGCCTTTACCGGCTCGACTCGAATAACTAGCCACAGGATTTGAGCTCAGAGGGTAACAGAAAGGTCGTTGGACTTAATTTTCGAAACGACATCAAGCAAATACAGAAACAGGTACAGATAACAGATACAGAGAACAAATACAGATTTATACAGTATAGAGGAACCAGAATAACCAGGTGAGAGAAACGAGTGTTGATAAAGTACACCGCTCGTTTCATACGAAGCATACAAAAGTCACAGATAATCAAAGTTGCAAGTTGCAAGTACAGATGAATCAGATAGAGCAGCATTTAAGGGAATGGTACACTCACCCAATTGAAGTGCAGCTACTTCAAAAGTTTTCCCAAATGACTTTTAATCGCCAGGAACCCTAAAATAGCCGAGGTAAATAATTGAGGTTTTCCACATCCCAAATTCTAGTAAACAAAATGCACAAGTGAGGCTCGACTACAATCGTATGCCTATCCAAATGAACTATGAATGCAAGGTTGCAAAGCGTGATTTTCTGAATGAAAAGGTAATAGGGACCTAGGGGCTTGAATGACCTAAAAGCCGTTCACTACTAAGAATCAACTCAAACTTGAAGGAACAAACGGTCTAGAAAATTGGGCAGCAGCCCTTTGTGTTACCCAAATTTCCAACCATTATGGGCTTCACTATTTTCCTCAATCAGGCCCCAGAAACACCACACAAATAAGGTTACCACAATAGCCCTTCCATAGGCTCCAAAATCATCCAAGTACAACACAAGTGCAATAGTACAAGCAAATATCAATTTTGAAGACAAAAGCTAAATGGCAGATTTGGCATCTCGCAGTATTTTAGTCATAACCGGAGCTATGGTTATCGGATCGGGGTGAACCTTATACCATTTCGAAGCTAAGACAGAGGGAAACAACTTTTATGAAGGCTACTTAACCTAATTTATAGCTTATCTAAGTCTAATTTGCCAATCACAGATCCAAAAGTTTAAGATCAGTCTAGTTGTCAGCACTGACTTTAACCGGCAATAACTCAGGCTACACAACTCCGTTTGGGGTGTTTTCAGAGGATTTAGAAAGAAAACATAGGGCTACAAGTCTTGTGTTTTGGCCAAAAGCTAATTGGATACGAATCAGGGTGAAAAATGCAGTCCAAACTGGTGAATTCACAAAACTGTTTACGAATTGCAGCTTGTAACTGTCAGGGTATTTCAGTCATTTCGCAAGTTTCGGTGCTCCGATGAGTTGCAATTTTTACCAGTAGCTAGCTAACTCAAATACCTACAACTTTAATGTTTTGAGTAAGGCCTAATTCGGTCTCCCCTTCAAGGTCGAACATACAGTGCAAAAACAGGGCAGATTACTACCGATAGGAAACCCCTAAGCTGGAATTTTTCCAACATAAAGCTGAAATTTCCGCAATTAACCATAAGTAACGCATAATAGCTTCATTCCATACCATATTAAGCCATCAATCCAAGCCCAACAATAATTATCATATGAAAACAGAAAAATTCCCAAGAAAATAAGTATAATTCGCCTAACTTTACTTTAAACCAACAAATTCATCCATAAACTAAGCTCCTTAACCGATATAAGCCTATACTTTGCAATTGTTTATGGACAAGATTGAAGATTCAAGCCATATACCTCAATCACTCAAGAAATGGTAGCAACTTAGGGGCTGTCTCTTTGCAAAATCACTCCACAAGCACTTTGATCTTCCTTAATAAGCAATTTCTACGGAGTAAATCGGATTTCTAATCGGTTGATTTGCAAGATTTTGGGCAAGAATTTGGAAGAAAATTGAAGCTTTCTCTTCTCTTTTTTTCCCTCAAGATGGTTCGGCCATGAAGATGCTTTAATGAAGATGTTTTTGGTCAATTTTTAACTTTAGTAAAGGTGTAAGAAAGTTAGGCACAAAGTGGCCCAATGGAATCGCGCCACGTGTCGCCTTTTTTATCTTTTCCTTATCCTTTAGCTTCCAAATGACTAAATATCTAACCAACCTCCAGTTATCTCTTAACACTCAATAATTTAATGCCTTACTGTACAACTGAGCCGAATTGGGCGAATTCTCTCACTTAATGCGCTTAGCGGGTCCCATATCCGTGATTCGCTCCAATTTTCCCGTAAGCTCACTTATACTAGAAAAATGGATTAAAAACTATATTTACTTATAAAATATATGTAAAATGAATATAATAAAGAAAATAAAAAAAAATGTGTGCACGAAATCGATAAAACCCTAAAACCCTAAAACGGATTTTTTTTTGTTTTTTCTTTTTTCGAGTTCTCACAGATGGGACCCCAGTTTACCTAGACTAATGGAGTTCTATGGCAACGGTTAGATAGGGCACTCACTAATGCTAAGTGGTTAAGGTTTACTCGGTAGCTAAGGTTTCTCATCTAGCCAGGGGCTATTCGGACCATGCCCTACTACTTGCTAAAAATGCCTAGCTTAGTGGCCCCTCTTCCTCCTTTCGCTACCTAAATATTTGGAAATAACATCCCCAGTTTCTAGATATGGTAGTTGGAGCCTGGGAACAGAGGTTCAGGGAGTTGCAATGGTGTGCTTTTCTAAGAAGTTAGTGGTGTTGCGTTGAAAGTTGAAGCATGGAACCGCTGAGGTCTTGGGAATGTTTCCGCTAAGGTTAAAGCTGCTGAAGAGACCTTCAAACAAAGGGAGGCAGAGTATGATCACCTTTGAGACGAGGCCGCTCATATTCATCTCCATGAGGCAAGAGCGATTTTCAATAAGGAGTTATCCATGGAGTGTAAGTATTGGTGTGACGCCCCCACTTCTCCCGAAAGCGAACCAAAGGGTATCGGCGGGATGCCTGCCCAGCTCTCGCCAGGATTCGGTACAAATCCAGTTCAAATTTAAGGTACAATACTAACAATGAAATCAGAATCAAGGCACGAAGTCATTTCCATACATAAATATTCAATCTTACATCACAAGTTCAAAATACATTCCACTTTCCAAAATATACAACTTCCCAAAAGGATGTCTAGATAAATACATTCTAAAATCCTTAGTTAAAAGAGTCATCAAGTAGGGCTTTTCCATAATCCCTTCCAGTTTAGCTCTTGTTAAGAAAACAAATCTAACAGAGTGAGCAGTTGCTCGTGAGGGCAAGAAAAATATGCAAAACACATAGTTTCAACTAGTAATACATTTAAGCAAGAATTAAAACTGTAACATTTCAAGCAATTCACAATTTTCAATTAACACATTCAATGAGGATACAGGACCTCTCAGGAGCTAAGTTCCACTTGCTTCGCCAAACCTTAATCGAATACCTTCCCGCGGATTAACACTCCATCAACCGGGTCGGTATTTAAATCCGTAGAACTCCACTTATTTCACAGTTCCGTCCATCATACACCGCACCAGTCCCGTACTTCAATAAAAAGGCACTACTACGCGAGTAGGCCAAACAAGATCTCTCAATAGATCAAGCTTATAGTTTATCCCATGGTTCACCAAGCTTCTAGACCAAGCCCTTGTTGGCTCGAGTCGCAAGGTCAGCCAATTGAGAGTTGGGCGTCCCCACAGTTCAGTTATAAGTCGAGGAGATTCACTCCAACGTCGTTCAGGACAGTTTAGTTATAAGTTGAGGAGGTTCAACTCCAATGACATGCAAGCAGTTCAGTTACAATTCAGTTACAAGCAGTTCAATTCAGTTGTTCAATCAGTTAAAAGAGAACGAGTGCGATAAAAGTACACACTCGACTCAACAGTCATAAACCATTTAGTTCATAAGAAGCAATTCACATAATTGCAACAAATCATGCACTTGACACTCACCATAAGTGCTCAAACAACTTTTAAGCGTCCATTTCAAGATCCTCTTGAAGGTTCCCTTGAGCGCTTGAGCAAATAATAATTGAATATCACACACTATTCTTATAAAACCCTTGGTTAACAAGGAAGATTGTACATTTGTACAATACTAAGAAAATATCGTAAAAGAGAGCCTTAATTACTCGTAAATCGATACTCAAAAGTGGGGTTTCAAAATACAAGAAAATTGATTTCCTTCATGAAATCAAGTTTAAAACGGTCAATCGATATCAAAGGATAGGGAAGAGTTTCCAAAAACTCATTTTCCCATTGAGTCAGAAAATTTCAGTTTTGCACGTTTAAACTTAGAAAAATCAGAACTTGCACTTAGTAGGTCCAAAATTGGAAAATTTTACACCGTTGGAATCTTGGTTTGGAATACTAAAAGTTTCCTATAAGACACCTTTCCAAGATTCTAAACGGAAGACATTCAAATTTCAGATCAAAGTGGCTGACTTGAGTATACAAGACAGTTTCGATCATGTTTTTCGGCAAATTTTGGGAATTCGGAAAAATTCACAGGAAGAGAACTAGCCTCTAAAATTTGTAACACAATAAGAATTCCAAACAAAGTTTCAAACACAATAATTGGAAACTAAATTCGAAGTTTTGAGCGTCAAGATATAGTAGCTCAAAGTTGGCCAAAATCGAAGACAGTTCAGTAAATTTTCCAGGTTTGAAGAACAACTTTTGGACATTCATTTGGATATCGAAATGGTCTTAGAATGACACCAAATTTGGTACATTTCAATTTCCATATGAGGGCTACTCCTATACCAAATTTCACATTAAAAAATCGGTACGGAAAGATAGTTAACAAAACTACCAAAGTTCAAAAAATTTCCAAGACAAATCTGTCTTCTTGTTTTCTTTCCCTTTTCAAACACTTTGCAGCATGAAATCAGTCCCATTTTGGTTCATTTTTGAAACCAAGATCCAAGAACCATTTCATAAGTAATTGATAGTTGGTTGACATCAAAATTTCAAAATAAAACCTCTCACAAGCAACCAAATCAGTCGGCCAGCCAAAAGAAGGGTTTTCCAGTTTTTGTCGCAGTTTGGAAATAGAACCATATTTCACTCAATACAACTTGGAATTGAGAATGGTTGGTGGCGTTGGAAACTAAAATCATAACGATACATTTCATGAGAACAAATCATTTTCAAAATCAATTCATAAGTGAGAGAAAATAGAGCCACAAAATGCAGCTTCTACCTTTCTCTCGGATAGGCCAACAGAACAGAGCAGCAACTTTTCCGACTCACTACGGACTCACTCATTTCAAACTAGAAAGTGAATTTTATACCGTTGGAAAGCTACAATTATCTAGTTTCAAATGCAGCAAAAAATGGCACTCGATTTCAACCTCTGTACAAAAAGATAAGTGCGATCAAAGGGACACTGTTCAAGCTGTCCGAACACATTTTCCAAGTTTTTTCACATTTCGAAATTTCATGTTTTACTCAACCAATTCAAATGATTTTTGGTAGAAACTTTCTACACACCATATAAAAAATATATACATCAGTTTCACAGACATTTGAGCATCAAAAATTATAAATAAAGGCGCGGCAAAAACAGGACAGATTCGGCCATCACCCAAATTGCAATCTTCCTTCGATTTTTCCGTTGTTTCTAACCAAAATCTTTTCATCCACACACATAACAATCACATTCAAGCATTTAGACCTCAAGCCCGCTACCTAGAGGTGAACACAAGACCCGCTAGCCTAACATTTAAAAGCAAGAAAGTAAACTCCTCAAGTCCGCTAGCCTAATCCATGTGTAGGGTTCAAATCCTTGCAATAACAACCATAAATCTTGAATCAAATGGAGGGATTGGATGAGTTGATGTGTATACCTCTAGCCTTGCTTGAAACCAGAAATTTTTTATCACAAAAGCTCCAAGAAAACTGCCAAGATGAAGTCTTCCACCAAGCTTAAGCTAATCTCTAAGTGATATGGAAGTTGAGTGAAGATTTTGGAGTGAAATTGTGCAAGAATGGAGCAAGAATGATGAAGAGCTTTCTCTTCTTCTTCCTTGGAGTGTTTTAGCCAAGCTTGATGGGTGAGGAGAGAGAGTGTGGCTGATGAATGAAGCTTCCCTTGGAAGCTTAAGTGTTTTGTGGTTATAATTTGTGCAAAAATCAACTATGAATAGTATTCACGCGCGTGCGTTTCGTATCCTTTTTCTCTCGGGTTTGTTTCACCTGTGCACTAAATCTCCAATGTAATTCCTTTAACATTATAATTATTCATTCTTAGTAGTCTAGTATTAGTTTCTTAAATCTCCACTTAGCCATTTCGATTCGATATACGCGAACTTCCAATTCGCGCGCGATAAAGCGAAACTTAAAAGAAATTCTTGTAACGATAATATAAGTAACTAATACTAGGGTAAATAATCATAAAAATAACTATTTTAGAAATAAAAACACGTGTCCTCACATCCTCTTCCCTTTAAGAAAATTTTGTCCTCGAAATTATACCTTGATTTGAGAACAGGTCTGGATACTTTTCTCGAATTTCTTCTTCAACTTCCCAAGTTGTCTCCTCTAGTCCGTGGTTCCTCCAAAGAACTTTCACCAACAGAATCCGCTTGTTTCTCAATTCTTTCACCTTACGATCTAGAAACTTGATCGATTTCTCCTCATAGGTCAGTGCCTTATCAATTTCAATATTCCCTGGTTGTAGAACGTGAGACGGGTCCGAATGATATTTCTTAAGCATCAATACGTGGAAAACATTATGGATCCGAGATAGACTTGGTGGTAATTCCAACTTATAGTCTACATTCCCTACATGTTGGATAACCTTATAAAGCCCTACAAATTTCGGTTGTAATTTCTTTCCCTTTCCTGCCAACAAACTTGCTTTTAGAGGAGTAATCTTAAGAAAAACTTGATCTTCCACCTCAAATGCTAAGTCCTTCCTTCGATTATCTGCATAACTCTTTCGACGACTTTGTGCGGTTTGAATCCTTTGGCGTATCAAATTTACTTTTTTGATCACCTCCTCAATCCAAGGCACTGTAGTCGGGTCCAAGATTTTTCGTTCACCTATTTCATCCCAACAAATTGGAGACCTACACTTCCGACCATAAAGTGTTTCGTACGGCGCCATTTGAATAGAGGAATGAAAACTATTATTATAGACAAATTCTATCAAAGTCAAATACTTACTCCAACTCTCCCTAAAATCCAAAGTACAAGTTCTTAACCTATCCTCGAGCGTTTGAATCGTCCTCTCAGACTGTCCATCTGTCTGGGGATGGTAAGTAGTGCTAAAATTCAATCTAGTCCTCAACATTTCTTGCATCTTTTGCCAGAACCGCGAGACAAATTCTAGGATCTCGATCAGACACAATATTTACAGGTAACCCGTGTAGCCTTATAATCTCATCTAAGTATAACTTAGCCAACTTCTCCGACAGGTACTTCATACTAATCGGCAGAAAGTGAGCCGATTTGGTCAATCTATCCACTATTACCCAAATAGCATTATGATCCCTTTGTGTCCTAAGTAAACCAGATACAAAATCTATGGTGATATTTTCCCATTTCCACTCGAGTATTTCTAAATGTTGCAAAAGACCTGATGGTTTCTGATGTTCAGTTTTAACTTGTTGACAAATTAAACAGGTCTAGACCAATTGAGCAATTTCCTTCTTCATGTTCTCCCACCAGTACAAACTCTTCAAATTCTGGTACATTTTATTCCCTCCAGGATGTACCGTGTACTTAAATCGATGTGTTTCTTCCAAAATTTTCTTCTTAACCCCTTCATCTTTTAGCATTACTATTCGATTCCGAAAACCTCAATACACCATTCACTCCCAAATTAAAATTCGATTTTTCTCCCTTTTTGACTTTCTCCAACCACTTTTGCACTTCAGGATCCCTTCCCCGAGTCTCCTTGATACGTTCTAACAAAGTGGATTTCACAACAATATTTTCCAGAGTTACTTTTCTCGCTTCAAGTCGGGTTCCATATACTAATCTCCTCCAACAAGTGCATATTCTTAATCATCAATCTTGCCACTTGCACTTGACGACTTAAAGTATCGGCCACTATATTGGCTTTTCCTAGATGGTACTTTATCGAGCAATCATAATCTTCCAAGAATTCCATCCACCTTCGTTGTCTTAAATTTAGCTCCTTTGAGAAAACAAATACTTAAAGTTTTTGTGGTCTGTAAAAACCTCAAACGTCACTTCATAAAGGTAATGCCTCCAGTTCTTCAATGCAAATACTACCGCCGCTAACTCCAAATCATGAGTCGGGTAATATTTCTCATGCAACTTTAATTTTCTAGAGGCATAAGCTATCACTTTCTCATTTTGCATTAATACACATCCCAAGCCTTCCTTTGAAGTATCTGTATAGACCACAAAACTATCCTTCCCATTCGGTAGAGCTAATATGGGTGCTCTTTGTCAATCGTCTCTTCAACTCTTGGAAACTTTCTTCACACTTAAAACTCCATATAAATTTTTCACTTTTCTTAGTCAGCACGGTCATGGGTCCAGCAATTCTAAAAAAATTCTTGATAAATCTCCGGTAATACCCTGCTAACCCTATAAAATTTCGAACTTCAGTAAGGTTTCTGGTTGCTTCCATTTAGAGATTGTTTCAACTTTGGTTGGATCCACTTTAATCCCGTCCTTTGAAATTATATGACCTAAGAATGTCACTTCTTTCAACCAAAACTCACACTTGCTAAACTTGGCATATAATTGATGTTTCCTCAAATTTGTAAAACAATTCTCAAATGTTTCTCATGATCCTCCAAGGTCTTAGAGTACATCAGTATATCATCTATGAACACCACAACAAACTAATCCAGATAAGGCTTAAAAACTCAATGCATTAAATCCATAAAAGCTGCAAGTGCATTGGTCAATCCAAACGGCATTACTGCGAACTCGAAATGTCCATACCTCGAGTTAAAAGCAATTTGGGTATATCCTTCTCCAAAGTCTTTAACTGATAGTAACCCTGTCTCAAATCTAACTTCGAGAATACTACTGCCCCTTACAATTGGTCAAACAATTCATCAATATGGGGCAAAGGGTACTTATTCTTAATTGGTAACATCGTTCAAATCTTGGTAATCTATACACAGTTTTAAACTCCCATATTTCTTTTTAACAAACAAGACCGGGGTTCCCCACGGTGAATCACTCTCCTTTATAAAATCCCGCTCTAATAAATCCTGTAATTGCAATTTCAACTCTTTCAATTCAGTTGGAGCCATCCTATACGGCGTCTTAGAAATAGGTGCTACTCCCGTAGTCACATTCAATTTAAAAGCTATTTCCCTTTCGGGGGTAAAGACTCTAACTGTGAGAACCCGCAATTTTTCCTATTTTATTTTATTTTACTGGGTTAATTAATTATTTACTCATCCTTTTTCTCTAAATATTTTATTCCAACCTTTTAGACCAAATTATATGGAACTATGACTTACATGGATTTTAAAAATAACTTGTTATGAAAATTAATTTTGGAAGTGCATTAGAAGTTTAGGGCACAAGTGAAACAAACCCGAGAGGAATTGGGTATGAAACGCGCGCGTGAGCGCACACGCGAGAGTTGACTTTTGAACCACCTTTTGGCCAACAACTTAAGCTTCTCAAGGAAGCTTCATTGGCAGCAATCTCTCTCTCTCTTCACTCTCAAACAGCCGGCCAACCAAGGAAGGAAAAGAACACCAAAAGTTCTTCCATTTCTTGTTTCATTCCTTCACCAAATCACTCCAAACTTTCAACCCATCTTGCAAATAACTTGAAGATTCATTTGAGTTAGGAGAGGGGCTTCATTCTCACAATTTTTCTTGGAGTTCAAAGGGTCAAAAATTTCTGTTTTAGCAATCCAAAGAGGTAACCAACGATCAACCCCTTGAATCTTCGATTATATACGTTAGATTGCACTTATACGGTTGTAGATTCATGTGAGTAACTTATATTGTTGTAGATCTTGTTGTGTGGGCTCTATGAACTCCCACCATGGCTTGATAGACTGATTTGATGAGTTTTGATGTTATTAATGTTGGTTTAGTGCTTAAATTAGTAGAAATAAGTGAGTTTATGAAGGATAGCTCAAAGGAGGTGAAGGGAGAATTTTTCCGTTTCTGCCCCTGTGATGTCCGTGACCCTTAGAGCGAATTTTTGTGGTTCTAATGATTTGGTTATGATGTTTATATGTTGTGTGAGATGTGTAGAAGGTTTTATCAAAAAAATTCATGATTTGGTTGGCCAAATGTTGAGTTTTCGGAAGACAGCAAAACTGGAAATGTTTCCGGTAACTGCTCTGGCAGTATTTTTGTTTTCACTATAACGTTTTGCTCCGACATTGAAATCGAGTGGCGTTTGTGGCAATGGAAACTAGACATTCCCATATTTCTAATGGTATAAAATGCACGTTCGGATTCTGCCTGAGTGATTCATACCAACCTTCTAAAGTTGACTGTCCTGTTTCGCGTCTACACTGGGAGCTCTGTTTTGAGCAGCGAATTGATGCTCAAATATGAGCTAGCTGTGGACAGATTTTTGAAAATGATTTCTTCTAAGAAATTGTAGCTTTATGAATGTAGTTTTCGAAGCTACCAACCATGCTCAATTCCAAGTTGAATCGAGTGAGTTGTGGCCGAAGTTCGAAACTGACTCAGGGATTGAAAACCCTCTTTTTGGGCTAGTTGATGCCTTAATCTTTATTGGGACTTGTTGTTTTGAAATTCTTGGTATTAATCACCTACCAAATGCATATTGGATGTTTATTAGACTTTTTCTTCAAAAATGAACTATGTTTGAGAAAATTTCATTGGCCAAATGTTTGGAAAAAGGAAAAAACAAAGTGCAAGGCAGATTGCCTTGGAAATTTTGGAAACTTTAGTGGCTTTGTCAACTAGTTTCCCAAATGAATTTTTATAGGAAATTTGACAGAGGAATAGCCCTTATATGGTAGGATAATAATACCAAATTTGGTGTCATTTCGAGTCCGTTTCAATGCCCAACCGAAGTCCCAAATTTTAAGTTTCAAATCTGGAAATTGTCCAGTGAACTTCATTTTTGCACCAACTTTGAGCTGCTATTTCTTGATGCTCAAAACTCTGATTCTTATTCTGTTTGTGTTGTTTTAAACCTTGCTTGTAACTCTAATTGAGTTCCAAATTTCAGAGGTCAGATCGAATTCTGTGATTTTTACCGAATTTTCAAAGTTAGCCGAAAACCAACCCAAAACTGTCTTAGTAAGCTTAAGGCAGCAACTTTGAGCTGAGTTTTGGATATCTTCCATTTGGAATCATGGAAAAGTGTCTTCTAGGAACTTTTAGTACTTTGGAAAAAGTTTCCAACGGTATCAAGTTTTCCAATTTTGGACTTGTAGAGAGTGAAATACAATTTTTCCAAGATTGCGTGACAAACCCAAAACTTTCAAATTTAAAGGAAATTGAGTTTTTAGAACTCATCTTTTTCCTTCGATATCACTCGATCATTTTTACACTTGATTTCAAAGATGAAAATCAGATTTCTTTTACACTTTTAAAACTCCGCTTTTGAGTTTCGATTTACGAGTAATTAAGGTTCAATTCATGAATTCTCCTTAGATTGTATACTAGTACAACCTTCTTCGATAAGTAGGGGTTTTAAGTGATATTGTGTAATAGTTGATGGTTATTTGCTCTGGCGCTCAAGGGGACCTTCAAGAGGAACTCGAACTAAACGCCTAAACACTTGTTTGAGCACTTACTCTCTTGTATTGACTAGGTGAGTGTTCCATATAGGAGTACGTGATTTGAATAGTCTATGATATATTTACTCCATGGTCATTATGTGTTAAGTGTTACCGCACTCGTTCTCATTTAAGTAAAATGTACTTGAATTACTCGACATGAAATACTTGAAATGCATATTTACATGAAGCGTTTCAATGATTAACTATGCTATGGCTGCATAAGTCGATTGGAGTGAATCTCCTCGACTCTTAAGTGGTACGAATAGATGGCCAATAGGCGGCCTACTAAGATGAATAACGTCTATCAATTAACCGTGACTACTTACCATTAACTGTTAACGGTTAACCGTTAACCGTAATTACTTACCGTTTACCGATTTATTTGGCTATTTTGATTATTTGATTACTTGATTATTTGATTACCTGATTACCGTAAATTATGTGTTCATACGAAATTACCGCATATTGCTCATGTGTTTAATGTGACAGGCCCCCACCTTCCCCATGGGCGTACCCTAAGGGTTTAGCGAGCTGCCTGCCCAGCTCTCGCCAGGACTGCTAACGGTCACATACACAAAATTCTAGACGTTTCGGAAAAAGAAAAAAAAAATACCGATAAGCAAGGTGAACAAGTACAATTCCAAGAAAAGTATCATATATACACGAGCCAATATATACACATAACCCACTCTAGGTTTTCCAATTCAAAATGAAATGTTCAAGTCCCACATTAGGGTTTCTAAAAGTCGAGGAGCTATACAAAATACAAAAGAATGCCTAACTAGCTCTACTCGCTTCACAAAACTCATGGTTTCCCCAAAAGAATGCCCTGTAAGGAAAACAAAAGTACGAGTGTGAGCTTTCGCCCAATGAGGTACTAAAAGTCATGCATTCAAAGTGCACGTATTAGTCATGCTCAGTTACACATTACGATCAACCATAGAAAGAAAACACAAAATCAATTTCAAAGGAAAGGATACGGGTGGCTCTCGGGAGCCAATTTCCCTTGGCAACTCTTGATCACTTCCCGTTGACTCTCCGTCAACGTTCAACGGACACGTACGACCGTAGATCACCACTTTACTCCCAAACCTTCCACCGAACATTCCCCTACCGGGCCCGAACACCTCACAGTAATCAGAGGGTAATACTCGAGTATACCACAAGGTAGAGGAGCAATCGCTCCACTCGACACACAGTGGACCTCACGGCTCGCTACCTAATCGACCGGCCCTTACCGGCTCGACTCGATAAACGGCCATTAAGGCTTGAGCTCAGTTTTCACAGTGAAGTCGTAGGGTTGATACCCAAAACGACATGAAGCCAGGCATGAATCCAGTTCACAAGCATTCAGTTCAATTCACGCATCTCCAGTAATTCAGTTACACATATAAGAGAACGAGAGCGATTAAAGTACACTCTCGCCTCGAGCACATAAATCACAGGTATCCAATTCAAGGATCCAAGTACAAAATCAAGTAAACACAAGTCATGCATAGTACACTCACACTTAAGTAAGCAAGTCACAAGTTTTCGCCCAACGGTTGTCCGGAATCACCGGCTCGACCTACAAGAAACAAGAAATTACAGTTGAGACTCGAACACGAGTCGAATGCCTCTTAAGTGAACTACTAAAGCAAAATGCAAATATGACTCAAAAATGAAAAATACTTTGATTTTTTAAGGCCAAAGGTGTAGTAAACTCTCAAACCTAAGAGGAAAAAGGAAAGTAAGAATAATTCTAGGAAAACAGGATTTTCCAGCTTTGCGCGCTCTCATTGGAAAAATCATATCTCACAGGTCTTAAGGCCAAAATTAATAAAATTTATACCGTCGGAAAATACACTCAAAGGGGTACAATTACTTAGAAGACATGTTTACAAGATTCGAGTCACAAGTTAGTTAAATTCTAGCCTCAAGTCGTAGCACCGTCCAGTCAAAGACAGAACAGGTATGTAATTTTCAGTCAACTTTGGAAAATCACCATAAATCACACAGGCAGAACTAGGGTCTGACATTTTCACGGTTTGTAGCCCTAGGAGTCTAGTTTAAAACGCAACAAACAGAACTAAATTCCGATATTCCTACATCGAGTTATAACAGATTTCCCGAAAACTGTTCAGGAATTCTGGCGGAAATTTGACAGCATTTCCCCTTAAATTCTAGCTTTTCCATCCTACAAACAAACATCAAATCCCATCCAATTCAACCACAATTCACTCATAGGCTACTCAAAAAACTTCATTCCAAGCCAATTGCCATTCCAAACATCAATATAGAAAAGCCCCAATTCATAAACCCTAAAACTGAAATTTTGTGCAAAGCTCGAAATTTCCGCAATTACTCGAAATTCACACACAAGAGCTCCATATGGGCTCATTATTAGACCATCCAACCAAGGTTAGCTAACATTTATCATATAAAACAGAAAAATTCCTCAAAAATCAGAAATTCATACAACTTCCAAATAAACCATAATTTCATCCATAAAATCTAACTACTTAGCCACCATAGGCCATCAATTTGACATTAATGGAACCAAAAGAGAAGTTTCCAAGCAAAACTACCTCTTCCCTCAACAAAGGTGGTAGGCTTAAAGGGTTGGTCTCCAAAACAAGTCCACCAATAGCTCCAATCCTCCTAGGCAAGTGGTTTTTATGGAGTGAATTAAGGTTTTGATGGTTGAATTTCAAGATTGAGCTAGGAATTTGAAGATCAAAGTTGGAGTTTTTCTTTCTTTTTTTTCCTCAAGAAAGTCGGCCAAGGGAGGAGAAAAATGAAGATGCATTGAGTCAAGTTTCTTCTTTTAGTAAAGGTGAAAAATGGTCAAAGTCCAAGCTCCAATGAAATTGCGACACGTGGCGCCTTATTAATTCATTCCTATCTTCTTGTCTCCACCAAGTTTAATTCATCCAAGTAACCTCTAATCACCTACTAACATCTAGTAATTAAATCTCAGTACGCAAAACTTGACCTGATTGGTCGAATTTCTCTCACTTAACGCACTAGCGGGTCCCACGTGCACTATTCACTCCAAAAATTTCGAAAATTGACTTTTGCTAGAAAAATATTTTAAAAACCCTATTTACTCATAAAAATGTCTAGAATATTCTTAGAAGCAAGAAAATGTGGAAAACGGGTGCAAATGAGTCAAATTGACCTAGAAATAAATAAAATTTACGGGTTCTCACACTCTCTCCCCCTTAAAGAATTTCGTCCCCCGAAATTTCTCACCTGAGTTATCAAACAGTTCAGGGTATTTTTTTTGTATTTCTTCCTCTACCTCCCAGGTTGCCTCTTCTATACCGTGGTTCCTCCATAACACCTTCACCAAAGGAATATTTTTATTTCTCAGCTCCTTAACCTTTCTGTCGAGTATTTGTACAGGTTTCTCCTCATAGGTCAGGGCTTCATCTACCTCAATCTCTTCTGATCGTAAAGATGTGGGTTGGATCTTGATGGTACTTTTTGAGCATTGAGACATGAAAGACGTCGTGAATCCTGGATAAGTTTGGAGGTAACTCGAGACGGTACGCCACTTTTCCAACTCTTTGAAGGACTTTAAAGGGTCCTACAAATCTAGGTTGCAGTTTCTTCCCTCTACCTGCCGTGATACTTCGCAATGGCGTGACCTTAAGAAACACACGATCTCCAACTTCAAACTCCAAATCTTTTCCTTCGGTTGTCTGCATAGCTCTTCTGGCGGCTTTGAGCGGTTTGGAGTCTTTGGCGAATTAGTTTAACCTTTTCTCGGGCATCCTCCATCCATGGAATGATTGTCGGATCTAAGGCTTTCTTTTCCCCTACTTCATCCCAATAAATCGTGCGAACGCACTTTCGACCATAAAGGCTTCATACGGTGCCATTTGGATTGACGAGTGGTAACTATTATTGTAGGCAAATTTCTA
Organism: Coffea humblotiana; assembly: GCA_023065735.1. Taxonomy (NCBI): domain Eukaryota; kingdom Viridiplantae; phylum Streptophyta; class Magnoliopsida; order Gentianales; family Rubiaceae; genus Coffea; species Coffea humblotiana. Next base: position 40,004,587 of record CM041209.1, on the reverse strand, counting down.
CTAACGTCATGTGTTGACCCCAATTACCCCCGAAATCCAAAATACAGGTTCGCAACATGTCCTCAAGAGTTTGAATAGTTCGATCAGATTGTCCGTCGGTTTGGGGGATGGTAAGTGGTGCTTAGGTTGAGTTTGGTTCCCAAGGTCTCCTGAAATTTCTGCCAGAATCTAGACACGAAACGTGGATCCCTATCCGAGACAATACTCACAGGAATCCCATGCAGTCTCACAATTTCACTCATGTACAGTTGGGCCAATTTCTCCAGAGAGTATTGCATGTTTATGGGTAAGAAATGGGCTGATTTGGTTAGTCTATCCACGATCACCCACACGGCATCATGTCCTTTTTGGGTTCTAGGCAGACCAGAAACGAAGTCCATGGTGATGTTTTCCCACTTCCACTCAGGTATTTCTAATGGTTGCAACAATCCAGAAGGCTTTTGGTGTTCCGCTTTCACTTGCTGGCAAACAAGGCAGGTTTGCACGTACTGGGCTATTTCCCTCTTCATCTTATTCCACCAGTACAGCTTCCTTAACTCCTGATACATCTTATTACCACCTGGATGGATCGTGTATTTTGATCGATGGGCTTCCTCCAAAATCTCCTTTTCAAGGTTTCACTCTCTGGTACCACTATTCGATTTCGATATTTCAATATCCCCTCAGAGCTCACATTAAAGTCGGGCAACTCCCCTTTCTCCGCCTTATCGCTCCATTTTTGGGTCATCGGGTCCTCTTTTTGAGCCTCTTTGACTCGTTCCAGAATAGCAGAGGTTACTCGAACGTTCCCTAAGATTACCCTTTGACGTTCCACCCTAGGGTTCCACTCACTCACTTCTTCTAACATTTCCCACTCTTTAACCATTAACCCTGCTATTTGAGCCTTTCGACTTAAGGCATCAGCCACTACGTTTGCCTTTCCCGGATGGTAATTAATGGTACAGTCATAGTCTTCTAAGAACTCCATCCATCGCCTTTGTCTCATGTTTAGCTCTTTTTGGGAGAATAGGTATTTAAGGCTTTTATGGTCAGAGTAAACCTCAAAAGTCACCCCATACAGGTAGTGTCTCCACTTTTTCAGGGCGAAGGACAACTGCGGCTAATTCTAGGTCAGGGTTGGGTAATTTTGCTCATGAGGTTTCAGTTTCCTAGAGGCAAAGGAAATCACATTCTTATTCTGCAATCAATACACACCCTAAGCCTTCCCCGGAAGCATCAGTATACACAGAAAACTATCTCTTCCCATTAGGTAGGGCTAAAATAGGAGCTACGGTTAATCTTCGCTTCAATTCCTGGAAACTACTCTCACACTCATCATCCCACATAAAACGCCCGTTCTTCTTGGTCAAATTGGTTAAAGGGCTAGCAAGTTTCGAAAAGTCTTTGATAAACCGCCGGTAATATCCAGCTAACCCTAGAAAACTACGGATCTCAGTGGGAGTTTTCGGGTCGTTTCCACTCGGTTACAGCCTCTACCTTTGTCGGGTCTACAGTAATGCCCTCTTTCGAGATCACATGCCCCAAAAATGAAACTTTCTCCAGCCAAAATTCACACTTACTAAACTTGGCATACAACTGGTGATCTCTTAGGGTTTGTAAGACTAGCCTCAGATGTTCCTCATGCTCCTCACGGGATTTAGAGTAGACCAAAATGTCATCAATGAAAACGACGACAAATCGGTCCAAGAAGGGTTTAAAAACTCTGTGCATTAGGTCCATGAAGGCAGCAGGGGCATTGGTCAAACCGAAGGGCATAACGGCAAATTCGAAATGCCCATATCGAGAATTGAAAGCAGTTTTAGGTACGTCCTCCTTCCTAATCAACAATTGGTAATACCCCTGTCGGAGGTCTAGTTTGGAAAAGACTACCGCTCCCTGTAATTGGTCAAATAGCTCATCAATGTGGGGCAGTGGGTATTTGTTCTTAATGGTAATGTTGTTCAACCCTCGATAGTCTATACACAACCTCAACGTCCCATCTTTTTTCTTCACGAACAACACAGGGGCTCCCCACGGAGACCCACTCTCTCGGATAAACCCTCGCTCTAACAAATCCTGCAATTGTAGTTTCAACTCCTTAAGTTCAGCAGGTGCCATTCGATAGGGAGTTTTAGAAATAGGCGACGCTCCAGGTAGCAAATCGATCTTAAACTCTATCTCTCTTTCCGGAGGTAGGGTTACTAGTTCGTCTGGGAATACGTCTGGGTACTCACTCGCAATAAGTACATCATCTACCTTCAACTTATCAACGGGAGTGTTTATAAGAAAGGCTAGAAACCCTTGCGCTCCTTTACTTAACAATTTCCTAGCCCTAATGCCCGAAATTAATGCAGATGAGGCAAGACTACCCCTCACATCTAGCCTCAAAGTAGCTTCCCCAGGTATACGAAATTCCACTACTTTTCTCTTACAGTCAAGTTGGGCATCGTACTTAGCTAACCAATCCATCCCCAGTATGACATCGTATCCTTTAATGGCTAAGCTTACCAAATTCCCCAGTAATTTTCTCTCTCCTACCCAAATCTCACAATTTGCATACATTGTACTAGAAATTAACCGTTGGTTTCCCGTAGGAGTACTAACTTCCAACTCGTAGGGTAAACTAACAGGGTTTATATCAATATCGCACATAAAATCGGGATTTACAAATGAATGGGTGGCACCGGGGTCAATTAAAATCCTAGCTAGACGATGGAAAACAGGGATAGTACCTTCTATCACTCCAGAAGAATCAGGGATTTGGTGTTGCTCGAGGGAGTACACTCGAGCAGGCACTTTTGGTTTGGTCCCCTCTGTTTTAGGTGGGTTGGAGCTGGCTCTCGAGGACTGGGGGGTCGCTCTCTGTTCACGGGGTAATACAGGGCAGGTAGCTATCTGGTGCTCCGCGCTCCCACAGCGCAGGCATTTCCTCTCTTTCCTCCAGCAGTTGTCCTCAGTATGATTTGGTTTCCCGCAGAATCCACAAGGTCCTCGGGAAACAGAAGTTGAACTTCCTTGCGAGGCACCCCTCTGCTGGCCTCGCCCAAATGATCCACCCCTCGAAGGCGTCCCTCTCGACGTCCCCGAAAACCTTCCTCCACCAAACCCTCGCCCAGACTTGGGAGGGTTACTTCGCTCACCCTGACCAGAGCTACTTCCAGGGAACCCCCGCTTCCTCACCTGGAAGTTCCTAACTTGTAGCCTCGCGTTTTCTACCCTTAGCGCCTTTTCTACCGCCTCACTAAAGGTAGCGATCTGGGCGACGGCCAGATCTTTCTGGATCTCCACATTCAATCCTTGGGTAAAACGCCGGATCCTTCGTTGCTCCGTCACTATAAGTTCAGGAGCAAATTTTGATAAACGCGTGAACTGGCTCTCATACTCAGCCACCGATTGCGTGCCCTGGCGTAATCTAAGGAACTCATCTTCCTTCTTTTCCTGGACCAACGGCGGGAAGTACTTTGCATTAAATTCTCGGATGAAGTTCGCCCATGTCCGTGGCGTCATCTCTCTTTCCCACTTCGTCCGTATTATGTTCCACCAGGAACGGGCAGCTCCCTCCAGTTGAAAGACAGCAAAAGTAACCTGTCTTTCCTCCGAATAGTGTAGGGCCGCAAAAATGTCTACCATTTTCTCCAACCAGCGTTCGGCCACATCCGGATCAGGCCCTCCCAAGAATTTCGGCGGGGGAGAACTTTTGAAACCTCTCGAGGGCTCGATCCTCGCTCTCTACATGCTCGCCAGGGTTCCCAGGGTTATGGACAGGGTGCTGGCCTTGATGCTCCACTACGTGGGCCAACAAATCAGTTATCCTCTGGATAGCGGAGGCTACTTGCACGTTTGGGTCGATCCTAGGTTCAGGATTATGCTCAGATGTGGGTTCCCGATTAACCCTATCAGATGATGGTTGCCTACTACTGTGACCACGGCCTCGGCCACTACGAGTTCCTTCCATATCTTAGGTTCAAAATCTAGACCGAAACACGAGTACAATATCACAATGGGAAGTAAATGAAAGCAAGTAACAAGAACTGAGCTTTAAACACCAAGATCAAGACAATTATCACATAAACATACTATACAAGTTGTACAGTAGCAGTCAACCAAATATATACAAACAATCCCGTGAAAGTAGCGGGGCAATCAAAACACATGTACAAAGCTAGGTCAAACAAAAGCAGCTAATAAATAGCTTTCTCCTAGCTAATCCCCACACGGGATCAAAACGCGGCTCAAAGGAGCCTAACCTAGTTCGCTACGGAGCACACAGACTCTCCTCCGTTACTGGAACTAGGTGTACTTCCCCCGTCGGACGTACTCTCACTCGACGCCTCCCTTTGCCTATTCGCGCCGATTACGCCCTGAATGAGTGCCTCACACTCATTTATGATGCCTCCCGTTCTATCTCGTACCACCCTAGTTACCCTCGTAAGTTGGTCGGTGGCTACCTGCAGTTGCCCTCTAAGAGCGTCAGTTCGCTCTTGTTCCTCAATCACATCACCCTCGAGCTCGCGGATTCGGTCCGCTTGCATGTGCATGATTCCCCTCAGCCTAACCATCTCGGTATGATCCCGAGCGGTGGCTCGCCTAAGTCGTCTACGCTCGTCGAGCACGGCGATGACTACTCGGTCTATATACGAGTAGTTCTGGCATCGGGCACAGCGGCGAGTCCGACTAGCGGCACTCCACCGGCGAATGGGTCCTCCAGGTCTCTCCTGGTAGTCCACAATGCGAAAGCGTCTCTGCGGCGGCACACCTCCGCCCTCAGGGCTCGATCCAGCCATAACCTACAAGAACGAGTTAAAATTCAACCTTAGGCGAGGAAATCATACTTAATGGTGCCCTAACACGATCCTTAAAGGTACTAAAACAAATTTCTAACTTGCCCAAGTTATTTCTAACCTAGGCTCTGATACCACCTGTGACAGCCCCACCTTCCCCATGGGCGTACCCTAAGGGTTAGCGAGCTGCCTGCCCAGCTCTCGCCAGGACTGCTAACGGTCACATACACAAAATTCTAGACGTTTCGGAAAAAGAAAAAAAAAATACCGATAAGCAAGGTGAACAAGTACAATTCCAAGAAAAGTATCATATATACACGAGCCAATATATACACATAACCCACTCTAGGGTTTTCCAATTCAAAATGAAATGTTCAAGTCCCACATTAGGGTTCTAAAAGTCGAGGAGCTATACAAAATACAAAAGAATGCCTAACTAGCTCTACTCGCTTCACAAAACTCATGGTTTCCCAAAAGAATGCCCTGTAAGGAAAACAAAAGTACGAGTGTGAGCTTTCGCCCAATGAGGTACTAAAAGTCATGCATTCAAAGTGCACGTATTAGTCATGCTCAGTTACACATTACGATCAACCATAGAAAGAAAACACAAAATCAATTTCAAAGGAAAGGATACGGGTGGCTCTCGGGAGCCAATTTCCCTTGGCAACTCTTGATCACTTCCCGTTGACTCTCCGTCAACGTTCAACGGACACGTACGACCGTAGATCACCACTTTACTCCCAAACCTTCCACCGAACATTCCCCTACCGGGCCCGAACACCTCACAGTAATCAGAGGGTAATACTCGAGTATACCACAAGGTAGAGGAGCAATCGCTCCACTCGACACACAGTGACCTCACGGCTCGCTACCTAATCGACCGGCCCTTACCGGCTCGACTCGATAAACGGCCATTAAGGCTTGAGCTCAGTTTTCACAGTGAAGTCGTAGGGTTCATACCCAAAACGACATGAAGCCAGGCATGAATCCAGTTCACAAGCATTCAGTTCAATTCACGCATCTCCAGTAATTCAGTTACACATATAAGAGAACGAGAGCGATAAAGTACACTCTCGCCTCGAGCACATAAATCACAGGTATCCAATTCAAGGATCCAAGTACAAAATCAAGTAAACACAAGTCATGCATAGTACACTCACACTTAAGTAAGCAAGTCACAAGTTTTCGCCCAACGGTTGTCCGGAATCACCGGCTCGACCTACAAGAAACAAGAAATTACAGTTGAGACTCGAACACGAGTCGAATGCCTCTTAAGTGAACTACTAAAGCAAAATGCAAATATGACTCAAAAATGAAAAATACTTTGATTTTTAAGGCCAAAGGTGTAGTAAACTCTCAAACCTAAGAGGAAAAAGGAAAGTAAGAATAATTCTAGGAAAACAGGATTTTCCAGCTTTGCGCGCTCTCATTGGAAAAATCATATCTCACAGGTCTTAAGGCCAAAATTAATAAAATTTATACCGTCGGAAAATACACTCAAAGGGGTACAATTACTTAGAAGACATGTTTACAAGATTCGAGTCACAAGTTAGTTAAATTCTAGCCTCAAGTCGTAGCACCGTCCAGTCAAAGACAGAACAGGTATGTAATTTTCAGTCAACTTTGGAAAATCACCATAAATCACACAGGCAGAACTAGGGTCTGAAATTTTCACGGTTTGTAGCCCTAGGAGTCTAGTTTAAAACGCAACAAACAGAACTAAATTCCGATATTCCTACATCGAGTTATAACAGATTTCCCGAAACTGTTCAGGAATTCTGGCGGAAATTTGACAGCATTTCCCCTTAAATTCTAGCTTTTCCATCCTACAAACAAACATCAAATCCCATCCAATTCAACCACAATTCACTCATAGGCTACTCAAAAAACTTCATTCCAAGCCAATTGCCATTCCAAACATCAATTATAGAAAAGCCCCAATTCATAAACCCTAAAACTGAAATTTTGTGCAAAGCTGGAAATTTCCGCAATTACTCGAAATTCACACACAAGAGCTCCATATGGCTCATTATTAGACCATCCAACCAAGGTTAGCTAACATTTATCATATAAAACAGAAAAATTCCTCAAAAATCAGAAATTCATACAACTTCCAAATAAACCATAATTTCATCCATAAATCTAACTACTTAGCCACCATAGGCCATCAATTTGACATTAATGGAACCAAAAGAGAAGTTTCCAAGCAAACTACCTCTTCCCTCAACAAAGGTGGTAGCTTAAAGGGTTGGTCTCCAAAACAAGTCCACCAATAGCTCCAATCCTCCTAGGCAAGTGGTTTTTATGGAGTGAATTAAGGTTTTGATGGTTGAATTTCAAGATTGAGCTAGGAATTGAAGATCAAAGTTGGAGTTTTTCTTTCTTTTTTTTTCCTCAAGAAAGTCGGCCAAGGGAGGAGAAAAATGAAGATGCATTGAGTCAAGTTTCTTCTTTTAGTAAAGGTGAAAAATGGTCAAAGTCCAAGCTCCAATGAAATTGCGACACGTGGCGCCTTATTAATTCATTCCTATCTTCTTGTCTCACCAAGTTTAATTCATCCAAGTAACCTCTAATCACCTACTAACATCTAGTAATTAAATCTCAGTACGCAAAACTTGACCTGATTGGTCGAATTTCTCTCACTTAACGCACTAGCGGGTCCCACGTGCACTATTCACTCCAAAAATTTCGAAAATTGACTTTTGCTAGAAAAATATTTTAAAAACCCTATTTACTCATAAAAATGTCTAGAATATTCTTAGAAGCAAGAAAATGTGGAAAACGGGTGCAAATGAGTCAAATTGACCTAGAAATAAATAAAATTTACGGGTTCTCACATTTAAATGTTAAATGTTGCTTATAATTGCTCTTATGAAATTGCCATCATTTTAAGGCGAGTGTGTACTTTATCTCACTCGTCCTACGAAAATGACAAATTATTACCGTTTACCAATTTATTTGATTACTTGTGCATGTTGTAAGCTCTAAACTGAACTGGGCCCTACCCTTGGTTACTAACCTGCTCGAGCCAGGACTGGACTCGGTCGGGTAGGTTGGAACCCTGGGACACCGTTTCGATATACTCGAGTACTACCACTTGAGGGATAAGGTGATGGCCAGACAACCGAGAGGATCACTAAAGTCATAAGGTGAAATTGACCGAAATGGTTCCACTGGAACACCGTATCCTTCAATGTGTGTTTATTTTTGCATATTAATAACTGTATCATGCTAATGTGCTAAGATGCAATCTTGAACCATGCTTGTATTATACTCAAATTACTCGTACAATGATAACTATTCCATGTTAATGTGCCAAATATGCAACCTGGAACCATATATGTGGTATGCTCAAATTACCTGATTTATTAGAACTGTTAGAGTGTCTTGGAACCTCACTCGGCTGTGTAGCTCATTCCACGTTTTTGTTTTCCTTAACAGGGTTCGAGACCAAGAGTGCTCGTGAATAGTACTAGATTATTTTCTTTTGAAGACTTTAAGTTGTATTATAACGGATGGTTGTAGTACATATTCTTTTGGATTGTATTAAGCTTGAAAGCTAAGTACTTGTAAGCGTGAAATATTTTGGAGTACGTTAATTATATATTGAAGTTATTTGATGTATTTCGAGCTTTTGAATTATGGATTGTAGTGAGTCCTAGCGAGAGTTGGGCAGGCGTCCCGCGGATACCCTTTGGTTCGCCTTAGGGAGAAGTGGGGGCATCACAGTTGGTATCAGAGCTTAGGCTTCAGATCTTTGTAGTGTATCCTAAGCTTAAAAGTTTAGGATGCCGGACTGTGGGACTAGTTTGAAAGTTTGGTGACTATTTGTTAGGGATGAAAATCAGAGCCATTTCGCGGGGTTTCTGCGCGGGATGAGCTTGGGCCAAGTGATGATATGGTCTTTATTATATGAATGAATAAAGACCTAATTGCTCTTCTAGGGCATAAGCTGTGAATCATGATTGTGATAGGTATAAAACCTTTATTTTGATACTTGGAGGAAAATAAGATATGTACGTTGGGTAGGAATCTTAAATGTGGTGAATTACTCTTAGGACCGGCCAGATCGAGTTGTGAATTACCTTGTTTCGGATTCTTGTACCCGAGTACCTAAGAGTTGAGGGCAATCCTAATGACTTGAGATCTCCATTGTGGGGGAATAAGAATGAATCGATATTTCACGTGAATAGTTATAAAAAACCAATACTCGTTTGGTTAAGATGGCCTAATAATTAAGAGCAGGAGGTGGAAAGGATCATGACCCAGAGGATCCTAGTACTGGGAATGAAGTTGAACGTGTTAGAGAATGGGAATCATCTAATTCCAATTAATCCAGTGAAGCACAATTTGTGATCTTTGTAGTGAGACGATGGGAGTAGAACTTAAGAGTTTGTGCCTTAGAGATGAATGTACTTTTGATAATCACCTGTTTACCTTTGTTTACTAACTTGGATTTGGTATGAACTTTACTTGATTATAACTTGTGTTATGATTTAATGAGATCTAGTTTATGTTTGACTTGTATGGTGACAATGTTATTTGTACAAGTGATTCTATTTTCTTTTTAAAGTTGTTACTCGTATATGTGAGTAGTCCATATTATGGTTTAGTGTGAGATTTATGCATATGCGTATAGATTAGCTGTGAACATGGAAACTAGAGGACAACGAAAGGGACGTCAACCTAGACAACCTCGAAATCAAAGAGTAGATAATGGGTCCGATATTGATCAAAACACCGAACCAAGAGCTGAAGAAGGAAATGACCAAATTGGATTAGTTTTAACTCACATGACGGATGTACTAGAGCTTTTGGTAGCTCAACAGGGCCAGGGAGTTGGACAATGAAATCAACCTGGAAACCAAGAGATAGGGGAGGATCGAGCTTTAGAGCAGTTTTAGAATTCTTCCCACCCAAATTTTCTGGAGGACCTGACCCAGAAGTGGCTGAGAATTGGTTAGAAAATATAAGGAATATATTCGATGCCTTGGACTACACAGAGGAAAGACAAGTCACTTTTGCTGTATTTCAACTTGAAGGAGCAGCCCGAGCCTGGTGGAATGTTATAAGAAATAAGTGGAAAAGAGATCAAACTTCAAGAATTTGGATAAACTTTGTGCGAGAGTTTAATGAGAAATTTCTCCTTCCACTTGTCCAAGAAAAGAGAGAAGACGATTTTATAAAGTTTCGTCAATAAACTTGAGTGTGGCTGAGTACGAAACACGATTCACAAAATTATCTACATATACTCCAGAATTGGTGGTTACGGAACGGAAGAGAATAAGGTGGTTTATCCAAGGATTAAATTTAGAAATCCAAGATACCCTTGCCGCAGCACAGATTGAAATATTTAGTGACGCTCTCGAGAAAACGCAAAGAGTAGAGAGCATAAAATCTCAACTGGAAGCCTTTCAAGCAAGAAAAAGAGACGTATCCGATAGTAGACTAAGAGAAATTGGACCACCATCCAAAGTTACAAAAGGTGTGGATGGAATAAAACTATTACTTCCTGCACCACTCATGATAAAGGAACCAGAAGGGACTATATCACGAAGAGCTCCAGTAGGACAGATACAACCAAAGAAAACCTCGCAAGCAAGTCAAGTCACAACGCCTCGTCTGACCTGTGGATATTGTGGAAGGACAAATCATACCGAAGAAAACTGCTGGCTGAATGGACGAAAGTGTATGGGATGTGGGAGCACCAACCATAAAATTCACGACTGTCCAAAGTGGTATTCAGAGAAACAACTACTTCACAAGGAAATAGAACTATCCCTCGACGAGTCAATGGAGGAGGAAACCAGCCAGCGGCATCTGCAAGAACACATGTAATGATCACGCAACAAGGTTCAGGGTTATCCGAGATTACAGAAGGTATGAATTTCGAGAATGAAATTCTTTTAAGGAGGGAAGGTTGTGAGGACCCGCAATTTTTCCTATTTTATTTTATTTTACTGGCTTAATTAATTATTTACTCATCCGTTTTCTCTAAATATTTTATTCCAACCTTTTAGACCCAATTACATGGAACTATGGCTTACATGTATTTTTAAAATAACTTGTTACGAAAATTAATTTTGAAAATGCATTAGAGGTTTAGTGCACAAGTGAAACAAATCTGAGAGGAATCGGGCACAAGTGAAACAAACCCGAGAGGAATTGGGTATGAAACACGCGCGTGAGCGCACACGCGAGAGTTGACTTTTGAACCATCTTTTGGCCAACAACTTAAGCTTCTCAAGGAAGTTTCATTGGAAGCAATCTCTCTCTCTCTTCACTCTCAAACAGCCGGCCAACCAAGGAAGGAAAAGAACACCAAAAGCTCTTCCATTTCTTGCTTCATTCCTTCACCAAATCACTCCAAACTTTCAACCCATCTTGCAAATAACTTGAAGATTCACTTGAGTTATGAGAGGGCTTCATTCTCATGATTTTTCTTGGAGTTCAAAGGGTCAAAAATTTCTGTTTTAGCAATCTAAAGAGGCAACCAACGATCAACCCCTTGAATCTTCGATTATATACGTTAGATTGCACTTATACGGTTGTAAATTCATGTGGGTAGCTTTATATTGTTGTAGATCTTGTTGTGTGGGCTCTATGAACTCCCACCATGGGTTGATGGACTGATTTGATGAGTTTTGATGTCATTAATGTTGGTTTAGTGCTTAAATTAGTAGAAATAAGTGAGTTTATAAAGGATAGCTCAAAGGAGGTGAAGGGGAGAATTTTTCCGTTTTTGCCCCTGTGATGTCCGTGACCCTTAGAGCGAATTTTTGTGGTTCTAATGACTTTTTTATGATGTTTATATGTTTTGTGAGATGTGTAGAAAGTTTCATCAAACAATTTCACGATTTGGTTGGCCAAATGTTGAGTTTTCGGCAGAACGCAAAACTGGAAATTTTTCCCGTAACTGCTCTGGCAGCGTTTTTCTTTTCACTATAACGTTTTGCTCCAATGTCGAAATCCAGTGATGTTTGTGTAAATGGAAACTAGATATTCCTAGATTTCTAATGGTATAAAATGTACTTTCTGATTCCACCTGAGTGATCCGTACCAAACTTGTAAGGTTGACTGTCCTGTTTCGCATCTACACTGGGAGCTCTGTTTTGAGCAGAGAATTGATACTCAAATATGAGCTAGCTGTGGACAGATTTTGAAAATGATTTCTTCTAAGAAATTGTAGCTTTATGAATCTAGTTTTCAACTCCATCAACCACGCTCCATTCCAAGTTGAATTGAGTGAATTGTGGCCGAAGTTCAAAACTGACTTAGGGATGAAAACCCTCTTTTTGGGCTAGTTGATGCCTTAATCTTTATTGGGACTTGTTGTTTCGAAATTCTTGGTATTAATCACCTACCAAATGCATATTGGATGTTTATTAGACTTTGTCTTCAAAAATGAACTATGTTTGAGAAAATTTCATTGGCCAAATGTTTGGAAAAAGGAAAAACAAAGTGCAAGGCAGATTGCCTTGGAAATTTTGGAAACTTTAGTGGCTTTGTTAACTAGTTTCCCGAATGAATTTTTATAGAAAATTTGACAGAGGAATAGTCCTTATATGGTAGGATAATACTACCAAATTTGGTGTCATTTTGAGTCCGTTTCAATGCCCAACCAAAGTCCCAAATTTTAAGTTCCAAATCTCTAAATTGTCCAGTGAACTTCATTTTTGCACCAACTTTGAGCTGCTATATCTTGGCGCTCAAAACTCTGATTCTTATTCCGTTTGTGTTGTTTTAAACCTTGCTTAAAACTCTAATTGAGTTCCAAATTTTAGAGGCTAGATCGAATTCTGTGATTTTTGCCGAATTTTCAAAGTTAGCCGAAAACCAACCCAAAACTGTCTTAGTAAGCTTAAGGCAGCAACTTTGAGCTGAGTTTTGGATATCTTTCATTTGGAATCATGGAAAAGTGTCTTCTAGGAACTATTAGTACATTGGAAAAAGTTTCCAACGGTATCAAGTTTTCCAATTTTGGACTTGTAGAGAGTGAGATACGATTTTTCCAAGATTGTGTGACAAACCTGAAACTTTCAAACTTAAAGGAAATTGAGCTTTTAGAACTCATCTTTTTTCTTCGATATCACTCGATCGTTTTACACTTGATTTCAAAGATGAAAATCAGATTTCTCTTATACTTTTGAAACCTCGCTTTTGAGTCTCGATTTACGAGTAATTAAGGTTCAATTCATGAATTCTCCTTAGATTGTATAATAGTACAACCTTCTTCGATAAGTAGAGGTTTTAAGTGATATTGTGTAATAGTTGATGGTTATTGCTCAGGCGCTCAAGGGGACCTTCAAGAGGAATTCGAAATGGACGCCTAAACACTTGTTTGAGTACTTACTTTCTTGTATTGACTAGGTGAGTGTTCCATATAAGAGTACGTGATTTGAATAGTCTACGATATATTTACTCCATAGTCATTATGTGTTAATTGTTACCGCACTCGTTCTCATTTAAGTAAAATGTACTTGAATTACTCGACATGAAATACTTGAAATTCATATTTACATGAAATGTTTCAATGATTAACTATGCTATGGCTGCATAAGTCGATTGGAGTGAATTTCCTCGACTCTTAAGTGGTACGAATAGATGGTCAATAGGCGGCCTACTAAGATGAATAATGTCTATCAATTAACCGTGGACTACTTACCATTAACCGTTAACCGTAATTACTTACCGTTTACCGATTTATTTGGCTATTTGATTATTTGATTACTTGACTATTTGATTACCTGATTACCGTAAATTATGTGTTCATACGAAATTATCGCATATTGCTTATGTGTTTAAATGTTAAATGTTGCTTATAATTGCTCTTATGAAATTGCCTTCATTTTAAGGCGAGTGTGTAATTTATCTCACTCGTCCTACTAAAATGACAAATTATGACCGTTTACCAATTTACTTGATTACTTGTGCATGTTGTATGCTCTAAACTGAATTGGGCCCTGCCATTGGTTACTAATCTGCTCGAGCCAGGACTGGGCTCAATCGGGTAGGTTGGAACCCTGGGACATCGTTTCGGTATACTCGAGTACTACCACTTGAGGGATAAGGTGATGGCCAGACAATCGAGGGGATCATTTGAGTCATAAGGTGAAATTGACCGAAATGGTTCCACTGGAACACCGTATCCTTCAATGTGTGTTTATTTTTGCATATTGATAACTGTATCATGCTAATGTGCCAAGATGCAATCTTGAACCATGCTTGTATTATACTCAAATTACTCGTACAATGATAACTATTCCATGTTAATGTGCCAAATATGCAACCTGGAACCATATATGTGGTATGCTCAAATTATCTGATTTATTAGAACTGCTAGAGTGTCTTGGAACCTCACTGGGCTGTGTAGCTCATTCCACGTTTTTGTTTTTCTTAATAGAGTTCGAGACCAAGAGTGCTCGTGAATAGTACTAGATTGTTTTCTTTTGAAGACCTTAAGTTGTATTATAACGGATGGTTGTAGTACATATTCTTTTGGATTGTATTAAGCTTGAAAGCTAAGTACTTGTAAGCGTGAAATATTTTGGAGTACGTTAATTATATATTGAAGTTATTTGATGTATTTCGAGCTTTTGAATTGTGGATTGTAGTGAGTTCTGGCAAGAGTTGGGCAGGCTCCTACGGATACCCTTTGGTTTGCCTTACGGAGAAGTGGGGGCATCACACTAACTCTTCAGGAAAGACATTCGGGTACTCCTTCACTACAGACATGTCCTCTAATCTCGCTTTATCACTAGGTGTATTTATAAGAAAAGCCAAATATACTTGAACTCCTTTACTTAACATTTTCCTAACTCGAATTCCTGAGATAAGTGTAAATGAGGCTAATATACCCCTTACATCCAATTTTAGGATTGCCTCTCTTAGAATGCATAATTCTACCGTTTTTGTCTTACAGTTCAACTGAGCATTTTAACAGGTTAACCAGTCCATTCTTAGGATCACATCATACCCCTTAATTGCTAAACCCATCAGATCGGCCAATAATTTCCATTCACCAACCCAGATCTCACAATCTCTATATATCAAGTTAGCGATTAAACTTTGATCCCCAGTAGGCATTTTAACCTCCAAATCATAAGGTAATTTAATTGGCTTTAGATCTATTCCACTCATGAAATTAGGGTTCACAAACGAATGTGTCGCATCCAAATCAATTAAAACCTTAGCTAAATGGTGGAAAATAGGAATCGTACCTTCGACCACCTCAGCAGCATCGGGAATTTGTTGATGATCCAGTGCATAAACCTTAACCGGTACCTTTGGTCGACTTCCTCCAGCACTAGTTTACTTAGAGGTTGCCTTTCTAGCCTTTGAGTCCTACCTCCTACCTTCAACTTACTTGGACAATTCGCGAATTGGTGTTCGACACTACCACAGACCAAGCACTTTCTTGACTTCCTACAACAATCATTCTCCGAGTGATTTGACTTGCCACAATAACCACAATTAACTTGAGGGGTTACGGCCGAACCACTAGAAGGCACTCCTCTCGATTAAACTGGCCCACTACGACCTCCTCTGCATAGAGCTCCCCTTGAAACTCTTGTGGTCCTTACTCCTTCTATTCCTCTCCCCATCTTAGAAGATGGGGCACTTTTACTAGTCTGACCAGAAGTATAACTAGAAATATTCCTTTTTTTAGAGTAAAAATCTTTAACTTGCATTCTTGCGCTCTCAACTCTTTGCGCTTTCTCCAAAGTTTTAGTAAATGTAGAGATTTGAGCTGCAGCCAAACTCTCCTGAATCTCCACATTAAACTCTTGTACAAAACGTCTTATCCTTTTCTACTCATTAGTCACCAATTCGGAAGCGTACTTAGAAAGTTTAGGGAACTTCCCTTCATACTCGGCTACACTAAGAGTTTCTTGTCTCAACTTAATGAACTCATCCTCCCGCTTCTCTTAGATCAGAGGCGGAAGAAACTTCTCATTAAACTCCCTCGTAAAGTTTTCCCAATTCCAAGGGATTTGCGCTCTCTCCCACTTTCCCTTTATCATGTCCCACTAGGCACGTGCTACTCACTCAAATTGGAAAACAACAAAGTTCACTCGCCTATTTTCGGTATAATCTAAGGCGGTGAATATGTTGGTCATCCTCTCCAACCAGTTCTCCGCTACCTCATGATTAGGTTCTCCAGTGAACTTAGGTGGGTTAAATTTCAAAAACCTCTCCAAAGCTCTATCTTCCCCTCTATTCTGGGCCCCAGGTTAGTTAAGTGGCCCTAGACCCTATCTCTCAGCTAACCATTCAAAGATATCAGTCATTCTATTAATGGCAGTAGTCACTTGGTTACCCTCTAGATTCTCTTGTCTCTGGGTCAGCCTAGTTGCCAATTCCTGATCATCCCCTTGAGGTTGGGTTTGCCTAGTCTCTCGCTCACGATCTCGACCACTCTTTCGTCCATCCATAATTCTAGTTATGCCTAGCGTAAGAAATAAAATAATTACACAAGGAAATACTTAAAATAAGAACCAATCATAAAAACATTTGAAATAACAATAATTTACATATATTAGCACTTTAAAGTCCATTCAATTAGCAAGTCATGGGGTATGCCACAAAAGTACTTTTAGTCATGTACGACTAAAGTAGAGCCAAGTGACTCAAAAGTAGACCACACAATCAAGCAAAATACAATGGCCTATGCACTAGCATCACCCCAACTATTTCTAACTACAAAAGTCAAAAGTCTATCACTCTAGGTCTAGTCCACAGTAGGGCTATCAGGTGGAATCTTCTCCTCAAGGTCCTCCTCCGGGTCTTCCTCTTGAGCCGGACTCTGAACAACGTCCATCATCTCATCAATCAGCATGGTAGTGTCTGGTTGGATCCCAGCGGCCCAATCCCAGACCTCCTCACCTATCCTACTAAGTCGAGCCCTAACTCTCTGAAACTCGTCACGGGCAGCCTCAGCCTTAACCATCTCGTCTACTACTGTCTCCTCTAACTCAGCAATCCTAACACTCTGAGTATTCACCATAATGCTTAGCTCCTCCACCTCCTGAAGTAGAGCTCTGTTGGTATTTACTAACTGGCGACGCTGATCATCAAGAGCAAATATGAGATCATTCAGATAAGCGTATGTCGTCCTACAGATACATCGAGGAAATCTAGTAGAAGACGAGTAACGTACACAAGCTCCTCCACCCTATGCTCTATAGTAAATAGACCTAAGGGGTTCCACGTGGCTATTAGCATGACCATTACCATTAGTAGCAGGTCCTCCATTTCCATTCTCCATCCCTGCAAAACAACAATAATTTCCGGGTTAGAAATTTAGAGTCACTAACTCACTCAAATATAACTTTGGATATAACTAGGTTATCTCATTCCTATTCTTAGAAGTAAAGTTTCTAGTATATCTCCCAAATAGATCTCTAATCTAGTGCTTTGATACCAACTGTGACGCCTCCACTTCTCCCTAAGGCGAATCAAAGGGTA
The DNA here is from genome assembly GCA_023065735.1 of Coffea humblotiana. Lineage (NCBI taxonomy): Eukaryota > Viridiplantae > Streptophyta > Magnoliopsida > Gentianales > Rubiaceae > Coffea > Coffea humblotiana. The sequence continues at coordinate 39,987,359 of CM041209.1, read as the reverse complement.
TCGGCGAGATGCCTGCTCAACTCTCGTCAGGACTCGGTACAAATCCAGTTCAAATTTAAGGTACAATACTAACAATGAAATCGGAATAAAGGCATGAAGTCATTTTCGTATATAAATATTCAATCTTACATCACAAGTTCAAAATACATTCACTTTCCAAAATATACAACTTCCAAAAAGGATGTCTAGACAAATACATTCTAAAATCCTAGTCAAAAGAGCCATCAAGTAGGCTTTTCAATAATCCCTTCCAGTTTAGCTCCTGTTAAGGAAAAACAAATCTAACGGGGCGACCGGATGCTCGTGAGGCCAAGAAAAACATGCAAAAACACATAGTTCAAGTAGCAATGACATTTAAGCAAGAATTAAAGCTGTAACATTCAAGCAATTTACAATTTTTCAATTTAACACATTCAATGAGGATACAGGAGCTTTCAGGAGCTAAGTTCCACTTGCTTCGCCAAACTTCGATCGAATACTTTCCCGCGATGACACTCCGTCAATCGAATCGGTATTTAAGTCCGTAGAACTCCATTTACTTTACAGTTCCGTCCACCATACATTGACACCTCAAGCCCGCTACCTAGAGGTGAACACAAGACCCGCTAGCCTAACATTTAAAAGCAAGAAAGTAAACTTCTCAAGTCCGCTAGCCTAATCCATGTGTAGGGTTCAAACCCTTGCAATAACAACCATAAATCTTGAATCAAATGGAGGGATTGGATGCGTTGATGTGTATACCTCTAGCCTTGCTTGAAACCAGAAATTTTTTATCATAAAAGCTCCAAGAAAACCGCCAAGATGAAGTCTTCCACCAAGCTTAAGCTAATCTCTAAGTGATATGGAAGTTGAGTGAAGATTTTGGAGTGAAATTGTGCAAGAATGGAGCAAGAATGATGAAGAGCTTTCTCTTCTTCTTCCTTGGAGTGTTTCGGCCAAGCTTGATGGGTGAGGAGAGAGAGTGTGGCTGATGAATGAAGCTTCCCTTGGAAGTTTAAGTGTTTTGTGGTTATAATTTGTGCGAAAGTCAACTATGAATAGTACTCGCGCGCGCGCGTTTCGTATCCGTTTTCTCTCGAGTTTGTTTCACCTGTGTACTAAATCTCTAATGTAATTCCTTAACACTATAATTATTCACTCTTAGTAATCTAGTATTAGTTTCTTAAATCTCCACTTAGCCATTTCGACTCGATATACGCGAACTTCCAGTTCGCGCGCGATAAAGCGACATTTAAAAGAAATTCTTGTAACGATAATATAAGTAACTAATACTAGGGTAAATAATCATAAAAATAACTATTTTAGAAATAAAAACACAAGTGCTCACAATTGGAAACAAAGGCAGCAGTTAAATGGCTTCGGGAAGAAGACCAGAACACTGCTTTTTTCCATTTCATGGTCCACCAACGGAGGAACTCGAATTTCATACCTAGGACCCGAGGGAGGTTGGTGCGACTCATTGCCTCAGATCAAATCTTTTACGGTTGCTTTCTTCTCACAGTTGGGGGAGTCTTGCCGGTCCTTCCTTTTGTGGTACCTATAGTTGATGGTGTGGGTAATGGTAGGATGCAAGATCAGTCGAATACGGAGGAAGTTATAGTGATAGTTTTCACCATGGATGTCAACAGCGCACCAGGCCCGGATGGATTCGGTGCTAGCTTTTACCAATTTTACTGGGATATTATAAGAGAGGACCTGATATCCACAGTTCATGATTTCTTTAAAGGGGTTAAGCAGCCTAAGGGTTGGTCAAGCTCACTGCTAGTTCTCATCCCTAAAGTGGAAAAGGCTTCACCAGTGGCAGGATTTTTGTCCGATCAGTCTCTGTGACATGAATTCCAATATTATCTCCAAAATCCTTGCCAATAGGATCAATGCTTTGCTCCCGTCACTTATCTCTCCTTGGCAGACAGGTTTGTCCCGGGTTGAGGTATTTTAGATAACATCTTACTCGCTCAAGAGTTGGCTCTTGATTTAGATAGACACCTTTATGAGCCGAACTTGCTTTTAAGCTCGACATGGAGAAGGCTTACGATTGGGTGGAGTGGCCTTTTTTGCTCTTTATGCTTCGACAATTTGGTTTTAGTGAGTAGGTTGTCGATTTACTTTTTCGAACATTCTCGAATTCCTAGTTCTTAGTGTTGGTCAATGGAGAACTGGTGGGGTTTTTTCAATCCTCTCGAGAAGTAAGACAAGAGGATCCGATCTCCCCTACTTTATTCCTCTTTGTGGTCGAATTTAGGCAGGGGCATTCATAATCTGTTCCTGGCAAAAGATAGCAGATTCTTTGCGTTGGCAGGCTCTCGTGTCCCATATCTAGCTTTTACAGACGATACGATAATACTCACCCGTTGTTTGACTGATGCATTGACTACAATCCGTGATTTCTTGGCCTTGTACGAGTCCCTCTTGGGATAGAAGGTTAACCTAGAGAAGAGGTTCCTTTGTGCCTTCATTGCGAATGTCAGGGGATCACATCCAACTTATGAGGTCGATTTTGGATTTTCGAGAGCAATGGTTACCGTTTAAGTACTTGGGGATCCCGTTGTTCAAGGGCTGGTTAAGGTGTGTGCTGTTTGATGATTTACTATCCAAAGTATGCTAACGACTTTTTCACTAGAGCACGAAGATGCTCTCCAAGGGAGGTAAGATAATCCTTAATCGTCTTGTTTTGAGTTCGATTCCATTGTATTTACTTCAAGCTATTTGCCCGCCTAAGGCTATTGTTGCGTCTTTAGGTAGAGTTTGTAACGCCTTTCTTTGAGATAACAATATGTTATGGTTAGTAAACGAATCCATTGGGCAACTTGGGAGAAAGTTTGCTATCTAGTAGAGGAGGGCGGTTTGGGTTTCCGCTCCTTCGCTGATGTTCTTAGGGCCTTCGCTTGCAAGTTGTGGTGGAAATTATGGAGGAATGATTCGATTTGGGCTGATTTCATGCACCACAAGTATGTTAGGGGTTGTCATCTTGCTCTCGTGCAGGTAGAGCGGCCCCCAGTCATATGGCAATCAGTTGGAAGAGATTCACGAGTTTGCTGAAGGCTGTATCGTTAGTGTTTAGGTGAAGGTCTAGTCGACTTTTGAAATGATAGATGGTGCATTGAGATACCGTTGGCTCGCTTGTTGGGGTTGGTTGATGCGCCTCATATTCTAGTTGGTGAGCTCTACCTATCTGATGGGTGGGATGTGCGTAGTCTCCATCAATGGCTTCCGAGTTATATTGTTGAGGGTATCTTAAAGTTACAAATTTCTACGGACTTGAAGGATCAAATAGTATGGGAGGGTTCCCCTACAGGGGAGTTTTCAGTCTTCTCCGCTTGGGATGAGCTTCGCTAACGGCACAACCTCTCTCTCGTGGATACAAGGGTTTGGAGTCCAGTGGTCCCACATAAAGTCTCTTCCTTCATTTGGAGGCTACTTCGTGGCTGGCTCGCTTTAGATGACAAGCTTCAGCGGAATGGCATCCTTTGGTTTCTAGATGCTTTTGCTGCGGCTGTGCTGGTGAAACATCCGAACACGTTTTTGTCTCAAGGCTGTTAGCATCTGGGGTCTGGACTCATTTCGCCCGTATGTTTGGTGTATTACAAGATAGGCCCTCATGGCATCTCATCTAGATCAGTCTCGTGGTTCCTCTCACACCAAATGGTCGCAAATAACCACATCCGGATCGTCGTTCCTCTACTTGTGCTATGGTGTATTTGGCAAGCCAGAAATAGTGCATGGTTCGAGAATTCTCACTGGAGGGTGGAACACATTATATGGCAGGTTCGTAAGCTAGTGGATCAGTTGAACAGTAGCAGGGATGCTATAGAGGTGCTCGTTCTGAGGGGATTGGGATTGCATTTGGGCTCAGGGGATTTCGGCTAGACCAATTGTGCTTAGCCACTTTTGGTCGCTTGGGAATGGCCTCCGGAGCTGTCTCTGAAGCTCAACACGGATGCCAGTGTAACTTTGTCAGGTTGGCTTTGGTGGTGGGCTATTAAGGTCCCATACTGGCGGCATGGTTTTGCGTTTTGCAAGGAGTTTGGTGATCAGGATATTATCATGGCAGAAGCTTTGTCTCTGCTAAGTGGATTGAGGGTTTGCCGGAAAAGAAATTTTAGAAGTTTTGGGGCTGAGGTTGATTCTAAATCTGTAGTTGCGATAGTATCCTCTGATTCACTAGCAAGGTGGCCGCTTTGCAACATAATTTGTCAAATCCGGGCGCTCTTGTCAGAGTTGAAGGTTCCCCTATCCCATGTTTTAGGCAAGCTAATAGGGCAGTAGATGCAATTGCCACCTCTCAGTCTGGGTCTGACTAGTTGTGCTCTTCGGAGGAAAACCGTGCCTCGCATGGTTAGAGCGGTGATTAGGTTGGACAAGTTATTAGTCCCTTCGATTAGGCTTCAATATGCAAAAATAATGTATCAGCAGCTAATTCGTTACCTTGATTAATAAATTTAGGGGTGAGCTCCCTCTTTTTTTTAAAAAAACCTATTGGATCTTAAGAAAATAAAAGAATTAAAATATGATATTTATGGAGAAGAAATAGGAATATAATAAAAGGTGAAACAAAGAGTGGAACAAGGAGTGGGACAGAAGATCCATCGTGCGATTGGAATTGTATTAAAATGTAAATTGGGTTATATGGTTTTTGTATATGGAGTTTATTTGAAAAGTTGAGTTTTTATGCCTACAAAAATTGATGAAAATGGATATTTTGTGCCTGAAGCTGCTAAAGTATTTAGTATAGACACGAGGAAATAATCATCAAGAATATGTTTGTATTATGACCCAAAATTTTGTTAGCCTTTCTTTCATTATAATTATTAGGCCCAAGATTTCATTTAAATTATTCAGGTTTAATGATTAGGCCAAAAAAAAGGTGAAAACAACTGACCTCAGGCCATAGCCAATTCTGCCACAAAAAAAAGGCCAAATGTGACAGTCCCACCTCCCCTAGGGCGTATCCTAAGAGTTAGCGAACTGCCTGCCCAACTCTTGTTAGGACTACTAAAATGATTACACACACACAAACCAAAACGTTCCGGAAGGTGTTATAGCGATTAAGGATAACAACAACTACGCAAAACAAAAATGGAAAACGAAACTGAAATGAACATTAGGTGACCATTGGAAAAGCTATTGGAAAAATTAGGTGACCATTGGGAAAGCTATTTCCTGTAAACATATACAATTCTTGTTGGATAAAACATACTATTAAATATGATTATTATTTGTAAGAAATTTGATATTGTTGTGAACTTTTTCCTCTCTCTTGTTGGATACTCGTGGTACATTGTTTTAGTCTAGAAACAAAGTTACTAAATGTAGAAGGGCGATAAATGCCTTAAGGATAATGTCTTAAATAAGACTTCAAGATCATCATACAACTCCAATTATGCTTTTGTGAAACTTGGAGTTACTAAGTATTACACTCTGGTGAGTAGCATTAATTCATCAGTAATTTTAAATGTTTCTATTGTGCAATGGAATCATCAATTGAAATTGTGCTCAAGACCACAAGTCAAATAGTTTTCAAAACTCGATAGGCTTGATATGGAAGCAACTCCAATTTCAATTGTTAGAAGGACAAGATGATGTTTTTCCTGTAAGGAATCAGGTATGTATATTGATGAACATGCCGAGATCATGATCTGAACAGGGCGTCGGCAAAGGTTCCGAACTGACTTGTAATAAGCCAAACGGCAGGACTAACTCCTCGTTGTGACTTCGACGCTCAAGTCAATAAGGAGGTAAGAAATGAATAGAGGAAATGATAGTATTGTAAATCATACCTTTTCTGGTCCTCTCATTCATTATTTATAGTCCTTTGGGATAACCGTGAAGGAGTCCAAAGTTATCCCTTTACCCTTAGCAGTCATCCCATTCTCGAATATGAGTCTTACTAGGTTCCTAGAAGCGGAGTCCCCCTTGAACTATATCTTTGGCCTTATCTAGAAGAATCAGGAGCTCTTAGCCAGTTCAGCCTCGAGAAGACCTAGGGTTGAGGACCGGACAGGCCTGTCAGTAAGACCGAACAAGCCCATCAGCAAGATCGAACAGGCCTGTAGAACTGACATGTACTCGTAGAGGATTGGCCTCTCTACACTAGCCCCCCTTTGAAGGTAGAGTCATTGAACGGTCGTATGAATCTGGACCAAATTTTAGGAATGTGTCCATTTGGCCAAGGAGCACGTCCCTTGCCATCATTACTTTAGACCGTTTTTGTAACCATCACTTCTTTCTTGTGTAACTGTCACTTCAACCATCGCGTCCCTCAACAGTAACTGTTACTAGTTTTTAGATTCGAACTATTTCATTTTCCCGCTCTGATGACCCCTATAAATAGGTTCCACCACCTGTAATTTTCATACTCACTTTCATATCTTCAGATCTTCCCTCTTCTAATCTATTCGTGCTTCTTCCTCCACACTAGTTTAGCTTCTTCGAGCAACTCTTTTTGTGTCTGAGCTGCCTTTTTTGCTATCACTAATAAGTCCTCCTTTCCTTCTCTTTTATGTCTTCCTTCAAACACTCAGATATCACCACTTCAGCACCTAGGCATAGGACAGTTCGACCAGTGCCAGTAGAAGTAGTTTTTTCCTCTACTTCTCCCTCTGGTTCTTTGTGAGAACCCGTAAATTTTTTTTTTTATTTCTAGGTTTTAATTTATTTATTTGCACCCGTTTTCCACATTTTCTTTATTCTAAAAATTTTCTGGACATTTTTTTTGAGTAAATAGGGTTTTAAAAATATTTTTCTAGTATAAGTCAAATTACGAGATTTTTGGAGTGAATAGTGGACGTGGGACCCGCTAGTGCGTTAAGTGAGAGAAATTCGGCCAATTAGGTCAAGATTTGCGTACAGGGATTTAATTACTAGGTGTTAGTAGGTGATTAGAGGTTACTTGGATAGATTAACCTTAGTGAGTAAGAGGATAAGTTTAAAACATACAAAGGTGCCACGTGTCGCGAGCGCATTGGATGGAGCTTGCCTAACTTTTGACCACCTTTACCAAAAGCTAATTTTGACCCAAACCATCTTCACTTTTCCTTCCCTTTGGCCGAATTTTCTAGAGAGAAAAGAAGAGAGAAAAGCTTCACTTGTTCTTCCATTTCTTGCTCAATCTTGAAACCCAACCATTGAAATCTCAAATTACTCCATAAAATCCACTTGCTAAGGAGGTTAGAGGTGATTGGTGGAGCTGTTTTTGTGATTAAGCACTTAAGCTACAAACTTTCTTGAGAGTTGAAGTATGTTGCTTGGAAACTTCACTTTTGGTTCTAATAATGCTAAATTAGTGGCCTATGGTGGCTTAATAGCTTGATTTATGAATGATTTGATGGTTTATTTGGAAGTTGAGTAAATTTCTGATTTTTGGGGAATTTTTCTGTTTTATATCATAAATGTTAGTTAGCCTTGGATTGATGGTCTAATATTGAGCCAATTGGAGCTCTTGTATGTGAATTGCGGTTAATTGCGGAAAATTTCAGCTTTGGACAAAAATTTCAGTTTTAGGGTTTTGAAATTGGGGCTTTTCTATAGTTGGTTATTAATCTTGCAATTGGTTGTGAATGAGGGGCATTGTGGCCCTAATGAAGGTTATTGAGTGACTTATGATTGGTTTGAGGCAATTGGGATTGGTTTGGATATAAATTGATGTTTGATTGTAGGATGGAAAAGCTGAATTTTAGGGGAAATGTTGTCCGAGTGTCGAGAAAATTAGGGTTTCGTGCGTTTAAGTTGTGATTGAGTAAAAATGTGAGGTTTTGGGGTTGTTTACACCTTTGGCCTTAAAAATCAAAGTATTTTCCAATTTTGAGCTATATTTGCATTTTGTTTTAGTAGTTCGCTTAAGAGGCATTCGACTCGTGTTCGAGTCTTAACTGTAGTTTCTTGTTTCTTGTAGGTCGAGCCGGTGATTCCGGACACCCGTTGGGCGAAAACTTGTGATTTATTTACTTAAGTGGTGAGTGTACTATGCATGAATTGTGTTTAATTGGTTGTGTACTTGAATCCTTGATTTGGATAACTGTGGTTTCTGTGCTCGAGGTAAGAGTGTACTTTATCGCTCTCGTTCTCTTATGTGTACAACTGATTTATGAATATTTGTGAATTTGACTGAATATGTGGGAGTTGGATTTGTGCCTGGCTTCATGTCGTATGGGGCATGAGCCCTACGACTTTACTGTGATAACTGAGCTCAAGCCTCAATGGCCGTTCATCGAGTCGAGCCGGTAAGGGCCGGTCGATTAGGTAACAAGCCATGAGGTCACTGTGTGTCGAGTGGAGCGTTTGCTCCTCGACTTTGTGGTATACTCGAGTATTACCCCCTGATTACTGTGAGGTGTTCGGGCCCGGTAGGGGAAAGTATGGTGGAAGGTATTGGGTGTAAAGTGGTGATCTACGGTCGTACTTGTCCGTTGAGCGTTGACGGAGGGTCAACGGGATGTGATCAAGTGTTGCAAGGGGAATTGGCTCCCGAGAGCCACCCGTATCCTTTTACCCTTGAACTTGGTTTGGTGTTCTTTTCATGTGTGATAGTAAGTGTAATTGAGCATGGCTACATTCATGTACTTGAATGCATGGCTTTTAGTACCTCATTGGGCGAAAGCTCACACTCGTTCCTTTTGTTTTCCTTACAGGGTATGTTTTTTTGGAAATCATGATTTTGTGAAGCGAGTAGAGCTAGTTAGGCATTCTTTTGTACCTTTATATAGCTCCTCGCCTTTAGAAACCCTAATGTGGGACGTGAACATTCCGTTTTGAATTGTAAACCTTATAATGGGTATGTGTACATAGTTTCTAATGTGTATATGACCTATTTTCTTGGAATTGTACTTGTTGATTTTTATTGAAGGTTTCGTTATGTTTGGGACGCGTTCGTTCCGTTTTTTTTTCGTTTTCGTTTTGCGCACTTGTTGTTAACCTTACTTGTTGGTACCTTCCGAAACGTTTATAATTGCGTGTATGTGACCGTTAGTAGTCCTGGCGAGAGCTGGGCAGGCAGTTCGCTAACCCTTAGGGTACGCCCTAGGGGGAGGTGGGGCTGTCACATTCTTCCTCTTCTAGTTCATCTAGATCTGAGTACATCCCTACTCTAGATCGCTTCCCCATCCACGTGATGAGTTCTCTCTCCGTCAAGTACAACTTTGGTGAAATCAACTCCATTCCCCCCATCTTAGATCAGGGGGAAGTAGACGAACTGGTAGGGAGATACTCTATCCCTGCCTAGTTCTAGGCCAGGGCTACTCAGCCAGGGGAGGTCGCTTGCCGACCTCTCACCGAGTATGTGGTCATTTATAAGGGCCAATTCATAGCCGGTCTTCGCCTTCCTATCCCAGCCTTTCTTTTTGAGATTCTCACTTTCTGGGATATTCATATAACCCAGCTCATTCCCAACGCAGTTCGGTCCATCCTTGGCTTCTTCATCCTCTGCCGAACTTTTGAAATCCCTTACTCTTTAAATTTATTCCGCTTCTATTTCCATATGAAAATTAGCAGTCATGTTCTAGGCTGGTTCTACTTTGCTCATCGGAGTGGAGTAAAACACCAGACTCGTGAACTACTCGTGGGAGCCCCTTCCTCCATCAAGGGTTGGAAGGCTCAGTTTTTCTATTTGAGGAACATTGGATTTCCCTCACCGACCCCAGGGAGGGCACCCAGGTCTTTGATGTCTTCCCTTCTCCTTTTCCTGAATCCAAGCTAAATCGCCTTCTCAACTCGGACGTCAGATTGAATGTGAATGAGTTTTCCTCTGCTCAGCTGTTGGCTACCGGGCTGATCTGAGCAGACTTTCCTGATTCCTCAAGTGAGGCCCAAGCTCTTTCACCGGAAGAATTGAATACCTGTACTCACTTGTGTCTATTTTGTTCATCCAGTTTCTTTCTATTTTATTCATGTCTGCTCTCTCTCTTACTAGTCATTTGTTTTCTTTTTGCAGTGAAGAGGTTCTCTTAGATGCTCTCCATTCCTGGAGCTACCAACTCAGCTCCTATGCCCGCACTTGTTATTTCTCCTACTAGTTCGGCTCCTCTGTCTCCTCCTATTCCCACTCAATCTGCTTCTGCTGAGGAGAGAGAGGAAAGAAGAAGCGAAAGAAGTCCATGGCTAAGAAGGCCCGAACAGAGTCATCTCTTTCACTTGTTCGGGAGGAGGTTCCTACCTCCAATGCCCCCCAGCTTGGGCACTATGGGGTCAATACTGCTAAGGAGCAAGCCTGAACAGAACCTCCTCCTCATATGTGGCAGTATCTAATCACGATTCCTTACAACGCGAGGACCACGCCCACTGTGCACTGCCACCCCATGCATTTCTGTCCTCTATAGAATCTGTGAGGACTCATGTTTTTATTTTTAAAATAGTCATTTTTATAATTATTTACCCTAGAGTTAGTTAATTATATTATCATTGTATGAATTGCTTTTCAATTTCGCTTTATCGCGTGCGAATCGGAAGTTCGCGTAAATCGTGCCGGAACGACTAAGTGGGAATTTGATAAATTTATATTCGACTAGTAAGAATGAGTAATTACAGTGTTAGAGGAATTACATTAGAGGATTAGTGCACTAGTGTAACAAACAAGAGAGAAAAGTGGTGGTACGAAACACTATTCCGACAACTATTCAAAGTTGACTTTGGCAAGCCTTTTAGCTACATTTTCCCTCCAATCTTCCAAGACAAGCTTCACACAAACAAACACTCATCTCTCTCTCCTCTTGGTTGGCCGAAAACAAGAAAGAAAAGGGGAGGAAGAAAGTTTCACAAATCTTGCTCCAATCTTGTTCCAAATCTTCATCCAACTTCCACACCTCTTGGAAATCAACTCTAGCTTGAAGAGAGACAACATTTTGTGGAGTTTCTTGGAGCGTTTTTGGTGGAAAAATCTGATTTCATCTAGGGTTTAAATAGGTAACCTTCATGTCCTTTAATCTTTCCAATTTCTTCAAGATTGAAGGTTAGTTTTCATGGGTTTATAACCCTAAGCAAGAAAATAGGTTAGAGGACTTGAGGAAACCATTTACCTTGCTTTAATCTCTAAGCTAGTGGTCTTGAGGAGGCCTGTAGGTAGCTGACTTGAGGAAATGTTGCTTGGTTAATGTTGTTTGTGTGATGAATGAGAGGATTATGGTTAGAAAATAGAGAGAAAGTTGGAAAATTTTGGAGAAGGTGTTGGCCAAAAATTCTGTCCATGTTGTTCAGTTGTTATTTCGAAATTTTGAAACTTGGTTGACTGTAAAATTGATGGATATATGTTGTATATTATGTGTATAAAGTGCTTTTCAAAAATCGTTTCATTTGGTTGCACAAAACTTGAGTTTTGGTAAAGGTTTAAATCTGGAAAACGTAAAGCAGAATACTCGGACAGTCCTTCTTTGTTCGAACGTAACACTCTGTACAAAAGTCGAAATTGAGTGCCATTTGTGGCATTCAAAACAATACAGTCATAACTTTCCAATGGAATAAAATCCTCCTGCTGGTTCATTTTGAGTGATCCGTAGTGAGTCGGCAAAGTCGGCTGTTCTGTTTTGACTGGCTGTTTGAATGAAACTGGGAAGTAGCATCTTGTGGCTCGATTTTGTCCTACTTGTGGAAAGATTTTCAAAATGATGTCTTCTGATAAATTATAGTGTTTTGAACCTAGTTTCCAACGCCACTAACCATTCTCAATTTGAGTTTGTATACAGTTAGATATGGTTTGATTTCGAAAATGCGACAAAGCTGGAAACTGGAAACTTTTCCCTTTCTTGCGGACCGAATGGTCAAATCTATTTTGGGATGTTATATTTTGAAAATTTTAGTGTCATTCAACTATCAATTGCTTATTAAATATTTCTGGAACCTTGGTTTCAAAAATGGAGCGAATTGGGATTGATTTCATTGGACAAAACCTTGGGAAAGAAAGAAAGAGTGGGTTGGTAGATTTGCTTTGAAAATTTCACAAATTTTGGTCATTTTGTTAACCACCTTCCCACATGAGTTTTTGGCTATAATTTGATAGAGAGATATTCCACATGTGGAAGTTTAAGTGTACCAAATTTGGTGTAATTTCAAGACCATTTCAATATCCAAATGATGCCTCAAAGATTGCTCTTCAAATCTGGAAATTCACTGTTCAAGTAGTAAAAATTAACCGACTTTGAGCTGTTATATCTTGTTGCTCAAAACTCTGAATTTAGTTCCATTTATTGTGTTTGAAACCTTGTTTAGAACTCTTATTACGTTACGAATTTCAAAGGCTGATTCACTTTCTATGAATTTTGCCGAATTTCCAAATATCGCCGAAAACCAAGACTGGTTCTGTCTTGCTTGTTTAAATCAGCAACTTTGAGTTGAAAAATGAATGCCTTCCATTTAGAATCTTGGAAAAGTATCTTCTAGAAATTTTTAGTACTTTGAACCTAGTTTCCGACAGTATAAAGTTTTCCATTTTTAGACATGCCAAACTCAAGATCTGATTTTCCAAAGATCGTCGCGCAAAATGGAAATTTTCCGCTTTCTTAGGAAATGAGTTTTGAGAACTTGTCATTCTCTCTCGATATCGATAGACCGTTCTAAACTCGATTTCATGGAAGAGGCAAGTCTCTTGGGACTTTAAATCCTCACTTTTGAACCTCGATTTTCGAGAGATTTAAAGTTTTCTTTTAAGACATTGTCTTAGTTCTAAATAAGCGTACACTCTTCCTCGGTCGATGCATGGTCGTAAGTGATAGTTAATCGTTATTTCTTCAAGCACTCAAGAGGATCTTCAAGAGAATCTCGGAACGGACGCCTAAAAGCTTATTTGCTCACTTACTCATTTTTTGACTTGGTGAGTGTCAAGTGCTTGAATTGTTGTTGAGAACGTGAATTGCTTCTTGTCAATTATGTGAATTGGAATTGTCGAGACGAGTGTGTACTTTATCGCACTCGTTCTCTTCTAAATGAAATTATGATCAAATTTTGCTATGTGCATTGAAAATCGACTTGTGTGAAGTGATGCTATTGTGAATCGTATTTGTGATCGTCGATTGGAGCGTTGTCTCATCGACTTATATTTATATTCGGGGGACGCCCAAACTCACAGGCTAACCTTGTGACTCGAGTCGGCATGGGCTTGATCGAGAAGTTTCGTAAACCATGAGAAATTCGTAAAACTTGATCTATTTGAGAGATCTCTCTTGGCATACTCGAATAGTATCGTCTTTTACAATGACGAGCGGGCTCAGAACAGCGGGTGTAACGGTAAACGGGATTCGTGAATTAAGTGGTGTTCTACGGACTAAATATACCTACCCGATTGACAAAGTGTCATCACGCGGAGGTATATGATCGAGACTCAACAAAGCAAGTGGAATTTAGCTCCTGAGAGCTCCCGTATCCTTATGGAGTGTGTTTTATTTTAAATTGTAAATTACTTGAACGTTATAACTTTATTTCTCGTATAAATTTTATTGCTACTTGAACTACGTGTTGCATGCTTTTCTTCGCCTCACTGAGCATTAGCTCATCCCGTTTGTTTTGTTTTCCTTAACAGGAGTCGAAATGGAAAGAATCATAGAGAAGTCAACTTGATGGTCTTTTACTAGAATTTTGAATGTAAGTGGTTAGACGACTTTTGGAGGTTGTATATTTTGGGGAATATTGATGTACTTTTGGTAACTTGTGATGTAATATTTGAATGTTTACTAAGGAAGCAATCTTTTCTTTATATCTTCGACTTTTAGTATTGATTAATTATCTATAAGTTGAATTCGTGTCGTAGTAAATCCTGGTGAAAACTAGACAGGCGTCCCAGCGATACCCTTGGATTTGCCCTAGAGAAAAGTGGGGGCGTCACAGTTGGTATCAGAGCACTAGGTTTAGAGATCTATTTGAAAAATTTATTAGAAACTTTACCCTCAAGAATAGGAATGAGATAACTTAGTTATATTTTAAATGATATTTGAGCGAGTTAGTGACTTTAAATTTCTAACCTGGAATTTGTAGTTATTTTGTAGGGATGGAGAATGGTAATGGAGGACACGCTGTTAATGGTAATGGACATGCTAATGGCCACGTGGACCCTCTTAGACCTATCTACTATCGAGCACTTGGTGGAGGAACTCGCGTTCGATTCTCGCCTTCCTCTAGGTTTCCCCGTTGTCCCTGTAGGGCGACGCATGCTCACCCTAATGACCTTGTATTGTCTATTGACGATGAGCGCTGGTAGTTGGTGAATACCAACAGTGCTTTACTCCAGGAGATCGAGGAACGGAGCGCTATGGTGGACGCTCAGGGTGCTAGGATTGCGGAACTAGAGGGGACGGTAGTAGATGAGCTAGCTAACACTGAGGCCGCTCGTGATGAACTATAGAGGACTAGAGCTCGACTGACTAAGGTAGTCGAGGAGGTTAAGGATCGGGCTGTTGGGATTTTGGTGGACACCACCATACTGATAGATGCAGTGGTGGATATAGTCGAGAGCTCGGTTCAGGAAGGCACTGAGGTGGAGCCTTTTGAGGAGGATCAGGAGGAGGACTTAGAGGAGGAGGTCCCGTCTGACAGTCCTGCTAAGGATTAGATTAGGAGTGATAAATCTTTTGACTTTTGTAGTTAGGAATAGTTGGGGTGGTGCTAGTTCAAAGGTCATTGTATTTTGTTTGACTATGTGGCCTACTTTTATGGCACCTATGGGTTATATTTTTGTAAATGCCCCATGACTTGCTAATTGTATGAACCTTAGAGTGTTAATATATGTTAATTATTGTTATTTTCAATGTTTTCATGTTGACTTTTATTTTAAATATTTTCTCGCGTAATTATTTTATTTCTTGCATTGAACATAACTAGGATCATGGACGGACGAAGGAGTAGTAAAGATCGAGGGCGTGGGGTTAGGCAACCCCAACCTCAAGGGGATGATCAAGGATCGAGAACTGGACCAACTCAAGGACAAGAAAATACAGAGGGTAATCAAGTGGTTACTGCCATTAATCAGATGACTGATATCCTAGAATGATTAGTAAAACGACAGGGTCCAGGGCCAATTAACCCACCCAGGGTCCAGGGCCAATTAGTAGAATGATAGAGGGGAGGATAGAACCTTTGAGGGGTTTTTGAAATTTGTTCCGCCTAAATTTATTGGGGGACTTGATCCCGAGTTAGCGGAGAACTGGTTGGAACGAATAACCAATATTTTCGTCGCCCTAGATTATACAGAAGAGAGGCAAGTGAACTTTGCTACCTTTCAATTTGAGGGCGTTGCACATGTTTGGTGGGATGTGATAAGGGGAAAGTGGGAAATAACGCAAACCCCTTGGACTTGGGAAAACTTCACAAGGTAGTTCAATGAGAAGTTTCTTCCGCCTCTGATCTAAGAGACGCGGGAGGACGAATTCATAAAGTTGAGGACTTTCGTACTAAGAAAAGAAATACTCCTAGTTACTCTTCTGGACAGGCCAGTAAAAGTGCCCCATCTCCCAAGATGGGAAAGGGAACGGGAGCAATAAGGACCGCTGGAACTCCAAGAGGGATTTTATCAAGAGGAGGTCGTAGTGGGCAAGGTTAAGCGAGAGAAATACCTTCTAGTGGTCAGTCCGTAACTCCTCAAATTAATTGTGGCTATTGTGGCAAGTCCAACCATGTGAAGAATGATTGTTGGAGGAAATTGGAGAAATGCTTGTATTGTGGCAGTACCAAGTACCAGGTATCGAAATGCCCAAGTGTACCAAAAGAAGGAGGTACTACTCAAAGACCTGAAAAGTCAGTCTCTAAACAGTCTAGTGCTGGAGGGAGTCGACTCAAGGTACCTGCTAGAGTTTACGCATTGGATTATCAACAGATTCCCAATGCTACTAAGGTGGTTGAAGGTACGATTCCTATTTTTCACCGTTTAGTTAAGGTTTTAATTGATCCGTGTGCGACGCATTCTTTTGTAAACCCTAACTTTATGAGTGGAATAGATGTGAAGCCAATTAAATTACCTTATGACTTGGAGGTTAGAACACCTATTGGGAAACAAAGTTTACTTGTAACTTGGTGTATAGAGATTGCGAGATATGGGTTGGAGAACGAAAGTTACTGGCCGATTTGATGGGTTTAGATATTATGGGGTGTGATGTCATCTTAGGAATGGACTGGTTAGCTCATTACCATGCTCAATTGAATTGTAAGGCGAAAATAGTAGAGTTGTGCATTCCAGGAGAGGCAACCCTAAAATTGGATGTAAGGGGTTGATTAGCCTCATTTGCTCTTATTTCAGGAATTTGAGCTAAAAAGATGTTGAGTAAGGGAGTTCAAAGATATTTGACTTTTCTTATAAATACTCTTAGTGATAAGGTGAGGTTGGAAGATATGCCTGTCATAAAGGAGTATCCAGATGTTTTTCCTGAAGAATTAGTGTTTACCTCTGGAAAGGGACATAGCCTTTAAGATTGATGTGACTCCGGAAGTAGTACCTATCTCTAA
The DNA here is from genome assembly GCA_023065735.1 of Coffea humblotiana. Taxonomy (NCBI): domain Eukaryota; kingdom Viridiplantae; phylum Streptophyta; class Magnoliopsida; order Gentianales; family Rubiaceae; genus Coffea; species Coffea humblotiana. Next base: position 39,970,949 of record CM041209.1, on the reverse strand, counting down.
AACGCCATATAGAATGGCTCTAACTGAATTGAAAGAGTTAAAAATTGCAGTTACAAGATTTGCTAGAGCGAAACTTTATAAAAGAAAGTGATTTCCCGTGGGGAGCACCGGTGTTGTTCGTTAAAAAGAAAGATGGGAGTTTAAAACTGTGTATAGACTACCGAGATTTGAACGATGTTACTATTAAGAATATTACCCTTTGCCCCATATTGATGAATTATTTGACAAATTGCAAGGGGCGATAGTATTCTCAAAGTTGGACCTCAGGCAGAGTTATTATCAATTGAGGATTTTGGAAAAAGATATACCTAAAACTGCATTTAACTCGAGGTACGGACATTTCGAGTTTGTAGTAATGCCGTTCGGATTTATTAATACACCTATAGCTTTTATGGGCTTAATGCACCGAATCTTTAAACCTTATTTAGATCAGTTTGTAGTAGTGTTTATCGATGATATACTAGTGTACTCTATGACTTTGGAGGATCATGAGAAACATTTGAGAGTTGTTTTACAAATTTTGAGGGAACATCAGTTGTATACTGAGTTTAGCAAATGTGAATTTTGGTTGAAAGAAATGACATTCTTAGGTCATATAATTTCAAAGGACAAAATTAAGGTGGATCTGGCTAAAATTGAAGCTGTTTCTAAGTGGAGGCAACCGAAAAATCCTACTGAAGTTCGAAGTTTTATAGGGTTAGTAGGGTATTATCAGAAGTTTATCAAAGATTTTTCTAAAATTACTGGACCCATGACTGAGTTGACTAAGAAAAATGAGAAATTTATATAGAGTCCGGAATATGAAGGAAGTTTTCAGGAGTTAAAGAGACGATTGACGAGAGCACCTGTATTAATTTTACCTAACAGAAAGGATAGTTTTATAGTATATACAGATGCTTCAAAAGAAGACTTGGGGTGTGTATTGATGTAAAATGATAAGATGATTGCATATGTCTCTAGGAAATTGTAGTCGCACGAGAGAAACTACCTAACTCATGATTTGGAGTTAACGGCTGTAGTGTTTGCATTGAAGAAGTTGAGACATTACCTATATGGAATAGCATTTAAGGTTTTCACGGACCACAAGAGATTTAAGTATTTGTTTTCTCAAAAAGAGATGAATTTGAGACAACGTAGATAGGTGAAATTTTTGGAGGATTATGATTGCACGATAAATTATCATCCAGAAAAAGTCAATGTAGTGACCGATACTTTAAATCTTTAAGTGCAAGTGGCAGGATTGACGATTAAAAAATTGCACTTGTTGGAAGAGATTAGTTGTTGGAATCCTCGACTTGAACCGAGAAAAGTGATCCTTGGGAACATTGTCGTGAAATCCACTCTGTTAGAACATATCAAGAAAGCTCAGGAAAAGGACGTTGAAGTGCAAAAGTGGTTGGAGAAAGTTAATAAAGGAGAAAAATTGAATTTTAATCTGGGAGTGAATAGTATACTAAGATTTCGAAATCGTATAATGGTGTCAAAGGACGAAGGACTAAAAAGGGAAATCTTGGAAGAGACGCACCGTTCTAAGTATACGATACATTTTGGAGGGAATAAAATGTACAAAAACTTGAAAAGCTTGTATTGGTGGGAGAACATGAAGAAGGAAATTGCTCGGTTTGTTCGAACTTGTTTGATTTGCCAGCAGGTTAAAACCGAGCATCAGAAACCATCTGATCTTTTGCAACCTTTAGAAATACCCGAGTGAAAATGGAAAAACATCACCATGGATTTTGTATCTAAATTACCTACGACACATATTAGATTTAGATCACAAGAAAGAATGAATGAAGAGAAAATAAAGTCTTATTAAAAGTAGTTGCAAATCCTTCATTCTTTATTTCCAATCTTCCTCCAAGATTGACAACATACAAGATTACATAAACTTACACTAAATCAATATTAATCTAAAAAATCAGGATTCTTTAGTTGAAGGCTACATTGTTTTTAGTTGTTTCTTGCCTCCAAATTATTGTAAATGTTCCCTAGGAATCTCTATTTATAGGAAGGCAAGATGGCTACAAAAATATACAGAAAAAACAGATGAAAATGAGTAATGCGGCTAGGGAAAACCCTAACTGCCTTAGGGCAATAAGGAATAAGTTTGGCCAACTTTTTTTTTTGGCCTAACCCTATGCACGGTGGGGGACGCCACCCCCTTGTATTATTGAAAACTAGAAATTACATGAATGGAGTAGGACATGGACCCAAACCTCCAAAAGGTCTATGGGACCAAAGCTACAAAGAGTTATTGGCGAACCGCTTTACTACATATCACGGGGGTCCCTGATCTATCTAACAACATGGCTTCCCTAGCGAGCCTTGGTAATTCCGATTACGAAGTATAAAGGATGACAGATAAAGAATGCGCCCCCAACCTTAAACAAAGCATTCGCCACTTGGTTTGCTTCGCGAAAACAATGCCCCACTAACCAATCCAACCCTTGTACTACTTTTAGTGCATCAATCTCAGACCTAACCATCCATGGGCAGTCTGACTTGCCTTGGAGAATGTGCACTAACATTTGAGAGTCCACCTCTACCTGTATGTGAGAGAAACCTCGAAAAAGACACTGCTACATACCAAAATGTAACGACTTGAACTTAGCTTGTACACATGTCAGTACCCCAGGCGGAATGGCAAAGCCGAACAACAACGCACCAGATGAATCCCTTAGCACTCCACCCCTGCCACTAACCCCTGGGTTTGTGAAGACTCGAAAAAATTTCTTATTTTTATCGAATATTATTGATTTATTTAAATGTTTGCTCACCTGTTTTCTTCAAACAATTTATTTCAACCATTTTAAATCCATTCATATGAAACAATGTCTTCCTTATGTTTTTAAAACGTCCCGTTAGCAAATTTAATTTTCGAAGATTTGATTAAGTGAGAAATAATAAGTACATGTGTTTCGAGGTGATATTCTATTCGAGAGTGTAATTATCTGGGGGAAAAATTAAGAATGACCAATAGTAGATTAAGAAAAGTTAATTGAGGAATTAAAGGTGAATGAATTTTAAGTAAGTGCATACCAATCGCGCATCGATAGTTTTTTTTTGAAAGACACGCTGAGACAAATTTATTGGAGATTTGGAAAAGTAATACTAGACTCATGTGAGGACCCGCAAATCTACTTATTTTAAATTCTTATTACTAGTTTATTTAAATATCCAATTGCCCGTTTACTCCGAATATTATTTTCTAACCTTTTTAGACCTAATTACATGGATCTATAGCATAGTTATATTTTTAAAGTGACTTGTTTCAAAATTTAATTTTTGGAAGCTCGTCAACTGTGAATAGTGAATTTGCGTTTGGAGGAAATAATCGATTTGAGGGTACAATGATCTTGGAAATTGAAGACTTATACATTAGTCTTAGAATAGGTATTTTATGTTTAATTACTCAAGTAATAGTTAGTTATACTATCGTTATAAGAATTTCTTAGAGATTTCGCCTTATCGCGCGCAAATTGGAAATTCGTGTTTTCGCGCGCGCGACTAATTGGAGGACTTTAGAAATTATTTCTAAACTATTAAGAGTAGATAATATTAGTATGAATGTAAGTGCATTAGAGGTTTAGTGTACAAGTGAAACGAACTCGAGAGGAATCGAGCACGAAACGCGCGCGTGCGCGCGCGGGGAGAGAGTTGACTTTTGGAGCTTTCTTAGCCACTCATTTTAGCTTCTAAAGGAAGCTTAATTGCAACAAAAAATTCTCTCTCCTAAGCTTCAAGAACAGCCGGCCAAGAGAGGAGAAAAACAACTCCAAAGTTCAACAAATTTCTCCTTCATTTCTTCACCAAATCTTCTCCATTTCACTTCAAAATTTAACCACACTTAGCTAACCACTTGGTGATCATCTTAAGCTACAAAAGGAGCCTCATTTCCACGGTTGTTCTGAGCTTCAAGTGACCGAAAATTTCTGCTAGAATCATCAAGAAAGTTATTCAATGATCAACCTTGAAAATCTTAGTTTATGGAAGTAGTATTGCACGTATAAGCTCATATGATCATGTGGGTAGCTTGATTTATGGTGAAAATTGTTTGTGTGGGCTCTATGAATTCCCACTATGGCCTTTTGGGCTGATTTGATGAGTTTTGATGTTGTTAATGTTGGTTTAGTGCTTAAATTAGCAAAAATAAGTGAGATTATGAAGGATAGTTCAAAAGAGGTGGAATGAAGAAATTTTCCGATTCTGCCCTTGTGTTGTCCGTGGGCTTTAGGGCGAATTTTTGTGGATCTATTGGCTTAGTTATGATTTTTATATGTTGTATGAGATGTGTAGAAAGTTTCATCAAAATATTCCATGAATTGGTTGGCCAAATGTTGAATTTTCGTAAGATAACAAAACTGCAAAATTTCCCGTCACTGCTCTGGCAGTGTTTTTGTATCGGCTATAACATTTTGCTCAGATGTCAAAATTGAGTACCGTTTGTGGCAATGAAAACTAGACATTTCCAGCTTTCCAAAGGTATAAAATTCACATTTTGATTCCACCTGAGTGATCCGTACCAACCATTTGAACCTGACTGTCCTGTTTCACGTTTTCACAGAGAGCCTTGTTTTGAGCAGCGATTTAATGCTCAAATATGATCTAGTTGTGGACTTATTTTGAGAACGATTTCTTCTAAGACATTGTATCCCTATGAATCTAGTTTTCAATTCCACTGACCACTCTCGATTCCGAGTTGAATTGAGAGAGTTGTGGCCGAAATTCGAAACTGACTCGGAGTTTGAAAACCCTCATTTTGGACTGACTTGTGACCACTTTGATTTGGGGACTTAATATTTCGAAATTTTTGGTGTTATTCACCTACCAAAAGCATCTTGAATGTATCTTAGACCTTGTCTTCATAAATGAATGATGTTTGAGAAATTTCATTGGCCAAATGTTTGAAAAGAGGAAAACACAAGTACAAGGCAGATTACCTTAGAAATTTTGGAAACTTTAGTGGCTTTGTTCACTAGTTTTCCGAATGAATTTTTCCATGAAATTTGATAGAGGGATAGCCCTCATATGGTAGTATTATACTGCCAAATTTGGTGTCATTCTTAGTTCATTTCGATGCTCAAATAAAGACCCAAAGTTGTAACTTCAACCTGGAAAATGGCCTAATTGCTTCAATTTTTCAGCAACTTTGAGCTACTATATCTTGGTGCTCAAAACTCTGATTCTTGTTCCGTTTGTTGATTTTTAAACCTGGTTTGTAACTCTAATCGAGTTCCAAATTTCAGAGGCTAGATCGAACTCTGTAATTTTTGCCGAATTTTCAAAGTTAGCCGAAAACCAACCCAAAACTGTCTTAGTAGGCTTAAGGCAGCAACTTTAAGCTGAGTTTTGGATATCTTCCATTTGGAATCATGAAAATGTTTCTTTTAGGAACTTTTAGTACTTTGGAAGTAGTTTCCAACGGTACCAAGTTTTCCAATTTTGGGCCTACGGAGAGTGAGTTATGATTTTTCCAAAAGTGCACCTGAAATCTGAAAATTTTTTAACTTGACGGGAATTGAGTTTTCGAGACTCTTCCCTATCCCTTGATACCACTTGATCATTTTGGACTTGTTTTCACGAAGGAAATTAGTTTGTCCTTGTGCGTTTAAATACCACCTTTGGACCTTGAATTTGAGCAAGTTAAGGCTCATTTCCATAGGATTTCCTTAGATTGTACAAGTGTGCAATCTTTCTTTATAATTGGGGATTTTGAATGATAGTATGTAATAAATGTCGTTGTTTGCTCAGGCATTCAAGAAGACCTTCGAGAGGACCTCACATCGGACGCCTAAGTGCTTGAATCGTACTACTTACTCTCCTTGTGATTAGGTGAGTATCAAGTGCATGACTAATTGAAATTATGTGAATTTGCAAGTTATGTATAGCATGACTATAACTATCGAGTCGAGTGTGTACTTTATCGCACTCGTTCTCCTTTGAAATAAATAGAATGAATTATATTAAATGATTGAATGAATGAAATGAATGGTTGAATGAGATTGGATGATTGTTTGAATTAAATGGTATGCTTTGGCTGCATACGTCGCTCGAGTGAATCTCCTCGACACCCAAATGAACATGGGGACGCCCAACTCTCACTGGCTAACCTTGGACTCGAGCTGGCATGGGATTGGTCGGGAACCTTGGCGAACCATGAGATAACATAAGCTTGACCTATTGAGAGGTCTTGCTTGGCATACTCGAAGCAGTATCGCCCAAAAACAAATGACGGGCGGGCCCGGTACAGAAGTATGTAAAGGTGATCGGGGACATGATAAGTGAAGTTCTACGGACTAAACCTACCCGATTGACGAAGTGTCAATTCGCGGAGGTTCTGGATCGCGCAAGTGGAAAATAGCTCCTGAGAGCTCCTATATCCTTGAATTGTTTCTGTTTACATATGCTTGATGGCTTTGTTAATTTTCTTGCATATTACGGTTATATTCGTTAAATGGGATTGTTATTTGGACAATGTGCTTGTATGTGTGTTTCTTGGCCTCACGAGCGATTGCTCACCCCGTAGATTTGTTTTCCTTAACAGGAATGGATCTGAGGTGGAACTCGGAAGAATCCTTTTGATGTACTTTGTAGTAGGGTTTCCAATGAAACTGATTAGTTATTGTGGCTGCTGTATATTTTGGGAATTGATGTATCTTTTGGGAATCAATGTAAGAATTGGAAGATTGATATATGTTGGAACTCGTGGTGTAAGTTTTAATGTTATTTGCGGAAGCGACTTACCTTCTTTACTTTATCTTGTCGTAATAGCTAGTATTGCAATAAGCTTGAATGAGACTTGTATCGAGTCCTGGCGAGAGCTGGGCAGGCGTCCCGCGGATATCCTTTGGTTCGCCTTAGGGAGAAGTGGGGGCGTCACAGTTGGTATCAGAGCTTAGGCTTTAGATCTTTGTAGTGTATCCTAAGCTTGAAGTTTTGGATGCCGGACTGTGGAACTGGTTGGGAAGTTAAGTGATCGCTTGTGGGGATGAAAATTAGAACATAGGTTTGAATTAATGAACAATTAGGAGTCTCACTCTTGTAAGAGATATGTGCGATAGTATGGGATGATCAAATCCAGTTTATTTAGTATATTGGGACCCATTTAAGCTTTTAATTTTAATTGTAAGTTACGGAAGGTAACGGTGGCATTGAACCGTCTCGGAGATGCATTTCGGTGACCATGGTCATGAAGGGTCTAGGGGAGCTCGTTGGAGATATAACCTAACTCGCCGAACTAGGACTTTATATGATTTCCAAAGGACTTACTCGTGCCCAAATAATGGGGGCGTTAATAGTGGCCGATCATCGGAAGTGGCCATTTGAGGAAATTAGGGTAGTTCAAGAGGATAATTGAGAACCGAGGGCAATTATCGATGCCCAAACTACTAGAATTTTTGAAGTGGAAACTGAGGTACTTGAGGAACGAGGAAAAGACAAAGGCTCCTAGTGAGCGGTTTCGAAAAGCTAAGAACTGATTTGTTAGGGTAGTACACGAAACTAAAGACCGGATGAATAAGTCGATGGTTGGGCATGTTACCTTGGTTGAACAAGTGGAGAATAACAAGATACTCGATAAGGGACATGAGATTAAAACTCCTAGTGCTGGAAATGAAAATGATCCTACGGAGGTGGTAGAGACTTTTGGCTCCGCCAATCATAAAGTTAGTTATTTGAATTATCTTAATAGTTTTGGCCAAAGATAGATGGGGTGGTGCTCGCTTAAAGGCCATTGCATTTTGTATTTTATTTCACTATGTTTCCTACCTTTTTAAAGCGATTAAACGTTACTCGTGAGATGCTTGACTTTATTGCTTTATGACTTCAAATCTATGATTGGGTTGTACACATTTGCGATTATCTCGGTGTCTTCCCTTTTATTTTCGTTTTGCATGATCAAAGTGTCACTTTTCAACTTCATTTTATGTGCACCCCTATTATGTCATGCCTTTATAAATGTTAAATTTATGAGCTGCCAAAGAAGTGAAAGGGGATTGAGGGCGAGGGGTTACGCAACCCCAAACTCAAGGGAATGATGAACGACTGTTGGATTGAACCAGAACCCTAGAAATGAAGGAAAACAATCACGTAGCTACTGTTATTGACCATACGATTGATGTTCTAGCACGGTTGGTTGAACACCAAAACTCTAGACCAATAAGCCAACCTAAGAATCAAGAAATGTGTGAAAATGGAATGATTCTTGAAGTTCGCCTATTTAGGTTTCATGGAAGATCTAACCTCAAAATAGTAGAATTGATTTGAGGGAATGAAATAAGTCACTAGTAAAAGCAAGAGATTAGGGTTTCTTCTCGAGTAACTTTATAAGTGAGTATTAGAGAGTGAATTAGAATTTGGAACTGTTAGGGAATAAGGTCTCCACATTTTGTTATGTTTATAAGTAATGATAATAATTTTGTGGAAACTCAAGAGCTCAATCCATATTAAGAGGAGAATAGTTAAGATTTATATTCCGGGGTAACCTATAAGCAGAAGAGTGAAATGGTAAAATGGCCAGAATTTTCATTGTGTGTAGTCACTCATTTTGACCCTTGATTTACCTGGCAGGCTAGCACTTGACTTAAGCCAACCAGTAAAATGACGACTTTGGAAGAAATGCGTAAGGAAATGGACGTTTTTTCGAAATGAGGTAGAATTTCAAAAGAAATTGGCTGACTACTGGGAAGGACGGTGGAAACAAGAATATGCAGAGAAAACTGAGTTGCTACGCAAGAACGTGGAACTGGAGAAGAAATACAAAGAGACTTCTCAAACTGGTCACGCCATGACTTCTCGTGTGATTTGTGGATACTATGGTAAGTCCAACCACATGGAGAATGAATGTTGGAAGAAATCGGGAAAGTGCTTGTATTGCAGTAGTACCACACATCAGATTGCAAGTTGCCCTAGTACCCCTAACAAAAAGAGGAAATGCTCAGCAGTCAACTAGGTTTGCTACAGAGCAATCAAGTGCCAGATGAGAGTATTTAGTGCTAATGGCTATGAAGGGAGTGCTAGTAGTGGAAGTTTTACGAGTAAGGATGGTTTTGACTCCACTCGAGGGATAGAGACCGTAGTCTTGTCCTAGTCTAGACTAACCCTTTTGGAGGTTGTAATCTTTGGTATAAAGGAAAATCTTTTGTATCTTGGCAACTTGGCACGTTTTGTTATAATCTTGTTGTTTCCCCTTTTCCTTTTGAAATGATTTAATAAACCTCTCCCAACTGGATGTAACTATTATAATCATTATGGCAAATGAAAATTTACTTCGCTTTTAATTGATTTTATGACTTACATGTAAATTTAAACCTTACCCCACATTTTTAGATTTATAATAGGACACGAACTGTATTAGACGTGGTCGAGATTGTACTTAAAATGGACAACCTCGAGGTCTAGGAGCCACCAGGGATCGGGATCAAATCGAAAGCTTAGTGTTGACCCGATATTTGATTGCCAAATTGATATATTAAAGTTGTGAGATTTGGGTTAGTGAAAACAAATATTTGATAGATTTAATGAGCCTAATGGTTAAGGGACCGGATATCGTATTTGGAATGGAAGTTTGAGACTATATATATATATATAGAGCATCGAGATTTGAACGATGTGACTATTAAGAACAAATACTCTGTCGCCTCATATAAACGAGGATTTTGATCAATGGCAAGGGACCGTGGTATTATCCAAGTTGAATTTAAAGTAGAGCTATTACCGGTTGAGAATTCTAAAAATTGGTGTGTTTAAGACTACTCCCAATTTAAGATGAGGACATTTTGAATTTTCAGTTACGCCCTTTGGATTGACTAAAGCACTAGCAGCAATTATGGCTTTACTGCATCGGGATTTTAAATCGTATTAGGATTAATCTGTGGTGACATTTATTGATGATATATCGGTAAACTCTAAGGTTTGAAAAGATTATGAAAAATACCTGATGATAGTTTTACAAACCTTGAGAGAGCGCCAACTTTCGTTAAGTTCAGTAAATGTGAATTCGATTGAAAGAAGTAGCCTTTTTAGGTGTACAATATCTAAGGAAGGAATTGTTATTGACTCAGCTAAAGTGGAAGCTGTTTAAGAGGAAACGACCAAAGAATCCTATCGAAATTTGGAGTTCTTAGAGTTAGCCGAATATTACCTTTGGTTTATCAAAGATTTTTCAAAGGGTGCAAGACTTGGCAAGTTATTTGAGATTCAAAATGTGAGGAAGAATTTTGAAAGTGAAAAAAAAAGATGTTTAACCGATGCACCTATGTTAGCCTTACCAAGCGGAGGAGGTAACTTTGTGACTTATACAGATGCTTCAAAGGATGGTTTAGAATGTATATTAATAATGCATGATGAGGTGATTGTATATGCCTCCAAAAAGTTAAAATATCACGAGCGAAAGTAGCCAACTCATGATTTGGAACTAGTGGCTAAAATATTTGCATTGAAGAAGTGAAGACATTACCTATATGAAGTAGACATGAAGCCGATTAAGTTACTATATGACTTGGAAGTTAAAATGCCTATCGGGGAAAAATACGGTTTGATTGCTAGTTGAATGGATAGAAATTGTGAAGTATAAGTTGGAAAACGTAAGTTAGTGATTGATCTGATAGGCTTAACCATTAAGAAAATGAAATTGTCCCAGGTATGAATTTCGAGGACGAAATTCTTTTGAAGGAGGGGAGGATGTGAAGACTCGAAAAAATTTCTTATTTTTATCGAATATTATTTATTTATTTAAATGTTTGCTCACCTGTTTTCTTCAAATAATTTATTTCAACCATTTTAAATCCATTCATATGAAACAATGTCTTTCTTATGTTTTTAAAACGTCTCGTTAGCAAATTTTATTTTCGGAGATTTGATTAAGTGAGAAATAATAAGTACATGTGTTTCGAGGAGATATTCTATTCGAGAGTGTAATTATCTGGGGGAAAATTGAGAATGAGCAATAGTAGATTAAGAAAAGTTAATTGAGGAATTAAGCGTGAATGAATTCTAAGTAAGTGCATACCACTCGCGCATCGATAGTTTTTTTTTGAAAGACACGATGTGGCAAATTTATTGGAGATTTGGGAAAGTAATACTAGACTCATGTGAGGACCCGCAAATCTACTTATTTTAAATTCTTATTACCAGTTTATTTAAATATCTAATTGCCCGTTTACTCCGAATATTATTTTCTAACCTTTTTAGACCTAATTACATGGATCTATAGCATAGTTATATTTTTAAAGTGATTTGTTTCAAAATTTAATTTTTGGAAGCTCGTCAAGTGTGAATAGTGAATTCGCGTTTGGAGGTAATAATCGATTTGAGGGTACAATGATCTTGGAAATTGAAGACTTATACATTAGTTTTAGAATAGGTATTTTATGTTTAATTACTCAAGTAATAGTTAGTTATACTATCGTTATAAGAATTTCTTAGAGATTTCGCCTTATCGCGTGCAAATTGGAAGTTCGTGTTTTCGCGCGCGCGACTAATTGGAGGACTTTAGAAATTATTTCTAAACTATTAAGAGTAGATAATATTAGTATGAATGTAAGTGCATTAGAGGTTTAGTGCACAAGTGAAACGAACTCGAGAGGAATCGAGCACGAAACGCGCACGTGTGCGCGCGGGGAGAGAGTTGACTTTTGGAGCTTTCTTAGCCACTCATTTTAGCTTCTAAAGGAAGCTTAATTGCAACAAAAAATTCTCTCTCCTAAGCTTCAAGAACAGCCGGCCAAGAGAGGAGAAAAACAACTCCAAAGTTAAACAAATTTCTCCTTCATTTCTTCACCAAATCTTCTCCATTTCACTTCAAAATTTAACCACACTTAGCTAACCACTTGGTGATCATCTTAAGCTACAAAAGGAGCCTCATTTCCACGGTTTTTCTGAGCTTCAAGTGACCGAAAATTTCTGCTAGAATCATCAAGAAAGTTAGTCAACGATCAACCTTGAAAATCTTAGTTTATGGAAGTAGTATTGCACGTATAAGCTCATATGATCATGTGGGTAGCTTGATTTATGGTGAAAATTGTTGTGTGGGCTCTATGAATTCCCACTATGGCTTGTTGGGCTGATTTGATGAGTTTTGATGTTGTTAATGTTGGTTTAGTGCTTAAATTAGCAGAAATAAGTGAGATTATGAAGGATAGTTCAAAAGAGGTGGAAGGAAGAAATTTTCCGATTCTGCCCTTGTGTTGTCCATGGGCTTTAGGGCGAATTTTTGTGGATCTAATGGCTTAGTTATGATTTTTATATGTTGTATGAGATGTGTAGAAAGTTTCATCAAAATATTCCATGAATTGGTTGGCCAAATGTTGAATTTTCGTAAGATAACAAAACTGGAAAATTTCCCGTCACTGCTCTGGTAGTGTTTTTGTATCGGCTATAACGTTTTGCTCAGATGTCAAAATTGAGTACCGTTTGTGGCAATGAAAACAAGACATTTCCAGATTTCCAAAGGTATAAAATTTACATTTTGATTCCACCTGAGTGATCCGTACCAACCATTTGAACCTGACTGTCCTGTTTCACGTTTTCACAGAGAGCCCTGTTTTGAGCAGCGATTTAATGCTCAAATATGATCTAGTTGTGGACTTATTTTGAGAATGATTTCTTCTAAGAAATTGTATCCCTATGAATCTAGTTTTCAATGCCACTGACCACTCTCAATTCCGAGTTGAATTGAGAGAGTTGTGGCCGAAATTTCGAAACTGACTCGGAGTTTGAAAACCCTCATTTTGGACTGACTTGTGACCACTTTGATTTGGGGACTTAATATTTCGAAATTTTTGGTGTTATTCACCTAACAAATGCATCTTGAATGTATCTTAGACCTTGTCTTCATAAATGAATGATGTTTGAGAAATTTCATTGGCCAAATGTTTGAAAAGAGGAAAACACAAGTACAAGGCAGATTACCTTACAAATTTTGGAAACTTTAGTGGATTTGTTCACTAGTTTCCCGAATGAATTTTTCCATGAAATTTGATAGAGGGATAGCCCTCATATGGTAGTATTATACTGCCAAATTTGGTGTCATTATTAGTTCATTTCGATGCTCAAATAAAGATCCAAAGTTGTGACTTCAACCTGGAAAATGGCCTAATTGCTTCAATTTTTCAGCATCTTTGAGCTACTATATCTTGGTGCCCAAAACTCTGATTCTTGTTCCGTTTGTTGATTTTTAAACCTTCTTTGCAACTCTAATTTATTTCCAAATTTCAGAGGCTAGATCGAATTCTGTGATTTTTGCCGAATTTTCAAATTTAGCCGAAAACCAACCCAAAACTGTCTTAGTAGGCTTAAGGCAGCAACTTTAAGCTGAGTTTTGGATATCTTCCATTTGGAATCATGGAAAGGTGTCTTTTAGGAACTTTTAGTACTTTGTAAGTAGTTTCCAACGGTACCAATGTTTCCAATTTTGGGCCTACGGAGAGTGAGTTATGATTTTTCCAAAAGTGCACCTGAAATCTAAAATTTTTTTAACTTGACGGGAATTGAATTTTCGAGACTCTTCCCTATCCCTTGATACCACTTGATCATTTTGGACTTGTTTTCACGAAGGAAATTAGTTTGTCCTTGTGCGTTTAAATACCACCTTTGGACCTTGAATTTGAGCAAGTTAAGGCTCATTTCCATAGGATTTCCTTAGATTGTACAAGTGTGCAATCTTTCTTTATCATTGGGGATTTTGAATGATAGTATGTAATAAATGCCGTTGTTTGCTCAGGCATTCAAGAGGACCTTACATCGGACGCCTAAGTGCTTGAATCGCACTACTTACTCTCCTTGTGATTAGGTGAGTGTCAAGTGCATGACTAATTGAAAGTATGTGAATTTGCAAGTTATGTATAGCATGACTATAACTATCGAGTCGAGTGTGTACTTTATCGCACTCGTTCTCCTTTGAAATAAATAGAATGAATTATATTAAATGATTGAATGAATGAAATGAATGATTGAATGAATGAAATGAATGGTTGAATGAAATTGGATGATTGTTTGAATTAAATGGTATGCTATGGCTGCATACGTCGCTCGAGTAAATCTCCTCGATACCCAAATGAACATGGGGACGCCCAACTCTCACTGGCTAACCTTGGACTCGAGCCGGCATGGGCTTGGTCGGGAACCTTGGCGAACCATGAGATAACATAAGCTTGACCTATTGAGATGTCTTGTTTGGCATACTCGAAGCAGTATCGCCCAAAAACAAACGACGGGCGGGCCCGGTACAGGGGTATGTAAAGGTGATCGGGGACATGATAAGTGAAGTTCTACGAACTAAACCTACCCGATTGACGGAGTGTCAATTCGCGAAGGTTCTGGATCGCGCAAGTGGAAAATAGCTCCTGAGAGCTCCTATATCCTTGAATTGTTTCTGTTTACATATGCTTGATGGCTTTGTTATTTTTCTTGCATATTACGGTTATATTCGTTAAATGGGATTGTTATTTGGACAATGTGCTTGTATGTGTGTTTCTTGGCCTCACGAGCGATTGCTCACCCCGTAGATTTGTTTTCCTTAACAGGAATGGATCTGAGGTGGAACTCGAAGGAATCCTTTTGATGTACTTTGTAATAGGGTTTCCAATGAAACTGATTAGTTATTGTGGCTGCTGTATATTTTGGGAATTGATGTATCTTTTGGGAATCAATGTTAGAATTGGAAGATTGATATATTTTGGAACTCGTGGTGTAAGTTTTAATGTTATTTGCGGAAGCGACTTACCTTCTTTACTTTATCTTGTCGTAATAGCTAGTATTGCAATAAGCTTGAATGAGGCTTGTATCGAGTCCTAGCGAGAGATGGGCAGGTGTCCTGCGGATATCCTTTGGTTCACCTTAGGGAGAAGTGGGGGCGTCACAGGGTTGCCTAAAGAACAACCATCCGTATTCAATTTGCAAAGCCCCTGAGTAGGATTCTCCCAAGATACCACTCTATGTGTACACCGGGGCTTCCATCCATAAATACTGGGGTAATAGGCATGCCAGGACACCAACCCATCGGACTCCCTCGTATCACCCCCACTAACTACCCCAATGAGATCCACCAGAATACGATCACAAATGGTTTGTCTATGCAGGCACCGTTCTTCAAAACATGCTAAGTTCCGTGCCTTTCAAATATGCCAGTAAATTAAACTCGACAGTACTGTATTTAGCGTATCCATACGAGAATGACATTTTGGCTGACACCGCTACCCGGACAGTCGAGAGCGAATGCCTGCCCCTCTGTAGGACACACCCGCAGCATTCCCAAAATAGGCCCAAAGATATCGAGCTAGGGCTCCTTCAGAAAACACATGGTCTAATGATTCAAACTGCGACTCCATACAATAGAAACATTTTGATCAACCTTCCTAACGAAGACGCTAATGGCATCCTATCCAGTAGCACACGTGCCGCGCCCCATTTTCAATGAGAAAATAACGGGTTTAGAAAAATGAATTTTTGATTATTTTTTAGTGACAATGAATTTTTAATAAAGAAATGAATCTTGATTAAATTTTGATTTGAGAAATGAGTTTTGATTAATTTTTGATTAAAAAATGAGTTTTTGATTTTTAGAAAATAAATAAAGAAAATAGGCCTAAATGGGACTTAAAAGTGCGACGGTTTTGGCCCCAAAATAATAGTTTAAAAAGGATTTTTAATAAAAAATCGGAGTCACCACTTGGTATTGAGTTAAAGTGTACCAAATCACCTAAAATGAATTTAAAAAAAAAAAGTAGAGAAAACCCCTTTTAAACGACTCCAAGTCTGCGAAAATCAAGAGAAAAGGGGTCGGGAGTCACATTTGAAGAAAGGGAAGGCAAGGGTAAAATCCAAGGCACCCTTTCAACCTAGTCAAAACTAGTTGTGTGATTTAGTAAAAAATTGTCTTATTTTAACCTAAGAATTTATCACTTTTTGATGTCACTATATGGATGCAAAACCTAACCCTAGGAGGATATCAGGGGGTCGGAATATCTCTTCAAGGTTTTATTGGTGCAAATCACATTAATTGTGATGCCCAAGAATGACTCTTTGAAGAGATCACGTAGTTTGCAACGAATGAGACTCGAAAAAAAGAAAGAAATAATTTACAAATATACGTGATCTAAAGGAATACATCATAATGGGTGCGGGGGAAACTAATACTCATGATTTCAATTTTCCCTTTAATAGAGGAAATACGAGCGTGCTAAGGTTTAGAGAGCCATACTCGTCTATATTCCATATTCGAAGGGTATTTCCTATCTAATCAAGCAAAATGATCTAACCTAGTTCTAACTTTCCTTAAATGAAATGCAAGTCTAATGTCATGATTCGCACATAGGGGTAAGGAATATACATATAAGGGAAATATGGGATAAGGGATATACATATAAGGGAAATGACATGCAAAATGATAAAACCCTAAACAATAGAAAATATGCATGAAAATGTAGTGATTTGTCACACACAATCATGATCTAGCGCGTGGATGGTCCCTAAGGGTCTAGCGTTGGACTAGCCCATATCTATAAGTTCTCACTAGCATTGGACTAGTGAGAAATCGAAAAAAGGGTCACAACTAGCGTTGGACCAGTGTGGTAACGTCATGCATTTGTTATAATCAAGTAAATCATAGAAAACATAATAAAGCAAATAAACATGTAAATCACATAAAACACATAGCAAATAAGCATGATATCTAGATGCAAGACCCTAAGCAAGTGAGTAACACGTAACACACAAGCATGCAAAACACACAAAGCAAATAAAAGCAAATAGGAACTTAACTATTACATTAGGGGGCCCTAACTACAATCTAAAAGGAGAAAGAATGAAATAAAATGAAATAAGAACCTAACTATTACAATTTGGCATTTAAATGCCTCTCAAATAACTAAAAATTAAATTTAGAATACAAAATTAAAACAAATAAAAGTGACTAAACAAATAAATGAAATAAAATTAAAAACAAATTCAAAAAGCATGCAATATACACATAAGATCACATAGGAGCACATAGGGTCACATGAAGTCGCAATAAAAGAGTGGAATGTACCTCCCTTAAATTGGTTGTCTAATGAAATGCAATGTCCTTATTTACCCTCCAAAACAATAAAATGGTCAAGGCATCACTTTAATTAACAAATAATTATAAGAAATGAAAATAAATACGAAATTGGATCAATCAAAGCATTCAAATGAAAGTAAACAACCCATATTTAACAAATTAAAACAAACAAGGACTCAATTGAAAGAATTAAAGAAGTTTTAGGGGTCAAATCACTATTATTACAAATATTAGGGGTCTAAATTAAAGTAAATTAAAATTAAGGGCTTAAGATGAAACCTACCAAAACCAAATGATAAAATTCACAAAAAATAAATGAAAATCTATTTGCTATAATTAAATAACAAAATCTTCCAAACTTTTTCTAAAACCCAAATCAAGACTATAAATCTCTCAAAAATCATTAACCCTTCAAAGTTCATCCTAAAATTCATTAAAATCTATCCAAAAATCACATTAAATCATATCAAATAAAATTAAAATTTTAAAGGGACAAAATTGATTAAATTTTCTAATTATCTGGGCCGTAGCAATGTTAGTTGAAAAATCTGGGGTCAAAGTGCAATTTCTGGAAATATTGCATGCAGCCTACGAAGAAGTATTTTTCTTTCTGCTGATTTCCTTTCTCCGTGAATTCGTGGGTTTATGGTGCCAATTTCCCTTTGCTAAACATAACTAGAGTCTCACCCAAACATCAAGCATTGATCTAAGCGGAAAAAACACAGAAATTCAACGTCCAAACATACAAATTTCCATCCCAGAAATGCAATCTTCTTCGCAGAGGCTCTCCTATCCTGCGACATTTCATTCTGCTGGTATGAACGATAATAGCAGCAGTTTCTTGACCAACCCAACATCAAAACATCATTTGGTTTTATATTAAAGGAAGAAATGCAACCCTTTTTCACAAAAATCACAACCTAACACAAGATTCTGCAGCACAGGTTCAAATTTAACGAAACAGTGAGGTAATGAAAGAAGAATAATGGACATCTTGACTCCTTGTTGCAGCACCAATTTTACGATTTCTATTCCCCATTTCGACCCCATCAAAGGATCATCAATACCATATCAGGTGATTGAAGAGAAACATCAAGCATATAACTAATCACAACCACCAAAATCAGTGCGGCAGAAAGGTGAACATGGGTATTAAATGTTAGCAACAGCAAAAACAACCCAAAACCCACATCTAACTAGCTTGAATCTTCAAGAAAGCTATGTAAAATGAACAAAAGGAGAGGCCAAAGTTACCTGAGGATGATTTCGTGGCCATTTGAACGTGAGATGTTGCCCAGAAAATGCACGCTAGTTCCAGAAATGAGATTGAGAACGTCACCGCAGAACTTCAGCGCTGATGAAGTCGTCACTTTGAGCCTTGATTCAACTATCCTAGAGTCATTTTTCCCAGATATTTGTGAATGAGATTTCTTCTATGGTCTCCCCAGAGTGCGTAGAAACCAGAATATCCTTCAAAAAGCAAATATCAAAGCAGGAATCTGTCCCCGAATTCAGCTAGCTCGTCAGCCTGGTTGGGTTTTGGCAGAAGAAGTTTCTGCACTTTCCCTTCTTGTTTCTCGTTTGCTCCTTCCAATCTTTCACAGGTTCGTCCCTTTCTCCCTTTTCTCTCGCTCCCTGACTCTCTCTACCAATCTCTCAATCACTCTTCCCTCTTTTCCTTTGTTGCCCGCAACTTTACCCTCTCTTCTTTTCCTTGTTTCTTCTTGCTGTTCCAGGTTCCTCTTTCCTCCTCAGCCATCACCTTGCTTCTTAGAATCTCCCTTGTTCCTTTTCTTCCTCGCCAGCTCTCCCCGCATCCCTCTTTTTTCCTTTTCAGTTTTTTCCAAAGCTTTCTTCCTCTCCCTCCTGTTTTTCTTCTCAACCAACCCAGCCCTTCCTTTCTTCCTTTTTTCTTTCCCCGCAGCCTCTCCTCTCTCTTTTCAGCCCAGAAAAACCCTCTTTTTGTTCCTTTTTCTTACCCTAGCCTCCCTCACTCACTCCTCTTGCTTTTCAAATTTTCCTCACCTTCCTTCTCCACCCTCTCTCCTTGTTCAGCCCTTGTTCTTCCCTCTCTTTCTCTCTCGGTTCCGGCTGGAAAGAGGGCCCCCCAAGAACCCTTTTCCCTCAGCCGTCACCCTCAGCTCTCTCTGTGAAACCCCGTATTTTTCACTGAATAATGTTATTAATTATTTTGCTAGTTGTTTAGTTAATTTATCTCTAAGGTTGATGTTAATGTCTTATCTTATCTCAACCACCAAGTGATAGTAAGAGTCATGATAAGAGAGAGTAGGAATTAACATAAACTTGTAGATATTATAGGAGACAAACTAGGAGATAAAGTAGGAAGAGATGGAAGTTAGTTTGAGTTGGTGGAGTTATTTTAGGAAGAAGTGGTGTGAACTAACTCCAACTGTAACTAGTCTAATAGTGAGTAAATTTTCACAACGTTACCAGAAGAAAACCATAAAATAAGAGAGTAAGGACGTGTCAGCGGAAAGAAAAAGTTGAAATCAAGAGACTGGACGAAAGAAAGAATACAAGAATTCGACCCCTCTGACAATGAACACGTAAGGCCGCGAACTCTCCTTTTAATATTTCTTAGTTTTCTCTTTTACTAACCCAAGATTTCATCCGCAGTAGACCCAAAACATGTCTGAAATATTAGGTACAAGTTTTGTGAGTTTTGATAAGTGTTTTTGGTTAAATTATGGAAGTTCATAAGCCATGCAACTACCTTCTGGTTAATAATACTATTAGTTTGAGTGTAGAAAGTCAAAATAATACTCAAACCAATGAAAAATAAATAAAGTAACCGGACCATGCTTTATATAAGGTTTGGGAGGAATTGATGATTTCTCTTTTGAAACACCTCTATGGTTCTACCTATCACTGGGGTTTGGTTAGAGGATAGAAGGAATTTTATGGCATAAGGGGCACTTGAAGGCAAGCCCACCATTAATATGAATTAAAAGGATAAAATATTGGCGGCTAATTCTTGGTTTTACTGCTGGAATGGAGGAAGAAATTAATTAAATAGTTCACTGCCTTAAGGTTATTCTATTCCTAAGTTTTCAGCACAAACGAAAGATTGGTCATGTCTTTTGTTTTCGTGAGAATGGTTTGTTAGTAACAAGGGGAAGAAGAAGACTGTTGATTTGGTCTAATTTTCGAACTTGTTGCAAATTGCAAATTAGCCCATGGAGTTTGGGTCAATTAGAATGGGGTAGCTAAAATATATTTTTTAAAAAAAAACTGGAATTGTGGTTCGAAAATTTTGGAGTTGGACAAATTTCAGATTAAATAGCCTTCTTGCTTAAATTGAAAATAAGTTATTTTAAGAAGGACCCAAAAGTATAATTTAATCAAACCCACTGTTTCTTCGAATAAAGCCATTTTTGTTATAACAGACCATTTTGACCTAAATGAATCCAGGGACTCTACAAATAACCCAAATAAAAAATTTTGAAATCCAAATACCAAAATAAAATAAAATAAAATGAACAAGGCATTTTACATTAATGGGCTTATACATTAAATTGGGGGTTAAAGTTGATTATTAATAAAGGCTGATTTAGGTTGAAAGGGAATTGGGCTTTAGTTAAATTAGTATTACTTTTTAGGATAAAATCAATAATTGACTAGATAATTGGTTTAATGGATATTTTATTGGACTTATTAAGCTTTCCCAAACAAATATAATGAACATATGTTATAAAACTTAAAAACAAGAGTGTAATATGTTCTATACGTGCCTCACCTTTGATCATGGAATCTTAGAGTCGAACTGTTGCACACATTCTTAAGGAAGTTTTGGAAACCTAAATTTAATTATAATAATTTAAGCTGTGACAAACGACCCAATAACAATACCAAAGGTTCAAGATTTCCTTTTAAGTCCTATTTTAATAAAAGAAATATAATTTTATGGTTGGACCCAGCTCTAGAAATTGACTTTAAATAAGGCCCGCCATTTCTTCAACAAATAAATAAATGAGTAGGTTAAACAAATAAATAGCACTCATTTTATGGATAACCAAATTATGGCCTCTTCTGAAAAGGGAGAACCTTCTAATTAGGAAGCTTTCTAAAAAAGAAAACCTTGTATTTTAGGAAACTTATCAAATACTTTCTATAAACGGTTCAGATATGCTTCCTAGGGTTATTCAATATAGGAATAATCACCTTAAGAGTTGGACATATGAACTAATCAAGGAATATATATGACACTGGTTATAGGTTTAAAAGGAGTTCGTGGACATGTTAAGAATCCCTTCAATCGAGAAGTTTGAGGTACGTGGTGCTTACTCCTCTGTATTTTTGAAATGTTAAATATGAATATTTTTCCAGTAAGAGCTTTATTTTGGTTTATGAAGAAATGGATCATGTATGCCTATTTCAAATGTTTTGCAAGCGTGAAATTGCGAATACTTGAAATATTTTGCTATGCAATAGTTTATGGAATGAGTGGCATATTTTCATGAAACGAAAGAAAGGTGCATGTGACGCGTGAAATGATTTTATATTACGAAAAGCTCTAAACGGTCATGGAATAAACGGTAGGGACTATAGTCCTGTCTAATGGTCATGGTAACCTGGTATAAAGTCCGGCCGATTGACAAGGTCATGGTAGCCTGGTATAGTGTCCGGCCGATTGACAAGGTCATGGTAGCCTGGTATAAAGTCCGGCCGATTGACCCATGTATAAAATGAGACCAATCGATAGTCGCGAATCTATTGGTCACCCACCTAGAAGGGGTTTAATCTCTAGGCTGAGTACTCAGAAGCCGGATATTGCATGTGCTTGTTTATGAGCTATATATGAAATAAGATGACATGATTGATATAATTTATGATTTGCAAGTATGTTTAATAGATACAATCATGTCATATTATGTGTATTTCTAAGCTATATTCGGCGGGGGCCACCTGTAGAACCTACGGGACTAAGTTCCACGTCAAACCGAGGCCACTTATGTTTAAGCCACTCACTTTCAATGGAATATATTTATGTAATACATGAAATGGGCTGACAAACATTTTTAATTGATATATGCATGTGGCATGGTGTGACTGAATTTGTAAATGTATATATAGTATATATATAGCTACATGATCCGACAGGGAAGTAAGTACTACCTACTGGGCATACGTCGCTCAACCCACGTCCATTTATCTTTCTTGCAGATCAAGGAAGTCAGTTCGTGTATGTTTAGAAGATAAGTGAGAAAGGTATATGGATAGATGTTTAAATTCTGAGGAGTTAGAATAAAGCATTTTGTAGATATAATTTATTGAACTGTATGTGTCTCATTGGTATATGTAAGATTTAAATTTTAGTGAATTTTTGTAAGTTATGGTTATGATGCCTTGTATTTATGAGAGTAAGGTCTCATAGATACGGCGTGCCACGTTGCAAATCCAGTCCAGGGACCCGGATTTGGGGCGTGACACTCTCTCTCACTTGGCTTTTCGTTTCTCCCTTTTTCCTCACCAGAATCTTCCCCCCTTGCCCTAGTTTCTCCCCGTAGCCTTTTGCTTCTATTTTTTTTCCTTTTTCATCACCACCCGAGCTCTCTTTTTGCCCTTTTTCCCTTTGCTTTTTTTTGTTCCCAAAATTTCCAAATTATCCTAGACTTCCAAGTGTCTAACCACCTAACCCCCCTTGCATTTGTTGTCAACCAAGAATGAGGATACTTGTCCTATTTGCATGCACTCCACTTATCTAATATCCCCTTAATACATTTGTCTAAGGATCCCCTAATACACTTGTCTAATGATCCCCTAATACACTTATTTTCTTATTTTTATTTATTTATTATGTATTTTTTCCAAAATCAATTTAGGTAAACAACAAAAAATGTTAACTCCTAATTGTAAATGCATTGCACAATTTTTATTTATCTTTAAAAAATGAATCTAAAAGGTTTAAAGACGAATTTTGAATTTTTGTGAGAATTTTTCCTTTTTTAGAAATTTAATGCAAAAATACCTTAAAATGAAAATGCTAAACCTAATTTATAAAAATAAAAAAAATGAACATTAACTATCATTTAATCAATAAAAATAAAAATAAAAAAAATAAAACAAGAATAAAGCTAAAATTGAATAAAATAAATGAAATTTTGGTGTCTACAACATGCACCATGAAAAAGGATATTTTTACAGGTAGCAAAGGATGCCAAGCCCTATCAAATAAGAACGAAGAAGGCGTCTGATTGTGGGATAACAAATAAGACGAAGCAATCGAAAATTTCCATGACTTCGTCAACCACCACACCGCACAATCTTGCCCTTCCCTTGCTGGGACTGACTTACTAACAATCTCCGTAACAATATGATTTGGGACCCATTGACTAAGCAATTGGTGATTCCATCTTCCATTCGACACAAAGTCCAAAACGAAGTGATCTGAGATGCTTTGCAAGCGCTAGCACAATGGGCCGGACCCTAGCCAGTTATCAAACCAGAAGTTACATTGTCCTGATCGTACCAACCAACAAAGATTTTATTCCGCCAACTCACGTACTTGTAGCATTCATCTCCAAACATATGAACTGTCCTTTTTCACCCCCACCATGCATGGATGATTATCTTGACAATACTTGGCACGCATAAAAGTAGACCATAAACAATCACTCATTCGAAACCGCCACCATAATTTCAACGAGAAAGCCGTGTAAACCTCCAACAATGAGTGAACGCCTATTCCCTCTTGTGTTGTGATGGCACATAGATCTTGCCACTTGATCCCATGATGACGGAGGCCATGCTTCTGCTCCCCCCAAAGGAAGTTAGCCATGACCCGTTTAACCAAGGAGAAGACTCCCTTCGGAGGACACGAGGCCGCAAGCTGGTGGGTCGGCATTGCTGACAGGACATGCTTAATTAGTGTAATACGGCCCCCAATGGAAAGGCATCGAGTCCTCCAAGATGGCACTTTATTGATGACTAATTGCACCAACTCCATGAAGTACATCTTTTTCCACCGTCAAATAAATAACGGGCAGCCCAAGTATTGCACAGGAAATGATTTACGAACAAAACCTGTAGCTCGCTGTACCCTCGCCACTCACTATCTAGGCAATTTATCATGCACTAGGAAACAGTTCCTCTGCACATTAATCTGCTGGCCCGACATTGCCTTGTAACATCGAATAGTGTGCATGACCCACTGTAACGAGATGGAACAGGCACTTGAAAAAATAAGGACATCATTCGCAAAGTTGAGGTGAGTAATCTTAGGGCAACCCCTTGGAACCGAAAAACACTTGAAATCCCGATTCTCCAACAACTTGTTCAAAGATCGAGATAACACCTCCGCTCCAATAATGAATAATGCTGGAGACAATGGATTCCCTTGGCAAACCCCCCGTGTGGATTTAAAGAAACCCATACTTGCCCCATTAACCAGACGTTTGATATCAATCTCCAAGTCATGTCAATCCATTGCTCCCCAAACCCAATCCTCCTCAAAAGCATAGTCAGAAATAACCATGAGATGCGGTCATACGCCATGGACATATCAAGTTTTAGGGCTACATTGGCATTCTTTGATGCCTTACCCATACTAGACAGAAGCTCCTGGGCAAGCAAGAAATTATCCGATATAAGACGCCTCCGCACAAACCCACTCTGTTGTGGAGAGATAAGCTGTGGAAGTACTTTATGTGACGACCCCACTTCTCCTTAGGGCGAATCCTAGGGTTTCGGCGGGCTGCCTGCCTAACTCTCGTCAGGGCTCAATACGAGTCAAATTTAAATTTAAAAGTAAACAACCAGTAAAAAAAGTCAATATAAAGAAAAGTCGCTTCCTTAAATAATCATTCAAGTCTTACATTACAAAGTTTCCAAAAGGTACATTAAATTTCTCCAAAAATAGAACCATCCAAAGTTGACTAAACCATTTACATCCAAATTCCAATCAAAAGGTAATCAAG
This sequence comes from Coffea humblotiana, assembly GCA_023065735.1. Taxonomy (NCBI): domain Eukaryota; kingdom Viridiplantae; phylum Streptophyta; class Magnoliopsida; order Gentianales; family Rubiaceae; genus Coffea; species Coffea humblotiana. The sequence continues at coordinate 39,945,974 of CM041209.1, read as the reverse complement.
TCAGCTTCTCCAAAATCTTTCCATTCCGAGCTCCTGTTAAGCAAAACAAACTACGGGGTGGAGCTAACGCTCAGTGAGGCCAAGAAAAGCATGCAACAAATAAGTTCAAGTAACAATAACACTTGTACAAGAAATATAGCTAGAAAGTTCATGTAATTCACAAATAACAGTAAAGCACAATCAATAAGGATACGGGAGCTCTCAGGAGCTAAATTTCCATTGCTTTGTCAAGGCTTGATCCAATACCTCTACGTGGTGACACTCCGTCAACCGGGTAGGTAGCAAGTCCGTAGAAACCCTGCTTACTTCCTCCATCCCTCATTTCACCCTCTCGGATCCGTAACCAAACACTCACTGAAAGGGCAGTACTACTCGAGTATGTCAAGCAAGACCTCAAAAGATCAAGCTTATAATTTTCTCATGGTTTACCAGGCTTCTCGACCAAGCCCATGCCGGCTCGAGTTGCAAGGTTAGCCAATGAGCTTTGGGCGTCCCCAGATGTACAAGTCCAATTTGCCAAGTTCACGCAATTCAATTGTCAAGTCACGTTCACGCAAATCAATTGTCTAGTCAGGTAAAAGAGAATGAGTGCAATAAAGTAGACACTCGTCTCGACAAGTACAAATCACTTAATTAACAAGAAACAATTCAAGTATTTAGCAACAAGTCTTGCACTTGACACTCACCGAAATCAAGAGTGTAAAGCAAGAACAAGGCAAGATCAAACGAGCTCCTCGAGATCCTCTTGATCACTTAAGACATGCACAATTATAAATCACCTAGGTATTCAACCAAGGTCTAGTAGTATTCCTGCTACCCACACTCAAGAGATAACACGTTCAAATCGAATGCAAATACCACTTACTAATTTAATCCATGAGGGTAGCATTTGAAAATATCTAAGAATTCATTAATTCAAGTCAAGTCAAGTCCAAGATTCTCCAATTTGGGGATTATGCAGATCTCTAAGTTTTAGCACGAAAATCGAGAAAGATGAAAGATTATTTTCTTGTTAAAATTCCTTAGTTAAACGCCCAAGTTTCAAGTATAAGTGAGTTTTCACATTTTCCAAACTCATTTAGTTAAAGTCTAGTAAAACTGCCACTAACGGCTCATTAACTTCTTTAGCTGCCACTTCAAGTTGTAAACGCAAATCGAGTGAAATTTCTCAAGTTTTCTTTTAGTAAAAGACTCACTTAACGTTCATTTTCAACGGTTAGATCGAGGGCATAAACTTAGGAGACCATGGCAATAGAAACTTTGGCTTTCAAATAAGGAAGATGAACACATTTTTACTTGGAAGCTTGACCAAAGCATTCCGAGTATTACTAATTAAGTTCACAAGAAACTTTTCAAATCATTCTTTTAAAATGCTTGTATGATTGCCAACTCTAGTACAAATATCAAGGCCAACATATCGACAAGTCTAGCAAGTAAGTTTCACTTGAAAATTCGAAAATGGTGGCTAAAAGCCAAGTACAAGTCTTGACCGTTTTAATTAAGGTAACTTGTTAAATGTGTAAAACTTTGAGGAAAGGAGAGATACATTAGCGAGAGAAGTTCAAAAGGAATACATTTGAAGTCAAGGAAGTGGAAAAATCAAGGTAAGAGGTTGGAAGTAGGCCGTCCAAGGTTTTAAAGTCAAGAAGCCCATTTCTGTGCTTCAAGAATCTACTGAGATGAATAGTAATAGTAAACTTTAAAAATTTGCAGCTCGAGCTCCACAAGTCAAAAAATTATGAAAGTTATGCCGTTGGATAATAGATTTTTAGTACTACAACATCCCAGAAGACACTTTTCAGAGATTCAAATCACAAGTAGGCCAAATATTCGATCCAAGTCAAAAATTCATTTTCCTGAAGAAACAGGACATTCAAGCAGGACAGCCTTCTTTGAGGAGTCACGGACAGCAGTACACATTAAGGAAAAATATAAAATTTCTGTAAAACAAAGGCCTATGAGTCTAGTTTCAAATGCCGCTGACAGCACCTCAATCGGATTTTTCTTCACCAAGATATAAGCATTTTACTGAGACTAGTAAGTGAAATCCAAAAATCTGGAATCTCATTTTTCACTTGGAAAAACTCCTTTTTCTCTTTTAAAACCACAAGACTTTTATTCAAACCACCCATGCACTTAAGTATGACATTCATACTAGCAATTTTAACATAATTTAAGTATCAAATTTCAACAAAAACCTAAGGTGAAGCTCGGCTCTTCCTCTCTCTCATTTCGGACAAATTCAAGCTTTGAAGCTTTCAACTCTTTCACCAATCAAATCACAACAAATTCATTAACCAATCATACTATACATTTACCTACTAACAAGAAGCTTAACTACATCAAGAATCTTACTAGAAATTTCGAAAATCAAGGCAAGAAAGGAAGAGGGTGGTTCGGCCAAGACAAGAGCCAAAGCTCTTCAATTTTTCCAACCAACTTTCTCAAGGGTTCGTCATATAGCCAAATAACACAACAATAACAACAACAACAACCACAATCCCCAAGTCCTCTACCTAAAATCCACCTGAAGACCACTACCTAGGATGTATAGCAAGAAATAAAAGTTCCTCAAGTCCTCTAGCCTAACTCCTTGATTAGGGTTTCAAACTCATGAAATTCAACCTCTAATCTTGGTAAAATTGAAAGATTAAGGAAGGATGAAGTGGTTACCTCTTCAAGCTCCTAAACCCTAGTTGAAAGCAAGACTTTCCACCAACACTTCACCAAGAATCACCACAAGGTTGCACCTTCTTTCTAGCTAGAGCAAGAATCCAAAAGTTTTGTGGGTTGGATGATGATGATCAAGCAAGATTAAAGCTAAAAGGTGAAGCTTTTCTTCCCCCTTTTCTCCTTCTAGTTTCGGCCAAGCAAGAGAGAGTGTGAGGGAGTGTATGGCTTTTGATTTTTGTGGTGGAAAAATGAAGGAAAGCTGGCCTTAAGTTTGTGTAAAAGTCAACTTCCAATAGTGGCACAATAGTGTCTTACACTACCACTTTCTCTCTTGTTTGCTACACTTAAACAATAATCCTCCAAGATAATTTCTCTAACACTGCAATTACTCATACTTACTAGTTTAGTATTAAATCCTCACATCTCCAATTAGTCACGCCGGTGAGACTTTCGAGAAACTTTCGACGCGTAAGCGATAAAAGCACCATTTAAGAAAATTTCATGCATAAATAATAAAATTAAATAACACAACTAACACTCACGAGCACAAGTCCCAGTTCATTTGACCAGTTCACCACTTAAACATGTTATTTCACCCTTTGTTCAAAAATAAAAGTATACGCGTCACGCGAAGCACTTTTGAAGAAATTTTCATGCTTAAGTTGATAAAAGGAAATGGTATGCTATTGTAGATGATTTAAATTGATAAAAATGGATAATTTAAATAAATGATTAAATATTCAAATAAATAGATAATTAAATAAAATGTTTAAAAATTGCAGGTCCTTACACTTTTGCCAATCAATCGGCCAATAATCGCGAAAAAATTTTGTTTACAAAATTGCACAGGCTAATCGGCCTAAACTGCGAGAAATTCTGGGTGTGTGCTATCTTAGGGATGAGCACAATAGAAGTCGCCGTAACTGCCCTTGGCAATTCAACTCCACAAAAGAAATTGTACACTGTCCTAGCCACATCATCTCCAATAATTGACAATGCAGCTGTAAAAATTTTGCCTGTGTAGCCATCCGGCCCCAATGCACTCTCCCCATCCATATCAAACACTACACGACGAATTTCCTCCTTCGAAGGGACTTGCTCCAGCAAAACACTGTCCTCGCCTATCAAAAGTTTGGGGATATTCTGTATCAAATCAGGAGATGAAGTCGTTTGTTAAGCCGTAAACTGTGAGGATTTGTAAAATTCTCTTTATTTTAAATTCCTATTGCTTGCTTATTTAAATATTTAATTGCCCGTTTGCTCCGAATATTTTATTTCAACCTTTTTAGACCCAATTACATGGAATTATGGCTTACATGTATTTTTAAAATGACTTTTTACGAAAATTAATTTTTGGAAGGCTAGATAAGTGAGAATAATGAATACGCAATTCGAGTCAATAATCGAATCGAGAATACAATAAGGTTGGAAAATTGGAGACTTGTACATTAGTCTTGAAATAGGTATTTTTATGTTTGAGCGTTCAATTATTAGTTAGTGATACTATCGTTATAAGAATTTCTTGAAAACTCCACTTTATCGAGCACAAATTTGGAGTACGCGTTTTTACGCGCGCGATTTAATTGAGGGACTTTAGACCCTTATTTTTAGACCACTAAGAGTGAATAATAATAATATGAATAGAAGTGTACTAGAGGTTTAGTGCACAAGTGAAACAAACCCAAGAGGAATTGGGCACGAAACCCGAGCAAACGCGCACTATTGAAGAGTTGACTTTTGGACAAATTAAAGCCACACATTTAAGCCTCCTTAAGAAGCTTTTTCATCAGCACAAACTCTTTCTCTTTTGCTCCAAGACAGCCGAAACGAAGAAGAAGAAAAAGAGACCAAAGTTCTTCATTTTTTCCTTCATCAAATCTTCACCAAATCACTTCAAACTTTAACCACACTTTGCAATCTACTTGCAGAGCAACTCAAGCTACAAAAGAGCTTCAAATCCACGGTTTTTCTTGAGCTAAGGAGGACCGAAATTTCTGCCTTGAAAATCTAGGAAAGTAAGTGACGATCAACCTTGCAAATCTTGACTTATGGAAGTTGTTTAGCACTTATGAGTTCATAATTTCTTATGGGTAGCTTTATTTATGTGGAAATTTGGTGTGTGGGCTCTATGAACTCCCACTATGGCTTGATGCACTGATTTTGTGAGTTTTGATGTTAATAATGTTGGATTAGTGTTTAAATTAGTAGAAATGAGTAATATTATTGACGGAAAACTCAAGGGAAGTGATGAGGGAATTTTTCCATTTCTGCCCCTGTGAATGCCGTGGCCCTTAGAGCACATTTTTGAGGTTCCATTGACTTTTTTATGATGTATATGTGTTGTGTGGGTTGTGTGGAAGGTTTCGACAAAAAATTACGTGATTTGGATGGTTAAATGTTGTGATTTCAAAAATTCATCAAAACTGGAAACGGGTGTCCAGTGTACTCTGGCAGTGTTTTTGTTTCGGCCATAACTGTTTGCTCCGATGTCGAAATCGAGTGCCGTTTGCGGCACTCGAAACTAAACATTCCCAGCTTTCCAATGGTATAAAATTCACGTCCTTATTACACCTGAGGGATCCGTACCAACCTTGTAAAGTTTCCTGTCCTGTTTTTCTTCTGTACTGGAAGCTCTGTTTTGAGCTGCGAATTGATGCTAAAAAATGAGCCTGTTGTGGACAAAATTTTAAAATGATTTCTTCTGAGAAATTGTAGCCTTGTGAATGTATTTTCCAACGCCAAAAACGACCTCAATTCCTAGTTGAATTGAGTGATATATGGCCAAATTACAGATCTGTGTCATTGCTTGAAAACCCTCATTTTGGACTGATCAATGGCCTATCTTGTTTGGGACTTGTTATTTTGAAAATTTTGGTGTCAATCACCTATCAAATGTATATTAGATGTTTCTCAGAATTTTGTTTCATAAATGGACCAGATTTGAATCATTTTCATTGGGCAAAATGTTTGAAAAGGAAGAAGAAAGTAAAAGACAGATTGGTCTTGGGATTTTCTTGAAATTTGGTAGTTTAGTTCACTACCTTCCCGTGTGAATTTTCAAATGAAATTTGGTAGAGGAGTAGTCCTCATATGAAAGTTGAATTGTACCAATTTTGGTGTCAATCTAAGACCATTTTGATATACAAATGATGTCCCAAAGTTGCTCTTCGAATCTGGAAAACTTTTCCTTTTCTCTTGGCCGAATGGTCAAATCTGCTTTGGGAAGTTATATTTCGAAAACCTTGATGTCAACTACTTCTAAGTTACTTATTGGATGTTTATGGAACATTAGTTTCAATATTTGAATTAATTGAAGTTGATTGTGTGGAGCAAAGCTTTCAAAAAAGGAAAATTGAAATACAAGGCAGTTTTGCCTTGGAAATTCTTGGAACTTTACTGGCTTTGTTAACTGATTTCCCGAACGAATTTTTATATGAAATTTGACAGCGGAATAGCCCTTATACGGTATAGTAATACTACCAAATTTGGTACCATTCTGAGTCTATTTCAATGTCCAACTGAAGTCCCAAAGTTCATGTTTCAAATCTGGAAAATGTTCAATCGGTCCTTATTTTTAGCTAACTTTGAACTGCCATATCTTGGTGTTCAAAACTTCAATTCTTGGTCTGCTTATTTTGTTTTAAACTTTGATTGCAACTCTAATTGAGTTTCAAATTTGAGAGACTAGTTCAAATTCTGTGACTTTTGCCAAATTTCCAAAATTGGCCAAAAACCAACCCCGCAACTGCCTCGATAGCCCAAAACAGTAATTTTGAGCCAATTTTTGAATACCTTCCATTTGGAATCATGGAAAAGTGTATTCGAGGAACTTTTAGTACTTTGGAAGAAGTTTCCAACGGTACCAAGTTTTCCAATTTTGGACTTGTAAAGAGTGAGATACGAATTTTCCAAGATTGTGTGACAAACCCGGACTTCCAAACTTAAAGGAAATTGAGTTTTTAGAACTCATCTTTTTCCTTCGAAATCACTCGATCGTTTTACACTTGATTTCAAAGATGAAAACCTGATTTCTCTTGCATTTTAAAACCCCACCTTTGAGTCTCGATTTACGAGTAATTAAGGTTCAATTCATGAATTCTGCTTAGATTGTATACTAGTACAACCTTCTTCGATAAGTAGGGGTTCTAAGTGATATTGTGTAATAGTTGATGGTTATTTGCTCAGGCGCTCAAGGGGACCTTCAAGAGGAACTCGAAGTGGACGCCTAAACACTTGTTTGAGCACTTACTCTCTTGTATTGACTAGGTGAGTGTTCCATATAGGAGTAAGTGATTTGAATAGTCTATGATATGTTTACTCCATGGTCATTACGTGTTAAGTGTTACCGCACTCGTTCTCATTGAAGTAAAATGTACTTGAATTACTCGATATGAAATACTTGAAATGCATATTTACATGAAGCGTTTCAATGATTGACTATGCTATGGCTGCATAAGTCGATTGGAGTGAATCTCCTCGACTCTTAAGTGGTAAAAATAGATGGACAATAGGCGGTCTACTAAGATGAATAATGTCTATCAATTAACCGTGACTACGTACCATTAACCGTTAACCGTAATTACTCAGCGTTCACCAATTTACTTGATTACCTGCTTACGTAATTACTTGACTACTTGATTACTTGATCACCGTGAATTATATGTTCATATGAAATTATCGCATATTGCTTATGTGTTTACGTGTTAAGTGTTACTGGTAACTACTCATATGAAATTGTCCACCATTTTAAGGCGAGTGTGTACTTTATTTCACTCGACCTACTAAAATGATAAATTTTTACCGTTTACCGACTTATTTGATTACTTGTGCATGTTGTAAGCTCTAAACTGAACTGGGCCCTGCCCTTGGTTACTAACCTACTCGAGCCAGGATTGGGTTTGGTCGGGTAGGTTGGAACCTTGGGATACCATTTCGGTATACTCGAGTACTACCACTGGAGGGATAAGCTGATGGCCAGACAACCGAGGGAATCACTGGAGTCATAAGGTGAAGTTGACCGAAATGGTTCCACTGGAACACCGTATCCTTCAATATGTGTTTATTTTACGTAATGATAACTGTTCTATGCTAATGTGCCAATGTGCAATCTCGAACTATACCTGTGTTATGTTCAAATTAATCGTACAATGAACACCGTCTCATGTTAATGTGCCCAATATGCAACCTGGAACCATATATGTAGTATGCTCAAATTACCTGATTTATTAGAACTGCTAGAATGTCTTGGAACCTCACTGGGCTGTATAGCTCATTCCACGTTTTTGTTTTCCTTAGCAGGGTTCGAGACCAAGAGTGCTCGTGAATAATACTAGATTATTTTCATTTAAAGACCTTAAGTTGTATTATAACGGATGGTTGTAGTACCTATTCTTTTGGTGTGTATTAAGCTTGAAAGTTAAGTAATTGTAAGCATGCAATATTTTGGAGTACGTTAATTATATATTGAAGTTATTTGAAGTATTTCGAACTTTTGAATTATGGATTGTAGTGAGTCCTAGCGAGAGTTGGGTGTGAGAACCCTCACTTGAAACCCTAATTTTCCTTAAATAAATGCTTTATTTTAAGATTTAGACCACTTATTATATACCATTGCATGACATTTCCCATGTAGTACAACATTGTTCATGCATTGCATTTTATTCCTTTTACTTGAAGAAAAATAGTTATTTGAGTTGAATTTTAATGATCCACCAATTATTTGTTTCCAAGTGGCTTTGATTTGGATTGAGGACTTTAAATGATAGGTGAGGGGTGTTAATTAGGTATTGGTACACTTGGTTGGGTGGAATTAGCATTGGTCAAAAGTTTAGGGGAGATTATGGGCAAGAAAGGGGCCATGTGGCACAACCTTAGCCTTGGATGTTGTTTGACCAAGAAACTTGAATTAATTTAAACCTTCATGAAGCCTTTTTTTTATCTTCATATGGCCGAACCCTTAGCAACAAAAAGGGAAGAGGAAAAGCTCTACAATCTTGCCTAATAACCATAGAAATCAAAGCCAAACAAATCAAAGATAAAGTTTGTGAGTTAGAGAGAAAGTTTCCCTCCAATCCTAGGGGTGGATTCAAGCTTCAAGGCTTCAATTGGTTGAGTGATTTGGTGGTCTAAGCTTCATCTAAGAAAGGTAAATAATACTCAAATCTTGGTTCTATGATGTTTTATCATGTGCTTGGAGTTTTAATGGTGAAATACATGTTGTTTGGTTGTGATTTGGGGTTGAAATTTTGAAGTATACAAGTAGAAGTTAAGGCAATAAGCATGCACACCAAGTGTTTGATGAAATGTTTACTCTTTGTTCATGGTTGTTTATGATAGATTTACATGTTTTAAACCTTCTTTAAGCTAGATCTATACTTGATATGTGGTTTAAGTGCAAATCAATAGAAGATGAAGGTTGGTGACATGATTGAGGAATTGTGGACTGTTTTGTGCCATGGCTGACCAGCTTTCGTAGGAAGGGTTTTTCATGGATTTGTGTGGTCTAATTACACCCTAAGCATGCTTAAACAATTTGGCTAGAGATTGGTTAAGTTCATATGTGAATTGAATTGAATTTGGAACAAGTAAGGTGGCTAGAGGAACCATTAGTGGACTGGTTTAGCCTTTGCAAAATAACTAGCTTATTATGGAACCCTTGTGCATGTTTATGTGTTGTGTTTTGAGCTCAAATGATACCAAGTGACCTAAGCTTCTGTATATGATCATTAGAGGACTGATTTGGGTGAGTTTGAACCAAAACAAATGAGGATAGCATGAGGAATTGGTGTACACAAGTAAGGGTTTGAGACTGATCCAGGTTGGGAAAATCAGCCAACTTTCCCGAGCTACTGTTTTTGGTAGGGGACGAACTAGGAAGTTTGTGAGGTACCGTTGGAAAGCCCTTCGATTCTAGTTTCCAACGCCGCTGACGGTACCTAATTTCGACCTTCCTACAGTGAGATTCGGCCGTTTTACCGAGACTGCGTGAGCACGACTGTGCACCCGCGAGAAACCTTTTAAAGCTTGAATGAATCTTTCCTTTTACCCAACTTTCATGCACTTGTTAAACTTGTTTATTCATGAACTTTTACTGCATTTTGGGCCTCAAGCTTAGGGTGAATTGAGTATAGTTAGTCACTCACTTAGGCACCTAATGAGCTCACTTTGCTTGGAATTAGACCTAATCGTTGACGTTTTCACTCGTTGCCCTAGGAAGGGGAAACGGTGGTGCACAAAACCGCGCGACTTGACGTGACTACTACTTTGCTAACCAGGTGAGTGTTCCACTACCTGTTACCTGCTTATGTGAACTAACTGATTGCTTGAATTGCCACTGTTTGAGCCAAACCTTGTTTTAATGAAATGGAGGCGAGCGTGTACTTTATCGCACTCGACCTTCCCCATTTTCTACTGTGGCTCTGAATATCGTTATTATGAGATATAATCTCTCTATATGTGACTGTATGAGATGTGATTCATCTGTATGTGACTGTACATAAGTTGATGGGTGATACCTCAACAACCATTGTCACTGTTTGGGGTACCCTACCCCATGGGCAAACCGGTTCTATCGAGCCAGCCAGGGCTTGGTCGAGAAGGCCGGTAAACCTTGGGGACTGTTTACTGTTCACTGGAAACTGGTATACTCGAGTATTACCGAACCACTGCTTTGGAGTGCGGGCCCGGTAGGGGGTTGATTGGTGGACGGAGATGATAGAAAGTGGTGTTCTACGGACTGTATATTCCTTAAATGCAAATGTTGACGGAGAGTCAACGGACCCCCGGTATGATCAAGCTGAGGGGAATTGGGCTTTTGAAAGCCACCCGTATCCTTAATTTGAATTGTGATTTAATTATTCTTCTATTGTACGAGATTTATTCGGTTAATTTATGCTCTAATTTGGCTATGTGCTTACTTGCTTTACTTGGAACCTCACTGGGCGTTAGCTCACCCCATTCCCTTTGTTTTCCTTAACAGATCGGGGACGGACTTAGGATCAAGGGACTTACTAGCTTCCTTTTTGCTTGCACTTGTAATCCCTCGTATTAAGAAGACTTTACTTTTGACTTTTGTAAGCCTAACACTTAAGTTCGACCTGTGTTATGAAACTGTAGTATGGTTTGATATATGTAACGTTTCGTTGGCTTTTAAGTTTGGGAAGCTGGTTGTCTATTATTTACTTTCTAGGGTTTGTACCGTTTATTTGAAGTTTCCACTGGATGTTTTGAGTTACTAGCTCTCTGATCGACCGAGTCCTGGCGAGAGCTGGGCAGGCAGTCCGCTGATACCCTAGGGTTCGCCCTAGGGAGAGGTGGGGCTGTCACAGGTGGTATCAGAGCCTAGGTTTGAATTGGCCTGGGCAAGTTAGTAAATTTCGTACTTAAGGAGTATAATTAGTTATTCCCCTTAAGAGTACTTAAGTTTTCTTTATCCTTGATGTAGGATGGACGGACATAGCGGCCCTAGTGATAGCCCAGCGGTGGAGACGCCCCGTGGAGTGCTCCCGATGATTAAGTATCAGATCCGGCCGCGAGGAGCCACTGTACGTTGGAGTCCGGCCAACCGTTTTAGGCGCTGCGAGTGTCGCCATACCTATGCGTACCCTAATACTGTGGTTTTGGCCGTTGTAGAGGAAAGGAAGGAGTTGGCCAAAGACAACGCTAGGCTTGAAGCCGAGGTGAACCAACTGAGGGAAACTAATAAGAGGCAAGCCGAGCGGATCAAGGAATTGGAGTACGATGTGGTCGAGGGCCAAGAAAGGGTAGATGACCTTTGCGCACAGCTAGGAGAAGCTCAGGACCGCATGGTCACTAGGGCAAAGAAAATGAGGACTAGAGCGGAGTCCATTCTCAACTATTGTGATGACCTGATTGGGGAGACGAGTGATGAGGCCTCTCAAGTTGGATCTGGGCCGGAAACTGACCCATCCGAGGATAAGGGGTCAGCTAGTCCCGCTACGGACTAAGCCTGTATTATTAGGTTACTTTTGTGGAGGATTTTGACTTCTGTATATCGATAGGATAGGGGAGATAGTGATTGGATGGTTGTATAGTTTCTTTTGACCGCCTATACTAGGGTTTTGTGTTTTATTGCTGTATTTGCACTTTTAAGGCTTGTACTTGATATTTTGGCTGTATTATTTTGTAAATGATTGCTATGAGCCTTTGAATGTATAGTATTTTGACTATTGACTGTTGACTTTGACTTTTGACCGTTGACTTCTTGACCCTTGACTGTTGACTTTGACTTTTGACCAGTGACTTTGGCTTTGACTTTTGACTTTTGACTTTTGACTGACCTTATCTAAAATTGACATTTAACTGCTCTGCATCCCCAATTGTTTATCGTAGCCCCTGATTTCATTTCTTATGTGACTTTTGAATATGAGTAAGTACATTTCTTATTGCATACCCTACTTGCTTACCCTTTGATAATTATACGTGGGCCTTAGGCCAGTAAGAAATAATGGAGACTAGGCAACGTGGTCGGGGCCGTGGACGTGAACCCAGGCAGGTTCCGGACCGAGAAGAGGAACAAGGGTCGGTCGCAAATCAGAACCAAGGACCCAGAGTCGAAGGAGGAGATCAGGTAGCTACGGCTATCAATCGCATGACCGATTTACTGGCTCGTTTGGTTGACCAGCAAGGCCAAGTACCTGGTAACCAGCAAAGGGACCTTGAAGTAGGAGAGGATAGGGCCCTAGAACGATTTCAAAAGTTCGCACCTCCAAAATTTCTTGGGGGACCCGATCCGGAAGTTGCTGAGCATTGGTTCGAGCGAATGGAGGACATATTCGCTGCTTTACATTACACGGAGGAGAGGCAAGTAACTTTTGCCGTTTTCCAGTTAGAAGGTGCGGCCCGTTCCTGGTGGAACGTAGTAAGGGCCAAGTGGGAAAGAGACCAAACTCCACGTACCTGGTTGAACTTTACTAGAGAGTTCAATGAGAAATTCCTTCCGCCTCTGATTCAGGAAAAAAGGGAGGATGAATTTATTAAGCTACGTCAGGGCACCTCAAGCGTGGCTGAATATGAGACCCAGTTCACTCGACTCTCCAAGTTTGCTCCAGAATTGGTAGTTAGTGAGCAAAGGCGCATAAGGCGGTTTATACAAGGATTGAACGTGGAAATTCAAAAGGACTTGGCTGCTGCTCAAATTGATACATTCAAAGATGCGTTGGACAAAGCTCAACGGGTGGAGCAGGCCCGACTCCAGGTTCGAACCTTTCAAGCTAAGAAACGTGGCGCACCTGGTAGTGCCACTGGACGAGGTGAACAAACTGTAACCCCTCCAAAGTTTGGAAGGGGCGCGGGAGGAGTTCGAATTGGTGGGACTCAAAAAGGGGGAGCTCCATCTAGAGGAGCTCAAGGTGGAAAAGGACAAGGACAATACAAGACTGCATCGCAAGGGGTTCCTACACCCACTCCGCGAGTAAGCTGTGGATATTGTGGTAAGGCGAACCACACTGAGGACGCTTGTTGGCGGAAGTTAAGGAAATGTCTACGCTGTGGAAGTTCCGACCACCAACTTGCCACTTGTCCGGTTAAGAACCGTGAAGCAAATGAGGGCGCGCAACCGGAGAGATCGAGCGCGAAGCAACCAAGTGCTAGTGGGGGTAGGCCAAAATCTTCTGCTAGGGTTTTTGCCTTGGACTACCAGCGAGCTCCTGAGTCCTCTGATGTAGTAGAAGGTACGATTCCTGTATTCCACCGCTTAGCTAAGCTTTTGATTGACCCAGGAGCCACCCATTCATTTGTGAATCCTGCCTTTATGTGTGGTATTGATGTGAATCCTGTTAAATTGTCCTTTGACTTAGAGGTTAAAACACCTACTGGGGATCAAAGCCTAATTACCAATATGGTTTACAAAAATTGCGAGATTTGGGTAGGAGAAAGGAAGTTAGTGGGAGACCTCATAAGTTTAAACCTTAAGGGGTACGACGTGATTATAGGCATGGATTGGTTGGCTCGTTATAATGCTCAGTTGAATTGTAAAACTAAGGTGGTGGAATTTTCGATACCCGGAGAAGCCACTCTAAGGTTGGACGTGAGAGGTAGGCTAGCCTTGTCCGCACTTGTTTCGGGAATTCGAGCTAGAAAGTTATTGAGTAAAGGGGCGCAAGGGTACTTAGCCTTCTTAATTAATGCTCCTGGAGATACAGTGAAGTTGGAGGATGTCTTAGTAGTGAATGAATTTCCCGACGTCTTTCCCGACGAGTTGAAATCGATGCCACCAGAGAGGGAAGTAGAATTTAAGATTGATTTGGTGCCTGGAACCGCTCCCATTGCAAAAACACCCTACCGAATGGCCCCCGCTGAACTTAAGGAGTTAAAACTACAGCTACAGGATTTGTTAGAGCGAGGGTTTATCCGAAAAAGTGAGTCACCGTGGGGAGCGCCTGTACTCTTTGTTAAGAAAAAAGATGGCAGTTTGAGACTTTGTATAGACTATCGCGGCTTAAATGATGTCACGGTGAAAAATAAATACCCTCTGCCGCACATAGATGAGTTGTTTGACCAATTACAAGGAGCGGTAGTTTTCTCTAAGCTGGATTTGAGACAAGGGTATTACCAGTTACGGATTAGACAGGAGGATATACCTAAAACAGCTTTTAATTCCAGATATGGGCATTTTGAGTTCGCAGTGATGCCTTTTGGTTTAACCAATGCTCCCGCCGCATTTATGGATTTAATGCATCGAGTCTTTAAACCCTACTTGGATCAATTTGTCGTAGTGTTTATCGATGATATTTTGGTATATTCTAAGACTCGAAAGGATCACGAACGGCATTTGAGAATAGTTTTGCAGACTTTAAAAGAGCATCAGTTATATGCCAAGTTTAGTAAGTGTGAGTTTTGGCTGGAGCAAGTTTCTTTTCTAGGGCATATAATATCTAAAGATGGCATTTCTGTAGATCCGGTAAAGGTAGAGGCCGTATCTGAGTGGAAACGACCAGAAACCCCAACCGAGGTCCGTAGCTTCCTAGGCTTAGCAGGTTATTACCGTCGGTTCATCAAAGATTTCTCCAAGTTAGCCGGTCCTTTAACCGACCTAACCAAAAAGCATGGCCAATTTGTCTGGAACGCTAAGTGTGAAGCTAGTTTCCAGGAATTGAAGAAACGATTAATTTCGGCGCCAGTTTTAGCCTTACCAAATGGAAAAGATAGCTTCGTTGTTTATACAGATGCTTCAAGGGAAGGTTTGGGAATGTGTTTTAATGCAGAATGGAAGTGTAATTGCTTATGCCTCTAGGAAATTAAAGCCCCATGAACGGAATTACCCCACTCATGACTTAGAATTGGCCGCTGTAGTTTTTGCATTAAAGAAGTGGAGGCAGTACTTGTATGGAGTGACTTTTGAGGTGTATACTGATCACAAGAGCTTGAAATACCTATTTTCACAGAAGGAATTAAACTTGAGACAGCGTCGATGGGTGGAATTTTTGGAGGATTATGACTGTACAATTAACTACCACCCGAGCAAGGCCAATGTTGTTGCAGATGCTCTAAGTCGAAAAGTGCAAATGGCTGGTTTAATGGTTAAGGAGTGGAATTTATTGGAAGAGGTGAGTGAATGGAACCCGCGATTGGACCAACAGAGGGTGATTTTTGCCAATATCACGGTGAGGTCTGATTTGATAGATCGAATTAAAGAATCTCAAAAGAATGACCAGATGGTGCAAAAATGGATAGAAAAAGTGCAAAAAGGGGAGATACAAGACTTTAAAGTGAGTCCCGAGGGTATCTTGAAATTTCGTGAGCGGATAGTGGTGCCGCAAGATGAAACAATAAAAGGGGACATTTTGGAAGAGGCACATCGATCTAAGTATACAGTACATCCTGGAAGTAGTAAAATGTATCAAGATTTGAGAAGGTTGTATTGGTGGGATAAGATGAAGAAAGAAATTGCTCAATTTGTCCAAAAATGTTTGGTGTGCCAACAAGTGAAAGCTGAACATCAAAAACCTTCAGGTCTTTTGCAACCCCTTGAGATCCCTGAGTGGAAATGGGAGCACATAACCATGGATTTCGTATCGGGGTTACCCCGTACTCAAAAAGGTCATGACGCCGTTTGGGTAATAGTAGATAGGTTGACCAAGTCTGCTCATTTCTTAGCTATAAACATGAGGTATTCTTTGGAGAAATTGGCCCAACTATACATGGATGAGATCGTGAGGTTGCATGGGATTCCCGTAAGTATTGTTTCTGATAGAGACCCTCGGTTTGTATCCCGTTTCTGGCAACAATTACAAAGAGTATTGGGGACTAAGTTGAACTTTAGTACTACGTACCATCCCCAAACTGATGGACAATCGGAGAGAACCATCCAAACACTCGAGGACATGTTGAGGACTTGTATTTTGGATTTTGGTGGAAGCTGGGGACAATACATGGCTTTAGTGGAGTTTGCATACAACAATAGCTATCATTCGTCCATACAAATGGCACCGTATGAAGCTCTTTATGGACGGAAGTGCCGATCACCGATCTTCTGGGATGAAGTAGGGGAAAGAAAGATCCTAGATTCAACTACCATACCATGGATTGAGGAGGCTTATGAAAAAGTAAAGGTGATACGTCAGAGACTTCAGACAGCTCAGAGTCGACAGAAGAGTTATGCCGATAATCGACGGAAAGATTTGGAGTTTGAAATTGGAGATAAGGTGTTCTTGAAAGTTACGCCGCTTCGAAGTCTTACGGCGGGAAAAGGCAAGAAGCTTCAACCGAGATATGTGGGACCGTTCAAAATTCTCCAACGAGTTGGCAATGTGGCATATCGATTGGAGTTACCAGTGAGTTTATCTAGAATTCATGACGTATTCCACGTGTCTATGTTGAAAAAAGTATCATCCAGATCCCACTCATGTATTGAAGCCAGAGGAAATTGATGTGGATGAGTCGTTGACATATGAAGAAAGGCCAGTAAGAATATTGGATCGAAAGGTGAAAGAATTGAGAACTAAGCAGATACCTCTAGTTAAGGTTTTGTGGAGAAACCATGAGGTGGAGGAAGCTACGTGGGAAGTTGAGGAAGATATTCGTGCCAAATACCCTGAACTACTCAGTGATCAAGGTGAGAATTTCGAGGACGAAATTCTTTAAGGGGAGAGAGTGTGAGAACCCTCACTTGAAACCCTAATTTTCCTTAAATAAATGCTTTATTTTAAGATTTAGACCACTTATTATATACCATTGCATGACATTTCCCATGTAGTACAACATTGTTCATGCATTGCATTTTATTCCTTTTACTTGAAGAAAAATAGTTATTTGAGTTGAATTTTAATGATCCACCAATTATTTGTTTCCAAGTGGCTTTGATTTGGATTGAGGACTTTAAATGATAGGTGAGGGGTGTTAATTAGGTATTGGTACACTTGGTTGGGTGGAATTAGCATTGGTCAAAAGTTTAGGGGAGATTATGGGCAAGAAAGGGGCCATGTGGCACAACCTTAGCCTTGGATGTTGTTTGACCAAGAAACTTGAATTAATTTAAACCTTCATGAAGCCTTTTTTTTATCTTCATATGGCCGAACCCTTAGCAACAAAAAGGGAAGAGGAAAAGCTCTACAATCTTGCCTAATAACCATAGAAATCAAAGCCAAACAAATCAAAGATAAAGTTTGTGAGTTAGAGAGAAACTTTCCCTCCAATCCTAGGGGTTGATTCAAGCTTCAAGGCTTCAATTGGTTGAGTGATTTGGTGGTCTAAGCTTCATCTAAGAAAGGTAAATAATACTCAAATCTTGGTTCTATGATGTTTTATCATGTGCTTGGAGTTTTAATGGTGAAATACATGTTGTTTGGTTGTGATTTGGGGTTGAAATTTTGAAGTATACAAGTAGAAGTTAAGGCAATAAGCATGCACACCAAGTGTTTGATGAAATGTTTACTCTTTGTTCATGGTTGTTTATGATAGATTTACATGTTTTAAACCTTCTTTAAGCTAGATTTATACTTGATATGTGGTTTAAGTGCAAATCAATAGAAGATGAAGGTTGGTGACATGATTGAGGAATTGTGGACTGTTTTGTGCCATGGCTGACCAGCTTTCGTAGGAAGGGTTTTTCATGGATTTGTGTGGTCTAATTACACCCTAAGCATGCTTAAACAACTTGGCTAGAGATTGGTTAAGTTCATATGTGAATTGAATTGAATTTGGAACAAGTAAGGTGGCTAGAGGAACCATTAGTGGACTGGTTTAGCCTTTGCAAAATAACTAGCTTATTATGGAACCCTTGTGCATGTTTATGTGTTGTGTTTTGAGCTCAAATGATACCAAGTGACCTAAGCTTCTGTATATGATCATTAGAGGACTGATTTGGGTGAGTTTGAACCAAAACAAATGAGGATAGCATGAGGAATTGGTGTACACAAGTAAGGGTTTGAGACTGATCCAGGTTGGGAAAATCAGCCAACTTTCCCGAGCTACTGTTTCTGGTAGGGGACGAACTAGGAAGTGTGTGAGGTACCGTTGGAAAGACCTTCGATTCTAGTTTCCAACGCCGCTGACGGTACCTAATTTTGACCTTCCTACAGTGAGATACGGCCATTTCACCGAGACTGCGCGAGCGCGACTGTTCACCCGCGAGAAACCTTTTAAAGCTTGAATGAATCTTTCCTTTTACCCAACTTTCATGCACTTGTTAAACTTGTTTATTCATGAAATTTTACTGCATTTTGGGCCTAAAGCTTAGGGTGAATTGAGTATAGTTAGTCACTCACTTAGGCACCTAATGAGCTCACTTTGCTTGGAATTAGACCTAATCGTTGACGTTTTCACTCGTTGCCCTAGGAAGGGGAAACGGTGGTGCACAAAACCGCGCGACTTGACGTGACTACTACTTTGCTAACCAGGTGAGTGTTCCACTACCTGTTACCTGCTTATGTGAACTAACTGATTGCTTGAATTGCCACTGTTTGAGCCAAACCTTGTTTTAATGAAATGGAGGCGAGCGTGTACTTTATCGCACTCGACCTTCCCCATTTTCTACTGTGGCTCTGAATATCGTTATTATGAGATATAATCTCTCTATATGTGACTGTATGAGATGTGATTCATCTGTATGTGACTGTACATAAGTTGATGGGTGATACCTCAACAACCATTGTCACTGTTTGGGGTACCCTACCCCATGGGCAAACCGGTTCTATCGAGCCAGCCAGGGCTTGGTCGAGAAGGGCCGGTAAACCTTGGGGACTGTTTACTGTTCACTGGAAACTGGTATACTCGAGTATTACCGAACCACTGCTTTGGAGTGCGGGCCCGGTAGGGGGTTGATTGGTGGACGGAGATGATAGAAAGTGGTGTTCTACGGACTGTATATTCCTTAAATGCAAATGTTGACGGAGAGTCAACGGACCCCCGGTATGATCAAGCTGAGGGGAATTGGGCTTTTGAAAGCCACCCGTATCCTTAATTTGAATTGTGATTTAATTATTCTTCTATTGTACGAGATTTATTCGGTTAATTTATGCTCTAATTTGGCTATGTGCTTACTTGCTTTACTTGGAACCTCACTGGGCGTTAGCTCACCCCATTCCCTTTGTTTTCCTTAACAGATCGGGGACGGACTTAGGATCAAGGGACTTACTAGCTTCCTTTTTGCTTGCACTTGTAATCCCTCGTATTAAGAAAACTTTACTTTTGACTTTTGTAAGCCTAACACTTAAGTTCGACCTGTGTTATGAAACTGTAGTATGGTTTGATATATGTAACGTTTCGTTGGCTTTTAAGTTTGGGAAGCTGGTTGTCTATTATTTACTTTCTAGGGTTTGTACCGTTTATTTGAAGTTTCCACTGGATGTTTTGAGTTACTAGCTCTCTGATCGACCGAGTCCTGGCGAGAGCTGGGCAGGCAGTCCGCTGATACCCTAGGATTCGCCCTAGGGAGAGGTGGGGCTGTCACATTGGGCAGGCGTCCCTCGGATACCTTTTGATTCGACTTAGGGAGAAGTGGGGGCATCACAGTTGGTATCAGAGCTTAGGGTTCAGATCCTTGTGGTGTGTTCTAGGCTTAAAAGTTTAGGATGCCGGACTGTGGAACTGGTTTGAAAGTTAACTGACTATTTGTAGGAATGAAAATCAGATCTGTTTCACGTAGTCTCTGTGCGGGGTGAGATTGGGCCAAGTGGTGTTATGGCCCTTGTTGTGTGAATGAGTAAAGACTTAAGTGTTCCTCTAGAGTGAAGTTATGAATCATGAATGTGATAGGTATAAACCTTTATTTTGATACTTGGAGGAAAATAAGATATGTACGTTGGGTAGGAATCTCAAATATGGTGATTTACTCTTGGGACCGACCGGCTCGAGTTGTGAATTATCTTATTTCGGATTCTTGTACCCGAGTACCTAAGAGTTGAGGGCAAACCTAAGGATTTGAGATCTCCATTTGTGGGGAATAAGAACGAATCGATATTTCACGTGAATAGTTATAAAGAACCAATACTCGTTTGGTTAAGATGGCACAATAATTAAGAGTAGAAGGTGAAGAAGACCGTAGCCCAGAAGATTCTAATGTTGGGATTGAAGTTGAACGTGTTAGGGAACGGGAATCGTCTAGTTCCAATTAATCCAGTGAAACACAATTTGTGATCTTTTGTAGTGGGACGATGGGAGTAGAACTTAAGAGTTTGTGCCTTGGAGATGAATGTACTTTTGATAATCACCTGTTTACTTTCATTTACTAACTTGGATTTGGTATGAACTTTACTTGACTATAACTTGTGTTATGATTTAATGAGATCTAGTTTATGTTTGACTTGTATGGTGACAATGTTATTTGTGCAAGTGATTCTATTTTCCTTTAAAGTTGTTACTGGTATGTGTGAGTAGTCCATATTATGGTTTAGTGTGAGGTTTATGCATATGCGTATAGATTAGCTATGAACATGGAAACTAGAGGACAACGAAAGGGATGTCAACCTAGACAACCCCGAAATCAAAGAGTAGATAATGGGTCTGATATTGATCAAAACGCCGAACCAAGAGTTGGGGAAGGAAATGACAAAATGGGATTAGTTTTAACTCGCATGACGGATATACTAGAGCTCTTAGTAGCTCAATAGGGTCAGGGAGTTGGACAAGGAAACCAACGTGGAAACCAAGAGATAGGGGAGGATCGAGCTTTGGAGCGGTTTCAGAAATTCTTCCCGCCCAAATTTTCTGGAGGGTCTGACCCGGAGGTGGCTGAAAATTGGTTAGAAAATATAAGAAATATATTCGATACCTTGGACTACATGGAAGAAAGACAGTCACTTTTGTTGTATTTCAACTTGAGGGGGCAGCCCGAGTTTGGTGAAATGTTATAAGAAATAAGTGGAAAAGGGATCAAACTCCAAGCATTTGGACAAACTTTGTACGAGAGTTTAATGAAAATTTTCTTCCTCCACTTGTCCAAGAAAAGAGAGAAGACGATTTTATAAAATTTCGTCAAGAAACTTTGAGTGTGGCTGAGTACGAAATACGATTCATAAAATTATCTACAAATGCTCCAGAATTGGTGGCTATGGAACGGAAGAGAATAAGATGGTTTATCCAAGGATTAAATTTAGAGATCCAAGAAGCCCTTGCCGCAGCACAGATTGAGACATTTAGTGATGCTCTCGAGAAAGCACAAAGGGTGGAGAGTGTGAGGACTCGAAAAATTTCTTATTTCTATCAAATATTATTGATTTATTTAAATATTTATTCACCAGTTTTCTCCAAATAATTTATTTCAACCATTTTAAAATCCATTTATACGAAACAATGTCTTCCTTATGTTTTTAAAACGTCCCGTTAGCAAATTTAATTTCAGAGATTTGTTTAAGTAATAAATAACGAGTACATGTGTTTCAAGGTGATGTTCTATTCGAGGGTGTAATTATCTTGAGAAAATTAAGAACGATCAATAGTAGATTAAGAAAAGTTAACTGAGGAATTAAAGGTGAATGAGTTCTAGTTAAGTGTATACCGCTTGTGCGTCGATAGTTTTCCGAAAGACGCGATGAGGCAAATTTATTGGGGATTTGAGAAGGTAATACTAGATTCATATGAGGACCCGCAAATTTATTAATTTTAAACTCCTATTACTGGCTTATTTAAATATTTGATTGGCCGTTTGTTTCGAATATTATATTCCAACCTTTTTAGACCTAATTACACGAAACTATGGCCTACTTGTATTTTTAAAGTGACTCGTTTCCAAAATTTAATTTTCGATGGCTCGTTAAGTGAGAATAGTGATTACGCGTTTGGAGACAATAAGCGATTTGAGAGTACAGTGAGCTTGGAGAGTGAGTACTCATACAATAGTCTTAAAATGGTTATTTTTTTTTAAGTTTAAAGATTCAAGTGATAGTTAGTTATACTATCGTTATAAGAATTTCTTAGAGATTTCGCGTTATCGCGCACAAGTTAAAAGTTCGCGTTTACGCACGCGTGACTAATTGGAGGATTTTAGAAATTATTTCTAGACTATTAAGAGTGAATCATATTAGTATGAATATAAGTGCATTAGAGGTTTAGTGCACAAGTGAATCGAACTCGAGAGGAATCGAGCACAAAACGCGCGCGTATGCATGCGGGGAGATAGTTGACTTTTGAGGCATTCTTAGCCACTCATTTTAGCTTCTTAAGGAAGATTCATTACAACACAAATTCTCTCTCTCCTAAGCTCAAGAACAGCCGGCCAAGAGAGGAGAAAAACAACTCTAAAGTTCAACAAATTTCTCCTTCATTTCTTCACCAAATCTTCTCCATTTCACTTCAAAATTTAACCACACTTAGCTAACTACTTGGTGATCATCTTAAGCTACAAAAGGAGCCTCACTTCCACGGTTTTGCTGAGATTCAAGTGACCGAAAATTTCTGCTAGAATCATCAAGAAAGGTATTCAACGATCAACCTTGAAAATCTTAGTTTATGGAAGTAGTATTGCACGTATAAGCTCATATGATCATGTGGGTAGTTTGATTTATGGTGAAAATTGTTGTGTGGGCTCTATGAATTCCACTATGACTTGTTGGGGTGATTTGATGAGTTTTAATGTTGTTAATGTTGGTTTAGTGCTTAAATTAGTAGAAATAAGTGAGATTATGAAGGATAGTTCAAAGGAGGTGGAAGAAAGAAATTTTCCGATTCTACCCTTGTGCTGTCCGTGGCCTTTAGGGTGAATTTTTTTAGATCTAATGGCTTATTTATGATGTTTATATGTTGTATGAGATGTGTAGAAAGTTTCATCAAAAAGTTCCATGATTTGGTTGGCCAAATGTTGAATTTTTGTAAGACAGCAAATCTGGAAAATGTCCCGTCACTGCCCTAGCAGTATTTTTGTATCAGCTATAACATTTTTCTCCGATGTCAAAATCGAATGCCATTTGTGGAAATGGAAACTAGACATTCCCAGATTTGTAATGGTATAAAATGCATGTTCTGATTCCACTCTAGGGATCCGTACCAACCATTTGAACCTGACTGTCCTGTTTCACGTTTTCACAGAGAGCCCTGTTTTGAGCAGTAATTTGATGTTCAAAAATGAGCTAGTTGTGGACAGATTTTTAAAATGATTTCTTCTAAGAAATTGTAGCCTTATGAATCTAGTTTTCAATTCCACTAACCACGCTCAATTCCGAGTAAAATTGAGTGAGTTGTGGCCGAAATCCGCAACTGACTCAGAGGTTGAAAACCCTCTTTTTGGCTAGTTTGACGCCTTCACTTTGTTTGGGACTTGTTATCTCTAATTTATTGGTGTTAATCACCTACCAAATTTCACATTGGATGTTTCTTAGACCTTGTCTTCATAAATGAATGATGTTTGAGGATTTTCATTGGCCAAATGTTTGGAAAAGAGAAAAACACAAGTACAAGGCAGATTGTCTTTGGAATTTTGAGAACTTTAATGGCTTTGTTCACTAGCTTCCCGAATGAATTTTTCCATGAAATTTGATAGAGGGATAGCCCTCATATGGTATTATTATAATACCAAATTTGGTGCCATTCTAAGTTCATTTCGATGCTTAAACAAAGACCCAAAGTTCGTGACTTCAACCTGGAAAATTGCCTAATTGCTTCAATTTTTCAGCAACTTTGAGCTACTATATCTTGGTGCTCAAAACTCCGATTCTTTTTCTGTTTGTTGTATTTTAAACCTTGTTTGAAAATATAATTGTGTTCAAATTTCAGAGGTTAGATCGAATTCTGTGAGTTTTTGCCGAATTTTCAAAGTTGGCGCAAAACCAACCTCAAAACTGTCTCGCAAGCTTAAGGCAGCAACATTGATCTAAGTTTTGAATATCTTTCATTTGGAATCATGAAAAAGTGTCTTCTAGGAACTTTTATTACATTGGAAGAAATGTTCCAACGATACCAAGTTTTTCCAATTTTGGACCTTCGGAGAGTGAGTTATGATTTTTCCAAAAATACACCTCAAATTTGAAAATTTTCAAACTTGAAGGGAATTGAATTTCGAGACTCTTCCCTATCCTTCGACACTACTTGACCATTTTGGACTTGTTTTCAAGAAGGAAACTAGTTTCTCCTTGTGTGTCTAAACACCAATTTTGAACCTTGAAATTGAGCAAGTTAAGGCTCATTTTTGTAAGATTTCTCTAGATTGCACAAGTGTGCAACCTTTTGTGATAATTTGGGTTTCTAAGTAGCGGTTTATTATTAATTGTTCAGGCATTCAAGAGGACCTTCGAGTGGACCTCACATCGGATGCCTAAGTGCTTTAATCTCACTACTTACTCTCATTGTGATTATGTAAGTGTCAAGTGCATGTTTACTTGAACTTCTGTGAACTTGATACATGCTTACTTGTTATCCATGACTTGAGATTTTTGAAAATGGAGCCGAGTGTGTACTTTATCGCACTCGTTCTCATTTGAAATGAATAACTCATGCTTGAAATGCTGGAATATATCAAATGTTTTGAAATTATCAAATGTTTGAATATGTCAAATGCTTGAATGACCATGAATTTGTATGCTATGGCTGCATACGTCACTGGAGTGAATCTTCTCGACTCTCAAAGGTACATGGGGGACGCCCAAATCTCACTGGCTAACCTTGGACTCGAGCCCAGCATGGGCTTGGTCGAGATCCTTGGCGAACCATGAGAAAACAAAAGCTTGACCTATTAAGAGATCTTGCTTGGCATACTCGAGCAGTATCGCCTCAAAACAATGACAGGCGGCCCGATACAGGGGTATGTAAGGTGAAAGGGGACATGATAAGTGAAATTCTACGGATTAAACCTACCCGATTGACGGAAGTGTCAATTCGTGGAAGGTTCTGGATCGCGCAAGTGGAAAATAGCTCCTGAGAGCTCCTATATCCTTGAATTGTTTTCTGTTTACATATTATTGCTCGAATCACTAATTTCTTGCATATTACTGCTTTATCCGATGAATGGGATTATTATTTGGATGATGTGCTTGCATGTGTGTTTCTTGGCCTCACGAGCGTTTTGCTCACCCTGTAGATTCGTTTCCTTAAAAGGAATGGATTGGAGTGAACTTGAAGAAAACCCCCGTTGTGACGTACTTTTGTACTAGGTTCTTGTGACAGCCCCACCTCTCCCTAGGGCGAACCCTAGGGTATCAGCGGACTGCCTGCCCAGCTCTCGCCAGGACTACTAATCGATCATACACGATAAACCAAGTGCAAAAGACCCCTCATTAGGGCTAAACATTCATTTCCAACATATAATATCATTTACACCAGAACTACCAGGTACATGTACATGTTGCCACAATATACAACCCAAAAGGATCATTCAAGTGAAGTACAATTAGGGTCTCTAACACCCAAGGAACATAACAAAACAAAGCTAGTAGCTAGCTCAACTAGCTTTACAAAACTCATGATTTTTCCCCCAAAAGCATCCCTGTAAGGAAAACAAAAGTAACGGAACGGGGTGAGCTTACGCTCAATGAGGTACCCAAAATACATGCTATCATGAAACCATGAAGATTTTCTTTCATTTACTCAAGTAGACATGGCAATTAAGAAATGAATAAACATCTTAGACAGGAAGGATACAGGTGGTTCTCGGGAGCCAAGTTCCCATTGCAGTACTTGATCCAAATTCGTTGACCCTCCGTCAACGTTTAATGAAACAAACCGGTCCGTAGATCCCTCTTAGAACGCCAAATCCCGATCACCAAACATACCCCTTACCGGGCCCGAACACCTCAACAGTAACAGTGGTTGGTAATACTCGAGTATACCGGAAATCCAGAGTCTCCAATACCCATAGATTCCCCAGGAACAGGCACCCATGGTTCGTTACTTTCCTCGATCGAGCCCTTGCTGGCTCGAATCAAGTAACTACCCATGAGGTTGAGCTCAGACTTAACAGGCACAGGAAGGTCGTTGGATACGCGTCCAAACGACATCATGTCAAGTATAAGTGACAGATTCAAGTGTGCAGGATTCATATTAGACACAGGTAAAAGATTCAAGTAGATACAGGAAACAAGTCACACAGGCCAGAGAACGAGTGTGATAAAGTACACCCTCGTCGTCTCATACTGAATAAACAAATGATATAGTCATTCAAGTCACAATTTGCAAGCATATATGCCAAGTTAGACAAAAATCGAGGGGAGTAGTACACTCACCAATTCAAGTGCAGATACTTCAAAAGTTTTCCCCAGAATGACTTTAATCGCCCAGAAACCCTAAAATAACCAAGATAAACAATTGAGGTTTTCACATCCCAAATTCTAGTAAACAAAAGCACAAGTGAGGCTCGACTACAAGTCGTATGCCTATCCAAATGAACTATGAATGCAAGGTTGCAAAAGCGTGATTTCGGAACGAAAAGGTAACAAGAGGACCTAGGGGCTTTGAATGACCTAAAAGCCGTTCGTCTACTAAGAATCAACTCAAACTTGAAGGAACCAAGCGGCCTAGAAAATTGGGCCAGCATGGCCCTTTGTGTTTACCAAGTTTCCAGCCCATTTATGGCTTTCCTTATTTTACTTAATTCAGCCCCACAATACACACAAGTAAGGTTACCACAATAGCCCTTCCATAGGCTCCAAAATCATCCAAGCACAACACAAGTGCAAAAGTACCATTGAAAATCAGTTTTGAAGAAAAAAACTAAACGGCAGATTTGGCATCTCGTAGCATTTTAGTCATAAACGGAGCTATGGTTATCGAATCGGGGTGAACCTTGTACCATTTCGAAGCTAAGACATAGGGGAACAACTTCTATGAAGGCCACTTAACCTAATTTATAGTTTATCTAAGTCGAATTTGCCAATCACAGATCCAAAGTTTATGATCAGTCTGGTTGTCAGCACTGACTTTAACCGGCAATAACTCAGGCTACACAACTCCGTTTGGGGTGTTTTCAGAGGCTTTGGAAAGCTACAATATAGGGCTACACATTTTGTGTTTTGGGCCAAAAGCTAATTGGATACGAATCAGGGTGAAAAATGCAGCCCAAACTGGTGAATTCACAAAACTGTTTACGAATTGCAGCTTGTGGAAGTCAGGGTATTTCGGTCATTTCACAAGTTTTCGGTGCTCCGATTGAGTTGAAAGTTTACCAGTCGTTAGCTAACTCAAATACCTACAACTTTCATGTTTTGAGCAAGGGCTGATTCGGTCTCTCACAAGGTCGAACATACAGTGTAAAAACAGGGCAGATTACTACCATATAGAAACCCTAAGCTGGAATTTTCCGCAATTCACCACAATTAACGTATAATAACTCCAAATTACACCATATTAAGCTATCAATCCAAGCCAACTATGATTATCATATGCAATCAGAAAAATTCCCAAGAAAATAATAAATTCAACCAAACTTCACTTTAATCCACCAAAATCATCCATAAAACAAGTTCCTTAGCCATTATAAGCCACTAATTTGCAATTATTATGGACAAAGTTGAGTTCCAAGCAAAAATACCTTAACCTCAAGAAAGATAGCAACTTAGGGCTTTCCTTTGCAAAATCACTCCACAAACACCTTCAATCTCACTTAATAAGTGATTTCTACGGAGGAATTCGGAATTTAATCGGTTGATTTTCAAGATTTAGACAAGAAATGGAAGGAAAAGTTGAAGCTTTCTTCCCTATTTTCTCTCTAGGATTTTCGGCCAAGAAGATGCTTAATTGAAGATGTTTTTGGTCAATTTTTGCTTTTGGTTAAAGTTGTAAGAAAGTTAGGTAAAATTTGGCCCAATAAGAATGCGACACGTGTCACCTTTTTTTTTATCTTTTCCTTATCCTTTAGCTCACTAATGACCAAGCATCTAACCAACCTCTAGTTATCTCTTAGCACTCAGAAATTTAATGCCTTTTCCACAAAACTTTTAACCTAATTGGCCGAATTTCTCTCACTTAACGCACTAGCGGGTCCCACATCCCTATTCGCGTCCAAATTTCTCGTGAACTCACTTATACTAGAAAATGACTTAAAAACTATATTTACTTGTAAATATATGTAAAATAATATAATAAGAAAATATAGAAAACGTGTGCACGAAAATCGGTAAAACCCTAAAACCCGATTTTTCTTTCCTCGAGTTCTCACAGTTCTCAATGTATATGACTAAGACTTTGAATTATTGTATAAATTGGGTTGATGTAACTTTGGGAATCTAATGTAGAATTGGACGATTGCTGCATTTTGTATTCGTGGTGGTACTATTGAATATTGGATATGGAAGCGACTTCTTTACTAGACTTGTATTATTGGTTATTTATAGTTAAGCTTGAATCGAATTGCTTTTGAGTCCTGGCGAGAGATAGGCAAGGCGTCCCGCGGATACCCTTTGGTTCGCCTTAGGAAGAAGTGGGGGCGTCACAGTTGGTATCAGAGTTTAGGTTTCAGATCTCTGTAGTGTATCCTAGGCTTTGGAGTTTTAGATGCCGGACTATGGAATTAGTTGGGAAGTTAAGTGACTGCTTGTAGAGATGAAAATTAGAAGTGAGGTTTTGAATTAATGGACAATTGGGGGTCTCAATTTTGTAAGAGATTATGTGGGATAGTATGAGATGATTCAAATCTAGTTTATTTAGTATTCTTGGACCCATTTAAGTTTTTAATTTTTAATTGTAAGTTACGGAAGGTAACGGTGGCATTGAACCGTCTCGGGACGCATTTCGGTGACCATGGTCGTGAAGGGTCTAGGGAAAGCTCGTTGGAGGTATAAACCCAACTCGCCGAACTAGCACTTTATGTGATTTCCAAATGACTTATCGTACCCAAATCATGGGGCGTTAATAGTGGTCGATTCATCGGAAATGGCTATTCGAGGAAATTAGGGTAGTTTAAGAGGATAATTGAGGACCGAGGGCAATTGTCGATGTCCAGACTATTTAGAATTTTGAAGTGGAGACTAAGGTACTTGAGGAGTAAGGAAAAGACAAAAGCTCCTAGTGAGCAGTTTCAAAAAGCTAAGAACTGACTTGCTAGGGTTGTATAAGGAATTAAAGACCGGATGAATGAGTTGATGGCTGGGTATGTTACCTTGGTTGAACAGGTGAAGAACAACAAGATACTCGATAAGGGACATGAGATTAAAAACTCCTAGTGTTAGAAATGAAATTGATTCTACTAAAGTAGCAGGGACTTCTGGCTCTACCAATTACTAAGTTAGTGACTTAGACTACTTTAATGGTTTCATCAAAGTTAGTCGGGGTGATGCTCGTTTAAAGGCCATTGCATTTGTGTTTTGCTTGACTATGTTTCCTACCTTTTGAAGCAATTAAACGTTACTCATGAGATGCTTGACTTTATTGCTTTATGATTGCAAATCTATGATTGCGTTGTACACATTTTCGATTATCTCGGTGTCTTCCCTTTTATTTTCGTTTTGCATGATTAAAGTGTCACTTTTCAACTTCATTTTTATGTGCACCCATATTATGTCATGCCTTTATAAATGTTAAATTTATGAACGGCCAAAGAAGAAAAAGGGGATCAGGGCGAGGGGTTACGCAATCCCAAACTCAAGGGAATGATTAGGGCACGACTGTTGGATTGAACCAAAACCCTAGAAATGAAGGAAAACAATCACGTAGCTACTACTATTGACTATATGATTGATGTCCTAGCACGGTTGGGTTGAGCACCAAAACTCTAGATAAATAAGCCAACCTAAGAATCAAGAAATGTGTGAAAATGAAATGATTCTTGAAGTTCGCCTATCTAAGTTTCATGGAAGATCTAACCTCAAAATAGTAGAATTGATTTGAAGAGATAAAAATAAGACGCTAGTGAAAGTAAGAGGTTAGGGTTTTTTCTCGAGCACTTTGTAATTGAGTATTGGAGAGTGAATTAGGATGTGGAACTTTTAAGGAATAAGATCTTCGTATTTCATCTTGTTTAGAAATAATGATAGTAAATCTTGTAGAGACCCAAGAGCCCGTCCATGTTAAGCAGAGAGCAGGTAAGACTTATAAGTTGAAATAACCTATAAGTCAAATAATGAAAGAGTGACATAGCCAGAGATTCCACTGTGAACAACTCTTATTTTGATCTTTTGATTTACCTGGCAGGCTAGCATTTGACTTAAACCAACTGATAAGATGACAACTTTGGAGGAAATGCATAAGGAAATGGGCATTCTTCGAATGAGGGTAAAATTTCAAAAGAAACTGGCTGACTATTGGGAATAGTGGTGGAAAAAAGAATATGCAGAGAAAGCTGAATTGTTATGTAAGAACGTAGAACTGGAAAAGAAATACGAGAGAAATCCTCAAATTGGTCAATCCATCACTTCTCGCGCAAATTGTGGATACTGTGGCAAGATTAACCACATCGAGGCCAAGTGCTGGTGTGAGAGCCCGTAAATTTTCTTTATTTTAGGTATTAATTTATTTCTTTGCACCTGTTTTCCATATTTTCTTTATTCGATAAATTTTCTAGACATTTTTATGAGTAAATAGGGTTTTAAAAATGTTTTCCTAGTATAAGTCAGTTTATGAGATTTTCGGAGTAAATAGTGGACGTGGGACCCGCTAGTGCGTTAAGTGAGAGAAATTCGGCCAATTAGGTTAAGTTGTGCAGTAAGGCATTAAATTACTGAGTGTTAAGAGATAACTGGAGGTTAGTTAGGTATTTAATCATTGGAAGCTAAAGGATAAGGAGAAATCCAAAAAGGCGACACGTGGCGCGATCCTATTGGGCCAACACTTGGCCTAACTTTCTACAACTTTACCAAAAGCAAAATTTGACCAAATCATCTTCATTTTGCAAGCTTCTTGGCCGAAATTCCTCTAGAGAGAAAAGGAAAGAAAGCTTCAACTTCTACTTCAATTTCTTGTCCAAATCTTGAAAATTAACCGATAGAAATCCGATTTGCTCCGTAGAAATCGCATACTAAGGAAGAACAAAGGTGTTTGTGGAGTGATTTGGCAAATCAAAGCTCTAAGAGGCTACCTTTCTTGGTGTTTGAGGTATATTGCTTAGAACTTCAATTTTGTCCATAATAATTGTAAATTAGTGGCTTATATCGGTTAAGGAGCTTAGTTTATGGATGATTTTGTGAATTAAAGTGAAGTTTGGTGAATTTATCATTTTCTTGGGAATTTTTCTGTTTTCATATGATGACTAAGGTTGGCTTGGATTGGTGGCTTAGTATGGTATGGAATTGAAGTTATTGTGCATTAATTGTGGTTAATTGCGGAAATTTCAGCTTTATGTGGGAAAATTCCAGATTAGGGTTCTTATATTGCCCTGTTCTGACCAGTTCTGTTCGTCCAGGATGGAGGCCGAATTGGCCTTAGCTCAAAACATGAAAGTTGTAGAGAATTAAGTGTAGATTATGCCTGTAAAATTTCAGCTCAATCGGAGCACGGTATCCTGTGAAATGACTATTTTACCCCTGCTTCCCTGTTTCTGTCCGGAAATGATAATCAGCCTCTGTAATTGGCTCGTTTGACTGGGAAGATGAATGAATTGACTTTTGATGCCTTCTTAAGAATTGTAGCCTTGTATCTTAGCTTTCTAATGGCTTTGGAATCAACTGAATCGGAGTTGTGTAGCCTGAGTTATTGCTGGTTAAAGTCAGTGCTGATAACTAGACTGATCTTAAACTTTTGGATCTGTGTTTGGTAAATTCGACTTAGATAAACTATAAATTAGGTTAAGTGGCCTTCATAAAAGTTGTTCCCCTCTGTCTTAGCTTCGAAATGGTATAAGGTTCACCCCGATTCGATAACCATAGCTTCGGTTATGACTAAAATGCTATGAGATGCCAAATCTGCCATTTAGCTTTTGTCTTCAAAATTGATATTTGCTTGTACTATTGCACTTGTGTTGTACTTGGATGACTTTGGAGCCTATGGAAGGGCTATTGTGGTAACTTTACTTGTGTGTATTGTGGGGCTGAATTAAGGAAAATAAGGAAGCCGTAAATGGCTGGAAATTTGGTAAACACAAAGGGCACGCTGCCCAACTTTCTAGGCCGCTTGGTTCCTTCAACTTTGAGTTGATTCTTAGTAGATGAACGGCTTTTAGGTCATTCAAGCCCCTAGGTCCTCCTGTTACCTTTTCGTTCCGAAATCACGCTTTTGCAACTTTGCCTTCATAGTTCATTTGGGTAGGCATACGACTCATAGTCGAGCCTCACTTGTGCGTTTCATTTACTAGAATTTGGGATGTGAAAACCTTAATTGCTACTTCGGTTATTTTAGGGTTTCTTGGCGATTAAAGTCATTTTGGGGGAAAAACTTTTGAAGTATCTGCACTTGAACTGGTGAGTGTACCACTCCCCTCACTTGTTGCCTAACTTTGTATATGTACTTGCAAATTGTAACTTGAATGACTGTATCATCTGTTTGTCCGGTATGAGACGAGGGTGTACTTTATCACACTCGTTCTCTGGCCTGTGTGACTTGTTTCCTGTATATGTACTTGACTCTGTTACTTGTGTCTACTATGGATCTCATGTACACTTGAATCTGTTATTTATACTTGATATGATGTCGTTTGGACACGTATCCAACGACCTTCCTGTGCCTGTTAACTCTGAGCTCAACCTCATGGGTAGTTACTTGATTCGAGCCAGCAAGGGCTTGGTCGAGGAAATTAACGAACCATGGGTGCCTGTTCTTTGGAAATCTTTGGGTATTGAGACTCTGGATTTCCGGTATACTCGAGTATTACCATCTCTATTCCTGTTCGGCGTTCGGGCCCGGTAAGGGGTATGTTTGGTGATCGGGATTTGGCGTTTAAGAGGGATCTACGGACATGTTTATTTCATTAAACGTTGACGGAGGGTCAACGAGTTTGGATCAAGTACTGAAATGGGAATTTGGCTCCTGAGAGCCACCTGTATCCTTTCCAGTTGAGATAATTGTTCATTTCCTTATATGTGCCTTAAACGTGAAATGCCATGATCCATGACTACTTGTATTCTTGGTACCTCATTGAGCGCAAGCTCACCCCGTTCCCGTTATCTTTGTTTTTCTTACAGGGGACCAACTTCGAAATCATGATTTTTGAAGAAAAAGGGGCGAGCTATTGTATATGTATTTTGTTAAGCTCTTTTGCAACTGAAACCCTAATTGTATTTTGACCGATATGGATACCCTGGCTTGTATTTTAGTTACTTTGTTCAAGACTTTGATGTAAAAATATGTATAAGTGTAATCATTTGAGATGTTGTGATTCTATGGCTTTGGATTCTATCGCGCGTAGTCTAGGGTTTTGCGTGTTTCAACTCCGTAGTCCTGGCGAGAGCTGGGCAGGCGGTCCGCCAAACCCTTTGGTTCGCCTTAGGGGAAGGTGGGGCTGTCACAGTTGGTATCAGAGCCACGTCGCGTGGTCTCTGCGCGAAGTGAGCTTAGGCCGAGTGGTGTTATGGTCCTGATTTTTGTGGACGTATATAAAGGATTAAGTGCTTTTCTTGGGCATAAGCTATGAACTGTGCATGTTATAAGTGTAAAGATCTTTATCATGGGACTTGAGGAAGATAGGTATGTATGTTGGGTAGGAATCTTTAATATGGATGATTTACTCTTGGGACCGGCCGGCTCGAGTTGTGAATTATCTTATTTTGGATTCTTGTGCCCGAATACGAATGAGGTGAGGGCCTAGGTTAGAAATGACTTGGGCAGACTAGAAATGTGACTCTATAGCACTTTGTGAGATATATTAGGGTTTCATCAAGTGCGGTTAGCCTGTTTAAGATATAAATCTTGTTATTCTTGTAGACTTTGGGAGGAGCTCGTGGAGAGGTTGGAGATGAGCCATGTTTGATTCCGTGTGAGGGTAGTCGGGGGAAAAGCTCTTAGTTAGTTGTTTCGTGCTCAGGGGCCTAATTTGTATATTATATTATGGAGAACCCCGATACTTACATGAAATTTCTTTTGTTCGTATTTGACTGACTGCTACTGTGTGACTTGTTCGGTACAGTTGTGTGTGTAGACATACTTTTGATCTGTGTGTACTTCTTGTTACTTGTTTATGTATATAACTACTTTTACTGTTCTATTCACGCTTCGACCCTAGATTGGTTAGACCTATGGAGGGTACTCGTAGTGGAAGAGGTCGTGGGCGCGGACGTAAGCAACCCTCGAATGAAAGGGGTAACCGGGAACCAAGACCTGAACCAAATCCTGAACCTAGGGTCGACCCAAATGCTCAAGTAGCCGCTGCTATCCAGCGTATGACCGATCTGCTAGCCCACGTAGTAGAACACCAGGGCCAAAACCCTAATCCTCCAACTGGAAACCCTGGTAACAATGTAGAGGGCGAGGATAGAGCCCTTGAAAGATTTCAGAAATTTTCCCCACCAAAGTTTATAGGAGGGCCAGATCCAGATGTGGCCGAACGGTGGTTGGAGAAGATGGTGGACATTTTTGCCGCTTTGCACTATACGGAGGAGCGACAGGTGACCTTTGCCATATTTCAACTGGAAGGGGCAGCCCGTTCTTGGTGGAACGTTATAAGGCAGAAGTGGGAACGAGAACTGACACCAAGGACGTGGGTGAACTTCATGAGGGAGTTCAACGCTAAGTTTTTCCCTCCTTTAGTACAGGAAAAGAAGGAGGAAGAGTTTATAAGACTTCGCCAGGGAACCCAAACTGTAGCCGAGTACGAGAGCCAATTCACTCGGTTGTCTAAGTTTGCCCCCGAACTGATCATGACTGAGCAGAGGCGAATAAGACGTTTCATCCAGGGCTTGAACGTTGAGATCCAAAAGGACTTAGCTGTAGCCCGAATTGATGCTTTTAGTGACGCTGTGGAGAAAGCCCAGCGAGTTGAGAATGCGAGGGCACAAGTTAAAAATTTTCAAGCCAAGAAAAGGGGATTTCCTGGGAGCGGCTCGGAACAAGAGGATAAGAGTACGCCACCTAAGTTTGGAAAGGGAAATGGAGGAACGAGATTCCCGAAGACATCAGGAGGTATTACACCGGGAGGCTCGACCTCTGCTTCTCGTGGTCCCTGCGGGTACTGTGGGAAGCCGAACCACACGGAAGATGTCTGCTGGAAGAAAGGAAGAAAATGCCTACGATGTGGGAGTGCAGATCATCACATCGCTAATTGCCCAGGCCTGCCTCGAGAAGGGAGTGAGAACCGACAAACGACCAAAACCAATCCCAATCAGTCGAAGGGGGAAGGAACTGGACCGAAGGTGTCAGCTCGGGTGTATTCCCTAGAGTCACATCAAGTCCCTGACTCGTCTGAAGACGTGGAAGGTAAGAAAAATTTCGAGGACGAAATTCTTTAAGGGGGAGAGAGTGTGAGAGCCCGTAAATTTTCTTTATTTTAGGTATTAATTTATTTCTTTGCACCTGTTTTCCATATTTTCTTTATTCGATAAATTTTCTAGACATTTTTATGAGTAAATAGGGTTTTAAAAATGTTTTCCTAGTATAAGTCAGTTTATGAGATTTTCGGAGTAAATAGTGGACGTGGGACCCGCTAGTGCGTTAAGTGAGAGAAATTCGGCCAATTAGGTTAAGTTGTGCAGTAAGGCATTAAATTACTGAGTGTTAAGAGATAACTGGAGGTTAGTTAGGTATTTAATCATTGGAAGCTAAAGGATAAGGAGAAATCCAAAAAGGCGACACGTGGCGCGATCCTATTGGGCCAACACTTGGCCTAACTTTCTACAACTTTACCAAAAGCAAAATTTGACCAAATCATCTTCATTTTGCAAGCTTCTTGGCCGAAATTCCTCTAGAGAGAAAAGGAAAGAAAGCTTCAACTTCTACTTCAATTTCTTGTCCAAATCTTGAAAATTAACCGATAGAAATCCGATTTGCTCCGTAGAAATCGCATACTAAGGAAGAACAAAGGTGTTTGTGGAGTGATTTGGCAAATCAAAGCTCTAAGAGGCTACCTTTCTTGGTGTTTGAGGTATATTGCTTAGAACTTCAATTTTGTCCATAATAATTGTAAATTAGTGGCTTATATCGGTTAAGGAGCTTAGTTTATGGATGATTTTGTGAATTAAAGTGAAGTTTGGTGAATTTATCATTTTCTTGGGAATTTTTCTGTTTTCATATGATGACTAAGGTTGGCTTGGATTGGTGGCTTAGTATGGTATGGAATTGAAGTTATTGTGCATTAATTGTGGTTAATTGCGGAAATTTCAGCTTTATGTGGGAAAATTCCAGATTAGGGTTCTTATATTGCCCTGTTCTGACCAGTTCTGTTCGTCCAGGATGGAGGCCGAATTGGCCTTAGCTCAAAACATGAAAGTTGTAGAGAATTAAGTGTAGATTATGCCTGTAAAATTTCAGCTCAATCGGAGCACGGTATCCTGTGAAATGACTATTTTACCCCTGCTTCCCTGTTTCTGTCCGGAAATGATAATCAGCCTCTGTAATTGGCTCGTTTGACTGGGAAGATGAATGAATTAACTTTTGATGCCTTCTTAAGAATTGTAGCCTTGTATCTTAGCTTTCTAATGGCTTTGGAATCAACTGAATCGGAGTTGTGTAGCCTGAGTTATTGCTGGTTAAAGTCAGTGCTGATAACTAGACTGATCTTAAACTTTTGGATCTGTGTTTGGTAAATTCGACTTAGATAAACTATAAATTAGGTTAAGTGGCCTTCATAAAAGTTGTTCCCCTCTGTCTTAGCTTCGAAATGGTATAAGGTTCACCCCGATTCGATAACCATAGCTTCGGTTATGACTAAAATGCTATGAGATGCCAAATCTGCCATTTAGCTTTTGTCTTCAAAATTGATATTTGCTTGTACTATTGCACTTGTGTTGTACTTGGATGACTTTGGAGCCTATGGAAGGGCTATTGTGGTAACTTTACTTGTGTGTATTGTGGGGCTGAATTAAGGAAAATAAGGAAGCCGTAAATGGCTGGAAATTTGGTAAACACAAAGGGCACGCTGCCCAACTTTCTAGGCCGCTTGGTTCCTTCAACTTTGAGTTGATTCTTAGTAGATGAACGGCTTTTAGGTCATTCAAGCCCCTAGGTCCTCCTGTTACCTTTTCGTTCCGAAATCACGCTTTTGCAACTTTGCCTTCATAGTTCATTTGGGTAGGCATACGACTCATAGTCGAGCCTCACTTGTGCGTTTCATTTACTAGAATTTGGGATGTGAAAACCTTAATTGCTACTTCGGTTATTTTAGGGTTTCTTGGCGATTAAAGTCATTTTGGGGGAAAAACTTTTGAAGTATCTGCACTTGAACTGGTGAGTGTACCACTCCCCTCACTTGTTGCCTAACTTTGTATATGTACTTGCAAATTGTAACTTGAATGACTGTATCATCTGTTTGTCCGGTATGAGACGAGGGTGTACTTTATCACACTCGTTCTCTGGCCTGTGTGACTTGTTTCCTGTATATGTACTTGACTCTGTTACTTGTGTCTACTATGGATCTCATGTACACTTGAATCTGTTATTTATACTTGATATGATGTCGTTTGGACACGTATCCAACGACCTTCCTGTGCCTGTTAACTCTGAGCTCAACCTCATGGGTAGTTACTTGATTCGAGCCAGCAAGGGCTTGGTCGAGGAAATTAACGAACCATGGGTGCCTGTTCTTTGGAAATCTTTGGGTATTGAGACTCTGGATTTCCGGTATACTCGAGTATTACCATCTCTATTCCTGTTCGGCGTTCGGGCCCGGTAAGGGGTATGTTTGGTGATCGGGATTTGGCGTTTAAGAGGGATCTACGGACATGTTTATTTCATTAAACGTTGACGGAGGGTCAACGAGTTTGGATCAAGTACTGAAATGGGAATTTGGCTCCTGAGAGCCACCTGTATCCTTTCCAGTTGAGATAATTGTTCATTTCCTTATATGTGCCTTAAACGTGAAATGCCATGATCCATGACTACTTGTATTCTTGGTACCTCATTGAGCGCAAGCTCACCCCGTTCCCGTTATCTTTGTTTTTCTTACAGGGGACCAACTTCGAAATCATGATTTTTGAAGAAAAAGGGGCGAGCTATTGTATATGTATTTTGTTAAGCTCTTTTGCAACTGAAACCCTAATTGTATTTTGACCGATATGGATACCCTGGCTTGTATTTTAGTTACTTTGTTCAAGACTTTGATGTAAAAATATGTATAAGTGTAATCATTTGAGATGTTGTGATTCTATGGCTTTGGATTCTATCGCGCGTAGTCTAGGGTTTTGCGTGTTTCAACTCCGTAGTCCTGGCGAGAGCTGGGCAGGCGGTCCGCCAAACCCTTTGGTTCGCCTTAGGGGAAGGTGGGGCTGTCACAGCTGGAGAAAGCAAGGAAAATGTTTAAAGTGCGGTAGTACCGAACATAAGTTTTCGAATTGCCCTGGTACCTCTAAAAAGAGGAAACACTCAGCAACCAACTAGATTTGCTATAGAGCAATCAAGTGCCAGATGGGAGTATTTAGTGCTAATGGCTATGAAGAGGATCCTAATAGTGGAAGTTTACAAGTAAAGATGGTTTTGACTCCACTTGACGGATAGAGGCTGTAGTTTTGCTCTAGTCTAGACTAGCACTTTTGGAGATTTAATCTTTTGTATAAGGGTAAGTCTTTTGTATCTTGGCAACTTGGCACGTTTTGTTATAATCTCGTAGTTTCCCTTTTTCTTTTGAAATGATTTGATAAAATTACCCCAACTTGATGCAACTATTATAATTTCCTATAACGTATGAAGATGTACTTTGCTTTTAATTGATTTCATGGCTTATATGTATATTTAAACTTTGTCCCACACTTTTAAATTAGTAGTGAGACCTGAACGGTAGTAGACATGGTCAAGATTGTACTTGAGAATATAGACCATCCTGAGATTTGGAGGCGACCAGAGATCGAGACCAAATTGAGAATTTAGTGTCGAAGTGGGACCCAATATTTGATTGCCAAATTGATATATTAAAGTTGTGAAATTTGGGTTAGTCAAAGGGGATATTTGATAGATTTAATGAGACTAATGGTTAAGGAACCGGATAACGTATTTGGAATGGAAGTTTGAGACTATACATATATATATATATATAGACCATCGAGATTTGAACGATGTGACTATTAAGAACAAATGTTCCGTCACCTTACATAAACGAGGATTTTGATCAATGGTAAGGGACCGTGGTATTATCCAAGTTGAATTTAAAGTAGAGCTATTACCGATTGAGAATTCTAAAAACTGGTGTGTTTAAGACTACTCTCAAT
This sequence comes from Coffea humblotiana, assembly GCA_023065735.1. NCBI lineage: Eukaryota > Viridiplantae > Streptophyta > Magnoliopsida > Gentianales > Rubiaceae > Coffea > Coffea humblotiana. The sequence continues at coordinate 39,906,708 of CM041209.1, read as the reverse complement.
TTAAGATGGGGACATTTTGAATTTTCAGTTACGCCCTTTGGATTGACTAAGGCACTAGCAGCAATTATGGCTTTACTGTATCGGAGTTTTAAATCGTATTTGGATTAATTTGCGGTGGCATTTATTGATGATATATTGGTATATTCTAAGGTTTGAAAAGATCATGAAAGACACCTGATGATAGTTTTACAAACCTCGAAAGAGCGCCAGCTTTCGTTAAGTTCAATAAACGTGAATTCGATTGGAAGAAGTAGCCTTTCTAGGTATACAATATCTATGGAAGGAATTGTTATTGATTCAACTAAAGTGGAAGCTGTTTAAGAGGAAACAACCAGGAAATTCTACCGAAATTTGGAGTTCTTAGAATTAGCCGAATATTACCTTTGGTTTATCAAGAACTTTCCTAAGAGTGCAAGACCTGGCAAGTTATTTGGGATTATAAATGCGAAGAAGGATTTTAAAAGTGAAAGTGTTTAACCGGTGCACCTATGTTAGCCTTACCGAGCGGAGGAGGTAGTTTGTGATTTATACAGATACTTCAAATGATGGTTTAGAATGTATATTAATAATACATGATGAGGTGATTGTATATGTCTCTAGAAAGTTAAAATATCACGAGAGAAAATAGCCAACTCATGATTTGGGGTTAGTGGCTATGATAATTGCATTAAAGAAGTAAAGACATTACTTATTTGAGGTAGACATGAAGTGGATTAAGCTGCCATATGACTTTGAAGTTAAAATGCCTATTGGGGAAAATCAAGGTTTGATAGCTAGTTGAATGGATAGAAATTGTAAACTATAAGTTGGAAAACGTAAGTTAGTGATTGATCTGATAGGCTTAACCTTGAAGGGAATAACCTAGTCCTAAGTGTGAATTTCGAGGGTGAAATTCTTTTTAAGGAGGGGAGGATGTGAGGACTCGAAAAATTTCTTATTTCTATCGAATATTATTGATTTATTTAAATATTTATTCACCAGTTTTCTCCAAATAATTTATTTCAACCATTTTAAAATCCATTTATACGAAACAATGTCTTTCTTATGTTTTTAAAACGTCCCGTTAGCAAATTTAATTTCGAAAATTTGTTTAAGTAAGAAATAACGAGTACATGTGTTTCAAGGTGATATTCTATTCGAGGGTGTAATTATCTTGGGAAAATTAAGAACGATCAAAAATAGATTAAGAAAAGTTAACTGAGGAATTAAAGGTGAATGAGTTCTAGTTAAGTGTATACCGCTTGTGCGTCGATAGTTTTCCGAAAGAAGCGATGAGGCAAATTTATTGGGGATTTGAGAAAGTAATACTAGACTCATGTAAGGACCCGCAAATTTATTTATTTTAAACTCCTATTACTGGCTTATTTAAATATTTGATTGGCCGTTTGCTTCGAATATTATATTTCAACCTTTTTAGACCTAATTATACAAAACTATGGCCTACTTGTATTTTTAAAGTGACTCGTTTCAAAATTTAATTTTCGATGGCTCGTTAAGTGAGAATAGTGATTACGCGTTTGGAGACAATAAGCGATTTGAGAGTACAGTGAGTTTGGAGAGTGAGTACTCATACATTAGTTTTAAAATGGTTATTTTTTTTAAGTTTAAATATTCAAGTGATAGTTAGTTATACTATAGTTATAAGAATTTTTTAGAGATTTCGCGTTATCGCGCACAAGTTGAAAGTTCGTGTTTACGCACGCATGACTAATTGGAGGATTTTAGAAATTATTTCTAGACTATTAAGAGTGAATCATATTAGTATGAATATAAGTGCATTAGAGGTTTAGTGCACAAGTGAATCGAACTCGAGAGGAATCGAGCACAAACGCGCCCGTATGCGCGCGGGGAGAGAGTTGACTTTTGAGGCATTCTTAGCCACTCATTTTAGCTTCTTAAGGAAGCTTCATTACAACACAAATTCTCTCTCTCCTAAGCTCAAGAACAGCTGGCCAAGAGAGGAGAAAAACAACTCCAAAGTTCAACAAATTTCTCCTTCATTTCTTCACCAAATCTTCTCAATTTCACTTCAAAATTTAACCACACTTAGCTAACCACTTGGTGATCATCTTAAGCTAAAAAAGAAGCCTCATTTCCACGGTTTTTCTGAGCTTCATGTGACCAAAAATTTCTGCTAGAATCATCAAGAAAGGTATTCAACGATCAACCTTGAAAATCTTAGTTTATGGAAGTAGTATTGCACATATAAGCTCATATGATCATGTGGGTAGTTTGATTTATGGTGAAAATTGTTGTGTGGGCTCTATGAATTCCCACTATGACTTGTTGGGCTGATTTGATGAGTTTTAATGTTGTTAATGTTCGCTTAGTGCTTAAATTTGTAGAAATAAGTGAGATTATGAAGGATAGTTCAAAGGAGGTGGAAGGAAGAAATTTTTCGATTCTGCCCTTGTGTTGTCCGTGGCCTTTAGGGCGAATGTTTGTAGATCTAATGGCTTAGTTATGATGTTTATATGTTGTATGAGATGTGTAGAAAGTTTCATCAAATATTTCCATGATTTGGTTTGCCAAATGTTGAATTTTTGTAAGACAGCAAATCTGGAAAATTTCCCGTCACTGCCCTGGCAGTATTTTTGTATCGGCTATAACTTTTTCTCCGATGTCCAAATCAAGTGCCATTTGTGCCACTGGAAACTAGACATTCCCAGATTTCTAACGGTATAAAATTCATGTTCTGATTCCACTCTAGTGATCCGTACCAACCATTTGAATCTGACTATCCTGTTTCACGTTTTCACCGAGAGCCCTGTTTTGAGCAGCCATTTGATGTTCACAAATGAGCTAGTTGTGGACAGATTTTGAAAATTATTTCTTCTAATAAATTATATCCTTATGAATCTAGTTTTCAACGCCACTGACCATGCTCAATTCTGAGTCGAATTGAGTGAGTTGTGGCAGAAATCCCCAACTGACTCAGAGGTTGAAAACCCTCTTTTTGGCTAGTTGACGCCTTCACTTTGTTTGGGACTTGTTCTCTCGAATTTCTTGGTGTTAATCACCTACCAAATTGCACCTTAGATGTTTCTTAGACCTTGTCTTCATAAATGAATGATGTTTGAGAATTTTCATTGGCCAAATGTTTGGAAAAGGAAAAAACACAAGTACAAGGCAGATTGTCTTTGGAATTTTGGGAACTTTAATGGCTTTGTTCACTAGCTTCCCGAATGCATTTTTCCATGAAATTTGATAGAGGGATAGCCCTCATATGGTAGTATTATACTGCCAAATTTGGTGCCATTCTGAGTACATTTCGATGCTTAAACAAAGACCCAAAGTTCGTGACTTCAACCTGGAAAATTGCCTAATTGCTTCAATTTTTCAGCAACTTTGAGCTACTATATATTGGTGCTCAAAACTCCGATTCTTGTTCTGTTTGTTGGATTTTAAACCTTTTTTGTAAATATAATTGATTTCCAAATTTTAAAGGTTAGATCGAATTCTGTGATTTTTGCCGAATTTTCAAAGTTGGCGCAAAACCAACCTCAAAACTGTCTCGCAAGCTTAAGGCAGCAACTTTGAGCTAAGTTTTGAATATCTTCCATTTGGAAGCATGAAAAAGTGTCTTCTAGGAACTTTTAGTAATTTGGAAGAAGGTTCCAATGGTTCCAGGTTTTCCAATTTTGGACCTTCGGAGTGTGAGTTATGATTTTTCCAAGAGTACACCTCAAATTTGAAAATTTTCAAACTTGAAGGGAATTGAGTTTTCGAGACTCTTCCCTATCCTTCGACACTACTTGACCATTTTGGACTTGTTTTCAAGAAGGAAAACTAGTTTCTCCTTGTGTGTCTAAACACCACTTTTGAACCTTGAAATTGAGCAAGTTAAGACTCATTTTTGTAAGATTTCTCTAGATTACACAAGTGTGCAACCTTTTGTGATAATTTGGGTTTCTAAGTAGCGGTTCATTATTAATTGCTTAGGCATTCAAGAGGACCTTCGAGAGGACCTCACATCGCACTACTTACTCTCATTGTGATTAGGTGAGTGTCAAGTGCATGTTTACTTGAACTTCTGTGAACTTGATACATGCTTACTTGTTATCCATGACTTGAGATTTTGAAAATGGAGCCGAGTGTGTACTTTATCGCACTCGTTCTCATTTGAAATGAATAACTCATGCTTGAAATGCTGGAATATATCATATGTTTGAATATGTCAAATGCTTGAATGACATGAATTTGTATGCTATGGCTGCATACGTCGCTGGAGTGAATCTTCTCGACTCTCAAAGGTACATGGGGGACGCCCAAATCTCACTGGCTAATCTTAGACTCGAGCCGGCATGGGCTTGGTTGAGCTCCTTGGCAAACCATGAGAAAACAAAAGTTTGACCTATTAAGAGGTCTTGTTTGGCATACTCGAGCAGTATCACCTCAAACAAATGACAAGCGGGCCCGATACAGGGGTATGTAAGGTGAAAGGGGACATGATAAGTGAAATTCTACGGACTAAACCTACCTGATTGACGGAGTGTCAATTCGTGGAGGTTCTGGATCGCGCAAGTGGAAAATAACTCCTGAGAGCTCCTACATCGTTGAATTGTTTCTGTTTACATATTATTGCTCGAATTACTAATTTCTTGCATGTTACTACTTTATCCGATGAATGGGATTGTTATTTGGACAATGTACTTGCATGTGTGTTTTTTGGCCTCACGAGCGTTTTGCTCACCCTGTAGATTCGTTTTCCTTAACAGGAATGGATTGGAGTGAACTTGAAGAAAACCCCCTTGTGACGTACTTTTGTACTAGGGTTCTCAATGTATATGACTAGACTTTGAATTATTGTATAAATTGGGTTGATATAACTTTGGGAATCTAATGTAAGAATTGGACGATTGCTGCATTTTGTATTCGTGGTGTACTATTGAATATTGGATATGGAAGCGACTTTCTTTATTAGACTTGTATTATTGGTTATTTATAGTTAAACTTGAATCGAATTGCTTTTGAGTCCTGGCGAGAGCTAGGCAGGCGTCCCGCGGATACCCTTTGGTTCGCCTTAGGGAGAAGTGGGGGCGTCACAGAGAGTACAAAATCCCAACTGAGGGTCTTTCAAGCGAGGAAAAGAGACGTATCCGATAGTAAACTAAGCGAAATTGGACCACCACCCAAAGTTAAAAAAGGAGTGGATGGAGTAAGACTATCACTTCCTTCGCCACTCATGATAAAGGAACCAGAAGGGACTACGTGACGGAGAGCTCCAGTAGGACAGATACAACCAAAGAAAACCTCGCAAGCAAGTCAAGTCACAACGCCTCGTCTGACCTGTGGATATTGTGGAAGGACAAATCATACCGAAGAAAACTGCTGGCTGAAGGGGCGAAAGTGTATGGGATGTGGGAGCACTAACCATAAAGTTCACGACTGTCCAAAGCGATATTCACGAGAAATAACTACTTCACAAGGAAATAGAACTATCCCTCGACGAGTCAATGGAGGAGGAAACCGACCAGTGACATCTGCAAGAACACATGAAATGATCACGCAACAAAGTTCAGAGTTATCTGAGATTACTGAAGGTATGAATTTCGAGAATGAAATTCTTTTTAAGGAGGATAGGTTGTGAGGATTCGCAAAATTCTCTTTATTTTAAATTCCTATTGCTTGCTTATTTAAATATTTAATTGCCTGTTTGCTCCGAATATTTTATTTCAACCTTTTTTAGACCCAATTATATGGAATTGTGGCTTACATGTATTTTTAAAATGACTTGTTACGAAAATTAATTTTTGGAAGGCTAGATAAGTGAGAATAATGAATACGTAATTGGAGTCAATAATCGAATCGAGAATACAATAAGGTTGGAAAATTGGAGACTTGTACATTAGTCTTGAAATAGGTATTTTTATGTTTAAGCGTTCAATTATTAGTTAGTGATACTATCGTTATAAGAATTTCTTGAAAACTCCACTTTATCGAGCACAAATTTGGAGTACGCGTTTTTACGCGCGCGATTTAATTGAGGGACTTTAGACCCTTATTTTTAGACCATTAAGAGTGAATAATAATAATATGAATAGAAGTGCACTAGAGGTTTAGTGCACAAGTGAAACAAACCCCAGAGGAATCGGGCACGAAACGTGAGCAAACGCGCACTATTGAAGAGTTGACTTTTGGACAAATTAAAGCCACACATTTAAGCCTCCTTAAGAAGCTTTTTCATCAGCACAAACTCTTTCTCTTTTGCTCCAAGACAGCCGAAACGAAGAAGAAGAAAAAGAGACCAAAGTTCTTCATTTTTTCCTTCATCAAATCTTCACCAAATCACTTCAAACTTTAACCACACTTTGCAATCTACTTGCATAGCAACTCAAGCTACAAAAGAGCTTCAAATCCATGGTTTTTCTTGAGCTAAAGGAGGACCGAAATTTCTGCCTTGAACATCTAGGAAAGTAAGTGACGATCAACCTTGCAAATCTTGACTTATGGAAGTTGTTTAGCACTTATGAGTTCATAATTTCTTATGGGTAGCTTTATTTATGTGGAAATTTGGTGTGTGGGCTCTACGAACTCCCACTATGGCTTGATGGACTGATTTTGTGAGTTTTGATGTTAATAATGTTGGATTAGTGCTTAAATTAGTAGAAATGAGTAATATTATTGAAGGAAAACTCAAGGGAAGAGATGAAGGAATTTTTCCATTTTTGCCCCTGTGAATGCCGTGGCCCTTAGAGCAACTTTTTGAGGTTCCATTGACTTTTTTATGATGTATATATGTTGTGTGGGTTGTGTGGAAGGTTTCCACAAAACATTACGTGATTTGGATGGTTAAATGTTGTGATTTCAAAAATTCATCAAAACTGGAAACGGGTGTCCAGTGTACTCTGGCAGTGTTTTTGTTTCGGCCATAATGTTTTGCTCCGATGTCGAAATCGAGTGCCGTTTGTGGCACTGGAAACTAGACATTCCCATATTTCCAATGGTATAACATTCACATCCTGATTACACCTGAGTGATCCGTACCAACCTTGTAAATTTGCCTGTCCTGTTTTTCGTCTGTACTGGAAGCTCTGTTTTGAGCTGCGAATTGATGCTCAAAAATGAGCCAGTTGTGGACAAAATTTTAAAATGATTTCTTCTCAGAAATTGTAGCCTTGTGAATGTATCTTCCAACACCACAAACTACGCTCAATTCCAAGTTGAATTGAGTGATATATGGCCAAATTACAGATCTGTGTCATTGCTTGAAAACCCTTATTTTGGACTGATCATTGGCCTATCTTGTTTGGGCCTTGTTATTTTGAACATTTTGGTGTCAATCACCTATCAAATGTATATTAGATGTTTCTCAGACTTTTGTTTCATAAATGGACCAGATTTGAATCGTTTTCATTGGGCAAAATGTTTGAAAAGGAAGAAGAAAGTAAAAGACAGATTGGTCTTGGGATTTTCTTGAAATTTGGTAGTTTAGTTCACTACCTTCCCGTGTGAATTTTCAAATGAAATTTGGTAGAGGAGTAGTTCCTCATATGAAAGTTGAATTGTACCAATTTTGGTGTCAATCTAAGACCATTTTGATATACAAATGATGTCCCAAAATTGCTCTTCGAATCTGGAAAACTTTTCCTTTTCTCTTGGCCGAATGGTCAAATCTGCTTTGGGAAGTTATATTTCGAAAACCTTGATGTCAACTACTTCTAAATTAATTATTGGATGTTTATGGAACATTAGTTTCAATATTTGAATTAATTGAAGTTGATTGTGTGGAGCAAAGCTTTCAAAAAGGAAAATTGAAGTACAAGGCAGTTTTGCCTTGGAAATTCTTGGAACTTTAGTGGTTTATTAACTGACTTCCCGAATGAATTTTTATATGAAATTTGACAGAGGAATAGCCCTTATATGGTATAGTAATACTACCAAATTTGGTACCATTCTGAGTCTATTTCAATGTCCAACTGAAGTCCCAAAGTTCATGTTTCAAATCTGGAAAATGTTCAATCGGTCCTTATTTTTAGCTAACTTTGAACTGCCATATCTTGGTGTTCAAAACTTCAATTCTTGGTCTGCTTATTTTGTTTTAAACTTTGATTGCAACTCTAATTGAGTTTCAAATTGAGAGGCTAGTTCAAATTCTGTGACTTTTGCCAAATTTCCAAAGTTGGCCAAAAACCAACCCCCAACTGCCCTCGATAGCCCAAAACAGTAATTTTGAGCCAATTTTTGAATACCTTCCGTTTGGAATCATGGAAAAGTGTATTCGAGGAACTTTTAGTACTTTGGAAGAAGTTTCCAACGGTACCAAGTTTTCCAATTTTGGACTTGTAAAGAGTGAGATACGAATTTTCCAAGATTGTGTGACAAACCCGGACTTCCAAACTTAAAGGAAATTGAGTTTTTAGAACTCATCTTTTTCCTTCGAAATCACTCGATCGTTTTACACTTGATTTCAAAGATGAAAACCTGATTTCTCTTGCATTTTAAAACCCCACCTTTGAGTCTCGATTTACGAGTAATTAAGGTTCAATTCATGAATTCTGCTTAGATTGTATACTAGTACAACCTTCTTGGATAAGTAGGGGTTCTAAGTGATATTGTGTAATAGTTGATGGTTATTTGCTCAGGCGCTCAAGGGGACCTTCAAGAGGAACTCGAAGTGGACGCCTAAACACTTGTTTGAGCACTTACTCTGTTGTATTGACCAGATGAATGTTCCATATAGAAGTAAGTGATTTGAATAGTCTATGATATGTTACTCCATGGTCATTACGTGTTAAGTGTTACCGTACTCATTCTCATTTAAGTAAAATGTATTTGAATTACTCGTTATGAAATACTTGAAATGCATATTTACATGAAGCGTTTCAATGATTGACTATGCTATGGCTGCATAAGTCGATTGGAGTGAATCTCCTCGAATCTTAAGTGGTAAAAATAGATGGCCAATAGGCGGTCTACTAAGATGAATAATGTCTATCAATTGACCGTGACTACGTACTGTTAACCGTTAACCGTAATTACTTACAGTTTACCAATTTACTTGATTACCTACTTACGTGATTACTTGACTACTTGATTACTTGATCACCGTAAATTATATGTTCATATGAAATTATCGCATATTGCTTATGTTTTTACGTGTTAAGTGTTACTGGTAAGTACTCATATGAAATTGTCCACCATTTTAAGGCGAGTGTGTACTTTATCTCACTCGACCTACTAAAATGATAAATTTTTACCGTTTACCGATTTACTTGATTACTTGTGTATGCTGTAAGCTCTAAATTGAACTGGGCCCTGCCCTTGGTTACTAACCTACTCGAGTCAGGACTGGGCTCGGTCGGGTAGGTTGGAATCTTGGGATACTATTTCGATATACTCGAGTATTACCACTGGAGGGATAAGGTGATGGCCAGACAACCGAGAGAATCACTAGAGTCATAAGGTGAAGTTGACCGAAATGGTTTCACTGGAACACCGTATCCTTCAATATGTGTTTATTTTGCGTAATGATAACTGTTCCATACTAATGTGCCGATGTGCAATCTCGAACTATACCTGTGTTATGCTCAAATTAATCGTACAATAAATACCGTCTCATGCTAATGTGCCCAATATGCAACCTGGAACCATATATGTGGTATGCTTAAATTACCTGATTTATTAGAACTGCTAGAGTGTCTTGGAACCTCACTGGGCTGTGTAGCTCATTCTACGTTTTTGTTTTCCTTAACAGGGTTCGAGACCAAGAGTGCTCGTGAATAGTACTAGATTGTTTTCATTTAAAAACCTTAAATTGTATTATAACGGATGGTTGTAGTACCTATTCTTTTGGTTTGTATTAAGCTTGAAAGCTAAGCAATTGTAAGCATGCAATATTTTGGAGTACGTTAATTATATATTGAAGTTATTTCAAGTATTTCGAACTTTTGAATTGTGGATTGTAGTGAATCCTGGCGAGAGCTGGGCAGGCGTCCCGCGAATACCCTTTGGTTCGCCTTAGGGAAAAGTGGGGGCGTCACATAAACATCTTCTTAAAAAACCATACAGCCTCTTCCCCTATAGCCTCCTCAGACTCAATTCATTCTTGACCTTGTGAATCACCAATTGTAGCCTCCGTTGTTTCACCACCGACAGAAAGAACTTGGAATTTCTATCTCCATCTTGGAGCCACTTAACTCGAGCTTTCTGCTTCCAAAAGAGCTCCTCCACCTGCAAGGCAGTACACAGCTGAGCTTGAGTAAAATGTAAATTCACCCGAGCTCCCTCTGACTCATCATTCTCCATTTGAACCATAGGCAAGCCGCCCTTCCTCTTCCTTCTTCTTGACTCCTTGAAAAATGTCCCCGAACACCTCCATATTCCACGACTGGATGGCTCCCCTAAGCCTTTTTAACTTGTGACAAAGGATTTGCATAGGGGACCCGGGACAGGGCTGGTCCCAAGATTCTCTGATGATTGGCAGAAAGTCATCTCGCCTTGTCCAAACAGTTAAAAACCTAAATGGTCGTGTCTTATTATCCAATCTAGTTGAGACAAGATGAGGAGAGGAGCATGATCAGACAGCTCCCGGGCTAAGTGTGATATCGACATAGATAAGTCGACTCATAACACCCCTCATTTTCTAGCACCCGATCTAATCGTTTCCAAATCCTTGCCCCCCCCCGGTCCATTATTGCACCATGTAAACCTTGCTCCAGAGAAACCTATATTAGTGAGGTTCGCTTCACTAATAAGTTGCACAAATTCCATTGCTTCAGTAGGATTGAAAGGCCGACCCCCTCTCTTCTCTTCGGCATCCACAAGTACATTGAAATCACCACCAACAAGCCATGCAGCAGAAGCTGGGTTGTCCCTTAATAAACTAGGTTGTCTCTTAATAAACCAACCCAAAGCTTCTCTCTCTCACCAATGGTACAACGAGCATGCACAAAAGAAACAATAAATTGAGACTCTAGTAGATAAGTGTGGGACATTCTAACAGAAACATGTTAGGAACTTTCTCAAATAACTACAGCAGAAAAATTTTCTTGGAAGAAAAACCAGATAGAACCCACAGAATTATGCACCACGTCATGAAAGTTTAACCTACATCGATAACATTCAGCTCTCTCAATCCGAAGTCGGGGATCGCATATGGCTAGGAATTGGATTATATGCATTTGAATCAATTTTTTAAGTCTTCTAAAATCGGAGCTTTAGAGATGCCCCGAACATTCCCTTAATCATTTAATAACACTTGAAAAACATTCTGCGAATTAATTGCTTTGGACCTCAATTGCCTATTGGATGGGAATTTTGCACGAATACCTTTTTGTTTGGTGACATGAACTGCCACGGAGCTATCAAGGACCCCAGCTGCCGAAGATATTAGCTCGTCTTGTGCACGAATCAGCCCCACTAGAGTGTCTAGGAGGCAAATTACCTGCTGCAGCGTGAAGTTGAGCCGCCTGCATATCCTCCTCAGCACTAAACTCTGATCTCACTTCCTCCACACGCTGATGTATCAAGCCAGTAGCTGGTATGTCACCTACCACTAAGCATTCATCAGTTGATGGCATCAACGCATGTTCATTTACATCATCTGTTGCATCCTGCCCAAGCACGCAAGATTGCTGACCTGGCTCACCCCTTCTGTGATCCCAATCCAGATCACCTTTGCCTCCTAATGATGTAGCTCCATCGTTCAATGGAGTATTCTCCTTCTTACCACCCATGTTTGATGCAAGACCATCCACCTGCACCTTGTCCATTGTCCTCATTTTTCCTGAGTTCTGGCCTGCATTGTCTCCACCTCCACAATTCTCACCTTTGGCATCCATCCCCACGCGACTATCTTGCGATGCACCAGGCTAGTCGTCAGGTGACATTCACAAGTGCTGAGCTGGATTGTCCTCAATAACCTTCACAACCCTCCTGTACCAGCAACTGGAGCCTCCTTATCAAAGCGTTGAAACTTGGGGTTATCATCATCAGCTTTACATTCCTTCTTCGCATGTCCCATGTGCCAGCAGTTATATTTTCAGCCACGATTTGCTACCAAAACCCATTCGCTTCTCCAGCCAATCCCACCCAAACACGCTGCGGAATCGGATGCAAGAGATCAACCTTTACACATACACGAGCCACATTGGGTCGAACCAATGAGGAAGTCACTGCATCATCATATAACGGCCGACGAACCACACTCACAATTGACAGCAGGCTGTGTTTATCAAAGAAGTGAATTGGTAAACACAGCAACGCTATCCACACAGGGCCCAGAGAAGACTCCCGATGTACATGGAAATCCGGCGTCCAGCAAAAAACCGCCATCGGGAATTTCCCAATCTGCCAAACCCTCCTAGTCCAAACACGCAGAAAATTCGCTTCCTGGACAAAACGCAGAAGAACATGATTGGCATTTAGGTGTCCTATTGTGACAGACTTTTTCAGGTCTAAGGTGGAAAAAAATCTATGAATCTCTTCCAGTTTCGGCCTGCCATGGGAGTATTTACCCACTAAAGAAAACTTATATGGAGCAGAAAGCGTGTCTATGTCTTCTCGTGTGAAGAATACCGCAGGTTCCTCTTTGTGCGCTGCCGGCTTCTTGATACCTATCGGCGAAGGAGACGCGAATGGCTTTGTAGACGGAGAGGGGAGCTGCTCTCCAGCCCTGGGCTGAAGGGCTTCCATGGATTTAAAGCCTCACACTCGTGCGAATATGCTGCTAGAGGACTGCTAGGTCGGAAACCCTACCTTAAGAGGTTTAGCCAAATTTTACATCAAGGCTATATTTTTGTTGGTTTGCCCAACTTGTTTTGTCCCTTAATCTAACTAGTTCCCGCACTCTAGTCTTTCACTTTCTTCGCACTTTATCTAATTTTGCTTCTTCGATTACCTTGAAGTGAAAATATCTCGATACAGGATGATGAAACTGTTAGTTTTACTTACATGCTTTATATGCTTTAATATTTATGACTTTCTATGCTTGTTTTGTATGGTTTCTTGGACTTTCTCTACTAGATTTGATTATGTTGTACATTTCTATGCCATTTATTGGTTATGTCATATGAATGTTTGTCTTGATCAAAAGTTGGGAGTTTGTTAATTTCTCAATTTTGATATGACAAACATTGTTGCTATAAGTTTGTTGAGTATATTCAATTATCATTGAGGTTGACATAAAGTTGTAACTCAAGCAAGCAGCACTCGAGTTTAGTTTGATTGAGTATGAGTTTGAGCGAGAGGAGATCAAGTGGAGTATGAACCTCATAGGTAGATAGTTGAGAGCTTGACGAGCTCTATCAAGCAATATATTAAATAATTAAAAAATAATTATTAAGTCTAATAATTAATATAATTATGTATTAATTTGAAATTACTATTACAGGTATAAAACCTTAGTTGAACCATTCTACACTCTTAAATATTTCTTTAGGCAAAATAGTGATATCTTACTTCTTATTTTTTAAAATGTTAATACCCTTGTCCCCCAAGTATGAAATCATCAGATAAAGAGCAACCCTAGCAAAAGAAAAACATTAGAAATAGTGAGTAGCTTCAATTTGTGAGCTTTCTTCCTCCTTTCCTTGAGTTTCTTCTTTACTAGTAGGTGAATGAATCTCTAACTACTTTATTGGTGTCATTTGTGCAATTGACCTTTATAGTTAACATAGGTGATAAGTGAAGACTTACACTGACCTTGAAGGAGAAATCAGCTTTATGTTCTTGATTCGCCACCTCAGCTTTGGAACTTGATGATTCAAAAATCAAAACTGAGATATGAAGTAATTAATGCTTTGTTAATATATGTCAACTTTGGTGATGGACTTTCCTCAATTGTAAACCGCAATTTCTATTTTGCAAAATGTAATCCCCAATAATGGTGGAAATTATATTAGCATGTTTATTTATGTATGGTGGACACTAATAATTGAAATTAAAATTAGTATTCAAATGCCATTTAATTTGAAGTTTAAATATTGAACATCAATCCCTCGTTTCTAAATGGATTGCCATGGGTGCTTTTTTTTCTCTAGGAAGTGGATGGTAGGATCTTAATGAAAAGGAGCTCAGTATGAAAATTATACATAGTTACAAACTAGAAAACGATGCAACAGACCACTATCCCTTCAACAAGTTCTTCGAAATTAGCCACACCTTCAAGACAATGTAATTAAGCTACTGATCTAGTGAAGTTATACAATTTGCATATTTGTAAATGAGTATAGCTTTTGCTTTCCAAAGAAGTGCAACTTTGAAATGGATATATGTTAATTTCAATTAGCTGGTTAAGTTGAATTTTACAGTGAAATTAAATAGCTAAGTTGAAGTGGATTTTATAGTTTATATATGTGTGTAAATGTATATATATCAGTCAATTTATACATGCAACATCATAGTTGGAATGTTTAAGTTGTTATAATAGAGTTTGATAGTTTGTTTGCTAGAAAATGATTGTTGATCAATAGGATTGCTTGCTACTAGAATCTAGACTAAGAGTTAGGACCTTTAGATGATATATGTGGCTAAGTAATCAGGACCATAAGACTTAAGGCTCAAGCTGCTGGATTAATTGCAACTCAGGTTTTACTTTGCTGATCTTGTTGGTCACATTCTATCATTTAAATGCTATTAAAATTTATTTATTTTATTTTTTTGTTTGACAAATTGAAATTGAACAATATAGCTTAATTAGATAATCTGGGATTGGCATTTTTGCACATTACTGATGTTGGTGATTTTGAGCATCTTGTTCAATTTTATTAAATGATGTTTTTATTGGCAAACCCCGTGCATGAGGTGGGGATGCCAACCCCCTATTTTATTAATGACCCAAATAAGAGATACATTGAGGTCAACATAAATGCCTCTTGCATGTGGGAACTACAATTAAACTATCCTTTGTCAAGATTCTTAAACCGTATGGACGACACCTCCCCAGAATACAGCATGATGGATGCCCTTACTGATGCTGGGAGTTGCTGAGCCGACGTGCAATACCAATCCCGCGCTAGCTGCAAATATGCTATCCTATTTGTTGACAAATTAGCCTCGTCAAGGATATGAGACACTGAGGCTGACATAGAGGATAACAAAGCCCGTATCCGGTGCTGTGTATTACATAAAGGCTACTTTGCCATCTTTCCAGATTGAATCAACTGGACCAACCCTTTCGAGTCGACCTTCACTAGTATCCTTTCCATGCGATTTGTTTGACAAAACTGGAGACCCTACAATAACGCTAGACTTTATACCTCCAACACATCTTTCTCGCCAAACTCCTTATAAAATAAAAAAAACACTCGACCATGCGAGTCCCTAAGAAGGCCACCCCTATAAGCCCGCCCTTGAACCACACTTGCATCCGTGTTCAACTTAAAAACTTGAGTCGGTGGCTTTTCCCGGGAAATTGCAATGCTGCACTTCCTCCCTTGGTGCCGAATAAAAGCAACCCACTGGTCATTCTAATCTCCTCAAAAATAGGAAATAGTAAATTTTCTAGCCCTCCCCAACTATTCAACATAGCATTCCACCTGCAAAATCACCTTGCTAGCTATAACACGCACCTCATCAAAATGAGCTCTATTTCTCGCTTTCGATAAAAACCATAGTACTAGCAACGGAACCACCACTCTAATATGATCCCCTACCGGTGCTGGCATTGAAAGGAACGAAGAGAGGATCATGGATGACACCGATGGCCATGTAGAATCCAGAATGCCAAATTTCCTCAGGAAGTAAGACCACACCTCCGCAGCTATTGGTCCCGAAATAAATAGATGTTGCAAGGACACTTCCTGCAATAGACAGCATTGACAATGGGAGGCCAATGGTATGCCTCACTTCTTCAAGGTCTCCTCCAGGGGTATAAAATTTTAAAGTATTCTTCACACCAAGAAAGATATCTTAAGCGGAACAGTTGAAGTCCAGATCAGCCTGTCCACCTGGGAATTATTTTGACCTTGTCTTAACTTTTCCTAGGTAGCTCTTATAGAGAATTCACCGAATGATGTCTCTACCCAAACCGTACAATCGTCCTGATTCGGATCTATGTGGGCCTCCTGAATCTGATACGCTAACCAGTTCGGTACCCATTCCTTTAATCTCTCTAGTTTCCAACATCTCTCATCATAGAACTCAACAAGTAACATATGCAGCAGGTTATCTTTCTCAATAATGGAAGCAATAGCAAGTCCAAAAGCCATCGATCATACCAGAAATCCACGAATCCTCTGCCCACGCACCATCGTATTTTACTCTTTGCCTGCTCCCTAATACTCTCCAATCGCCTCCAAAATAATGGAGGTCTCAATACTTGGGCTCTGGACGGGTGGACCCTTTAACATACTTTGCATGCATAAATGCCCCCCAAATGGACTCATTCTTCCTCAAATTCCACCATAACCTATAAGTAAATAAGAGACACACGTGCTCAAATGAACAAATACCCAGTCCTCCCTTGCTAGTAGGATAGCATAGCCTGTCCTATTTGCCCAATGAATGATCTTTTGTTCAGTCGACTTATCCCACAAGAACGAGTTACACATTCTTCCTAACTTCTAGAAAACTGCTTTAGGCAATTACAGAACCTACAATAAGAACATTAGCATTGAGCTAAGCACATGTCTGATGAGTATCAACTTACCCCCTAACGATAACAACCTTGCACTCTAATGAGATAGTCTACCTCTCATTTTTTCTATAATTTCGTCAAATAGGATGCCAATTTGAGTGTACTAACCATATATCTATGTCCAACGTCAATTCTTATGCCAATAAGATGTTGTCCATTATGTTTCTTCCGAGTATGAAACCAGATTGCCAGTGAGAGACTAGTTTGGGCAGGAATACGTGAAGTCGATTTGCCAAAATTTTTGAGATGACCTTAGAACTGAAGTTACAGAGGCTAATGGGTTGGAATTTGCGCCATTGAGAAATCCCCGAAACCTTTGGAATAAGTACTCTCATTGCACTTAAGAACCCTCTTGGCTGCTGGAGCCCCATAAAAACTCAGTCGCCTGTAGTAAATCATCCTTGATGATAGACCAACAACCCTTATAAAACCCAGCTCCAAATCCATCTGGACCCGATGAACTATCCTCGGACATCGAGAACACCACCTCCCTCAATTCCTCCATCGTCGACATACTTTGCAATAAGTCATTTTCTTCTTGAGTTATTGTGGGTAATGTTACCTCTCTCCTCGGGGTAGCTCTCCCCGTCCGTTTAGTTGTAAATAATTTTGCAAAGAAGTGACCTGCCGATGGCTTTATCTTCTCCTCCGCCTATATCCAATGCCCTGCATCATCTCTGATTCACGAAATAAAATCCAAACTCTTCCTCTGCTTCACCACCGAATGAATGTCAAGAACACTGGAGAAGTTTTCACTTGCAAATGTTTTTCTAATAATTGGAGGGATAAGGAAAATGGTTGGCGAATGAATGAACGAATGGCTCCGCGTGAGCATGTATCCTTTTAATGAGTGTGTTCTCATTGCTTTTATCTTGTGAATGTTTTCTCAATTAATTGTTCTTCAATGAATAATGTCCTTGTTTAAATTGCTTGATTATTTGTTGGGAACCTCACTGGGCTTTCCACTCATTCCTTTAGTTTTTGTTTTCCTTATAGGGGATACGAGTGAGGGCATGAGACTGGTACAGGCTAGTATAGTCTAGTTTTTGAATTTTTGCGATTGTACTCGCACTAGTGCTCGATTAATGTATCTGGAATTCAAAACTTTTGTTATATTTGGAATTGTGTGAATGTTTGAAATAGAAATGAATGTAAGTATACGTTCCAAGTTTGGGAGCTGTTATTTCACTTATTTTTGAGGTTATACCTTATTTTATTTGAAGAGAGTGAACGAGTCTTGGCGACAGCTGTGCAGGCGGTCCGCCAAACCCTGGGGTACGCCCTAGGGGAAGGTGGGGTCGTCACAGGTGGTATCAGAGCCACTTCGGGTGGTTTCTGCGCCGGGTGAGATTGGGCCAAGTGGTGTTATGTGAATGAGTAAAGGTTTAAGTACTCTTCTAGAGCGTAAGTTGTGAATCATGAATGTGATAGGTATAATCCCTTTATCTTGATATTTGCAGAAAATTAGATATATATGTAGGGTGGAAATCTCAAATGTGGTGATTTACTCTTGGGACCGGCCGACTCCAGTTGTGAATTATCTTATTTCGGATTCTTGTACCCAAGTACTCAAGAGTTGAGGGCAATGCTAAGGACTTGAGATCTCCATTGCGGGGAACAAAAATGGGCTAATGTTTTGCGAGAGCAAGTGCAAGAGGTCAACGGACGTCTAGTTCGGGTAGTAAGAGAAGTGAGAGATCGGACGGAGAATATTTTAACCGAGTGTGGGACAATACCGGCCAGAGAGAAGTGGAATCAGCTGGTTCAGTGATGACCTAAGTTAGAAATGTAAGACCTTGAGGTTATAGGAAGTAAGTTAGGGTGGCTGGGACGGCATGTCATGTTTTTCTTCTTGTTTTGCCACTGTATTGCTATTGCATGTATTTTGCTCGTGACATGTCAATACTCACATGTATAGTACTTGCTGCACTTGATTTTGTTCAAGTTGATATGTATCTTTGTGAATTTGGTGTGTGATAGATATGCTAAGCATGTTTCCTTATCCTTGGTTTTATGGTTTAAAATTGTCTTTATCTTGCCGCTTTAGCCAATTTATTTTGTTTACGTACTATATCACCTTTTAAAAAAAAGGAAAGGGTATGGAGGGGAGACGTAGTCGTAGACGTGGAGCTAGTCGGGGCCGTGGGGTTAGGCAATCACAAGAACTAAGGAATGAAAGAGAAACTGTAGCCGAGCAAAATCGTGGACCGAGGGTTGAAGTAGGGGACCAAGTGGTGATAGCGATACAACAAATGACTAATATCTTAGCGCGATTGGTAGAACAACAAGGCCAAACTCCAGTGAATCAACCTTGAAACTTTGAGATAGAAGAGGATAGGGCCCTGGAGCGGTTTCAAAAGTTTGTTCCTCCTAAATTCCTTGGAGGTCCTGATCCGGAGACAGCTGAGTAGTGGTTAGAGGCGATGATTAATATCTTTGCAGTTTTGAACTACACGGAGCAAAGACAGGTGAACTTTGCTGTATTTCAATTCGAAGGACCAGCCCGAGCATGGTGGAATGTTATTAGGACAAAGTCGGAGAGAGAACAAACTGCATGGACGTGGGTAAACTTTATAAGGGAGTTTAATGAGAAATACCTCCCACCTTTGGTCCAAGAAAAAAGAGATGATGAGTTTATTAGGTTGCGTCAGGGAACCCAGAATGTGGCTGAATATAAAATGCAATTCACTAAACTGTCTAAATTTGCTCCTGAATTGGTGGTTACGGAGCGAAGAAGAGTGAGACGGTTTATACAATGATTGAATTTGGAGATCTAGGAAGCTTTAGCGACGGTTCAAGCTAATACTTTTACGGAAGCTCAAAGAATTGAGGATGCGAAAGCACAGGTAAAAGCTTTCAAAGTACGAAAAAGGAATGCCTCTAGTAGTACATATGAGGAATCTAGAGAAAAGGTAATGCCTTCCAAAGTGCAAAAAGTGAACCATTCACCTTATCCACCATGGACACTAGGAACACTAGATAAAGGGTCTACAAAAGGAAGTCAAATAGGACAAGAGGAAATTTCTCGAGAAGGCCAAAAAGTGGCTCCTCGCTTGGCCTGTGGATATTGTGGGAAGATAAATCACACTGAGAATGATTGTTGGAGGAAGGGGCGAAAGTGTTTGATTTGTGGGAGTAGCGACCATCAAATTAGCAACTGCCCGAAGAAACAGCCACGAGGGAATAGTGCTCAACACATGAATAGAACCAAACCGAAACAAACTAAGGAAAGAGGGAATTGACCAAAAGTACCAGCACGAATATATGCCTTAAACAAGCAACAAGTTCCGGAGTCATCTGAGGGGGTGGAAGGTAAAAATTTCGAAGACGAAATTCTCTTAAGAGGGAGAGAGTGTGAGGACCCGAAAATTCCTTTAGAATTTCCTCCCATTTTTTTCAAAAAATTAATTTATATTTCCTTCTATGTTTCTTTACTTGATTAGTTAATTATTTACTAACCCTAAATTTCATGGTGATTTCATTAATTGAGCCAAGAGTTTTACTTTTACTTTTCAAGTTAAAGTAAATTAGGATTTTCGAGTATTCTGGTAGTATGATTAATTGTAGAGGTGTGTGTACTAAATTTGGTGGTTAAGAGTGAGTTTTATATAAGAGGAAGTGTGTGATTAGAAGTGCTATTAATAAGTTGGTGAATCATAAGTTAAAACACAAGTACTCGAGAGTTAAGAAAAATCGGCTTGAACCGACGTGCACCGTTTGCTACCGATTGAGTATACCATTTGAACACTACTTTATTACCTTAATCTCCTTACTTTTATTTCAGAAAAATCAACCCTAAATATCCTTAAAGTGGCCAAAATTCTTGACCAAAAGAAAAGAGAGAAAAGAAAAATTTTGAGATTAAACCATGAAGCAACACTTGGCAGAAATCCAACCAACTTTGACCAAGCAAATTTCCTTTCTTCTTATCTTTCTTCTTGGCTCATTTTTCTTCATTTCTTACTTGTGTTGGCTGAAAATAGGAGAGGAGAAGAGAGGAGAGAAACCTACAATTTCAACCTTGATTCTTCCTTGTTTGAGTTGAAACCACAAAACTAAACCAATTAAACCTTCACTTTGGTGCTTAGGAAGCTTGGTTTGGTGAAAGATTTGGAAAAAATAGCTTGGTTTCTCACTTTCAAGAAGGTTTGGTAAGGTATAAGTTCCTCCACTTCTTGTTTCCACCTTAATCTTGCTAAAAATGCTATAGAAGTTTGTAATCTTGGCATATGATGGATGATTCTCTAGTTTTTGGTGGTGTAGTGAAAATTTCATCTAGGGTTTGTATTTTTCAGCTTTGATTATTGATGTTTAGCTAGAAAATGTTGGTATTGAGTTTGGACATGGAATTTGTGAGGTGATTAGTGGCTTGATTGTGAATTTTAGCCTTAAAAGTTGAATTTCCAGCAGGTGGTAGTGAAATTTCAGTTCTGCCCTGTTTTTGGTATCAGCTTGGGCTGCGAATTTCTCCATGCTTTGGATTGAATCAGCTTTTGGACAAAATATGAAAGTTATAAAGTTTTAGTTAAATTTCTACCTACAAAATTTCAGGTCAATCAGATCACTTTAGCTTAGGGTTTGGCAAGAGTACTCCTGACTATACAAAAAAACTCTAATATTCCTGACTTGTTTTCATGTACTTCTGACCGTCCCTTTTTTACCCTAAAAATGCGAGAATTGGGTGTTGATGTCTTCATAGGAAATGTAGGTCTATGTCTTAGCTTTAAAACGCCATAAAATTTACCTTGATCTGATAAATCTATCTACAGTACGACCAAAACACCGAAGGATGACAAAACTGCCATTTATCAATTCTTCTTTAAACTGGTTTTCAGCTTTGGTCCATGGTGATAAGTTATTATTTGGTTTGTTTGGTTGGTTTTGAGGCCTTGAATAGATGAATGTTGTTGGTTATCACTTGTGGTTGGATTGGAGGATTGTTGGTTTGTGAATCCAAGTTGTACTTGGATGGGAAAATTAAGAAAATAGGGGAAATGCTGCCCAAATTTCTATTACTTGCTCTTATGAATATTAGTGAGATGTAAGGTTTGATTTTATGGTTAGTTGGATCTTAAGTTACATATGTATCCTTGAATGCACTTCAATAGTAGTATATGAATTGTTTTGACCAAGATTTGGTATCAACTAAGATGAAAAGTATTAGTTTTATCTCAAAAACTTTGAATTACATTTGCTCACTTCAATTTGGGATTGGTTGTTCTTCCAACTACTGATTCCTGGAATTTTCTTTCGTTATGTTTGAATTTGAGAAATGAGTCAAAATTTTTCGTGACTTGGAAGGTCAAATGTTATTATTCACTCTAAAACTGTATTTTCATATTTGCACTAGTAATTTCTGGATTTTTGTTGGTTCATCTAAATTTTGATTAGTTGAACCATAATACCTTATTTTGACTGATCTAGGTTTCTTTGGTGATCCGGAGTACAATCCAAAAGGAAACTTTTGACATATCTCTTGCTCATATTGGTGAGTGTTTCTTATGTGTTTGTTCAATAAGTGAATATGTGACTATTTGTGAATATTTACTTGAATGCTAAATGCTTTCCAAGGATTGCTAAATGGATTTTCGATGGGCGAGTGTGTACTTTATCGTACTCGACCCAAGCCAAAAAGTGAATTTTCAATGATTGAATGCTACTTGTGCATGAATGTAAGTCTTTTGACTGAACTGGGCCCTTGCCCTTTGTTGCCAGTCGACTCGAGCCAGAAGCGGACTCGATCGGGCGACTGGTGACCCTAGGACAATGTTTTGGTGTACTCGAGTATGACCACGAAGGTTGGTGGAGAACTGGCCAGTAAATTGGCTAGTGGCGGGAATTGAAATCAATGAATGAATATCAAGAACACTAGAGGAGCTTTCGCTTGCAAATGTTTTTCTAATAATTGGAGGGATAAGGAAAATGGTAGGCGAATGAATGAACGAATGGCTCCACGTGGGCATGTATCCTTTTAATGAGTGTGTTCTCATTGCTTTTATCTTGTGAATGTTTTCGCAATTAATTGTTCTTCAATGAATAATGTCCTTGTTTAAATTGCTTGATTACTTGTTTGGGAACCTCACTGGGCTTTCAACTCATTCCTTTAGTTTTTGTTTTCCTTACAGGGGATACGAGTGAGGGCGTGAGATTGGTACAGGCTAGCATAGTCTAGTTTTTGAATTTTTGCGATTGTACTCGCACTAGTGCTTGGTTAGGGTTGAATGTATCTGGAATTCACAACTTTTGTTATATTTGGGATTGTATGAATGTTTGAGATAGAAATGAATATAAGTATACGTTCCAAGTTTGGGAACTGTTATTTCACTTATTTTTGAGGTTATATCTTATTTTATTTGAAGAGAGTGAACGAGTCCTGATGAGAGTTGTGCAGGCGGTCCGCCAAACCCTGGAGTACGCCCTAGGGAAAGGTGAGGTCGTCACACATCCCCCACTTTAATCCATTTTTTATATTGTTGAAGGAAAGTTCAAGATAGTGAAGATGGAATTTTTCCGATTCTGCCCTTGTGTTGTCCATGGCCTTTAGGGCGAATTTTTGTGGATCTAATGGCTTAGTTATGATGTTTATATGTTGTATGAGATGTGTAGAAAGTTTCATCAAAAAATTCCATGATTTGGTTGGCCAAATGTTGAATTTTTGTAAGACAGCAAAAAACTGGAAAATTTCCCGTCACTGCCCTGGCAATATTTTATTTCGGCTATATCATTTTGCTCCGTTATCAAAATTGAATTCTGTTTGTGGCACTGGAAACTAGACATTCCCAGCTTTCTAACGGTATAAAATACATGTTCTGATTCCACCCGAGTGATCCGTACGAACCTTGTAAAGTTGACTGTTCTGTTTCTCATCTGCACTGAATGCCCTGTTTTGAGCAGCGACTTGATGCTCAAATATGAGCTAGTTGTGGAACTATTTTGAAAACTATTTCTTCTAAGACATTGTAGCTTTATGAATCTAGTTTTCAACACCACCAACCATGCTCAATTTTAAGTTGAATTGAGTGAGTTGTGGCCAAAGTTTGAAACTGACTCAGGGATTAAAAACCCTCTTTTGGCTAGTTGATGTCTCAATCTTTATTGGGACTTGTTATTTCGAGTTCCTTGGTGTTAATCACATACTAAATGTATCTTGGATATTTCTTAGACTTTTTCTTCAAAAATGAACCATGTTTGAGGAAATTTCATTGGCCAAATGTTTGGAAAAGTGAAGAACAAAATGCAAGGCAGATTGCCTTGGAAATTTTAGAAACTTTAGTGGCTTTGTTAACTACCTTCCCGAATGAATTTTTCCATTAAATTTGACAGAGGTATATCCCTTATATGGTAGGATGATACTACCAAATTTGGTGCCATTCCGAGTCCGTTTCAATGCCCAACTAGAGTCACAAATTTCCAGCTTTAAATCTGGAAATTTGTCCAGTGAGCTTCGTTTTTGCACCAACTTTGAGCTGTTATTTCCTGGTGCTCAAAACTACCATTCTTATTCCGTTTGTGGTTTTTTAAACCTTACTTGCATCTCTAATTGAGTACCAAATTACAGAGGCTAGATCGAATCCTGTGATTTTTACCAAATTTTCAAAGTTGGCAAAAATCCAACCTCAAAACTGTCTCGCAAGCTTAAAACAGTAACTTGGAGCTAATTTTTGAATATCTTCCATTTGGAATCATGAAAAAGTGTCTTCTAGGAACTTTTAGTAATTTGGAAGAAGTTTCCAACGGTACCAAGTTTTCCAATTTGGACTTGAAATGAGTGAGATACAATGTTTCAAAGATTTCATATCAAATCTGAAATTTTTGAAACTTGAGGAAATGGAGTTTCTCGAATTCTCCTTCTTCCCTCGATATCACTTGGACGTTTTACACTTGATTTCAAAGGTGAAAACTCGATTTCTCTTGTGTTTTGAAACCCCGCCTTGATTTACTAATAAATAGGGCTCATTTTCATGAGAATTCTCTTAGATTGTACAAGTGTACAATCTTCCTTGATAATTAGGGTTTATGAGTGATAAATTATCATTAATTGCTCAGGCACTCACGAGGACCTTCAAGAGGATCCCCCGGTGGACGCCTGAACCCCAAGTGTGCTTTACTACTTGAACTACTTGGTGAGTGTCAAGTGCATGTTTACTTGAACTCCTATGAACTTGATACATGCTTACTTGTTATCCATGACTTGAGATTTGAAAATGGAGCCGAGTGTGTACTTTATCGCACTCGTTCTCATTCGAAATAAATAACTCATGTTTGAAATGCTTGAATATATCAAATGCTTGAATGACATGAATTTGTATGCTATGGCTGCATACGTCGCTGGAGTGAATCTCCTCGACATACAAATGTTACATGGGGGACGCCAAATCTCACTGGCTAACCATGGACTCGAGCCGGCATGGGCTTGGTCGGGCTCCTTAGCGAACCATGAGAAAACAAAAGCTTGACCTATTGAGAGGTCTTGCTTGGCATACTCGAGCAGTATCGCCTCAAACAAATGACAGGCGGGCCCGATACATGGGTATGTAAGGTGAAAGGGGACATGATAAGTGAAGTTCTACGGACTAAACCTACCCGATTGACGGAGTGTCAATTCGTGGAGGTTCTGGATCGCGCAAGTGGAAAATAGCTCCTGAGAGCTCCTATATCCTTGAATTGTTTCTGTTTACATATTATTGCTCGAATTACTAATTTCTTGCATATTATTGCTTTATCCGTTAAATGAGATTATTATTTGGACACTGTGCTTGCATGTGTGTTTCTTGGCCTCACGAGCGTTTTGCTCACCCTGTAGATTTGTTTTCCTTAACAGGGATGGATTGGAGTAAACTTGAAGAGAACCCCTTGTGACGTTCTTTTGTATTAGGGTTTTTAATGTACCTGTCTAGACTCTCGATTATTGAAGAATTTGGGTTGATGTAACTTTTGGGAATCTAATGTAAGATTTGAACGATTGATACATTTTGTACTCGTGGTGTACTATTGAATATTGGTTATGGAAGCGACTTTCTTTATTAGACTTGTATTATTGGTTATTTATAGTTAAGTTTGAATCGTATTGCCTTGAGTCCTGGCGAGAGTTGGGCAGGTGTCCCGCGGATACCCTCTGGTTCGCCTTAGGGAGAAGTGGGGGCGTCACAGTAACAAGATACAGGACCCATGGTTCGTCGGTCGTTTCGACCAAGCCCTTGCTGACTCGAGTTGACCAACTAGTCGATAGGGTTTGGAATCCCAGGCATGTCATATAGTCGATGGGATAACATACCCAACCGACGTTCAAGTCAAGCACATGTATGTCATTTCACTTGTAAACAGTATCTAGTTTAGGCAAGTGTGATAAAGTACACACTCACCCAGCCAGTAACAATTCAAGAGAGCTAGCATTCCACTCAATCAATAATTTGATCAAAACAGCATTCAAATCAAGTACAAGTCAAACCATGCCATTGAAACACTCACCAAATCAAATGGACAGTCACGTCTCGGCTTCGAAATTTTCTTAGCTCACCACTAACTCTTGAGACATACCCAAGCTATAATTGTGACAGCCCTACCTTCCCCTAAGGCGAACCAAAGGGTTCGGCGCACCGCCTGCCCAGCTCTCGCCAGGACTCATTCACTCTCTTCAAACAAAAGATAGAGCCTCGAGGAAACGAAAACAATTCCCAAAACTTGAAACATATGCTTACATTCATCCAATCTCGAATAGTACACAGTCCCCGAATAACAAAACTTTAAATTTCTAATACAAACCAACCCTAATCAAGCACTAGAGCGAGAATAAAAGCCAAAACAGTACAAAAGGACTAGACTATGCTATACAGGTCTCTCGCCCTTGCTCACAACCCCTGTAAGGAAAACAAACAGCGTGGAATGAGCTAAAAGCCCAACGAGGTTCTATATACATAACAAAGCAATTAAACAAGGACATTAACCATGTAATAAAAAGTAATCCAGAAAACATTTACAATATAAAGCAATGGTAACACATTCATTAAAAGGATACATGCTCACAAAGAGCCATTCGTTCATTCATTCGCTAATCATTTCCTTATTCCTCCAATCGTTAAAACATGTTTGTAAGTGAAAATTCTTTCATTGTTCTTGTCATTCGTTCATTCATTGCACTTCCCCCTTCTGGCCAGTTCACTGGCCAGTCTCCACCAGATTTCGTGGTCATACTCGAGTATACCAAACATTAATCCAGGGTCACCAATCGCCCGACCGAGTCCGCTTCTGGCTCGAGTCGACCGGCAACGAAGGGCAAGGGCCCAGTTCAGCCAAAAGGCTTACATTCATGCACAAGTAGTAGTTACTCATTTGCTCATTGAAAATTTCACGTTCATTTAGGTCGAGTGCGATAAAGTACACACTCGCCTAGCAAAACTCATTTTTTTTGCAATCATTGGAAACAATTCATCTAATCAAACAATCACAACTAGCCACACAATCAATGGAAACATAACGTACATCAATTACTTATTAAAACAACAATCTAAATAGCCACAAGACTCACATAGTCATTAGAAACAGAACGTATATAGAACACTCACCTATTAAAGCAAATAACGTCAAAAGTATCCTTCCGAATAACACCCTCAATCACTGAGAAACCCTAAGAGTAACCAAGAGAACACATTATGCTTCAACCATCAAAATTTTAGGTGCAATAAAGAAAACCCGAATACCTACTAGTACAATGTATAAATATGATTTTTGGAGTGAAAAGAGTACATTTAAACCAAAGGACATGAGTAAAATATTCGTAAAACTTATGCTCGCTCTCTAAACTTTGAAATCGCCATTTGAGTTGAAGTGCCAAAGAAAACGTATATCTATTAGTCGTTACTTTCATTTTCCAAGGGTACAAATTTTCGGCCGAACTCCAACTTATAAACCTCTATTAAAGAAGACTCGAATACCTCAGATGATTCAAGTTAGTTTCATCCTCAATCCCTTACTCGTGTCGCGAGTACATCTACCTAGCCCTTGAGTGCAAATTTGGGCAGCACGCCCTTTGTATTTACCTATTTTTCAGCCATTTATGACTTCCTTATTTTCTCAATTCAGCCCACAATCACACACAAGTAATCGCATTACAATAGCCATTCAATAGGCTCAAAATCATCCACGTACAACACAAGTATAATAATCCAATCGGAACTCAAATTTTGAAGGCAAAAGACTAAATGGCAGATTCAACATCTTATAACATTTTGGTCACAACTAGAGTTACGTTTATCGGATTGGTGTGAACTTTATACCGTTTCGAAGCTAAAACAAAGGGTTACAACTTTCATGAAGAATGTGACAGCCCCACCTTCCCCTAAGGCGAACCAAAGGGGTTGGCGGACCGCCTGCCCAGCTCTCGGCAGGACTACGAAGTCGAATCACACAAACCCTAGATTACGTGCGATGGAAACCAAAGAAAACAAACAATCGGAGACTACTACGCCGATTACACACAACTAAAATATTCCGAATGATTACAAGTAGTATCTCAAACGAATACACCTAATATACATGCTTAAACACTTAAGTACATACATAGAAAGTTGTACAAGTCAAAACGTGATACTTGATAAAAGTAACTAGGGTTTTGATTACAAAAGAGCATAACAAAATAACATTTACACTAGCTTGACACTTTCTTCAAAATCATGGTTCAAAAGTGTTGTTCCCTGTAAGGAAAACAAAGATAACGGGAAGGGGTGAGCTTATGCTCAATGAGGTACCAGAAGTACAAGTAGTCATGAATCATGGCATTTCACGTATCAATCATGCAGTTATACACACCAGATAGGGAAATAAATAAATGTTTCAAAGAGAAAGGATACAGGTGGCTCTCAGGAGCCAAAATGCCCAATTGCGATACTTGATCCAAACCCGTTGACTCTCCGTCAACATAGATAGAACCAACATGTCCGTAGACCCCACTTTACACCGAATTCCGTCCACCAAACATACCCCTTACCGGGCCCGAACACCTCAACCGAACAGAGGGTGGTAATACTCGAGTATACCGAAAATCCAGAGTCTCAATACCCAAAGATTTCTCAGAAACAGACTACTGTGGTTCGTTATCTAATCGATCAGGCCTTTACCGGCTCGACTCGAATAACTAGCCACAGGATTTGAGCTCAGAGGTAACAGAAAGGTCGTTGGATTTAATTTTCCAAACGACATCAACAAATATAGAAAACAGGTACAGATAACAGATACAGAGACAAATACAGATTTATACAGTATACAGGAACCAGAATAATCAGGTGAGAGAAACGAGTGTGATAAAGTATGTGAGGACGCGTAAAACCCCTTATATTTTTCTTAAAATTCCCTTTAATTTGGAAATTATTACTTTACAATAGGTTTACTACACACTCACTTCCCAAATAGCCACAAATAATCATAGAACCAAGGGTTTTCGTTTTACTTTCACCGTTACGACAAACTAGGATTTTACGTTTTTTTCGTGGTGTGAGTAATCGGTACGAAGCGTATACTAGATTTAGTGATTAAGAGTATATTCTAGATGATATTAAACATGTGATTAGAAGTGATAATAATAAGTTAGTGAATTAGAAGTTAAAACCCTAGTGTACGCGATTTAAGGAAAAATCGGCTTGAACCGGCCGGTACCGTTCACTACCGATTGAACACCCCACTTAACCACCACTTCATTAACTTAATCTCATTGTCATTAGGACCAAAATATCAGCCCTAATTGAGCTTGTGAGCCAGCCGAAATTATTGACTAGAAAAAGAAAGGAAAAGAAAAAAATTCAAGATGAAAAATCATAGTGACAAGTGGCGGCCATCCCAGGGTTGTTGACCAACTAATTTCCTTCATATTTATCACCAAAAATCACTTCCATTACCCCTTATTTCTGCCATTCCAACCGTGGCTTGAGGAAGAAAAAAAACAAGAGGAAGAAACTCCATTTTTCATCTTGAGTTTAGCTCATTTGAGTGAAGAATCAAGAAATCTAAACCGATTAACTTCCAAATTAGGAGCTTAGGAAGCTAGGGGTGCTCAAGTTTGGGAAGGAAAGGTGAAGGATAACTCTTGAAAGCATCTTAGTAAGGTGGTATGGCTGCTCATCCTATTTCTTTTCCCTTAATCTTGCTTAAGTTGTGTAGCAACTTAGATTCTTGGTTAATGATAGCTATTCTAGTAGTTTTGATAATTATGGTGATTTGTTTGAGTTAGGGTTGGGATTTTCCAATCATAAATCTTGTTGTTAGATGGCATATGGTGTTTATAATCTTGTATAGGAGGGTGAAGTAGTGATTCAAGCTAGAAAAGTGAAGTTTACACCATAAACTCATCAAATTCCAGATTAGAGCTCCCATGATGCCCTGTTCTGCCCAGGTTTAGTCGGCCATGATGGAGGCCGAATTAGGCTTAACTCAAAACATGAAAGTTGTAGAAAATGATGTTTTATAGCTTCCTGTAAAATTTCAGCTTAATCAAAGTACGGTAGGATGTGAAATTACCGAAATACCCTCACTGCCCCAAGCTGCAATTCGTACACAGTTTTGTGAATTCACCAGTTTGGGTTGCGTTTTTCACCCTGATTCGCATCCAATTAGCTTTTGACCAAAACACAAAAATTGTAACCCTGTATTTTATCTTTCCAACGCCTCTGAAAACACCCCAAACGGAGTTGTGTAGCCTGAGTTATCACTGGTTAAAGTCAGTGCTGACAACTAGACTGATCACGAACTTTTGGATCTGGGAATTGCAATTCGACCTAGATAACATGTGAATTAGGTTAAGATGCCTTCATAAAAATTGTTCCCCTCTGTCTTAGCTTCGAAACGGTATAAGATTCACCCTGATTCGATAAACGTAGCTCCAGTTATGACTAAAATGCTACGGGATATCAAATCTGCCGTTCAGTTTGTGTCTTCAAAATTGATTTCCGATTATACTATTGCACTTGTATTGTATTTGGGTGATTTTGGAGCTTATTGGAAGGGCTATTGTGGTAACCTTACTCCTGTATTATTGTGGGGCTGAACTTAAGGAAAAGAAAGAAGCCATAAATGGCTGGAAAAATTGGTAAACACAAAGGGCGTGCCGCCCAAATTGGCACGCGAAGGTTAAGTAGAACTACGCTCGCCTTGACTAAAGCCTTGAGGATGAATCTAACTCGATTTGCCTAGGTTATTCGAGTTCCCTTTTGTGGAGGTATATAAGTTGAAATTCGACCGAAACGTGTACCCTTGGAAAAATGAAATTTACAACTAATAGAAATATCTTTTCCTCGTTCCTTCGATTTAAATGGTATTTCAAAGTAGAATTTCTACCAAGTTTCACAGTGTGTATAGCGAGCAAGAGTTTTACGTATATGCTCCAAATGAATTTCAGTTTTTTGATTCTCGTTAAATGAAACGTCTAAGTTTCAAATCTTAATTGATTTTCAAAGCTCTTAAACGATATTTTATCGCAGATTTGGACTCCAAACTAGGAGTACTACCTGGATGTGATCACTAAAAGCACTACATCTTTTGGTGAGTGCTTTCAAATACCTAATTGCACTTGATACTTGTATTTAATACTTGAATGAGATGCTTGCATGTTATATGAATGGATTGAGAGGGCAAGCGTGTACTTTATCGCACTTGCCCTAATATGACTTGTTCTCGATCTTTGAGTTCCATTTAAATAATATACGTGCATATGAATTGTGATTATCTGGAATTCCAGAAACCCTGCGGCTAGTTAATCGAGTCGAGCCGGCAAGGGCTTGGTCGATTAGATAACGAATCCTGAGTAGTTAGTGCTGTCGAGTGGAGTGCTACCTTCTCGACTAATCGGTATACTCGAGTATTACCACCAGTGTTTACTGTGGAGTTCGGGCCCGGTAAGGGGTTTGGTCGGTGGACGGAGATTGGAGTTAAAGTGGTGGTTCTACTGGATTAAATTACCTTACTTGAAAGTTGACGGAGTGTCAACTACCAATCGATCAAGCTATGGTGGAGTCGTTATAAAAGCAACTTGTATCCTTATATGTGAAATGGGCGGAATATTTATCGTTGGCTATATAAAGTGTTATTACTCATTTCTTGGCTTGTTTTGCTCGCTATTTCGCTATTGTGCTATTTCTATGTTATTTGATGAACAATTTGATATTTGGAACATCACTGAGCTTTAAGCTCACTCCGTTAATTTTGTTTCCTACAGGGGTACGAGCGTGGCGCGAGAGTTAGAAAGACTAGCGTAGTCTAGTTGTTTTAAATTTTGAAGTTGTACTCGCGCTAGCACCTGACTAGAGTTTGTTGTACTCGAATTGTAAACCACGTTAAAGTATTAAGGTGTGTAGAGTCTTGTATCTGGATTTGAACATCGATGTGTATATATTAGTTTGAACTTGTTGCGGTATTTATTTGAAATGGATGTACGTTTTCTTTCTCGAGCCCTAGTGAGTGAGTCCTGGCGAGAGCTGGGCAGGCGACTCGCCAAATCCTAGGGTAGCCCTAGGGGGAGGTGGGGTCGTCACAAAGTACACCCTCGTTTCATACGAAGCATACAAAAGTCACAAATAATCAAGTTGCAAGTTGCAAGTACAGATGAATCAGATAAGCACGCAAATTTAAAGGGGATGTACACTCACAACAGATGCAGTGCCTTTACACGTTGGTTTTGGGTATTACTCCGCTCTTGGAGTTCAAATCTGCGAGGAAATATTGTTTAAGAACATTGAAAAGTAACTAAGGCTCGAACTTAAACATTTCGTTTAACGAGAATCAAGTAATTGAGACTTATTTAGAGACTATTCGTAAAACCCTTGATCACTTTTTCAAACAGTGAAATTTTGAAGCCATTATATGTGAAAAATGCCGTTTGGGTCGAGAAATGAAAGAAACGTATTTCTATCAGTTGTAAATTCCAAGGGTACAAGTTTCGGCCGAAATTCAACTTATATATCTCCACAAAAGGAAACTCGAATAACCTAGACAAATCGAGTTAGACTCGTCCTCAAAACCGTACTCAAGACAAGTGTAATTCTACTTAACCCTTGAGTGCAAATTTGGGCAGCACGCCCTTTGTGTTTACCAAATTTTTAGCCATTTATGGCTTCATTCTTTTCCTTAATTCAGCCCCACAATACACACAAGTAAGTTTTACCACAATAACCCTTCCATTAAGGCTCCAAAAATCATCCAAGTACAACACAAGCTGCAATAGTACAAGCAAATATCAATTTTGAAGACAAAAGCTAAATGGCAGATTTGGCATCTCGTAGTATTTTAGTCATAACCGGAGCTATGGTTATCGAATCGGGGTGACCGCTTATACCATTTCGAAGCTAAGACAGGGGGGGAACAACTTTCTTGAAAGCCACCCGAACCTAATTTATGGTTTATCTAAGTCGAATTTGCCAATCCACAGATCCAAAAGTTTATGATCAGTCTGGTTGTCAGCACTGACTTTAACCGGCAATAACTCAGGCTACACAAACTCCGTTTGGGGTGTTCTCAGAGGCTTTAGAAGATAAAATATAGGGCTACAATTTTTGTGTTTTGGCCAAAAGCTAATTGGATACGAATCAGGGTGAAAAATGCAGCCCAAACTGGTGAATTCACAAAACTGTTTACAAATTGCAGCTTGTGGCAGTCAGGGTATTTCGGTCATTTCACATCCTACCATGCTCCGATTGAGCTAAAATTTTACCAGTAGCTAGCTAACTCAAATACCTACAACTTTCATGTTTTGAGCAAGGGCTAATTAGGTCTTACTCAAGGACGAACATACAGTGTAAAAACAGGGCAGATTACTACCACATGGTAACCCTAAACTGGAATCTTGTGTACAAAGCTGAAATTTTCCGCAAGTAACCACAATTAACACACACTAGCTCCAATTCTATACCATATTAAGCCATCAATTCAAGCCAACTATGATCATCATATGAAAACAGAAAAATTCCCAAGAAAATAAGAAATTCGCCTAACTTCACTTCAATCCATGAAATCATCTACAAAACAAGCTATTTAACTACTACAAGCCACTAATTCACCATTTATTATGAACAAAAGTTAAGTTCCAAGCAAAAATACCTTAACCTCAAGAAAGATAGCAACTTAGAGCTTTCCTTTGCAAAATCACTCCACAAGCACCTTCAATCTCACTTAATAAGCTATTTTCTACGGAGGAATTCGGATTTTTATCGGTTGGTTTTCAAGATTTGGACAAGAAATTGAAGCCAATGGTTTGAAACTCTCTCTCTTTTCTTTCCCTTCAAGTTTCAGCCAAAAGGATGCTAAAATGAAGATAATTTTGGTCAAAAATTAGCTTTTGGTAAAGTTAAGGAAAAGTTAGGCAAAACTTGGCCCAATCCCGTCGCGACAGCGTGGCACTTTTGGGATTTCTTTCTTATCCTTTTGAGCTTACTAATGACCAAATATCTAACCAACCTCTAATTATCACTTAGCACCTAGTAATTTAATGCCTTACTGCACAACTTAACCCTAATTGGCCGAATTTCTCTCACTTAACGCACTAGCGGGTCCACATCCGCTATTCGCTCCAAATCTCTCGTGAACTCACTTATACTAGAAAAATGGTTTAAAAACTATATTTACTTATAAAATATATGTAAAATGAATATAATAAAGAAAATAAAAAAAAAGTGTGCACGAAAATCGATAAAACCCTAAAACCCTAAAATCGGATTTTTTTTTTTCGAGTTCTCACACTCTCTCCTTTCTTAAAGAAATTTCGTCCTCGAAATTTTCTTATCAACGAGATCCTAGCAAAATCTAAGGTAACCAATGGATCGTACATTCTACGTCCTCAGACGAGTCAGGGACCTGATGTGGCTCTAGGCAATACACCTGAGCCGGTACTTTCATTTCAGTCCCTTCCCCCTTTGACTGTCCAGGGGTGGTCCTTGGTTGGTTGCTGGGTCCCTTTCCCTTTGCGCAGTCGTGCTGGACAGTTAGCAATCCGATGATCGGCGCTTCCACATCGCAGGCATTTTCCCTCTTTCTTCCAACAATTCTCCTCCCGTGTGATTTGGCCCTCCCGTAAATATCCACAGGGACCACGAGTAGCAGAAAACCGATCCTTCCTGTGAGGACACCTCTGGTAGTCGTACTCCCCCGTTTCCCCTTCCAATCTTAGGAGGTGTATTCTTATCGCTCTTGTTCCGAGCCACTCCCAGGAAATCTCCTTTCTTAGCTTGGAAGTTTCGCACTTGTAGCCTAACATCCTCGACTCGTTGAGCCTTCTCCACTGCGTCACTAAAGGCATCAATTCGGGCTACTGCTAAGTCCTTCTGGATCTCAACATTTAACCCTGAATAAAACGTCTTATTCGCCTCTGCTCGGTCCATGATTAGTTCGGGGGCAAACTTAGACAATCGAGTGAATTGGCTCTCGTACTCGGCTACAGTTTGAGTTCCCTGGCGGAGTCTTATAAATTCCTCCTCTTTCTTTTCGTGCACTAGAGGAGGGAAAAACTTAGCGTTGATTCCCTCATGAAGTTCACCCACGTCCTTGGGGTCAATTCTCGTTCCCACTTCTGCCTGACAACGTTCCACCAAGAACGGGCTGCCCCTTCCAGTTGAAAAATAGCAAAAGTCACTTGCCGCTCCTCCGTATAGTGCAAGGCGGCAAAAATATCTACCATTTTCTCCAACCACCTTTCGGCCACATCAGGGTCTGGCCCTCCAAGGAATTTTGGTGGGAAAAACTTTTGAAATCTTTCAAGGGCTCTATCCTCGCCCTGCTACATGGTTACCAGGGTTTCCAGGTTGAGGATTAGAGTTTTGGCCTTGGTGTTCCATACCTGGGCTAAGCAGATCAGCCATACGCTGGATAGCAGCGGCTACTTGAGCATTTGGGTCGACCCTAGGTTCAGGATTTTGGTTCAGGTCTTGGTTCCCCAGTTACCCCTTTCATTCGAGGGTTGCTTACGTCCGCGCCCACTGACCTCCTCCACTACGAGTACCCTCCATAGGTCTAACCAATCTAGGGTCGAAGCGCGAATACAATATTAAATCAAATATATGCAGGCACAAATAACAAAAGCAGACACAACTCAAAAGGCAAATATACATATAACATCATTTTATCAGGCAAATCATATAGTAGCAGTCATTCAAATACGAGCAAAAGAAATCCCATGAAATATTGGGGTTCTCCATAATACAATATATAAATTAAACCCAAAAAGTGGCGAAACAACTAACTAAGAGCTTCTTCCTCTCGTGACTACCCTTACACGGAGTCAAACATGGCTCATCCTCCAACCTCTCCACGAGCTCTGCCCAAAACTTACAAGAATAACATGGTTTATATCTTAAACAGGCGAACCGCACTTAATGAAACCCTAATATATCACTCAAAGTGCCATAGAATCACATTTCTAGTCTGCCCAAGTCATTTCTAACCTAGGCCCCCACCTCATTCGTATTCGGGAACAAAAATCCAAAATAAAATAATTCACAACTCGAGCTGGCCGGTCCCAAGAGTAAATCATCCCTTATTAAAGATTCCTACCCGACATACCTACCTATCTTCCTCAAAGTCCCCCATGATAAAGATCTTTACACTTTATAACACACACATTCATAACTTATGCCCAAGAAGAGCACTAATCCTTTAAATACATTCACAGAATCAGGACCATAAACACCACTTGGCCCAAAGATCACTTCGCACAGAGACCACGCGACGTGGCTCTGATACCAACTGTGACAGCCCCACCTTCCCCTAAGGCGAACCAAAGGGGATGACGGACCGCCTGCCCAGCTCTCGCCAGGACTACGAAGTCGAATCACACAAACCCTAGATTACGCGCGATGGAAACCAAAGAAAACAAACAATTCGGAGACTACTACGCCGATTACACACAACTAAAATGTTCCGAATGATTACAAGTAGTATCTCAAACGAATACACCTAATATACATGCTTAAACACTTAAGTACATACATAGAAAGTTGTACAAGTCAAAACGTGATACTTGATAAAAGTAACTAGGGTTTGATTACAAAAGAGCGTAACAAAATAACATTTACACTAGCTTGACACTTTCTTCAAAATCATGGTTCAAAAGTGTTGTTCCCTGTAAGGAAAAAAAAGATAACGGGAAGGGGTGAGCTTACGCTCAATGAGGTACCAGAAGTACAAGTAGTCATGATCATGGCATTTCACGTATCAATCATGCAATTATACACACCAGATAGGGAAATAAATAAACTGTTTCAAAGAGAAAGGATACAGGTGGCTCTCAGGAGCCAAAATGCCCAATTGCGATACTTGATCCAAACTCGTTGACTCTCCGTCAACATAGATAGAACCAACATGTCCGTAGACCCCACTTTTACACCGAATTCCGTCCACCAAACATACCCCTTACCGGGCCCGAACACCCTCAACCGAACAGAGGGTGGTAATACTCGAGTAATACCGAAAATCCAGAGTCTCAATACCCAAAGATTTCTCAGAAACAGACTACTGTGGTTCGTTATCTAATCGACCAGGCCTTTACCCGGCTCGACTCGAATAACTAGCCACAGGATTTGAGTTCAGAGGTAACAGAAAGGTCGTTGGATTTAAATTTTCCAAACGACATCAACAAATACAGAAAACAGGTACAGATAACAGATACAGAGAACAAATACAGATTTATACAGTATACAGGAACCAGAATAACCAGGTGAGAGAAACGAGTGTGATAAAGTAACACCCTCGTTTCATACGAAGCATACAAAAGTCACAGATAATCAAGTTGCAAGTACAGATTATCAGATAAGCACCAATTTAAGGGGATGGTACACTCACAACAGATTCAGTGCCTTTATACGTTGGTTTTGGGTATTACTCCGCTCTTGGAGTTCAAATCTGCGAGGAAATATTGTTTAAGAGCATTGAAAAGTAACTAAGGCTCGAAACTTAAACATTTCGTTTAACGAGAATCAAGTAATTGAGACTTATTTAGAGACTATTCGTAAAACCCTTGATCACTTTTCAAACGGTGAAATTTTGAAGCCATTATATGTGAAAAATGCCGTTTGGGTCGAAGAAATGAAAGAAACGTATTTCTATCAGTTGTAAATTCCAAGGGTACAAGTTTCGGCCGAAATTCAACTTATATATCTCCACAAAAGGAAACTCGAATAACCTAGACAAATCGAGTTAAACTCGTCTTCAAAACCGTACTCAAGACAAGTGTAATTCTACTTAACCCTTGAGTGCAAATTTGGGGCAGCACGCCTTTGTGTTTACCAAATTTCCAGCCATTTATGGCTTCATTCTTTTCCTTAATTCAGCCCCACAATACACACAAGTAAGGTTACCACAATAACCCTTCCATTAGGCTCCAAAATCATCCAAGTACAACACAAGTGCAATAGTAAAGCAAATATCAATTTTGAAGACAAAAGCTAAATGGCAGATTTGGCATCTCGTAGTATTTTAGTCATAAC
Organism: Coffea humblotiana; assembly: GCA_023065735.1. Taxonomy (NCBI): domain Eukaryota; kingdom Viridiplantae; phylum Streptophyta; class Magnoliopsida; order Gentianales; family Rubiaceae; genus Coffea; species Coffea humblotiana. The sequence goes on along the minus strand of CM041209.1, from coordinate 39,868,677 downwards.
CGGAGCTATGGTTATCGAATCGGGGTGAACCTTATACCATTTCGAAGCTAAGACAGGGGGGAACAACTTTCTTGAAGGCCACCGAACCTAATTTATGGTTTATCTAAGTCGAATTTGCCAATCACAGATCCAAAAGTTTTATGATCAGTCTGGTTGTCCAGCACTGACTTTAACCGGCAATAACTCAGGCTACACAACTCCGTTTGGGGTGTTTCAGAGGCTTTGGAAAGACTAAAAATATAGGGCTACAATTTTGTGTTTTGGCCAAAAGCTAATTGGATACGAATCAGGGTGAAAAATGCAGCCCAAACTGGTAATTCACAAACTGTTTACAATTGCAGCTTGTGGCAGTCAGGGTATTTCGGTCATTTCACATCCTACCAATGCCTCCGATTGAGCTGAAATTTTACCAGTAGCTAGCTAACTCAAATACCTACAACTTTCATGTTTTGAGAAAGGGCTGATTAGGTCTTCCTCAAGGACGAACATACAGTGTTAAAAAGGGCAGATTACTACCACATGAAACCCTAAGCTGGAATCTTGTGTACAAAGCTGAAATTTTCAGCAAGTAACCACAATTAACACACACTAGCTCCAATTCTATACCATATTAAGCCATCAATTCAAGCCAACTATGATCATCATATGAAACAGAAAAATTCCCCAAGAAAATAAGAATTCGCCTAACTTCACTTCAATCCATGAAATCATCTACAAAACAAGCCTATTTAATACTACAAGCCACTAATTCACCATTTATTATGAACAAAAGTTAAGTTCCAAGCAAAAATACCTTAACCTCAGAAAGATAGCCACTTAGAGCTTTCTTTGCAAAAATCACTCCACCAAGCACCTTCAATCTCACTTAATAAGCGATTTCTACGGAGGAATTCGGATTTTTATCGGTTTGTTTTCAAGATTTGGACAAGAAATTGAAAGCCAATGGTTGAAACTCTCTCTCTTTTCTTTCCCTTCAAGTTTCAGCCAAGAGGATGCTAAAATGAAGATGATTTTGGTCAAAATTAGCTTTTGGTAAAGTTAAGGAAAAGTTAGGCAAAACTTGGCCCAATCCCGTCGCGACACGTGGCACTTTTGGATTTCTTTCTTATCCTTTAGCTTACTAATGACCAAATATCTAACCAACCTCTAATTATCACTTAGCACCTAGTAATTTAATGCCTTACTGCACAACTTAACCTAATTGGCCGAATTTCTCTCACTAACGCACTAGCGGGTCCCACATCCGCTATTCGCTCTAAATCTCTCGTGAACTCACTTATACTAGAAAAATGGTTTAAAAACTATATTTACTTATAAAATATATGTAAATGAATATAATAAGAAAATAAAAAAAAATGTGTGCACGAAAATCGATAAAACCCTAAAACCCTAAAATCGGAATTTTTTTTTTCGAGTTCTCACAAAGAAAACTCAACCTATTTCTCACCCTAACCTAGCCAAATTTACCCAAACAGCCCCCAGATTTTCCAGTTCGAAGGTCACTGTGAAATTCAACCAGCAGTCTTGATTCATTCAATCATATTTCAGCACACACAACTCTGATTTAGGTGATTCCAAAGCCATTTGAAAGCTTTTAAGAAGACATCAAAAGCTAATTCATTCATCTTCCCAGCCAAACGAGCCAATTACATATGCTGATTTCCAGTTTTGGCAGAAACAGGGCAGCAGGGGTAAATTAGTCACTTCATAAGCTACAGTGCTCCGATTGAGCTGTAATTTTACAAGCATAATCTACACTCAATTCTCTACAACTTTCATGTTTTGAGCTAAGCCCAATTCAGCCTCCATCATGGCCCGAATGACACTGGTCAGAACAAGGCAGAGAATTCTCTAAGAAACTGAAATCTACACATCATCACTTCTAACCAAGAAATATTGCACAAAACTACTAAAATGACAACCACAAGCCACTAAATTACAACTATTGGAAGCAAAGAGAGATGTTCTTAGTAATTTACCTTAAAACCTCAAAGAAATGGTACCTTAGTCTTTCCTCCACCAAAACAACTCCACCAAAGCCTTTAGACTTCCTTAGTGATCATTTGTATGGAGTAGATTCCAATTGGGTTGGCTAAAACTCAAGATTTGAGCAAGGTTGGAAGCTAGAAATTGAAGAAGTTTCTCTTGTTTCTTTCCTCAAGAGGTTCGGCCAAGGAGGTGCAAAAATGAAGAAAAATTGGTTTTAGGAAAGTGAAATAATCCTAGTCAAAGTCCAACTTCCATAGGTTTCATGACACTTGGCTTTTCTAGACTTTTCTCTTCTTTATTTTGGTCAAAAATTGTGGCTAATGTAAGAGATATTTTAAGGTTAATTAACTGAAATAAAAGCAAGGCTATTAAGGTAATAAAATAGTGTTCAAGTGGTGCACTCACTCGGTAACAAACGGTACCCGTCGGTTCCAACCGTTTTTCCTTTAACTCGCACGTACTAGGGTTTTTTTTCTTACCATTCACTAACTTATTATTATTACTTCTAATCATACATTTAATATCATCTAAAACTCACTCTTAAGTACTAAATTTAGTACACACTCCGTACCGATTACTTATACTACGAAAAAACGTGAAAACCCTAGTTTCTCCTAATGATGAAAGAAAAGGGAAACCCTTGGTTCTATGGTTAATTATAACTAATGGGGAAGTGAATGAGTAGTACAGCTATTGTAAGTAATAATTTCCAAATTAAAGGGAATTTTAAGAAAAATATAAGGGATTTTACAAGTCCTCACAATAATTACACTTATCATCTTGATCAAAACAAGTGAAATACACAGAAACTCCAGTTTTAAAGTTATCAAACATGTAGGTTAAAAGGTATAAAGTTTTGCAACCAAATGCATCAAATAAGGTTGGAACCCTTGTTCTTACTCTCGGCTTCTTTCATACAATTCTCTCACCATGATTACTTCAAGTTTCTACAGAAACTAGCGAATCGACTCATGCATGCCATGTTTAAAGTATTAAAAGTTTAATGAGCCAAAAGGTACGAGTTTGTAGCTAACATCTTAGAGTTAAAGCTAGAGTTAAAGTTCAAAGAAAATGGTAGCTAAATGGTCTTGATTTAAGCAGGGATTTTTCAATAAAATAGCATTCCATTTGTCGAAAGCAAGGTTGAAATGTGACCATAGGTCATGGCTAGAAGTTTTCCTCCAAAACAAGTTACATATGAGTCGATTGCTAACCAAAAACTCAACTTTCTTTCATGGTTCAAGTATAAATCATGCAATGCCTCATAGTGTGATTATAAGACATGAATCTCTTTGAAAATTTAAACAAAAATGGAAGTTACGAGCTGGAAAACACAGCTTCCACCCTACGATTTAGGCAAGAAAATTCTAGCAAGTGTTTGCTCACTTTCGACCATAAATCACACACAAACAAGCTCATAATACATGGTCAAGTGTGAATCCAGCATTTCCAACCGAGTTTATACCAAAATATCCATTCAAAGTCCAAGTAATTTCCATTGGTTAAGCTGCCAAATGGTATAACTGTGAGAACCCTCACTTAAAAATATAAATTCTCCTAAATCACTTGCATTGCCCTAAGACTAAATAAATTGTAAACATTTCCTTGTATTGAATTGCATTATCTTTCTATATGAATTGTAACATCTCATTGAATTGGTATTATTTTATTTCACTATGTGCACTAGGACCAAATACCCTTTTAATTGTGTTTGAAACCTTATGTGAAAGTTTAAGGGTGCTAATTAGACATTTGAAGCACTTGGAGGGTAGAAACATTATTTGGCAAAGTTTAAGGGAAGGAATGGCAAGATTGGGCCAAGTGTCAATGCCCTAACCATTCAACCCAATTGACCAAGGAAATTAGCATTTTAAAACCTTTTTGGCTCCATTTTTTCTCCTTGTTGGCCGGCTCTCTTAAGCTCCAAAGAGAGAAGAAAAAAACTCCATTTTCTTGCTTGAAACCCTAGCTTGGACTTTGAGGAAAAACCAAAAGATAAGGAACCTTAGTTAGTTGAGTAAACTATCTTCAAGGCTTGTTTGTGATTCAAGTTTAGAACTCTTGCTTTGGTGGACTTTTGGGTAATTCAAGTTTCATTTAAGATAGGTGAATGATCCTTAAACCTTAGCTTTATTGTTTAATATCAAGTGTTTAAGATATTGATGACAAACTAGAAGTTGAATTGATGTTGTTTGTGGTTAAACTCCTTGAGCTAAGTAAGTGGAAATAAGGTTGGATGTATGGCATGCCATGTATTTGATTCTTTGCCTAAGCTTTGTTTGTGGTTTTCCTTGATGTATTAGCATGTTATGAACCCTCTTAAAGTTAGAAATAACTCTTGGAATGTTGTTTAAGTTAAAAATAATGAAAGGATGGAGGTTGGTGTTGAATGTGAACTTGGGGACTGTTTTCTTTTCTCCTTGCTGGCCAGCCATGGATTGGAGGTTTTTCCTTAATCTTTGTGACTTATTGAACCTTAATTAAGCTTAATAAACCTGGCTAAACATTGGTTTAAGCTTATGTGTGAGTTGAAGTGAAATGGAGCAAGTAAATTGGTTGTTTGGCAAGGTAGCAGACTGTTTTGTTCTTCCTTGTTGGCTAGACTGCCTTGATTCATTTTAGCATTTTGTGTGTTGAATTTTAAGCTTAACTAGTGCTATGTAACTTGACCCCTGTATATTAACTTTAGGAGATTGAATTGGATGAATTTGAGCCAAAATGAATGAGGTTAAGAAGGAGGATTAGGGTGATTTTTGTCAAAGTCCTGAGCTGATCAGAATAGGAAAATCAGTCAATTTCCCCAGACTTCTGGTATTGATGGGAGAAGAACTAGAGTTTACATTTTATACTATTGGAAAACCCTTCAAGTCTAGTTTCCAACGCCACCAACAGCATGCGATTCTGACATGTCTACAGTGAGATATGGCCATTTTCCTGAGACTGCGTGTGCGCGACTGTTTTACCCGCGAAGGCCCTTTTGAACTTGAATAGATTTTTCTTTTACTCAACTTTCTTGCACTTGTCAAACTCATTTTCTTATGACATTTTCTTACATTTTTGGGCCTAACTTGCATGGTAAATTGAGTCGATGAACAATCCACTTGGTCACCTAATGAACTTACGTTTGGGTTGGCAAATGAATCTAGAATATTAATGACTTTTACTCGTTGCCTTAGGACTGGGAAACGAAGGTGAGGGTAACCACGGGACTTGACGGACAAACTCTGCATTTCTCAATAGGTGAGTGTTCCGCTGCCTGTTACCTGTCTATGTGAGATATCTGAATACTTGGCCTGTGATTGTTTGATCTAAACATTTGATTTGACAAACTCGAGGTAAGTGTGTACTTTATCACACTCAACCTCCTTCGATTTTACTGAGACTCTATATACTAATAATTCAAGAAATGGTTTTTCTATATTTGACTATACATCGTTTGGGTGATATCCCATCGACTACTGTGACTGTTTGGGTATCCAACCTCGTAGGTGAACCGGTTGTATCGAGCCAGCAAGGGTTTGGTGGTGAAGACTGATGAATCTTGGGGACTATTTAATGAAATCCGAAAACTGGTATACTCGAGTATTACCTAATTATACTGTTTGAGGTGTTCCGGACCCGGTAAAAGGGTTGACTGGTGGACGAAATTTGGAGAAAGTGGTGTTCTACGGACATTATATATATTTTTTAAATGCAAACGTTGATGAAAAGTCAACGGATTCTCGATACGATCAAGCTGAAGTGGATTTGGCTTTTGGAAGTCATCCGTATCCTTGAATTGAATTGTGATTAAATTATTCCAGAATTACATGGTGTTTACATGTTTACATTATGCCTCTAATTGGGTATGTGCCTACATGTTTATTTGGGACCTCACTGAGTTTTAGCTCACCCCACTCCCTTTTGTTTTCCTTAACAGGTCTGTGATGGGACTGCTGTCAAGAACTTGCGTAGTCTTAAATCTTATCTTGAACTTGTACTGTGGGTTATAATCCTTTTGTTTAGAAAACTTTATCTTTGACTCTTGTAAGCTTGAAGTTATAAGTTGGGCACTTATTATGTAAATTAAGTTTGGAATTGTAAGTTTGACATTTAGCTTTATATTATAAGTTTGGAAAGTTGGCGTGACGATTATATTTCCATTATGGTTTGTAACCTTTACTTCGACGATATTTAGTTAGTTTTCTTGGGGTTGCCGGTTCATTAGTTGACTGAGCCCCAATGAGAGTTGGGCAGGTAGCTCACTAATCCTTAGAGTTTGCCTTGGGGTGAGGTGGGGCTGTCCCAGGTGGTATCGGTGCTTATCGTTTGAATTGGCCTGGGCGTATTAGAAATTTTCGACCTTAAGATTATATGTGATCATTTTCCCTTTAGTTAAGAATACTTAAGTTTTATCTATGCTTTGTGTCGGATGGATGGACCTAGAGGTCCTAGTGGTAGTCAGGTTGGCGGGCAGTCCCGTGATCCATTACCGTTGATTAGGTACCAGACCAGGCCAGGAGGAGCTGCCGTACATTGGAGTCCAACTAACCGCAATCGGTGTTGCGAGTGTCAACATACCTATGCTATCCTAACCAAGTAGTTTTGACTGTTGTGAATGAAAGGAAGGCGTTAGCGGATGATAATGTTAGGCTTGAAGCCGAATTGAATCAATTAAGGGAAACTGTAAAAATGCAAGTTGACCGGATTAAGGAACTTGAGGCTGATATGATTGAGGGCCAGGAAGGACCAATGATCTTTGTGCGCAACTTGGAGAAGCCCATGAGCGACTGGTTAGGAAGCGATGAAGGTAAGGGCTAGAGTTGAATCCATCCTGAACGTTTGTGGAGATCTACTTGGGGAATTAAGTGATGAGGCTTCTAATGCGGGAGACGACACAGGAGCTAAACCTGCCCAAGATAGGAGGTCGTCTAGTTCCATGGCGGACTAAGTTTTGACTGTTAGGTTATTATTTTGGATGATTTTGAACATTGTAAATAGGAAAGGTAGGGGGATATGGTGACTCGGTGGTTGTAAAGTTTTCTTTTGACTATTTACTTTGACTTTTATATGATATGGCTTGATGGACTATGTCTACACTTTTGGGGCCTTGTGTTTGGTACTTTTAGCCTTGTTAGCTTGTAAATAACTGATATTAGTCCTTGAATGTATATTGACTTTGACTTTTACTCTGTTTCGATTTTAGCATTTTATATGTTTTGTGTTTTTACTTGCCTATCGTGATTTGGATTTTATTTTCTTTTGACTTTCTGATTATGAATAAGTATCTATTATTTACAAATACTTACTTATCCCATTAGTTAGAATACTTGGACCCTAGACAGTAAGGAATAATGGAGGGTAGATGACAACGTGGTCGGGACAGTGGACATGGATCCATGCAAGCTTGGGATAAAAAAGAAGAACAAGGATCTGTAACAAATCAGAACCAGAGATTTAGAGGTGAAGAAGAGGACTAGGTAGTTATAGCTATCAATCATATGACTGATTTATTAGCTCGATTGGTTGACCATCAAGGTCAAGTGCCTGGTAATCAGCAAAGAGATCCTGAGTAAGTGAAGATAGGGTCCTAGAATGGTTTCAAAAGTTTTCTCCTCCTAAATTCCTTGGAGGACCAGATCCTGAGATTGCCGAGAATTGGTTTGAAAGAATGGTGGACATATTTGCTGCATTACACTATACTGAGGAAAGACAAGTGACTTTTGCCGTTTTCCAGTTGGAAGGCATGGTCCGTTCCTGCTGGAACGTGGTAAGAGCAAAATGGGACAGGGAGCAAACTCCACGTACTTGATTTAACTTCACTAGAGAATTTAATGAGAAATTTCTTCCGCCTTTAATTCAGGAGAAAAGAGAGGATGAATTTATCAAACTGCGTCAAGGCATTTTAAGTGTGCCAGAATATGAAACTCAATTCACCAGACTCTCTAAATTTGCTCCGGAGCTAGTGGTTACCGAGCAAAAACGCGTAAGGCGATTTGTACAGGATTTGAATGTGGAAATCCAAAAAGATTTAGCTGTAACTCAAATTGATACATTTAAAGATGCTCTTGAAAAAGTTCAACGAGTGGAGCACACCCGATTTCAAGTACAGACTTTTCAATTAAAGAGACGAGATGCATCTAGTAGTACTATGGAACGAAATGATCAGAATGTACCGCCTCCTAAGTTTGGGAGAGAAACGGGTAGAGTTCGAATCTCAGGGGCACCTAGAGAAACTCCATCAAGAGGGGGTCAAAACGGGAGAGAAGAACAAAGGACTGTCTCCCACGACGGCCCCCGCACTAGCTCCTCAGGTGAGTTGTGGGTATTGTGGTAAGACAAATTACACCGAAAATACTTGCTGGCAAAAGATGAAGAAATGTTTCCATTGCGGCAGTTCCGAGTATCAGATCGCTGCTTGTCCTGTTAAACCCCGTGAAGAAAATGAGGGTTTGCACTCAGAGAAGTCAAACCCTAAGCAACCTACTGCTAGTAGGAGTAGGCCGAGAGTCTCTGATAGGGTTTATGCCTTGGATCATCAACGAGCTCCCGAGTCATCTGAAATGGTGGAAGGTACGATCCCTATATTACACCACTTAGTTAAGTTTTTAATTGACCCTGGGACAACCCATTCTTTTGTAAATCCTACCTTCATGTGCAGTATTGATATAAATCCCGTTAAATTATCCTATGACTTGGAAGTTAGAACATCTACAGGGGATCAAAACTTAATTACCAACATAATTTATAAAAATTGTGAAGTTTGGGTAGGAGAACGGAAGTTGGTGGTACATTTGATAAGTTTAAACTTCAAGGGTTATGATGTGATTATAGGAATGGATTGATTGGTTCGTTATAATGCCTAGTTGAATTGCAAGGCTAAGGTGGTGGAGTTCTGTATACTAAGAAAAACAACTCTAAGATTGAATGTGAGAGGTAGATTAGCCTCGTATACACTTGTTTCGGGAATTCAACCCAGGAAATTATTGAATAAAGGGGCGCAGGGTTACTTAACTTTTTTAATTAATACTCCTGAAGATAAGGTGAAACTAGAGGATGTGTTAGTAGTAAATGAATTTTCCGATATTTTCCCTAACAAGTTGAAGTCCATGCTACCAGAGAGGGAAATAGAATTTAAAATTAATTTGGTGCTTGGAACCACTCCTATTGCGAAAACACCATACCGAATGGCCTCTACTGAATTTAAGGAACTAAAACTGCAGTTACAGGATTTGTTAGAGTGCGGGTTTATTCGAGAAAATGAATCACCTTAGGGAGCACCTGTTTTATTTGTTAAAAAGAAAGATAGTAGTTTGAGACTCTGTATAGACTATCGTGACTTAAATAATGTCACGGTGAAAAATAAATATCCTTTGCCGCACATTGACGAGTTGTTTTGATCAGTTGCAAGAAGTAGTGGTTTTCTCTAAGTTGGATTTGAGACAGGGTTATTATCAGTTAAGAATTAAGCAGGAGGATATACCGAAGACTGTTTTTAATTTTAGATATGGACATTTCGAATCTGCAGTGATGCCTTTTGGTTTAACAAATACTCCTGTTGCATTTATGGATTTGATGCATCGAGTCTTTAAATCTTATTTGGACCAATTTGTTGTGGTATTCATAGACGATATCTTGGTATACTCTAAGACTCGAGAGGATCATGAACAACATTTGAGGATAGTTTTGGAGATTTTGAGAGAACATTAGTTATATGTCAAGTTTAGCAAGTGTGAGTTTTGGTTCGAGAAAATTTCTTTTTTAAGGCATGTAATATCTAAAAATGACATTTCTGTGGATCCAATGAAAGTAGAAGCTATAGCTGACTGGAAACAGCCAGAAACCCCAATTGAGATCCGTAGTTTCCTGGGTTTAGCAAGGTACTAGTGTCAATTTATCAAAGATTTCTCCAAATTAACAGGACCTTTAACCGATCTGACGAAAAAGTATGGTCAATTTGTGTGGGATTCTAAGTGTGAAACTAGTTTCCAAGAATTAAAGAAACGATTAATTTCGGCGCCAGTTTTAACCTTACCAAATGGGAAAGACAGTTTCACTGTATATGCTGACGCCTTAAGAGAAAGATTGGGATGTGTTCTAATGCAAAATAAAAGTGTAATTGCCTATGTCTTTAGGAAATTAAAAACCCATGAGCGGAATTATCCGACTTATGATTTGGAATTGGCCGCTGTAGTTTTTGCCCTAAAGAAGTGGAAGCATTGCTTATATGAGGTGACTTTTGAGATTTATACCGACCATAAGAGTCTGAAATATCTATTCTCTCAGAAGGAATTAAATTTGAGACAGCGTCGGTGGGTGGAATTTCTTGAAAGTTATGATTGTATAATTAGTTACTACCCGGGAAAGGCCAACGTCGTGGCAGATGCTTTAAGTCGAAAAGTTCAGATAGCTGGATTAATGACTAAAGAATGCAATTTGTTGGAAAAAGTGAGTAAATGAAATCCGCGATTGGACCGACAGAGAGTGATCTTGGAAAATATCACGGTGAAATCTGACTTGTTGGACTGATTTAAAGAAGTTCAGAAGAATGACCAAATAGTACAACAATCAGTCGAAAAAGTGCAAAAAGGGGAAAATTAGACTTTAATGTGACTTCCGAGAGTATTTTGAAATTTCGTGATCGAATAGTGCTACCGCAAGATGAAGTGCTAAAAAGGAAAATTTTGGAAGAGACATATCGATCTAAGTATACAGTACATCTCGGGAGCAGTAAAATGTACTAGGACCTGAAAGGACTGTTGGACAGTCCCCTTTATATTAGTCAATAGACAATTACAATCTCAACAAATAAACTTATTATTAGAGGAACTAAAAATATAGCTACAAATAAAGAAAATGAACCTATAGGAGCTAAAAATCTGACAGTAGAAGAAGAGGAAGCTGAAAAAAATGAAATTCACATTGCAAAGAGAAAAAAAACTTCTAAAACTTGGGATGATTTCATAGAGTTTATAGAAAATAAGACATTTTATGCCATTTACAGATGCTACAGGACAAAACTATTACATCACAAAACCAAGCAAAGTACCAGTATGTGGTGGTACCAAAAATGGCTTTTGGGCTAGGAAGGCAAAATTGAGAGAGAGTAAGTAGCAAACAAACCTCAATTTTCAGTCATTTGATTTATTTTTCCAACAATACGATAATTCAATATAGGGAAGTTTGGCATAAAAAAGATGTGAAGTTCTATTGCACTTTTAATATTAATGCACGAGCATTCTGTATTGTCTTAAAGAAAGATGGCTTCAGCATGATGATGAAACGTGATATATCAAAGTGACAAAAGATTTCTCAAAGTATTGGAGAAGTAGATTGTATCAAAGTCAATGAATTAGGAAAAAAAGTTGAAGAACGTGTTGAAACACATAAGTAAAGCGACCTTGACAACTAATATATAGACGTCTAGAATTACAAAATTGAGTAGATGGTCATCATAGGGCACTGGATTGATGCTCATTGGAAATTACAAGAAAGGGTGCTTAACTTTTGTCATATACCACTGCCCTAACGTGGAGTTGAGATTTTGACTGCCATTTTTAAGTATTTGGTAGAATAGAGCATTGAGAACAAGGTACACACAATTTTAGTTGATAATGTTTCTAACAATGATGTTGCTATTATAGACTACTAAGGAAAGGTTTTTTCAGAACAAGAAATTTATTATATTGAGGCACATTGTTCCATGTTCACTATTGAATGCCTTGAATCTTATGGTTCAGGATGGGTTAGGTGACATTGTCGACGTCATAGAAAACATTAGAAACTAAGTGAATTTTGTTAATTGATCTGATGGAAATTGTTGCTATTTGATAAAATTGTTCAACGACTATAGATTCCAAGAAAAAAGTTGGCTCACAACCGTAGGTCAAGATGGAATTCCACTTTGAAATGTTGAGTTGTGCAATTAAATTCAAAGAGGTGTTTCCATGTTTCCAAGATAGAGAGACACATTATGATTGTTGCCCCATCTACAACAAATTGAATAAAATAGAAAAGGTGTGTACTCTTTTAGAGAAGTTTTGGGTAACCACTCAAAATTGTTTAAGGCAATGAATATTCAACCAACAACTTAATTCCTTAAAGAGATTGTCAAGATAAAGCAAATGTTGGATGCAAGAGTGAATGATGAAGATGATTTCATCCAGGCAATATTTGTACAAATGAAAAATAAGTTTGATAAATATTGGGGCAGATGTAATATGTTGATTTTAGTTGTAGCCAATTTAGATCAAAAGCCGAACATCCAACTCATGTGTATCCAATCTTTGAAGCACAAGAGAGTATAACCAAAGTCTGCAAAGCAATCTTTGACATGTATATATGAGAAGCATATTGCAATAGCTGATAATGCGGTAGGAAAATAAATGACTACTTATGTGGTGGTACATTTAATCTAGCTTAGTTGTCATCTCAAGATTTGGCCGATTTTGTTGAGTATTGCATAGAGGTTGAGAATATCTAGCCTACAAATTTGAATTCATTGGTTATCTTGATAAGCCTCATGTGCTAAAGGGGCCAAATCCACAGCAATCCACTGCTTAGAATGGTAATTAACACAATTTCATACCCTATATTTTGCCACATGGCTTATGATATCTTGGTCATTCCTATCATTATAGTAGCATCGAGGCCACATTCAGTGCTAGAAGTAGGGTAATTGTAGTATTTGAAAGTCGCAAGTACTCTTTATTATTGTTTGCTTGTATTTTTTTTTATTTTTTTGAATCGTTTAATTCAGATAGACAATCAATGATTATTTATGGTTCATTTCATTCTTTTGAACTATTTGTTTTGTGGGATTTTATGTGAGGACCCGAAAATTTTTCTTATTTTATTTTATTTCTTCGAATACATTTTCATTACTTTACCGTATTGTCTTCATTTCCTAGATATTTTTACAAGTGAGTCAAGTTTTTAAATCATTTTCCTTGTATAAGTTAGTACATGTTAAGTTTGTAATGCATTATGGAAGTACGACCCACTAGTGAGGTGTGTGCGTTAAATTTTTGAAGATTAGGATGAGTTTTGTGCAAAGGGATATTATTTTATAAGGTGTTAAGAGATAATCAGAGATTGGCTAGATATTTTAGCATTTGGAAGATAATAGGATGAGGATCAACCCTAGAATGCCATTTAACACAAAATTCATGGAGTTTTGACGTTGACTACAACCTTTCTTATCCTTTAATAAAAGCAAAAAATTTGACCAAAAATTCTATCATCTTTCTACCTCTCTTGGCCAAAATTTTGAAGCAAAAAAAAAAGGAAGAAAAACTTCAACTTTCATCTTCTAATCTTGCTTGAATCTTGAGTTTTCGCTTTAATCTTGCAAAATACTCCATAAAAGGTGTCATCCAAGGAAGATTAATGGCTTTGATGGAGTGATTTGGGAGAAAGAAGCACTTGGTTTCCTTTTCTTTTCAGGGTATTAAGGTAACTCTATCAAGAAGCTCTCTTTTCTTTTAATACTTGCATAAGAGTGGATTTAGGCCTTGATTTACGTAGTTTTCATGAGAAATTTCACAGTTTGAGTTGTGATTCAAAATTTCAGTTTTGATGGTGAAATTTCAGCTTTTATATGATGCTTTGAGCTTGGCCATGATTTAGTAGTTTTGCCATGTGAATCTTCTAGCTTTTACAGGTTATTTGGCCTGCTTATGGAAAATTTCAGCTTGTAGTTGAAATTTTCCGCCTAGGGTTATAAATTTTAGCTTTGTTGTGGTTGATTCTTGAGATAGAAATATGCTATATTGGATGGTTTTGTGGCCTTAAACAAGTTTACTTTATAGTCTATAATTTGTGGTTGTGATTGAGGTTGGATTGCTATAAATATTGGTGTTGAGTTTGGATGGAAAAGTTAAGAAATAAGGGGAAGTGTTGCTGCAAATTTTCCCGCAGGAGATTCTGAGCAGTCTTGGGAAATCTGTTATATATTGGTGTAGAAAAATCCAAATTGAGTTCTTCTTATTACATTTGAAACTAGATTCAGAGTGCATTCTATCGTAAAAATTTCAGAATTTTTCTCAATTCCTATGAATATCTATGAGTTTCCAAAGTTGACTGAATGTTCACACCTGCTCTGTTTTTCTACTTGATGAAGCAGCAACTTGAAACTAGAATTTTACTGATTTATGGACAGAATCTTACAGATATGTATTCTGGAAAATTGTAGTCCTTTGAGTCTATTTTCCAATGGTATAAAGTTTATAAAATTTTGGACTTAAGAAACTTACGATACGATTTTTCAAACAGTGTCATGCAAAACTAGAGAAAATTCTGTTTTCTAAACTTGTACTTGCTTCCATTTCCAACTTTAAGTTGGAGTTGTTAAACCATTTTGATCTTGGTTTTATGAGTGGAATTGAGGTTTAAAAGAAAGGAAATGAGTTTCTTCAAATCATTTTAGGTCGGACAATTTCCAACTTTGTATTTTGAAAGTCTTGTTCTAATTTCTTCAAATGTTTGACTATAACCGATACTCTTGTGCTCCAAATGACTTTTGCAACGTTGATTTAGTGAGCACATGAGGTTTTCTCCTCGATTGCAACAAGAAAATATTATATTTTGATAGGTTATACGGGCATAAAACTTGTAAATTGATGCATTTTCTAAATGAAGTTTTGAAACCCCAATTTCTTCATGTATTTTGGTTTTGTATTGCTAGTCTTTTAATATAGTATGTGACCACAGGACTCGAGAGAGTTCAAGAGGACGAACCAGGGTTAAAGTGAAGGATTGCAATTGATTGGTGAGTGTTCCAATGCTTGTTATTTGATTACGCATGACTTGAGAAAATGCTATTATTTGCTTAAGTGCTTTCCTTTGAATGACATGCTAATAAGTGAATGACTGTTGTGAATTTTCTTGTATTGTAAATTTGCTATGAGCGCATGTTCACATTGCATGAATGCATGATAAATGTGTAAGAATGTAGGCCGACGTGTACTTTATCGCACCGGCTAAACTGAGTTTAACCCTATGCTGTCACCCTATCCGAGACCCGCCATTTGCGAGGTCGAATCAGCTAGACAGTTTTGGGTTTATAACTTACCAATGTTAAGTGCAAAACTCAAAACTCTTTGCCGAAAGGCCTTGAGTACAATGTATAATGTTTAATGTTAAATGAGGGAAACTGTTGATCTTTCGGAGGACATAAGGTGGGAGTTCGGAAGTTATAAGGTGGTAAAATGTAGGGGATTGTGTGACGCCCCCACCTCGGCCTAAGGTATCAGCAGGGCACCTGCCCAACTCTCGTCTGGACTCACGCACTCATTCTAACTTAATAGAGATCCACAAGTCAACCATAGATTTAGAATTAAAGAAAAACTTCAAATATACAAGCCAAATTCTTCTAAGGTTACCATCTACTATTACAATCCAAAAATCCAAATATAACAAAGTTTACATTTCAAATGTCTCAAATATCATACAAAAGGGTTACTGGCTTCAACAAAAAAAAAAAAAAAACCGCTAGTCTAGAATTCCCCAACTTCCACTACCAAAACCTGTTAAGGAATAACAACTTAGGGTGTGCCAATGCTCAATGAGCCCAAGAAAATCAAGCAAGCAAGCAATTGGCACGAACCAAATCAAATAGCACACTTAACAGCGACTTAACACGAATTTCATATAAGTGAGCGAGTAAGAAGTAAAACACAAGTAGAAAGGACACAGGAACTCTCAGGAGCTATTCCCAAGTCATGGCCAGTTCAAGCCAACTTTGGTTGACCCTCCGTCAAGTCAAGTAGCAACATGTCCGTAGAGCTCCACTTACTTCCTCCATCCACCATATCACCCTCTCGGATCCGAAACCAAACAAGCACGAGGTGGCAATACTAGTCGAGTATGCCAAGCAAGATCTCAAAAAGATCAAATTATAAAATTTTCCATGGTTCACCAAGCTTCTCGACCAAGCTCTTGCTGACTCGAGTTACAAGGTTAGCCAATGGGTTGGGGCATCCCCACAAGTATAATTGGTCGATGAGACAACGCTCTAATCGACTTAGAATCGATCATAGCACTGAGTCGGGATGAGAGGTATGTGACAGCCCCACCTCTCCCTAGGGCGAACCCTAGGGTATCAGCGGACTGCCTGCCCAACTCTCGCCGGGACTCGGTCGATCAGTGATCTAGTAACTCAAATTACCCAGCGGAATCACTTCAAACAAATGTATCAAACCCTAATGGCAAATGATAGACAAGCCAACTGCCCAAACTTAGAAATTGACTAAACGTCATGCTTACTACTCCATACAACAGTTACATAACATGAATCGAACTTACAAGAGTCAGGAGTAAAATTTATCTTAAACAAAAGGTTACAAGTTCGAGCAAAATAAAACTAAGAAGGTTCTTGGCCAAAAGTCCGTCCCAGATCTGTTAAGGAAAACAAAGGGAGTGGGGTGAGATATAGCCCAGTGAGGTTCCAAGTAAAAACAAGTAAGCACATAGCCAAATAAGGCCATAATATAATCAAGTAAACACCGAATAGTACAATAACAATTTAATCACAGTGCAATTCAAGGATACGGGTGGCTTCCAAAAGCCAAATCCTCTTGAGCTTGATCATACTAGGGTCCGTTGACTCTCCGTCAACGTTTGCATTCATAGAATATACAGTCCGTAGAACACCACTTTCTCCAATCTCCGTCCACCGATCAACCCCCTACAGGGCCCGCACTCCATAAACAGTAGTTAGGTAATACTCGAGTATACCGGTTTCCAATGATCAGTAAACAGTCCCCAAGGTTTATCGGTCGTCTCGACCAAGCCCTTGCTGGCTCGATCCAACCGACTCACCTATGAGGTTGGGTACCCAAACAGTAGCAGTAGTTGATGGGGGTATCACCCAAACAACTCAAGTACAGTCACATATAGAGAATTCATATCTCATAATTGCAGTATACAGAGCCACAGTGGAAAATGAGGGAGGTCGAGTGCGATAAAGTACACGCTCGCCTCCATTTTATCAAAATATGGTTTGGCTCAAACAGTCGTAATTCAAGTATTCAGATATTTCATATAAGCAGGTAGCAGGTAGTGGAACACTCACCTGTCAAGTAATGTAGCAGTCAAACGTCAAGTCGTGTGGTTACGTTCACCACCGTTTCCCACTCCTAGGGCAACGAGTGAAATCGTTAACAAACTAAGCTTAATTCCAAGCTAAAATGAACTCATTAGGTGACTAAGTGAGTGGTTAGACCGGCTCAATTTACCATGAGAATTAGGCCCAAAATGCAGTGAAAGTTCATGAGGAAACAAGTTTAACAAATGCAAGAGAGTTGGTTAAAAGGAAAGTTCATTCAAGCTTGAAAAGGTTCTTCGCGGGTAAACAGTCGCGTCTGCGCAGTCTCGGTAAAACGGCTATATCTCACTGTAGGAAGGTCAGAATTAGGTTCCGTCAGTGGCGTTGGAAACTAAACTCGAAGGGATTTCTAACGGTACCTAGCACACATTCTAGTTCGTCTCCTAGAAGCAACAAGAGCTCGGAAAATTTGGCTGATTTTCCAACCCTGGATCAGTCACAAACCCTAACAATTGCACACTAATTCCTCATGCTAACTTCATTTGTTTTGGTTCAAATTCACCCAAATCAGTCCTCAAATGATCATATACAGGGGCTTAAGTCCATTTGGTATCATTTGAGTTCAAAATATAACACATAAACATGATCAAGGGTTACCAACATAAGCTATTCACCATGAAACCCTAAACCAGTCCACTAGTGGCCAATATTACCACTTTACTTGTTCAATTTCACTCCAATTCATACATGAGCTTAACCAATCTCTAGCCAAGTTGTTTAGGCATGATTAAGGTGTAAATAAACCACAAAAAAAGCAAGGAGGAACCCTTCCTTCTCCAACCGGTCAGCCATGGAAGTTGAAATCAGTCCATTATTTCCTTTAGCCATCCAATCTTCATCCTCTAATAATTTGCACTTAAACCACATATCAAGTATAGATCTAGCTCAAAAGAGGTTTAAAACATGTAAAACCTTCATTAACAACCATGAACAAGGTGCAAACATTTCATCAAACACTTGGTAGGCATACATTTCATCAAACACTTGGTAGGCATACCCAAACGGCAGATTTGACATCCCATAGCATTTTAGTCATAACTGGAGTTATGTTTATTGAATTAGGGAAAAACTTACGCCGTTTCGAAGCTAAGACAGAGCTCTACAATTCTTATGAAGACATCTCAATCCAGTTCTCCACCTAACCTAGTCAAATTTACCCAAACAGCTCCAGATTTCCAGTTCGAAGCTCACTGGGAAATTTAACTGGCAGTCCTGATTTATTCAATCATATCGCAGGGCCACACAACTCCGATTCAGATGATTCCAAATCCATTTGAAAGCTAAGATACAGGGCTATAATTCTTAAGAAGACATCAAAAGCTAAATCAGTCGTCTTTCTGGTCAAAAGGATCAATTACAGAGACAAAATATCAGTTCGGACAGAAACAGGGCAGCAGGGGTAAATTAGTCATTTCACAAGATATCCTGCTCTGATTGAGCTGAAAATTTACAGGAATATTCTACACTCAATTCTCTACAACTTTCATGTTTTCTGTAAAAGCTAGTTTGGCCGTTATCATGGTCGAACATCCAGTTGAAGTAGGTACAAAAACTGGAATCAAGTTGGGAAAAATTTCAGCTTACTTAACTATGACAAAGTGATGATAAATCTTCAATTTCTTCAAGTTTACAACCATCATAATCCATCAACCACATCAATTAAAGAACATTTACCTCTCTTGTAGGAAGTTTGAACCACCAAATCAACCCACCAAATGAAGACTTCAAGCTTGCATCGAACCCTAAGGTTGGAAGGAAATTTCTCACTATCTCCCAATCTTTCTCTTTGACTTGTTTGGCTCTTGATTACTAGGGTTAGAAAGCAAGAAATTGGAGCTCTCTCTCTTCTCTTTTGGAGCTATAAGGTTCAGCCAACAAGAAGAAAGTAAAAGGGCCAAGATGGTTTAAATTATTAGTTAACCTTTGGTCAACAAAATACTTGGCTAGAGTTTTGCCACATAGCCCACTTCTTGCCCACTACTTCTCTTAATCTTTTGACTAATGATAATTCAACCCTTCCAAATGCACTAATACTTATTTAACACCCCTAACCTTTCACCTAAAGTTCCTACCACAAATAAAGGTCATTTAAAACATGTAAGGGGTGAATTATTTGAAATCAACTCAAGCAATTGTCTTACTTCCAGTCAAAAGAAATGAAATGCAATGTATGTTAAATTGTTGTAACACATGGGAAATGTAATACAAGGGCATGTATGAGGTGATTTAAATCATAGGGCAAGGCAAGTAATTTGGGGAGATTGGATTTTTAAAGTGAGGGTTCTCACACTCTCTCCCCCTTAAAAGAATTTCGTCCTCGAAATTCTCACTTTGCTTACTGAATAACTCAGGTCACATATTATAGTAAAAGACTAGCAATTACAAAGCCAAAATATATAAAGAAATTGTGGTTCCAAAACTTTATTTAGAAAAATGCATCAATTTAAAATTCTATACCCGTATAACTTATCAAAATATAATATTTGCTTGTTCCAATCAAGGAGTAATCCTCTTGTACTTGCTAATCAATGTTGCAAAAATCATTTAAAGCACAAGAATCTCACTTATAGTCAAACGTTTGGAGAAATTAGAAAAGATGTTCAAAACACAAAGTTGATAATTGTTCGATCTAAAGTGATTTGAAGAAACTCATTTCCTTTCAGTTATGCTCAATTCCACTCATAACCAACCTCAAAGTAGGTTATCAACTCCAATCCTAAAATTGGAAATAAAATTCGAGTTTGTGTGATATCATTTGAGAAATCATATCTCAAACTCCTTAAGTCCAAAATTTATAGACGGTATATCGTCAAAAAAAAAATAGATTTAAAGGGTTACAGCTTTCTAGAAGCTACCATTATAAGATCCAATCCACAAGTCAGTCAATTCCGACATATCTTTTCTGTTTCACCTTGTAACCTCAAAGAAAGATGGAAATTTAGTCCTTTTCCTTCAAAAATCTCTGCACTCTTGCCACTACCCCGCAATCTATCTAGAGAGAAAAAATGAAAATAATACAATGGCTAAAACACCACTAATGGCTAACTTTGATTAGGAATGTCTTAAGATACCATTCGACTAGGCAAATGCACTAATTCAAACTTATTCCGCGCCTCATTTGGAATCCCTTCGTATTTCTTCTTCAATTCTACGTTCTGGTGCAATAGTTTAATTTTCTCCAAGTATTCTTGTTCCCATCGTCCTTTCTAGTGCTCAGCTAATCTCTTTTGGAACTTTACTTCCTTTCGAATAATCTTTATTTCTTATACATATCAGTCAAATGTGCCATCTCATCGATTCGTTTGAATTCAAGTATTAGCCTGCCGGCAAAATACTGGATCAAAATAACTAAGTACACTTGGAACTCTAACCATATACTGTTAAGTCCCTTCACCTCCAATCCATCCACGGAAGATTAAACTGAGATATTCTCAAATGAGATAGACAAGAAAGTAGAACATAGTTAGGGCAATACCTTAAGATACTATACCACTTATCACTTATGTACATAATAACCCTAAGGCATGCTTCGTGTATCAAAAGTTCCACACCCTATCTCCAGCTTTTGCATACAGGTATAGAACCCAAATTCTTTTCTCAAATCCCTATACAAAATTCCAAAACTCTCGATCTCTCGATCTCGACACAATAATAATCATCAAGCAAGTCCATATTTTGACATCATTAGGTAGGTATCAAGGAAGTATAGGCAATGGTAGTTCATCTAGAACCAAACTACAGTGCCAAATATCACAAGAGGGGTCGAATTACTCATATAGTTGTAGTTAAACCACCTCAAAATCAAGTAAGTACTTATCAAGTCCTCACATCCATAAAAGAAGGGAAACAGGTCTTCAGTGCCAAATTTTTTTTTGTACAATATAATCTTGCCACCGTCTATTGTAGCCCTAACTAGACTATGATTAGATTAGTCTATAATAACTTTCCAAGATCCATTACCTCAATCAGTCCAAAACTTCTCATGTACGGTCAGGATACAGACCCTTATTCTAGTGCTCTCCATTTTTTTTTCTTTTTTTTTTGTACCCAAGTACAAGAATCCAATATAAGATAGTTCACCACTCGAGCCGGCCGATCCCAAGAGTAAACCACCTATATCAGAGATTCTTACCTGACGTACATATCTATCTATCTTCTCCAAGTACCATAAAAGGATTTACTCTTATAACAGGTATGATTCGACCAGCTAGCCCTAGGTTGGACTTATAGTCCCAGATATACGGTACTTCAAGATTGGAGTCGTTGGCTATTATCCAACGCTCACGCAGTAAAGTTGGGAGACGCTAGATATCACTTACACTCCGTATTTAGAAATAAACAGTTGTGGTAATATTCGAACATATCAATTAATCGAGGAGATAACACTCCACTCGACAAAACAGGATTGAGGTACTGAGACGGGATGAGAGGTACCTCCCACTCGGATGGAGTGTGGTACATACGACCGCTCAGCACTTGCAAATCAGATGCAAGCACAAACACAGGTACAGATCAATCAGGTTCAAGTAAATACAGGATCATTCAAGAAAGAGAGGCCAAGTGTGGTAATGACACACTTGCCTAGCCAAAATCAAGTCACAAGTAATGTCCAGCAATTCATATTCTCAAGTGTTCCAGGTATTTCAAATAAATCTACAGGTCATATACAAAATCAAATTACTTGCTCATGCAAAAATGGAATATCAAATGTTTAGTCAAATCAAGTCAATTAAGTGTACATAAGAGCACACTCGCCTAAATAGGTTCGAGTCACAAATAAGTTCAGCATTTTAGGTTTCAGGCATTTCAAGTATTTCAAGTCCAAATAGTTGAAAATTTGATGGTTGCGAAAACTTGATCACATAAGAAGAACCGGAGAAATTTAGAAATCTCTTTAACAAATCTGGTCACCTATCAGTTGTAACAAAACGTCAAGTTCATATTTTAATAAAATATCAAAATTTAGTCGAGCAAGATCAAGTGCAATAAGGTACACACTTGTCTGTGAGACAAGAGATCAAGTACTTAACATTGCCCAACCATAAAGGGGCATGCAACACGTACGTCGGTGGAATAACCACTCGAATGACCAACAAGTCGAGTGCAAAACCAACAAGTGAAGTATAATCAAAGCACTTGATTTCATATTACTATCACGAAATAAACTACAAAGGATCGAGTATGACAAAGTACATCCTCGTCCCAAGGGTTATCAATTCAAGAGCAATTATTTTAACCAAATAAGCATGCTATTAAAGCAAGAAGACATTCCCCGTAAACATTTTCATGTACTTGGAACACTCACTGGCTAGGGTTCAAATATCATAACTAATAGGTAAGTAAGTTTTGGATATGTAATAGATATTTATTCAAGCCAAAAGTCAAAGAAAAGGAAGTAGAAATCACGATAAGTCAGGGAAAACACAAAGCAGTTAAATGTCAATTCGAAATAAAGTCAAAAAAATCAAAGTCAAAGTCAAGGTCAAGGTCAAAGGCAACGGTCAAAGTCAACGGTCAAAAGTCAAAAGTCAAAGTCAAAAGTCAAAAGTCAAAAGTCACAGTATTATACATTCAAAGACTCGTGGCAGTCATTTACAAGATAATAAAGCCAAAACTATCAAGTACGAGCCTTCAAAGTGCAAATACAATTATACCACATAAAACCCTAGTACAGGCAGTCAAAAGAAAACTATACAACCACCAAGTCACCACATCCCCGATCCTGTCTATGTACAAGGTCAAAATCATCCACTACCCCATCCTAGTAGTGAAGGCCTAATCCGTAGCGGGACTAGCCGAACCCCCATCCTCGACGGGTTCTGCCCCCGACCCAACTCCAATGTGAGAAGCCTCGTCGCTCGCTTCTCCTAGAAGATCATCACCAACATTCAAAATGGATTCCGCTCTATTCCTCACTTTCATGGCCCTCTTGACCATGCGCTCTTGAGTTTCTCCAAGCTGTGCGCCCAAGTCATCAAACCCTTTTCGGCCTTTGGCCACCTTATACTCAAACTCCTTAATCCGCTCGGTTTGTGTTTTAATAGTTTCCTTCAGGTAATTCACTTCAAATGCAAACCTAGTATTGTCTCTCGATAGGACCTTCCGCTCCTTCAAAACGGCCAGAACTATTTCATTAGGATAAGTGTAAATATGGCGACACTCGCAACGCCTATAGCAGTTAGATGGCTCCAATAGGCTCTAGCACCTCCGGGCTTGATTTAGTATCTAATCATCAGTAAGTCCTCATGGGACATCTCGCCAACCGGTCTATCACTAGGGCCACTAGATCCGTCTATCCTACACAAAGTGGGGATAAACTTAAGTACTCTTAGGGGAATTAATCAAATATAATCCTCAAGTCAGAAATTTCTAACTCGCCCAGGCCAATTCAAACCTAGGCTCTGATACCACTTGTGACAGCCCCACCTCTCCCTAGGGCGAACCCTAGGGTATCAGCGGACTGCCTGCCCAGCTCTCACCGGGACTCGGTCGATCAGTGATCTAGTAACTCAAATTACCCAGCGGAATCACTTCAAACAAATGTATCAAACTCTAATGGCAAATGATAGACAAGCCAACTGCCCAAACTTAGAAATTGACTAAACGTCATGCTTACTACTCCATACAACAGTTACATAACATGAATCGAACTTACAAGAGTCAGGAGTAAAATTTATCTTAAACAAAAGGTTACAAGTTCGAGCAAAATAAAACTAAGAAGGTTCTTGGCCAAAAGTCCGTCCCAGATCTATTAAGGAAAACAAAGGGAGTGGGGTGAGCTATAGCCCAGTGAGGTTCCAAGTAAAAACAAGTAAGCACATAGCCAAATAAGGCCATAATATAATCAAGTAAACACCGAATAGTACAATAACAATTTAATCACAGTACAATTCAAGGATACGGGTGGCTTCCAAAAAGCCAAATCCTCTTGAGCTTGATCATACTAGGGTCCGTTGACTCTCCGTCAACGTTTGCATTCATAGAATATACAGTCCGTAGAGCACCACTTTCTCCAGTCTCCGTCCACCGATCAACCCCCTACCGGGCCCGCACTCCATAAACAGTAGTTAGGTAATACTCGAGTATACCGGTTTCCAATGATCAGTAAACAGTCCCCAAGGTTTATCGGTCGTCTCGACCAAGCCCTTGCTGGCTCGATCCAACCGACTCACCTATGAGGTTGGGCACCCAAACAGTAGCAGTAGTTGATGGGGTATCACCCAAACAACTCAAGTACAGTCACATATAGAGAATTCATATCTCATAATTGCAGTATACAGAGCCACAGTGGAAAATGAGGGAGGTCGAGTGCGATAAAGTACACGCTCGCCTCCATTTTATCAAAATATGGTTTGGCTCAAACAGTCGTAATTCAAGTATTCAGATATTTCATATAAGCAAGTAGCAGGTAGTGGAACACTCACCTGTCAAGTAATGTAGCAGTCAAACGTCAAGTCGTGCGGTTACGTTCACCACCGTTTCCCACTCCTAGGGCAACGAGTGAAATCGTTAACAAACTAAGCTTAATTCCAAGCTAAAATGAACTCATTAGGTGACTAAGTGAGTGGTTAGACCGGCTCAATTTACCATGAGAATTAGGCCCAAAATGCAGTGAAAGTTCATGAGGAAACAAGTTTAACAAATGCAAGAGAGTTGGTTAAAAGGAAAGTTCATTCAAGCTTGAAAAGGTTCTTCGCGGGTAAACAGTCACGCCTGCGCAGTCTCGATAAAACGGCTATATCTCACTGTAGGAAGGTCAGAATTAGGTGCCGTCAGTGGCGTTGGAAACTAGACTCGAAGGGATTTCTAACGGTACCTAGCACACATTCTAGTTCATCTCCTAGAAGCAACAGGAGCTCGGACAATTTGGCTGATTTTCCAACCCTGGATCAGTCTCAAACCCTAACAATTGCACACTAATTCCTCATGCTAATTTCATTTGTTTTGGTTCAAATTCACCCAAATCAGTCCTCAAATGATCATATACAGGGGCTTAAGTCATTCGGTATCATTTGAGTTCAAAATATAACACATAAACATGATCAAGGGTTACCAACATAAGCTATTCACCATGAAACCCTAAACCAGTCCACTAGTGGCCAATATTACCACTTTACTTGTTCCAATTTCACTCCAATTCACACATGAGCTTAACCAATCTCTAGCCAAGTTGTTTAGGCATGATTAAGGTGTAAATAAACCACAAAAAAAGCAAGGAGGAATGTGAGAACTCGAGGAAGAAAAATCCGGTTTTAGGGTTTTACCGATTTTCGTGCACACGTTTTCTATATTTTCTTTATTATATTTATTTTACATATATTTTACAAGTAAATATAGTTTTTAAGTCATTTTCTAGTATAAGTGAATTCACGAGAAATTTGGAGCGAATAGCGGATGTAGGACCCGCTAGTGCGTTAAGTGAGAGAAATTCGGCCAATTAGGTTAAGTTTTGCAGAAAGGCATTAAATTACTGAGTGCTAAGAGATACTTAGAGGTTGGTTAGATATTTGATCATTAGTGAGCTAAAGGATAAGAAAGAAATCCAAAAGGTGCCACGTGTCGCGTTCTTATTGGGCCAAGTTTGCCTAACTTTTCCTTAACTTTACCAAAAGCTAATTTTGACCAAAATCATCTTCATTTCTTACCTATTGTGGCCGAAATTCTTGAGAGAAAAAGGAGAGAGTGAGCTTCAACTTCTCTTTCAATTTCTTGTCCAAAATTCGAAATCCAACCGATAAAATTCCGAAAACCTCCGTAGAAATAGCTTATTAAGGAAGATTCAAGGTGCTTGTGGAGTTATTTTGCAAAGGAGAGCTCTAAGTTGCTACCTTTCTTGAAAATTGAGGTATTTTGCTTAGAACTTCATTTTTGTCCATAATAATGGTGAATTAGTGGCTTATATCGGTTAAGGAACTTGTTTTATGGATGATTTTGTGGATTAAAGTGAAGTTTGGTGAATTTATTATTTTCTTGGGAATTTTTCTGATTGCATATGATAATCATAGTTGGCTTGGATTGATGGCTTAATATGGTGTAATTTGGAGTTATTATACGTTAATTGTAGTGAATTGCGGAAAATTCCAGCTTAGGGTTTCTATATGGTAGTAATCTGCCCTGTTTTTGCACTGTATGTTCGACCTTGAGAGAGACCGAATCATGTGACAGCCCCACCTCCCCCTAGGGCGTACCCTAAGGTTTAGCGAACTGTCTGCCCAGCTCTCGCCAGGACTACTAACGGTCACATACACGCAATTATAAACGTTTTGGGAGGTATACCAACAAGTAAGGGTAACAATAAGCGCGCAAAACGAAAACGGAAAAACGGAACGGACGTGAACAGTACCTGCCACGTCACAATCCGGCCGGAATCTGGCCGGATTCTTGGCCGGATTGGAGGCAGTGACCAACTCAAAATTTTTTCCAAAATTACCCCAAATCCGGCCGCATATCCGGCCAAGATCTGGCCGGATACCTGGCCGGATTCCGATGAACAGTGTCCGGCCAAAAATTTTCTTTTTCCGCATTTGCCGTCCGAACTCGTCCGAACGCGCCCCAAACACGACTAAACTTTAAATCAACATAAACAAGTACATTTCCAATAAAGTACATCATATATACATGAGAAAATATGTACACATAACCCACCTAGGGTTCTCAATTCAAAACAAATGTCCAAGTCCCACATTAGGGTTTCTAAAGTCGAGGAGCTATACCAAAGTACAAAAGAATGTCTAACTAGTTCTACTCGCTTCACAAAAGTTTGATTTCCCAAAACATGCCCTGTAAGGAAAACAAAAGGAACGAGTGTGAGCTTTCGCCCAATGAGGTACTAAAATCATGCATTCAAAGCGCACGAAGGTAGCCATGCTCAAATACACACAACTAGTACACATATGAGAAACACCAAACCCATTTCAAAAGTGAAAGGATACGGGTGGCTCTCGGGAGCCAATATCCCCTTGCAACACTTGATCACCTTCGGTTGACCCTCCGTCAACGTTCAACGGACAAGTACGACCGTAGATCACCGCTTTACTCCCAATACCTTTCACCATACATTCCCCTACCGGGCTCGAACACCTCACAGTAATCAGGGGGTAATACTCGAGTATACCACAAAGTCGAGGAGCAACCACTCCACTCGACACACAGTAATCTCGTGGCTTGTTATCTAATCGACCGGTCCTTACCGGCTCGACTCGATGAACGGCCATTGAGGCTTGAGCTTAGTTATCACAGTAGGGTCGTAGGGTACATGCCCCAACCGACATTAGGCCAAATACAAGGCAAATTCACGTATATCCAGTAATCAGTTATACACATAAGAGAACGAGAGCGATCAAGTACACTCCCGCCTCGAGCATAGAAATCGCAGTTATCCAATTCAAGGAATCAAGTACACAATCAATTAAACACAATTCATGCATAGTACACTCACCACTTAAGTAAGTAAATCACAAGTTTTTGCCCAACGGGTGTCCGGAATCACCGGCTCGACCTACAAGAAACAAGAAACTACAGTTGAGACTCGAACACGAGTCGAATGTCTCTTAAGCGAACTACTAAAGCAAAATGCAAATATAGCTCAAAAATGGAAAGTACTTTGATTTTAAGGCCAAAGGTGTAACCAACCCCAAAATCTCACATTTTTACTCAATCACAACCTAAACGCACGAAACCCTAATTTTCTCGACACTCGGACAGCATTTCCCCTAAAATTCAGCTTTTCCATCCTACAATCAAACATCAATTTATATCCAATCCAATCACAATTGCTACAATTCAACCTTAAACCAATCAATGACTTTCATTAGGGCCACAATACCCTTTATTCACAACCAATTGCAAGATTACTAACCAATTATAGAAAAGCCCCAAATTCAAAACCCTAAAACTGAAATTTTTGTCCAAAGCTGAAATTTTCCGCAATTAACCGCAACTCATATACAAGAGCTCCAATTGGCTCAATACTAAACCTTCAATCCAAGGCTAACTAACATTCATGATATAAAACAGAAAAATTCCCCAAAAATCAGAAATTTACTCAACTTCCAAATAAACCATCAAATCATTCATAAATCAAGCTATTAAGCCACCATAGGCCACTAATTTAACATTAATAGGAACAAAAGTGAAGTTTCCAAGCAACATACCTCAACTCTCAAGAAAGTTTGTAGCTTAAGTGCTTAATCACCAAAATAGCTCCACCAATCACCTCTAACCTCCTTAGCAAGTGGTTTTTATGGAGTAATTTGAGATTCAAGTGGTGGGTTTGCAAGATTGAGCAAGAAATGGAACCAAAATGGAAGCTTTTCTCTCTTCTTTTCTCTCCTTGTGGAGTTCGGCCAAGAGGAAGGGAAATAAGAGTGATTTTTGGTCAAAATTGCTATTTAGTAAAGGTGAAGAAAGTTAGGCAAGTTCCAACAAATCACATCGCGACACATGGCACCTTTTAAGTTTCATTCCTATCCTCTTACTTACCAAGATTAATCCATCTAGGTAACCTCTAATCACCTCCTAACACTTAGTAATTAAATCCCTTTACGCAAAACTTAACCTAATTGGCCGAATTTCTCTCACTTAACGCACTAGCGGGTCCCACGTCCACTATTCACTTCGAAAATCTCGTAAATTGACTTATACTAGAAAAATATTTTTAAAACCTTATTTACTCATAAAATGTCCAGAAAAGTTTTAAAATAAAGAAAATGTGGAAAACGGGTGCAAATAAATAAATTAAAGCCTAGAAATAAAGAAAAATTTACGGGTTCTCACACTCTCTCCCCCTTAAAGAATTTCGTTCTCGAAATTTCTCACCTGGGTTACCAAACAGCTCAGGGTATTTCTTTTATATTTCTTCCTCCACTTCCCAGGTTGCCTCTTCTATGCCGTGATTTCTCCATAAAACTTTCACCAAAGGAATATTTTTATTTCTCAGCTCCTTAACCTTTCGGTCGAGTATTTGTACAGGTTTCTCCTCATAGGTTAGGGCTTCATCTACCTCAATCTCTTCTGGTCGTAAGATGTGGGTTGGATCAGGATGGTACTTTTTGAGCATTGAAACATGGAAAACGTCGTGGATCCTGGCTAAACTTGGAGGTAACTCGAGACGGTACGCCACTTTTCCAATTCTTTGGAGGACTTTAAAGGGTCCTACAAATCTAGGTTGAAGTTTCTTCCCTCTACCCGCCGTGATACTTCGCAATGGGGTGACCTTAAGAAACACACGGTCCCTAACTTCAAACTCCAAATCTTTCCTTCGGTTGTCTGCGTAGCTCTTTTGTTGGCTTTGGGCAGTTTGGAGTCTTTGGCGTATTAGTTTAACCTTTTCTCTTGCATCCTCCATCCATGGAATGATTGTTGGATCTAAGACTTTCCTTTCTCATACTTCATCCCAATAAACTGGTGAACGGCACTTACGGCCATAAAGAGCTTCGTACGGTGCCATTTGGATTGAAGAGCGGTAACTATTGTTGTAGGCAAACTCTACTAACGTCATGTGTTGACCCCAATTACCCCCGAAATCCAACATACAGGTTCGTAACATGTCTTCAAGGGTCTGAATGGTTCGCTCAGATTGTCCATCGGTTTGGGGATGGTAAGTGGTACTTTGGTTGAGTTTGGTTCCCAAGGTTTCCTGAAATTTCTGCCAAAACCTAGACACGAAACGTGGATCCCTATCCGAGACTATACTCACAGGAATCCCGTGCAGTCTCACAATTTCACTCATATACAGTTGAGCCAATTTCTCCAGAGTGTATTTCATGTTTATGGGTAAGAAATGGGCCGATTTAGAGAGTCTATCCACGACCACCCATACGGCATCATATCCTTTTTGGGTTCTTGGCAAACCAGAAACGAAATCCATCGTGATGTTTTCCCACTTCCATTCAGGTATTTCTAAGGGTTGCAACAAACCAGAGGGATTTTGGTGCTCCGCTTTTACTTGCTGGCAGACTAGGCAGGTTTGCACGTACTGGGCTATTTCCCTTTTCATTTTATTCCACCAATACAATTTCCGCAATTCCTGATACATCTTATTACTACCCGGATGAATCGTATATTTCGATCGATGGGCTTCCTCCAAAATCTCCCTTTTCAAGGTTTCGTCCTCTAGCACCACTATTCGATTCCGATATTTTAATACTCCCTCAGAGTTCGAATTAAGGTCAGGTAATTCTCCCTTCTCCACCTTGTCTCTCCACTTTTGGACCGTCGGATCCTCCTTTTGGGCCTCTTTGACTCGCTCTAGAATAGCAGAGGTTATTCGGATATTTCCTAAAATTACCCTTTGATGCTCCAATCTAGGGTTCCACTAACTCACTGCCTCTAACATCTCCCACTCTCTGACCATCAACCCAGCTATTTGAGCCTTTCGACTTAAGGCGTCAGCTACTACATTCGCCTTTCCCGGATGGTAGTTAATTGTACAGTCGTAATCTTCTAAGAATTCCATCCATCGTCTTTGCCTCATGTTCAACTATTTTTGGGAAAATAGGTACTTAAGGCTTTTGTGGTCAGAATAAACCTCAAAGGTCACCCCGTACAGGTAGTGTCTCCACTTTTTCAGGGCAAAGACAACTGCGGCCAACTCTAGGTCATGGGTCCGGTAATTTTGCTCATGAGGTTTCAGTTTTCTAGAGGCAAAGGAAATCACATTCTTATTCTGCATCAATACACACCCTAAGCCTTCCCCGGAAGCATCGGTATACACGGAAAAACTGTATTTTCCATTAGGTAGGGCTAGAATAGGGGCTACGGTTAACTTTCGTTTCAACTCCTGGAAACTACCCTCACACTTAGCATCCCATAGAAAACGCCAATTCTTTTTCGTCAAATTGGTTAAAGGGCTAGCAAGTTTCGAAAAATCTTTAATGAACCTCCGATAATATCCGGCTAATCCTAGAAAACTACGAACTTCAGTAGGAGTTTCGGGTCGTTTCCACTCAGTTACCGCCTCTACTTTCGCCGGGTCTACGGTAATGCCCTCCTTCGAAATCACATGCCCTAGAAACGAGATTTTCTCCAGCCAAAATTCACACTTACTAAATTTGTTATACAACTGGTGATCTCTTAAGGTTTGTAGGACCAACTTCAAGTGTTGCTCATGCTCCTCTCGGGATTTAGAGTAGACCAAAATGTCATCAATAAAAACGACGACAAATCGGTCCAAGAAGGGTTTGAAAACTCTATGCATCAGGTCCATAAAGGCAGCAGGGGCATTGGTCAAACCGAAGGGCATAACGGCAAATTCGAAATGACCATACCGAGAATTGAAGGCAGTTTTGGGTACATCCTCCCTCCTAATCAACAATTGGTAGTATCCCTGACGGAGGTCTAACTTTGAAAAGACTACCGCTCCCTGAAGTTGGTCAAATAACTCATCAATATGGGGCAGTGGGTATTTGTTCTTAATGGTTATATTGTTCAATCCCCGATAATCTATACACAACCTCAATGTCCCATCCTTTTTCTTCACAAACAGCACAGGGGCTCCCCATGGGGACCCACTCTCTCGGATAAACCCTCGCTCTAATAAATCCTGCAACTGTAACTTCAGTTCCTTAAGCTCGGCAGGTGCCATTCGATAGGGGGTTTTAGAGATAGGTGACGTTCCTGGTATCAAGTCGATCTTAAACTCTATCTCTCTTTCCGGTGGTAGGGTTACTAGTTCGTCTGGGAACACATCTGGGTATTTACTTACAATAGGTACATCCACTACTTTCAACTTATCAACAGGAGTGTTTATAAGAAAAGCTAGAAACCCTTGCGCTCCTCTACTCAGCAATTTCCTAGCTCTAATGCCCGAAATCAATGCAGATGAGGCAAGACTACCCCTCACATCTAGCCTCAAAGTAGCTTCCCCAGGTATACGAAATTCTACTATCTTCCTCTTACAATCAAGTTGGGCATCGTACTTAGTTAACCAGTCCATACCTAGTATGACATCGTACCCCTTAATAGCTAAGTTTACCAAGTTTCCCAGTAATTTTCTCTCTCCTACCCAAATCTCACAATTTACGTACATCGTGCTACTAATCAACCGTTGGTTCCCCGTAGGAGTACTAACTTCCAAGTCATAAGGTAAACTAACAGGTTTTATATCAATGCCGTACATAAAATCGGGGTTAACAAAGGATTGGGTAGCACCAGGGTCAATCAAAATCCTAGCTAGACGATGGAAAACAGGGATGGTACCTTCTACGACTCCAGACGGCTCAGGGAGTTGGCGTTGCTCAAGAGAGTACACTCGAGCGAGCACTTTCGGTTTCGACCCTCTACTTTAGATTGGCCGGAGTTGGCTCTCGAAGACTGTGGGGTCGCTCTCGAGTCACGAGGTAGCACTGGACAAGTGGCTATCTGATGCTCCGCGTTTCCACAGCGCAGGCATTTCCTCTCCTTCCTCCAGCAATTGTCCTCCGTATGGTTTGGTTTCCCAAAGAATCCACAAGGTCCTCGGGAAACGGAAGCTGAACTCCCTTGCGAGGCACTCTTCTGCTGGCCTCGTCCAAACGAACCACCCCTCGATTGCATCCCTCTCGACATTCCCGTGAACCTCCCTCCACCGGACCCTCGTCCAGACTTAGGAGGGTTACTCCGTTCACCCTGACTAGAGCTACTTCCAGGGAATCCCCGCTTTCTCACCTGGAAGTTTCTGACTTGAAGCCTAGTATTCTCTATCCTTAGTGCCTTTTCCACCGCTTCACTAAAGGTAGTGATCTGGGCAACCGCCAGATCCTTCTGAATTTCTACGTTCAGCCCCTGGGTGAATCGCCGAATCCTCCTTTGCTCCGTCACTATATGTTCAGGGGCGAACTTCGATAGTCGAGTAAACTGGCTCTCGTACTCGGCCACCGTTTGCGTGCCTTGGCGCAATCTAAGAAACTCATCCTCCTTCTTCTCCTGGACCAAAGGCGGGAAGTATTTCGCGTTGAACTCTCTCATAAAGTTTGCCCATGTCCGCGGCATTTGCTCTCTTTCCCATTTTGTTCGTATAACGTTCCACCAGGAACGGGCAGCTCCTTCTAATTGAAAGACGGCAAAAGTGACCTGTCTTTCCTTAGAGTAGTGCAAGGCTGCAAAAATATCTACCATTTTCTCCAGCCACCGTTCGGCCACGTCCGGATCAGGTCCTCCCAAGAATTTCGGAGGGGAGAACTTTTGGAATCTTTCGAGGGCTCGATCCTCGCTCTCAACATGCTCGCTAGGGTTCCCAGGGTTATGGACAGGGTGCTGGCCCTGAGGTTATACTACGTGAGCCAATAAGTCGGTCATTCTTTGAATCACGGCGGCCACTTGAACGTTCGGGTCAACCCTAGGTTCAGAATTAAGCTCAGGTGTGGGTTCCCGATTACCCCTATCAGTTGAAGGTTGCCTACTACCGCGACCACGGCCTCGGCCACTACGAGTACCTTCCATGTCTTAAGTTCACAATCTAGGGCCGAAACACAAGTACGGTATCAAAATACGAAATAAAAGTAAGCAAGTAACAAGAATTAAACACTGAACAAGAATATCAAGGCAATTAACACATAAGCATATTACACAAGTTGTACAGTAGCAGTCAGTCAAATATATACAAACAATCCCATGAAAGTATCGGGGTCAATCAAAAATACATACACAAAGTTAGGTCAAAAACAAAAGTAGCTAACGAGTAGCTTTCCCCTAGCTAGTCCCCGCATAGGATCAAAACGCGGCTCAAAGGAGTCCTAGCCTAGTTCCCTACGGAGCACACAGACTCTCCCCCGTGACTAGAGCTAGGCGTGCTCCCTTCATCAGGTGTACTATCGCTAGACGTCTCCGCTTGCACATTCGCGCCGATCACACCTTGGATGAGCGCCTCACACTCGTTAATGATGCCGCCCGACCGATCTCGTACTACCCTAGTCACTCTCGTAAGGCGTTCGGTAGCTACATGTAACTGCCCTCTAAGAGCGTCGGTTCGCTCTTGCTCCTCAACCACGTCTCCTTCAAGCTCACGGATCCGATCCGCTTGCATACGCATGATGCCTCTCAGCATAACCATCTCAGTATGGTCCCTAGCGGTGGCTCGCCTAAGCCTCTTACGCTCGTCAAGAACGGCTATGACTACTCGATCTATATACGAGTAGTTCTGGCATCGGGTACAGCGGCGAGTCCGACTAGCGGCACTCCAACGACGAATGGGTCCTCCAGGTCTCTCCTGGTAGTCCACAACGCGAAAGCGTCTCTGCGGCGGCACACCTCCGCCCTCGGGATCGATCCAGCCATAACCTACAAGAACGAGGCAAGATTCAAACCTTAGACGAGGAAATCTTACTTAAGGGTGCCCTAACACGATTCTTAAAGGTACTAAAACAAATTTCTAACTTGCCCAAGTTATTTCTAACCTAGGCACTGATACCACCTGTGACAGCCCCACCTCCCCCTAGGGCGTACCCTAAGGTTTAGCGAACTGCCTGCCCAGCTCTCGCTAGGACTACTAACGGTCACATACACGCAATTATAAACGTTTCGGGAGGTAATACCAACAAGTAAGGGGTAACAATAAGCGCGCAAAACGAAAACGAAAAAACGGAACGGACGTGAACAGTACCTGCCACGTCACAATCCGCCCGGAATCTGGCCGGATTCTTGGCCGGATTGGAGGCAGTGACAACTCAAATTTTTTTCCAAAATCACCCCAAATCCGGCCGCATATCCGGCCAAGATCTAGCGGATACCTGGCCGGATTCCGATGAACAGTGTCCGGCCAAAAATTTTCTTTTTCCGCGTTTGCCGTCCGAACGCGCCCCAAACACGACTAAACTTTAATCAACATAAACAAGTACATTTCCAATAAAGTACATCACATATACATGAGAAAATATGTACACATAACCCATTCTAGGGTTCTCAATTCAAAACAAATGTCCAAGTCCCCACATTAGGGTTTCTAAAGTCGAGGAGCTATACCAAAGTACAAAAGAATGTCTAACTAACTCTACTCGCTTCACAAAAGTTTGATTTTCCAAAAACATGCCCTGTAAGGAAAACAAAAGGAACGAGTGTGAGCTTTCGCCCAATGAGGTACTAAAATCATGCATTCAAAGCGCACGAAGGTAGCCATGCTCAAATACACACAACTAGTACACATATGAGAAACACCAAACCCATTTCAAAAAGTGAAAGGATACGGGTGGCTCTCGGGAGCCAATTTCCCCTTGCAACACTTGATCACCTTCGGTTGACCCTCCGTCAACGTTCAACGGACAAGTACGACCGTAGATCACCGCTTTACTCCCAATACCTTCCACCATACATTCCCCTACCAGGCCCGAACACCTCACAGTAATCAGGGGTAATACTCGAGTATACCACAAAGTCGAGGAGCAACCACTCCACTCGACACACAGTAACCTCGTGGTTTGTTATCTAATCGACCGGCCCTTACCGGCTCGACCGATGAACGGCCATTGAGGATTGAGCTCAGTTATCACAGTAGGGTCGTAGGGTACATGCCCATGCACATAAGAGAACGAGAGCGATCAAGTACACTCACCGCCTCGAGCACAGAAATCGCAGTTATCCAATTCAATGAATCAAGTACACAACCAATTAAACACAATTCATGCATAGTACACTCACCACTTAAGTAAGTAAATCACAAGTTTTCGCCCAACGGGTGTCCGGAATCACCGGCTCGACCTACAAGAAACAAGAAACTACAGTTGAGACTCGAACACGAGTCAAATGTCTCTTAAGCGAACTACTAAAGCAAAATGCAATATAGCTCAAAAATGGAAAGTACTTTGATTTTAAGGCCAATGGTGTAACCAACCCCAAAACCTCACATTTTTACTCAATCCACAACCTAAACGCACGAAACCCTAATTTTCTCGACACTTCGGACAGCATTTCCCCTAAAAATTCAGCTTTTTCCATCCTACAATCAAACATCAATTTATATCCAATCCAATCACAATTGCTACAATTCAACCTTAAACCAATCAATGACTTTCATTAGGGCCCACAATACCCCTTATTCACAACCAATTGCAAGATTACTAACCAATTATAGAAAAGCCCCAAATTCAAAACCCTAAAACTGAAATTTTTGTCCAAAACTGAAATTTTCCGCAATTAACCGCAATTCATATACAAGAGCTCCAATTGGCTCAATACTAAACCTTCAATCCAAGGCTAACTAACATTCATGATATAAAACAGAAAATTCCCCAAAAATCAGAAATTTACTCAACTTCCAAATAAACCGTCAAATCCTTCATAAATCAAGCTATTAAGCCACCATAGGCCACTAATTTAACATTAATAGGAACAAAAGTGAAGTTTCCAAGCAAATACCTCAACCTCTCAAGAAAGTTTGTAGCTTAAGTGCTTAATCACCAAATAGCTCCACCAATCACCTCTAACCTCCTTAGCAAGTGGTTTTTATGGAGTAATTTGAGATTCAATGTGGTGGGTTTGCAAGATTGAGCAAGAAATGGAACCAAAATGGAAGCTTTTCTCTCTTCTTTTCTCTCCTTGTGGGAGTTCGGCCAAGGGAAGGGAAATAAGAGTGATTTTTGGTCAAAATTGCTATTTAGTAAAGGTGAAGAAAGTTAGGCAAGTTCCAACAAATCACATCACGACACGTGGCACCTTTAAGTTTCATTCCTATTCTCTTACTTACCAAGATTAATCCATCTAGGTAACCTCTAATCACCTCCTAACACTTAGTAATTAAATCCCTTTACGCAAAATTTAACCTAATTGGCCGAATTTCTCTCACTTAACGCACTAGCGGTTCCCACGTCCACCATTCACTCCGAAAATCTCGTAAATTGACTTATACTAGAAAATATTTTTAAAACCTTATTTACTCATAAAATGTCCAGAAAAGTTATAAAATAAAGAAAATGTGGAAAATGGGTGCAAATAAATAAATTAAAAGCCTAGAAATAAAGAAAATTTACGGGTTCTCAAAAATCAGCCCTTGCTCAAAACATGAAAGTTGAGGTATTTGAGTTAGCTAACGACTAGTAACATTTCAGCTCAATCGGAGCACCGAAACTTGTGAAATGACCGAAATACCCTGACTGCCACAAGCTGCAATTCGTAAACAGTTTTGTGAATTCACCAGTTTGGGCTGCATTTTTCACCCTGATTCGTATCCAATTAGCTTTTGACCAAAACACAAAACTTGTAGCCCTATATATTAGCTTTTCCAAAGCCTCTAAAAACACCCCAAACGGAGTTGTGTAGCCTGAGTTATTGCCGGTTAAAGTCATTGCTGACAACCAGACTGATCATAAACTTTTGGATCTGTGATTGTGCAAATTCGACTTAGATAAACTATAAATTAGGTTATGTGGCCTTCATAAAAGTTGTTCCCCTCTGTCTTAGCTTCGAAATGGTAACAGGTTCACCCCGATTCGATAACCATAATTCCGGGTTATGACTAAAAATGCTACGAGATGCCAAATCTTGCCGTTTAGTTTTTTCTTCAAAACTGATTTTACTGGTACTTTTGCACTTCTGTTGTACTTGGATGATTTTGGAGCCTATGGAAGGGCTATTGTAGTAACCTTACTTGTGTGTATTGTGGGGCTGAATTAAGGAAAATAAGGAAGCCATAAATGGCTGGAAACTTGGTAAACACAAAGGGCATGCTGCCCCAATTTTCTAGGCCGCTTGGGTTCCTTCAAGTTTGAGTTGATTCTTAGTAGATTGAACGGCTTTTAGGTCATTCAAGCCGGTAGGTCCTCCTGTTACATTTTCGTTCTGAAATCACGCTTTTGCAACTTGCATTCATAGTTCATTTGGATAGGCATACGACTTGTAGTCGAGCCTCACTTGTGCTTTTTGTTTACTAGAAATTTGGGATGTGAAAACCCAATTGTTTACTTGGTTATTTTAGGGTTTTTGGGCGATTAAAGTCATTTTGGGGAAAACTTTGAAGTATCTGCACTTGAATTGGTGAGTGTACCACTCCCCTCCTTTGTTGCTTAACTTGGTTTCTGTTCATCGCAATCTGTAATTGAAATGACTATGCTATCTGTTTATTCCGTTGAGACAAGGGTGTACTTTATCACCTTTGTTCTCTTGTCAGTATGCCTATTTACTGTGAAAAATTTTTGATATTGTTATCTGTGCTTAATCTATTGCCATTTGGACATTGCATCCAACGACCTTTCGGTTACCTCTGAGCTCAAAATCCTGTGGCTAGTTATTCGAATCGAGCCGGTAAAGGCCTGGTCGATTAGATAACGAACCACAGTAGTCTGTTTCATGACGAAATCTTTGGGATATCTGAGACCTCCTTGGTTCTATCGACAGTAGTACCCTGCGAGTATTACCACCCTCTGTTCGTTGAGGTGTTCGGGCCCGGTAACGGGGGAATGGTACGGTCCGGAAGGTACTGGGCATGTAAAGTGGGGGGTCTACCGGTCATATTTCTTTCTTTAAACGTTGACCGGAGGGTCCAGACCGGATGCGATCAAGAACTGAAAGGGGAATTTGGCTCCTGAGAGCCACCTGTATCCTTTCCATTTGAAGTGTTTACTCATTTTCTTATCTGATGTGTATAACTGTATGATTGGAAAGTGAAATGCCATGTTTCATGACTACTTGTACTTTTGGTACCTCATTGAGCGTAAGCTCACCCCGTTCCGCCCCTTTTGTTTTCCTTACAGGGAACAACTCTTTTGAACCATGATTTTGAAGAAAGAGTAGAGCTAGTGATATACATCTCCTTTTGGTTATGCTCCTCTGTACAAGAAAACCCTAATTATATTTGGAGCAAGTATTTCCTTTGACTTGTAAAGTTCCAACGTATGTATAT
Organism: Coffea humblotiana; assembly: GCA_023065735.1. Lineage (NCBI taxonomy): Eukaryota > Viridiplantae > Streptophyta > Magnoliopsida > Gentianales > Rubiaceae > Coffea > Coffea humblotiana. The sequence goes on along the minus strand of CM041209.1, from coordinate 39,829,798 downwards.
AAGTAAGTATACATGTTTTCTTCGTGTATTTGTTGATGAATGTATACCCTCGTGTTCTTGGTTTGGTAAGTTTCAATTGTTGGTTTTCTTTGGGTTCGATCGCGCGTGAATCTAGGGTTTGTGTGATTCGACTCCGTAGTCCCGGCGAGAGTTGGGCAGGCAGTCCGCCAAACCCTTTGGTTCGCCTTAGGGAGAGGTGGGGCTGTCACAATTGGTATCAGAGCAGTTTCGCGTGGTCTCTGCGCGAAGTGAGCCTGGGTCAAGTGGTGTTATGGTCCTGATTTTGTGAATGTGTTTAAAGGATTAAGTGCTCTTCTTGGGCGTAAGCTATGAACCGTGTATGTTATAAGTGTAAAGATCTTTATCACGGAACTTGAGGAAGATAGGTACGTAGGTCGGGTAGGAATCTTTAATATGGATGATTTACTCTTGGGACCGGCCGGCTCGAGTTGTGAATTGTCTTATTTGGAATTCTTGTACCCGGCTACTAAATGGATGCGAGCCTAGGTTAGAAATGACTTGGGCGAACTAGAAATTGGACTCCACGGAACTTTCTGCGATGTGTTAGGATATCACTGAGGATGATTAACCCTGTCTATATAACATTGTGTTTCTCGTAGATTGTAGACGGAGCCCTATAGGGGAAAAAGTTTTCGTTCGCTGCTTTTGTACTTTTGTCTCGTTTGTCTATAGTACTTTTGGATGACCCTGCTACCTTCATGGACCTCTTTTGTTTGTACCTAACTGACTACTACTGTGTGACTTGTTCGGTACAGTTGTGTATATATATATATGCTTTTGATCTGTGTGTACTTTTGTTACTTGTTATGTTATGACCTTTAATGTTATATTCACGCTTCGACCCTACATTTGTTAGACTTATGGAGAGTACTTGTAGTGGAAGAGGTCGTGGACGGGCGTAAGCAACCCTTGAATGAAAGGTAACTGGGAACCAAGACCTGAACCAAATCCTGAACCTAGGGTCGATCCAAATGCTCAAGTAGCTGCTGCTATCCAGCGTATGACCGATCTGCTAGCCCATGTAGTGGAACACCAAGGCCAAAACCCTAATCCTCAACCTGGAAACCCTGGTAACCATAGAGGGCGAGGATAGAGCCCTTGAAAGATTTCAGAAATTTTCCCACCAAAATTCCTTGGAGGGCCAGACCCTGACGTGGCCGAGAGGTGGTTGGAGAAGATGATCGATATTTTTGCCGCGTTACATTATACTGAGGAAAGGCAAGTGACCTTCGCTGTTTTCCAACTGGAGGGAGCAGCCCGATCTTGGTGGAATATCATAAGACTGAAATGGGAAAGAGAACAGACCCCAAGGACATGGGCAAACTTCATGAGGGAATTCAACACCAAGTTTTTCCCTCCCCTAATCCAAGAAAGGAAGGAAGATGAATTCATTCGGCTTCGCCAAGGAACTCAGACCGTAGCCGAGTATGAGAGTCAGTTTACTCGGTTATCTAAGTTTCCCGAATTGATTGTAACTGAACAAAGACGGATAAGGCGTTTTGTCCAGGGATTAAACGTTGAGATTCAGAAGGACCTGGCCGTAGCCCAACTTAGTTCCTTTAGTGATACGGTGGAGAAGGCTCAGCGAGTTGAAAATGCGAGATCACAGGTTAGAAACTTCCAAGCTAAGAAAAGGGATTTCCTGGAAGTAATTCGGAACAAGAGAATAAGAGTACACCTCCTAAGATTGGAAGGGGAAATGGGGAAGTACGACTACCAGAGGTGTCCAGAGGTGCCTCACAGGGAGGATCGGTTTCTGCTACTCGTGGTCCCTGTGGATATTGCGGAGGGCCAAATCACACGGAGGCGAATTGTTGGAAGAAAGAGGGAAAATGCCTGCGCTGTGGAAGCACCGATCATCGGATTGCTAACTGCCCAGCACGACTGCGCCAAGGGAAAGGGACCCAACAACCAAATAAGACTAACCCTGGACAATCAGAGGGGGAAAGGACTAAAATGAAAGTACCGGCTCAGGTGTATTGCCTAGAGCCACATCAGGTCCCTGACTCGGCTGAGGACGTAGAAGGTACGATCCGTTGGTTACCTTAGATTTTGATAGATCTCGTTGATAAGAAAATTTCGAGGACGAAATTCTTTAAGGGGGAGAGAGTGTGAGAACTCGAGGAAGAAAAATCCGGTTTTAGGGTTTTACCGATTTTCGTGCACACGTTTTCTATATTTTCTTTATTATATTTATTTTACATATATTTTACAAGTAAATATAGTTTTTAAGTCATTTTCTAGTATAAGTGAGTTCACGAGAAATTTGGAGCGAATAGCGGATGTGGGACCCGCTAGTGCGTTAAGTGAGAGAAATTCGGCCAATTAGGTTAAGTTTTGCAGAAAGGCATTAAATTACTGAGTGCTAAGAGATAATTAGAGGTTGGTTAGATATTTGATCATTAGTGAGCTAAAGGATAAGAAAGAAATCCAAAAAGTGCCACGTGTCGCGTTCTTATTGGGCCAAGTTTGCCTAACTTTTCCTTAACTTTACCAAAAGCTAATTTTGACCAAAATCATCTTCATTTCTTACCTATTGTGGCCGAAATTCTTGAGAGAAAAAGGAGAGAGTGAGCTTCAACTTCTCTTTCAATTTCTTGTCCAAAATTCGAAATCCAACCGATAAAATTCCGAAAACCTCCGTAGAAATAGCTTATTAAGGAAGATTCAAGGTGCTTGTGGAGTTATTTTGCAAAGGAGAGCTCTAAGTTGCTACCTTTCTTGAAGATTGAGGTATTTTGCTTAGAACTTCATTTTTGTCCATAATAATGGTGAATTAGTGGCTTATATCGGTTAAGGAGCTTGTTTTATGGATGATTTTGTGGATTAAAGTGAAGTTTGGTGAATTTATTATTTTCTTGGGAATTTTTCTGATTGCATATGATAATCATAGTTGGCTTGGATTGATGGCTTAATATGGTGTAATTTGGAGTTATTATACGTTAATTGTGGTGAATTGCGGAAAATTCCACTTAGGGTTTCTATATGGTAGTAATCTGCCCTGTTTTTGCACTGTATGTTCGACCTTGAGAGAGACCGAATCAGCCCTTGCTCAAAACATGAAAGTTGTAGGTATTTGAGTTAGCTAACACTGGTAAAATTTCACTCAATCGGAGCACCGAAACTTGTGGAATGACCGAAATACCCTGACTGCCACAAGCTGCAATTCGTAAACAGTTTTGTGAATTCACCAGTTTGGGCTGCATTTTCACCCTGATTCGTATCCAATTAGCTTTTGGCCAAAACACAAAACTTGTAGCCCTATATTTTAGCTTTCCAAAGCCTCTGAAAACACCCCAAACGGAGTTGTGTAGCCTGAGTTATTGCCGGTTAAAGTCAGTGCTGACAACCAGACTGATCATAAACTTTTGGATCTGTGATTGGCAAATTCGACTTAGATAAACTATAAATTAGGTTAAGTGGCCTTCATAAAAGTTGTTCCCCTCTGTCTTAGCTTCGAAATGGTACAAGGTTCACCCCGATTCGATAACCATAGCTCCGGTTATGACTAAAATCTACGAGATGCCAAATCTGCCGTTTAGTTTTTTCTTCAAAACTGATTTTCAATGGTACTTTTGCACTTGTGTTGTACTTGGATGATTTTGGAGCCTATGGAAGGGCTATTGTGGTAACCTTACTTGTGTGTATTGTGGGGCTGAATTAAGGAAAATAAGGAAGCCATAAATGGCTGGAAACTTGGTAAACACAAAGGGCATGCTGCCCAATTTTCTAGGCCGCTTGGTTCCTTCAAGTTTGAGTTGATTCTTAGTAGATGAACTTTTAGGTCATTCAAGCCCCTAGGTCCTCCTGTTACCTTTTCGTTCGAAATCACGCTTTTGCAACCTTGCATTCATAGTTCATTTGGATAGGCATACGACTTGTAGTCGAGCCTCACTTGTGCTTTTTGTTTACTAGAATTTGGGATGTGAAAACCTCAATTGTTTACCTTGGTTATTTTAGGGTTTCTGGGCGATTAAAGTCATTTTGGGGAAAACTTTTGAAGTATCTGCACTTGAATTGGTGAGTGTACCACTCCCCTCCTTTGTTGCTTAACTTGGTTTCTGTTCATGCAATCTGTAATTTGAATGACTATGCTATCTGTTTATTCCGTTGAGACAAGGGTGTACTTTATCACCTTTGTTCTCTTGTCAGTATGCCTATTTACTGTGGAAAATTTTGAATCTGTTATCTGTGCTTAATCTATTGCCGTTTGGACATTGCATCCAACGACCTTTCTGTTACCTCTGAGCTCAAATCCTGTGGCTAGTTATTCGAGTCGAGCCGGTAAAGGCCTGGTCGATTAGATAATGAACCACAGTAGTCTGTTTCTGAGAAATCTTTGGGTATTGAGACTCTGGATTTTCGGTATACTCGAGTATTACCACCCTCTGTTCGGTTGAGGTGTTCGGGCCCGGTAAGGGGAATGTACGGTGGAAGGTACTGGGAGTAAAGTGGGGTCTACGGTCATATTTCTTTCTTTAAACGTTGACGGAGGGTCAACGGGATGCGATCAAGAACTGAAAGGGGAATTTGGCTCCTGAGAGCCACCTGTATCCTTTCCATTTGAAGTGTTTACTCATTTTCTTATCTGATGTGTATAACTGCATGATTGGAAAGTGAAATGCCATGTTTCATGACTACTTGTACTTTTGGTACCTCATTGAGCGTAAGCTCACCCCGTTCCGCCCCTTTTGTTTTCCTTACAGGGAACAACTCTTTTGAACCATGATTTTGAAGAAAGAGTAGAGCTAGTGATATACATCTCCTTTTGGTTATGCTCCTCTGTACAAGAAAACCCTAATTATATTTGGAGCAAGTATTTCCTTTGACTTGTAAATTTCCAACGTATGTATATAAGTAAGTATACATGTTTTCTTCGTGTATTTGTTGATGAATGTATACCCTCGTGTTCTTGGTTTGGTAAGTTTCAATTGTTGGTTTTCTTTGGGTTCGATCGCGCGTGAATCTAGGGTTTGTGTGATTCGACTCCTTAGTCCCGGCGAGAGTTGGGCAGGCAGTCCGCCAAACCTTTGGTTCACCTTAGGGAGAGGTGGGGCTGTCACAAGGAACCCTTCCTTCTCCAACCGGTCAGCCATGGAAGTTGAAATCAGTCCATATTTTTCCTTTAGCCATCCCAAATCTTCATCCTCTAATAATTTGCCACCTTAAACCACATATCAAGTATTAGATCCTAGCTCCAAAAGAGGTTTAAAACATGTAAAAGCTTCATTAACAACCATGAACAAGGTGCAACATTTCATCAAACACTTGGTAGGGCATAACATTTCATCAAACACTTGGTAGGCATTACCAAACGGCAGATTTGACATCCCATAGCATTTAGTCATAAACTGGAGTTATGTTTATTGGAATTAGGGCAAAACTTATGCCGTTTCGAAGCTAAGACAGAGCTCTACAATTCTTATGAAGACCCTCAATCCAGTTCTTCCACCTAACCTAGTCAAATTTAACCCAAACAGCTCCAGATTTTCCAGTTCGAAGCTCACTGGGAAATTTAACTGGCAGTCCTGTTTATTCAATCATATCTCAGCGCACACAACTCCGATTCAGATGATTCAAATCCATTTGAAAGCTAAGATACAGGTCTATAATTTCTTAGAAGACATCAAAAAGCTAAATCAGTCGTCTTCCTGGTCAAAAGGATCAATTACAGAGACACAATATCAGTTCGGACAGAAACAGGGGCAGCAGGGGTAAACTTAGTCATTTCACAGCTTATCCTGCTCCTGATTGAGCTGAAAATTTACAGGTTATATCTACACTCAATTCTCTACAACGTCTCATGTTTTTGTGAAAAAGCTAGTTTGGCCGTTATCATGGTCGAACATCCAGTTGAAGTAGGTACAAAAACTGGAATCAAGGCTGGGAAAAATTCAACTTACTTAACTATGACAAAGTGATGATAAATCTTCAATTTCTTCAAGTTTACAACCATCATAATCCATCAACCAACATCACTTTAAAGAAACACTTACCTCTCTTGTAGGAAGTTTGAACCACCAAATCAACCCACCAAATGAAGACTTCAAGCTTGCATCAAACCCTAAGGTTGGAAGGAAATTTCTCACTATCTCCCAATCTTTCTCTTTGACTTGTTTGGCTCTTGATTACTTAGGGTTAGAAAGCAAGAAATTGGAGCTCTCTCTCTTCTCTTTTGGAGCTATAAGGTTCAGCCAACAAGAAGAAAATAAAAGGGCCAAGATGGTTTAAATTATTAGTTAACCTTTGGTCAACAAAATACTTGGCTAGAGTTTTGCCACATAGCCCACTTCTTGCCCACTACTTCTCTTAATCTTTTGACTAATGATAATTCAACCCTTCCAAATGCACTAATACTTATTTAACACCCCTAACCTTTCACATAAAGTTCCTACCACAAATAAAGGTCATTTAAAACATGTAAGGGGTGAATTATTTGAAATCAACTCAAGCAATTGTCTTACTTCCAGTCAAAAGAAATGAAATGCAATGTATGTTAAATTGTTGTAACACATGGGAAATGTAATACAAGGGCATGTATGAGGTGATTTAAATCATAGGGCAAGGCAAGTAATTTGGGGAGATTGGATTTTTAAAGTGAGGGTTCTCACAAGGTACCTCCCACCCGAATAGGGTGTGGTACATGCTGCCGCTTAGTGCTCACGAGTTAAAAAGCATGTTCAAGTACAAGTGCAAGTCACACAAATTCATATAACAAGTAGTGAGTACTCAAGAGGGAGAGGACGAGACCGATAAAGTACACTCTCGCCTCAGCAAGTTTACAAATCACAAGAATCACCATAGCACTTGTACAAGTATCATTTCACTCAAAGTAACATGAAGCATGCACTTGACACTCACCAAAGTCAAGAGCAAAACAAGAGCAAAAGCAAGAGGTCAAACGAACTCCTCGGTGTCCACGTGATCACCTGAGATATGCACAATTACGATTACCTAGATATTCGACTAAGGCTAATAAGAAAAAAAAAACCCCTTGCTACCCACACTCAAGAGCCTCAAGCTCAAGTCCTCTTAAAAGAGAAACTTTCTCACTTAATAACTAAAATAATATTCAAGGAGGACTTAAAAGTTCTATTTTCGAGTCAAGATGTGGCAACACTTCATTTTTGGCATGAAAATCAAGGAAAGGAAAAAAATGTTTTCATATTTTAAAACTTCTAATCCTATGCCCAAGTTTTAGAATATAAGTGAGCGTTCACGTTTCTAAACTTACGAAGTCAAAATCCATCAAAAGCGTCACTTATTTCATAGTAAATATTGGAGCTAAAAGTTCCAAGCTTCAAATATGAAACTAGTGAAATTCCTCAAAATTACTCTAGCTAAAAACCTCAATTTATAGTTCATTTTCACGGAAAACCAAGGGCATAAGACTAGGAGGTTAAAAAAATCTTATTTCGGAGCCAAAGGAAACAACTAGTTTCGCTTGAAGCTTGGCCAACTTCCAAACAATCAAGCTTTCCGATCCAAGTCAAGAGAAATCTCATGTAATCGATGAAATCCATTTATCAAGTATGAAATGAGGTGAAAATAATCAAAAAGATTAGGCTTGAAACCAGAAATGTCTCCAAGCCACTTTTGAGCTTTTGTCACTTTATAAGGAGAATTTCAGTTTTTGTAATGTTATTTGAAAAATCATAACTTGAGTTCCATAAGTCCAAAAATCGCAAATCTTATACCGTTGGAAGATAGAGTCAATGAACTAAAACTCTCTAGAAGACACTTCTACCAGATTCAAATAAAAAACCAGTCAAATTTTAGTTCCAATTGCTGCTTCAATAAAAACAGGGCAAAACAGTCTTGAATTTCAGTGAACTTTGAAAATTCATCAAAATTCATCAAAATTCATAGGAATCGGACTAGCCCCTGAAATTTATACCACTGAAAGAACTTCCAGTCTAGTTTCAAATGCAATAAACGGAACTCAATTTAGGTTTTCCTACATCAAGATACAACAGTTTTTCGAAAACTGATTTTTAAACCTGAAACACGAAAATTCTAGCAAACCTACTTGTGAAACCTTTCTCTTTTCCTTTCGTTTAAAGCCATATTAATTGCTCCGATCAAGGTGCATCTAAGGCCATCGTTTTAGCAAGATTTTAGCTCAAGAATAGGCTCCAAAAACTGAATTTTGCTGCTCAAACTTTCGGGCACAAGTATGGCCTCAAAACCAGAATTTTTCAGCTCCAAGTTTGGAGCTAAATTGGGGCTTTTAAAACCAGAAATTTTAGCACATGGTTTGAGTTAAAATGAAGCTCTAAAACCTGAAATTTTGTCCTCATAGTCTTGGCCAACAGGTGGCTTTAAAACCTGAAATTTTAGCTACAAAGAAGGTTACTAAAATCAGAAATTTTCAGCACCATTTTCGTCCAAGGACCGGGGCTCAAAACTGAAATTTTTAGCCTCAATATTCGGCCAACTAGTGACCTTGAAAAACTGAAATTTCTCTTGCATTTTTCGGTCAACAAGGAAGGTGCCAAAACTAAAATTTTTTCACCAAGATTCAAGCATTATAACTCACTTTTCATGCCACCAAAACAACCAACAAAGCAAGTCAACATTAACCAACAAACCCATAACCTTGCAAGCTAGTAAAGAGGTAAAATCAAGCCATCAAGCAAGCCAAGAATCCATACTACAACGCATGATCATCTAACCAAATCAAACATATCATCCCTCAAGGCATCTTCATAAGAGCAAGTCAAGAAAGCAACAAAATCCTCAAGACATACTACCTAATGTCAAGGTTCATAGAACCCTTCAACAACCCTAAGTGTTTCTGTGAAGACTTGCAAAATTACTTGTTTTAAATTCCTATTACTAGCTTATTTAAATATTTAATTGCCCCGTTTACTCCGCATATTTTATTTCAACCTTTTTAGACCTAATTACATGGAACTATGACTTGCTTATATTTTTAAAATGACTCGTTTCAAAATTTAATTTTTGAAAGATCGTTAAGCGAGAATAGTGAATACGCATTTGGAGACAATAAACGATTTGAGAGTACAGTGAACCTAGAGAGTGAGGATTTCGCGTTATCGCGCACAAGTTGGAAGTTCGCGTTTTCGCGCGCGCGACAAATTTGAGGATTCTAGAAATTGTTGATAGACTATTAAGAGTGAATAATATTAGTATTAAAGTAAGTGCATTAGAGGTATAATGCACAAGTGAAACTAACTCGAGAGGAAACGAGCACGAAACGCACGCGTGCGCGTACTAGTGAGAGTTGACTTTTGGAGCACTTTAGGACATACACTTAAGCTTCTCAAGGAAGCTTCATTTCAGCAAAACACTCCATCTCTCTTCACTCATAGCAGCCTGCAAAACTAAGGAGGAAGAAGACCAAAAGAACTCTTCACTTTCTTGCACCATTTCTTCACCAAATCCTCTCAAACTTTCACTACAACTTGCAAATAACTTGGAGATCATCTTGGACTAGGAAGAGGGCTTCATTCTCACGGTTTTTCCTTGGAGTTCAAAGGGCCAAAATTTCTGTTTTAGTCATCTAAGGAGGTAACACACGATCAACCGCTTGAATCTTGGTTTATATACGTTAGACTGCACTTATAAGCTTGTAGATGCATGTGGGTAGCTTTATATTGTTGGAAATCTTGTGAGTGGGCTCTATGAAATCCCACAAAGGACTTTGATGAGCTGATTTGATGATATTGGGTGTTATTTGTGTTGAATTAGTGTTTAATCTAGTGAATATAAGTTGTATTGTGGAAGAAAGTTCAAAGGAGGTGAAATGAAAAAAGGGACAGTTTTGCTCCTGGGTTTGCCGAGCCTCTCTAGTGCAATTTTTGTGGTCCAATTGACTTTATTTTGATGTAAATATGTTGTGTGGGTTGTGTAGAAAGTTTCCTCAAAATATTACTTGATTTGGATGGGTAAAAGTTGAGATTTCGGAATTTTACCAAAACTAGAAACGTAACCAGAGGCTCTCTGACAGTGATTTTGTTTCGACCATAACGCTTTGCTCCGGCATCAAAAATGAGTGCCGTTTCTGGAATTAGAAACTAGACACTTCCAGGTTTCCAACGGTATAAAATTCATTCCCTGATTCCACTTGAATGAAACCGTACCAGCCTTTCAAAGTCACCTGCCCTGTTTTTCGAATGAGTTGGAAAACCTGTTATGAGCTGCAACTTGATGCTCGAATATGAGCTAGTTGTGGGCAGAATTTTAAAACGATTCCTTCTGTGAAATTGTAGCTTTGTGAATATAGTTTTCAACACCATCAACCACACTCAATTCCAAGTTGAATTGAGTGAGTTATAGCCAAATTACAAAACTGTCTCAGTGTAAGAAAACCCTAATTCTGGGCTGTGTTATGAGTAATCCTGATTTGGGACTTGTTATTTCGAATTTCTTGGTATTAAACACCTATCAAATGTGATTTGAAGGTTTCTTAGACATTTTCTTCATAAATGAGCCATGTTTGAGAAAATTTCTTTGGCCAAATGTTTGAGAAAGGGGAAACAAAAGTGCATGGCAGATTTGCCTTGAAAATTTGGAAACTTTAGTGACTTTGTTAACTAGTTTTCCCGAATGAATTTTTATGTGAAATTTGACAGAAGAATAGCCCTTATATGGTAGGATGATTCTGCCAAATTTGGTGCCATTCTGAGTCTGTTTCGATGCCCAACTAAAGTCCCGAAGTTTCCAACGGTACCAAGTTTTCCAATTTTGGACCTACGGAGAGTGAGTTATGATTTTTCCAAATGTGCACCTCAAATCTGAAAATTTTTAAACTTGATGGGAATTGAGTTTTCGAGACTCTTCCCTATCCTTCGATACTACTTGACCATTGTGGACTTGTTTTCACGAAGGAAATTAGTTTTTCCTTGTGCGTTTAAATACCACCTTTTGAACCTTAAATTTGAGCAAGTTAAGACTCATTTTCATAAGATTCCTTTAGATTGTACAAGTGTGCAATCTTTCGTGATAATTGGGGTTTCTAAGTGGTGGTTCATTATTAATTGCTCAGGCCACTGAAGAGGACCTTCAAGAGGATCCCACGGTGGACGCCTGAACCCTCAAGTGGGCATTACTTTGTTTATTTGGTGAGTGTCAAGTGCCTGACTAATTGAAATTATGTGAATTTGCAAGTTATGTATAGCATGACTATAACTATTGAGTCGAGTGTGTATTTTATCGCACTCGTTCTCATTTGAAATAAATGGAATGAATTATATTAAATGATTGAATGAATGAAATGAATGGTTGAATGAAATTGAATGATTGAATGAATTCAATGGTATGCTATGGCTGCATACGTCGTTGGAGTGAATCTCCTCGACTCATAAGTGAACATGGGGACGCCCAACTCTTACTGGCCAACCTTGGACTCGAGCCAGCATGGGTTTGGTCGGGCTTCTTGGTGAACCATGAGAAACGTAAGCTTGACCTATTGAGAGGTCTTGCTTGGCATACTCGAAACAGTATCGCCCAAAACAAACGACAGGCGGTCCAGCACAGAGGTATGTAACGGTGATCGAGGACATGATAAGTGAAGTTCTATGACTTAAACCTACCCAATTGACGGAGTGTCAATTCGCGGAAGTTCTAGATTGAGCAAGTGGAAAATAGCTCCTGAGAGCTCCTATATTCTTGAATTGTTTCTGTTTACATATTCTTGCTCGAATTATTATTTTCTTGCATATTATAGTTATATTTGTTAAAAATGGATTGTTATTTCTTGGCCTCACGAGCGATTGCTCACCCGTAGATTTATTTTCCTTAACAGGAATGGATCTCAGGTGGAATTCAGAGAAACCCTTTTGATGTACTTTTGTAATAGGATTTTCAATAGAATTGACTAGTTAATCGTGGATGTCGTATATTTTGGAATTGATGTATCTTTAGGGAATCAATGTAAGAATTGAAAGATTGATATATTTTGGAACTCGTGGTGCAAGTTTTAATGTTATTTATGGAAGCGGCTTACCTTCCTTTACTTTATCTTGTCGTAATAGCTAGTATTGCAGTAAGCTTGAATGAGACTTGCTACCGAGTCCGGCGAGAGTTGGCGCAGGCGTCCCGCGGATACCTTTGGTTCGCCTTAGGGAGAAGTGGGGGCGTCACAGTTGGTATCAGAGTTTAGGCTTCAAATCTCTGTAATGTATCCTAGGCATAAAGTTTAGGAGTGCAGGACTATGGGAATGGTTTCGAAATTAAGTAATGAGAATCAGAGTGTTAGGTTAGAGAATTACTAGGGAGTTATACTAGAAATCTTACCCCTTAAGATTTGGGATGGGATGACTTAGTATTACTTTAAGCCGGATATTCGAGCGAGCTAGTGACTAAGTTCCTAACCCTAATTGTGATTGTTTTGCAGGGATGGAAAATGGAAATAGGACCCCTGCAGCTAATGGAAATGGCCATGCTAAATGGCCACGTAGAGTCTCCTAGGCCTATTTACTACTGAGCTCTTGGTGGAGGAGCTCGTGTGCGCTATTCGCCCCTTCACTAGATAACCCTCGATGTGCGTGTAGGTTGGCTTACGCCTACCCGAACCCATCTTAGTTTTAGTTTTGGACGACGAGAGTCGTTAGTTGGTGAACCTTAACCGAGATCTACAGGAGGAAGTGGATGAGCTGAGACAGATGGTTGGTGCTTAGGATGAGCGGATTGCTGAGTTTGAGGAGAGTGATTGCTGGCGAGGTGGCCACTGCTGAGGTCACTCGCGACGAGCTCCAGAGGACTAGGGCACGACTTACTAGGTTGAATGAGACAATCTGAGATCGGGTTTTTGGGATTCTAGCAGATACTGGTAGGTTAGTGGATGAGGTGATGGACATTACCCAGAGGTCCAGCCCAGGAGGAGGATCCTGAGGAGGAGATTCCACCTGGTAGTCCTTACTGTGGATTAGGTCTAGACTGATTGACCCTTTTGATTGGTACAGTTAGGATTAGTTGGGGTGATGCTAGTGCCGAGACCATTATATTTTTGCATGACTGTGTAGCCTACTTTGAGGCACTTAACTTTACTTTAGTCGTATGTGACTGAAAGTACTTTTGTGGCACCTATGTGCTTATAATTTTCGTAAATTCCCCATGACTTGCTAATTGTACGAATTTGATGTGTTAATGAATGTAAATTGTTTTTTTCCAATGTTTCTTGATTTGCTCTTGTTTAAGTATTTTCTCGCGTGATTGCTTTTATTTCTTGCACTAGTTAGGCATAAGCTAAGATAATGGAAGGACGAAAGAGTGGTCGAGGTCGTGGGCGAGGAACTAGACAAGCCCAACCTCAAGGGGATGACCAGGGTTCGGCAACTGGACCGACCCAGGGACAAGAAACTTAAGGGTAATCAAGTGGCTACTGCCATTAATAGGATGACTAATATCCTAGAACGCTTAGCCGAGAGATAAGGACCAGGACCACTTCATCAACTGGGGGACAAGATAGAGGGGAGGATAGAGCTTTAGAGAGATTTATAAATTTAACCCGCCTAAATTCACTGGTGGCCTGACCCTGAGGCAGGGAAAATTGGTTGGAGAGAATAACTAACATATTCGCCGCCTTAGACTATACCGAGGATAGGCGAGTGAATTTTGCTGCTTTCCAATTTGAGGGAGTAGCTCGTGCTTGGTGATATGATAAAAGGAAAGTGGGAGAGAGCCAAACCCCTTGGACTTGGAGAATTTCACGAGGGAGTTTAATGAAAATTCTTCCGCCTTTGATTCAAGAAAAGAGGGAGGAAATTCATCAAGTTGAAACAAGGGACCCTTAGTGTAGCGGAGTATGAAGGGAAGTTTACTAAACTTTCTAAATATGCACCTGAATTGGTGACCAATGAGAGGAAAAGGATAAGATGGTTTGTACAGGGACTTAACGTAGAAATCCAGGAGGGTTTGGCTGCAGCCCAAATCTCTACATTTACTGAGCTTTGGAGAAAGCACAAAGGGTCGAGAGTGCAAGAACGCAAGTTAGGGACTTTCGCAATAAGAAAAGGACTTTTCTAGTACACTTTGGACAACTAGTAAGGTACACAACCTTCCAAGTAGGAAGAGGAATGGAGGAATGAGAACTACTGGCGCTTCAAGGGGAACTTTATCCAGAAGAGGTCATAGCAGGCCGATCCAACGAGAGGAGTGCCTTCTAGTTTGGCCGTGACCCTTCAAGTTACTTGTGGGTACTATGGTAAACCAACCACTCAGAGAATGATTGTTGGAGGAAGTCTGGGAAGTGTCTCTTTTGTGGTAGTGCTGAACATCAAGTTGCGAGTTGTGCGAAGCGCCAAAAATAGGAGGTAGCACCCAAAGACCCGAGAAGTCAACCTCTAAGCAGACTAGTGCTGGAGGGAGCCGACCAAAGGTACCTGTTAGGGTTTACACTGGATCATCAACAGATACCTGATGCGACGAGGTGGTTGAAGGTACGATTCCTGTTTTTCACCGTTTACTAAGATTTTAATCGATCCGGGTGCAACTCATTCTTTTGTAAACCCTAATTTCATGAGTGGGATAGACTTGAAACCAATTAAGTTACCTTATGATTTGGAGGTTAGAACGCCTACTGGGGATCAACGTTTAATTGCTAACTTGGTATATGGGATTGTGAGATCTGGGTTGGAGAACGGAATTATTGGCCGATCTGATAGGCTTAGTGATTAAGGGATATGATGTGATTAGGAATGGACTGGTTAGCCCGTTACAATGCCCAATTGAATTGTAAGACGAAAAGTGAATTGTGCATTCCGGGAGAGGCAACCCTGAAACTGGATGTAAGGGGTAGATTAGCTTCATCTGCACTTATTTCCGGGATCCGATTAGGAAAATGCTAAGTAAGGAGTTCAGGGATACTTGGTTTTTCTAATTAACACCCTAGTGATAAAGTGATCTGGAGGATATGCCTGTAGTGAAGGAGTACCCAATGTTTTTCCTGAAGAGTTAGAGTCTTTACCCCGGAAGGGAAATAGCTTTTAAGATTGATGTGACTCCGGGAGTGGCACCTATCTCTAAGACGCCGTATAGAATGGCTCCAGCTGAATTGAAAGAATTGAAGTTGCAATTGCAGGACTTGTTGGAACGGGCTTTATAAGGGAAAGTGATTCACCATGGGGAGCCCCAGTATTATTTGTTAAGAAGAAAGATGGGAGTTTAAGACTGTGTATAGATTACCGAGCTTGAATGATGTCACTATTAAGAATAAGTACCCATTGCCCCACATCGATGAACTGTTTGATCAATTGCAAGGGGGTGGTATTCTCGAAATTGGATTTGAGACAGGGTTATTATCAATTGAGGATTTTGGAGAAAGATATACCCAAACTGCTTTTAACTCGAGGTATGGACACTTTGAGTTTGCAGTAATGCCATTTGGATTGACGAATGCACCTGCTGCTTTTATGGATTTAATGCACAGGATTTTTAACCTTATCTGGATCAATTTGTGTGGTATTCATTGATGATATATTGGTGTACTCTAAGACTGTGGAGGACCATGAGAAGCACTTGAGACTTGTTTTACAAACCCTGAGAACATCAATTATATGCTAAGTTTAGCAAGTGTGAGTTTTGGTTGAAAAAGTGACATTCTTGGGACACATAATTTCTAAGGATGGGATTAAAGTGGATCCACTAAAGTTGAAGCTGTTTCGAAGTGGAAACGACCGAAAACCCTACTGAATTCGAAGTTTTATAGGGTTAGCAGGGTATTACCGGAGGTTCATTAAGGATTTTTCTAGAATTGCTGGACCCATGACTGAGTTGACCAAGAAAAGTGGAAAGTTTATATGGAGTCCTAAGTGTGAAAGAGTTTCCAAGAGTTGAAGAGACGTTTGACAAGAGCGCCGTATTGGCTCTACCAAATGGGAAGGATAGTTTTGTGGTCTACACTGATGCTTCAAAGGAAGGCTTAGGATGTGTATTGATGCAAAATGATAAAGTGATAGCATATGCCTCTAGGAAGTTGAAACCGCATGAAAGAAATTACCTGACTCATGATTTGGAATTAGCGGCTGAGGTATTTGCTTTAAAGAAATGGAGGCATTACCTGTATGGAGTAACATTTGAAGTTTTTACTGACCACAAAAGTTTCAAATATTTGTTTTCTCAAAAGGAGCTAAATTTGAGGCAACGTAGGTGGATGGAATATTTGGAAAACTATGATTGCACGATAAAATACCATCCAGGGAAGGCCAATGTAGTGGCTGATACTTTGAGTCGTCAAGTACAAGCGGCCGGATTGATGATTAGGGAATTTCACTTGTTGGAAGATGTTAGCTATTGGAACCCTAGATTTGAGCCGAGGAAAGTAATTCTAAGGAATATTGTAGTGAATTCCACTCTGATGGAACGTATCAAGAAAGCTCAGGAAAAAGATATTGAAGTACAAAAGTGGTCAGAAAAAGTCAAAAAGCGAGAAAAGTCAGATTTTAACTTGGGATTAAATGGTATATTGAGGTTTCGGAATCGAATAGTAGTGCCAAAAGATTAAGGGCTTAAGAAAGAAATTTTGAAAGAGGCACACCAATCGAAATTTACGGTACACCCTGGAGGGAATTAAATGTACCAAGATTTGAAGAGTTTGTATTGGTGGGAAAGCATGAAAAAGGAGATTGTTCAATTTGTCCAGACCTGTTTAGTTTGTCAACAAGTCAAAGCTGAACATAAAAAACCATCAGAACTTTTGCAACCTTTACAGATACTTGAGTGGAAATGGAAAAATATCACAATGAATTTTATATTAGGATTACCAAGGATACAAAGAGGTCATGATGCCATTTGGGTAATAGTGGATAGATTGATCAAATCGGCCATTTTCTGCCGATTAGTATGAAGTATCCGTTGGAGAAATTGGCTAGGTTGTATTTGGATGAAAGTATCAGGTTACACGGGATACTTGTAAGCATTATGTCCGATAGAGATCCGAAATTTGTTTCGAGATTTTGGCAACAGATGCAAGAAGTATTGGGGACTAAATTGAATTTTAATACTACATACTGTCCTCAGATCGATGGACAGTCTGAGAGAACAATTCAGACCCTTAACGATATGTTAAGGACTTGTGTTTTAGATTTTGGGGAGAATTGGAGTAAATTTTTGACATTGATGGAATTTGCCTATAACAATAGCTTTCATTCTTCTATTCAAATGGCTCCATACGAAACACTTTATGGTCGGAAGTGTAGGTTTCCGAATTGTTGGGATGAAGTAGGTGAATGGAAAATTTTAGACCCGACTACAGTACCTTGGATTGAGGAGGCGAATGAAAAGGTGAAGTTGGTACGTCAGAGGATACAGACCGCGTAAAGTCGTCAAAAGAGTTATGCAGATAATCGGAGAAAGGATTTAGAATTTGCGGTTGGAGATCAGATTTTTCTTAAGATTACACCTCTGAAAGCAAGTTTAATGTCTAGAAAAGGAAAGAAATTGCAGCCGAGATTTGTAGGGTCGTACAAGATCATTTAACGTGTAAGGAATGTGGCCTATAAGTTGGAATTGCCACCAAGTTCATCTCGCATCCACAATGTTTTCCACGTGTCTATGCTTAAAAAGTACCATCCAAACCCTTCCACGTTCTACAACCAGAGAGTATTGAAATTGATGAGACATTGACCTACGAGGAGAAGCCGGTAAAGCTTTTGGATTGTAAAGTGAAAGAATTGAGAAACAAGCGAATTCCATTGGTGAAAGTTCTTTGGAGAAACCATAAGGTAGAGGAAGCGACTTGGGAAGTTGAAAAAGTAGTTCGAGAAAAATATTCAGACCTGTTCACAAATCAAGGTAGAATTTCGAGAACGAAATTTTCTTAAGGGGGAGAGGATGTGAGGACTTGCAAAATTACTTGTTTTAAATTCCTATTACTAGCTTATTTAAATATTTAATTGCCCGTTTACTCCGCATATTTTATTTCAACCTTTTTAGACCTAATTACATGGACTATGACTTGCTTATATTTTTAAAATGACTCATTTCAAAATTTAATTTTTGAAATATCGTTAAGCGAGAATAGTGAATACGCATTTGGAGACAATAAACGATTTGAGAGTACAGTGAACCTGGAGAGTGAGGACTCATACATTAGTTCTAAGATGGTTATTTTTATGTTTAAATACTCAAGTAATAGTTAGTTACACTATCATTATAAGAATTTCTTAGAAATTTCGCGCACAAGTTATTCGCGAGCGCGACAAATTCGAGGATTCTAGAAATTGTTGATAGACTATTAAGAGTGAATAATATTAGTATTAAAGTAAGTGCATTAGAGGTATAATGCACAAGTGAAACCAACTCGAGAGGAAACGAGCACGAAACGCACGCGTGCGCACACTAGTGAGAGTTGACTTTTGGAGCACTTTAGGACATACACTTAAGCTTCTCAAGGAAGCTTCATTTCAGCAAAACACTCCATCTCTCTTCACTTATAGCAGCCTGCCAAACTAAGGAGGAAGAAGACCAAAAGAACTCTTCACTTTCTTGCACCATTTCTTCACCAAATCCTCTCAAACTTTCACTACAACTTGCAAATAACTTGGAGATCATCTTGGACTAGGAAGAGGGCTTCATTCTCACGGTTTTCCTTGGAGTTCAAAGGGCCAAAATTTCTGTTTTAGTCATCTAAGGAGGTAACACACGATCAACCGCTTGAATCTTGGTTTATATACGTTAGACTGCACTTATAAGCTTGTAGATGCATGTGGGTAGCTTTATATTGTTGGAAATCTTGTGAGTGGGCTCTATGAAATCCCACAAAGGACTTTGATGAGCTGATTTGATGATATTGGGTGTTATTTGTGTTGAATTAGTGTTTAATCTAGTGAATATAAGTTGTATTGTGGAAGAAAGTTCAAAGGAGGTGAAATGAAAAAGGGACAGTTTTGCTCCTGGGTTTGCCGAGCCTCTCTAGTGCAATTTTTGTGGTCCAATTGACTTTATTTTGATGTAAATATGTTGTATGGGTTGTGTAGAAAGTTTCCTCAAAATATTACTTGATTTGGATGGGTAAAAGTTGAGATTTCGGAATTTTACCAAAACTAGAAACGTAGCCAGAGCTCTCTGACAGTGATTTTGTTTCGACATAACGCTTTGCTCCGGCATCAAAAATTGCCGTTTTGGAATTAGAAACTAGACACTTCCAGGTTTCCAATGGTATAAAATTCATTCCCTGATTCCACTTGAATGAACCTTATCAGCCTTTGAAAGTCACCTACCCTGTTTTTCGAATGAGTTGGAAAACCTGTTATGAGCTGCAACTTGATGCTCGAATATGAGCTAGTTGTGGGCAGAATTTTAAAACGATTCCTTCTGTGAAATTGTAGCTTTATGAATATAGTTTTCAACACCATCAACCACACTCAATTCCAAGTTGAATTGAGTGAGTTATAGCCAAATTACAAAACTGTCTCAGTGTAAGAAAACCCTAATTCTGGGCTGTTATGAGTAATCCTGATTTGGGACTTGTTATTTCGAATTTCTTGGTATTAAACACCTATCAAATGTGATTTGAAGGTTTCTTAGACATTTTCTTCATAAATGAGCCATGTTTGAGAAAATTTCTTTGGCCAAATGTTTGAGAAAGGGGAAACAAAAGTGCAAGGCAGATTTGCCATGGAAATTTGGAAACTTTAGTGATTTTGTTAACTAGCTTCCCAAACGAATATTTGTATGCAATTTGACAGAGGAATAACCCTTATATGGTATGGATACTACCAAATTTGGTGCCATTCCGAGTCTGTTTCGATGCCCAACTAAAGTCCCGAAGTTCAAGCTTCAAATCTGGAATTTTGCCTAGTGAACTTCATTTTTGTACCAACTTTGAGCTGCTATATCTTGGCGCTCAAAACTCCGATTCTTATTCTGTTTGTTTCATTTTAAACTTTATTTGCAACTCTAATTGAGTTCCAAAATTTAGAGGCTAGTTCGAATTCTATGAATTTTTCCGAATTTTCAAATTTGGCCAAAAACCAACCCAAAACTGTCTTGGTAAGTCTAAAACAGCAATTTTGAGCTGAATTTTGAATATCTTCCATTTGGAATCATGGATAAGTGTCTTCTAGGAACTTTTAGTACTTTGGAAATAATTTCCAACGGTACTAAGTTTTCCAATTTTGGACCTACGGAGAGTGAGTTATGATTTTTCCAAAAGTGCACCTCAAATCTGAAAATTTTCAAAATTGACGGGAATTGAGTTTTCGAGACTCTTTCCTATCCTTCGATACTACTTGACCATTTTGGACTTGTTTTCACGAAGGAAATTAGTTTTTCCTTGTATGTTTAAACACCACCTTTGAACCTTGAATTTGAGCAAGTTAAGGCTTATTTTATAAGATTCCTCTAGATTGTACAAGTGTGCAATCTTTCATAATAATTGGGGTTTCTAAGTGGTGATTCATTATTAATTGCTCAGGCACTCAAGAGGACCTTCAAGAGGATCCCACGGTAGACGCTTGAACCCTCAAGTGGGCATTACTTCTTTGTTTATTTGGTGAGTGTTAAGTGCCTGACTAATTGAAATTATGTGAATTTGCAAGTTATGTATAGCATGACTATAACTATTGAGTCGAGTGTGTATTTTATCGCACTCGTTCTCATTTGAAATAAATGGAATGAATTATATTAAATGATTGAATGAATGAAATGAATGGTTGAATAAAATTGAATGATTGAATGAATTCAATGGTATGCTATTTCTGCATACGTCGTTGGAGTGAATCTCCTCGACTCATAAGTGAACATGGGGACGTCCAACTCTCACTGGCCAACCTTGGAGTCGAGCCGGCATGGGCTTGGTCGGGCTCCTTGGTAAACCATGAGAAAATGTAAGCTTGACCTATTGAGAGGTCTTGCTTGGCATACTCGAAACAGTATCGCCCAAAACAAACGACAAGCGGGCTCGATACAGGGGTATGTAACGGTGATTGGGGACATGATAAGTGAAGTTCTACGGACTAAATCTACCCGATTGATGGAGTGTCAATTCGCGGAGGTTCTGGATCGAGCAAGTGAAAAATAGCTCCTGAGAGCTCCTATATCCTTGAATTGTTTCTGTTTACATATTTTTTATCGAATTATTATTTTCTTGCATATTACAGTTATATTCGTTAAATGAGATTGTTATTTGGACAATGTGCTTGAATGTGTGTTTCTTGGCCTCACGAGCGATTGCTTACTCCATAGATTTGTTTTCCTTAACAGGAATGGATCTGAGGTGGAACTTGGAGGAACCCTTTTGATGTACTTTTGTAATAGGGTTTCCAATGGAATTGACTAGTTATCGTGGATGTTATATAATTTGGGAATTGATGCATCTTTTAGGGAACCAATGTAAGAATTGGAAAATTGATATATTTTGGAACTCGTGGTGTAAGTTTTAATGTTATTTATGGAAGCGACTTACCTTCTTTTACTTTGTCTTGTCGGTAATAGCTAGTATTGCAGTAAGTTTGAATGAGACTTGAATCGAGTTCCTGGCGAGAGTTGGGCAGGCATCCCGCGGATACCCTTTGGTTCGCCTTGGGGAGAAGTGGGGGCGTCACAGTTTCTAGCTAAAATTTAGCTAATAGACGAAAGAAAGATTGGAACTTGGAGGGGTTACCTTCTTCCAAGGATAGCAAGCAAGACCTCAAGAAACCAAGTACTAAACCTCCAAGAATCTTCCCTCCACCAAGTCCTCTACCAAACTTGAAGATGATCCTAGGTGTGAGCAAGGTTAGGCGTAAGATTAGTGAGCAAGATTGAGAGGAAGAAGATGAATTTTTTCTTGGCCAAGGGAGGGGGAGAGGTTCGGCCAAGGGGAGACGAAGAGAGTGTGGTTGTTGAGTGATGTTTGTGAAGTGAAATGGTGAAAGAGTGAAGTGACATAAAGCCACTTTTATGGTGCAAAAGTCAACATTTGAATAGTGGTCCATTAGTGCTTTTAATTGAGCATAACTCAAGTCACTCACCTCTAATCTCTCAATTAATTTTTTCTAGTCTACAATTGATTACCCTTAACTCTCCAAGACCACTGCACTCTCAAACCACATATTATCTCGAAAAGCGTGATTTCTCAAATTTTCACTTATTGGGTGACAGGAAAATCAAGTTTTATGAGCAAACGTGTTTTTTAAAAAAAAATGAGGGACAATGTACAATGCAAGATGCAATTCAAATGACTGAAATAATTTAATTGGAACAAATGAATAAATAAATAAATAGATAAACCAGTAAAAGAAAATTTCGAATCGTCACAGATTGTTTATTGGTCGTTATAAGGTGAATATTTGCTCCCTGTGAGCCCCGTATTCTTTTAATGTTTAAATTATTGTTCATCCTTTTATTTACTTGAATGAATGATTGAATGCATCCATGAATGTTATTATTTATCAAGTATTTTACATTGAAAGATTTCTATTACAATTAATTGCTCTTACTACTAGTTTCTGAAGTTGAGTATTGATTTATTTGAACCTATGTTACTTGGAAAAACGTGCTTACATCTTGAATTGTGTTATTTTCATATTTTTCCTGTTTACCTAGAATGCTTACTGGGCGTAAGCTCATCCCACATTTTGTTTTTCCTTAACAGGATTCGGATCCGAGGATTACTCAAGAATACTGTTGGAATGTATTGAGAGACTTTAAGTTTTTATTTTAGTAGAAATGACTATAGATTATATATTTTTGGGTTGTTAATTAAGATAGAAGTTAAATGATGAATCTTTTGTACGCGAACCTATGTAATAGCTTTTGGATGTATGTAAAGTTTATTTTGGGTGTAATGAATATTATTTGGTTACTTTAGAAATTTCAAGTAATTTTTGCTATGGATTGTAGTGAGTCCCGGCGAGAGTTAGGCAGGCGGTCCCTGACCCCTCTAGTTCACCTTTGGGGAAAATGGAGCTGTCACATTATATATTGCGGCAATTTTCATAAATGAAATATGGGTTTTGATTACAGTCTAATTGGACTATTAGATTAATTTTTCAATTTTTACAACTACAGTAGGTCTAAAGTTTAAAATGGAAGCTAAAGGGAAATGGAGACTTTTCTTTCTTTCCTTTCTTGGCTGTTCGGCTGAATAAAGAGGAAGAAGATGAGGGTTTGAGTGGTTAGCTTGTGAGGGAAGATTGGAGGGAAAGTTGCTTTAAGTTGGGTGCAAAAAGTCAACTTCAAATAGTGTCTCGAATAGGGTTGTGCACTACCACTTTTTCTCTCTTTTGGTACACTCATGCACTAATCCTCTAATGTAACTCCTTTAACACTGTAATTACTCACTCTTATGAGTATAGTATTAATTTATTAAATCTCTAATTAATCGCACGGTGCGACTTTCGAAAAACTATTGACGCCGTGCACGATAAAAGTTTAATTTTAACTAACTCACATCCTAATTCCCTTATTTAACTTTTCTTAGTCTATTATTGATCATTCTTAATTTTCCAAAATTATTGCACTCTCGGATCGAATATTGTCTCGAAAAACATACGTTCACTATTTTTCACTAAACGAGCCGTAGAAAAATTTAATTTTCGAACAGAACGTTTTAAAAATATAAATGAGACATTTTTGCGTACAAATGGATTTAAAATTAATGAAATAAATTATTTGGAGTAAACAGCTGAATAAATGATTAAATGAGCCAGTAAAATGAAATTGAAAGTAAGAAAAAATGAAATTTCGAGTCCTTACATCCTTCCCCCCTTAAAAGAATTTTCGTTCTCAAAATTCATATCTTGATCTAGAAACAAACTCTGAATATTTCTTCTGGATCTCCTTTTCTACTTCCTAAGTCGCTTTCCCTATTTCATGATTTCTCCACAAGACGTTCACTAAGGGGTTTGCTTGCGTCTTAACTCTTTCACTTTTCGATCAGAAATCTTTAACCGGCCTTTCTTTATATAACAATTCTCATCAAGTCCTACTTTTTCCATTCAAAACTCACACTTATAGAACTTAACAAAAGTTGGTGTTCTCTCGGAATTTTCAAACTATTCTCAGGTACCGTTCATGATCTTACCACAGGTCTAAAGGTGTGCAACAATAATTAAATATATATATAAGCCGTAAAATTAATTAAAGTAAAGTAGATTTTCCATATTTTATAAAAGATCATAATAGTTACATCGATTTAGGATAACTTCATCAAATCATTCCAAAAGAAAGGGGAAACAACAAGATCATAGCGAAACGTGCTAAGTCGCAATAAACAAAACAACAAAAGGATGTCGTCCCCTATACAAAATTACAATCTCTAAAAGTGCCAGTCTAATTTAGGGTAAAACTACAACCTCTGTCCTTCAAGTGGAATCAAACCATCCCCACTCGTAAAACTTCCAATACTTGGATTCCTCTTACTATCATTAGTATTAATCACTCTTCTGGCACTCAACTAATTTGTGGTGGATCTAGCAGGTTGTTGAGAATTTTCTTCTCCCTTAGAAGCTCTAGGGCAATTCGAAAACTTATACTCGGTACTACCGTACCTCAGATATTTTCCTTGATTTCTCCAACACTCGACCTCAGTGTGGTTAATCTTGCTATAGTACCCACAAGTTACGTGAGGAGTC
This sequence comes from Coffea humblotiana, assembly GCA_023065735.1. Classification (NCBI taxonomy): domain Eukaryota; kingdom Viridiplantae; phylum Streptophyta; class Magnoliopsida; order Gentianales; family Rubiaceae; genus Coffea; species Coffea humblotiana. The sequence continues at coordinate 39,805,256 of CM041209.1, read as the reverse complement.
ACAACTTGACCAGTTTGAGAATTCCCTTTTTCTTGATCTCGCCTAATCTAATTTCCTTTTGGCGGGGCTTCCCTTGATGGAATTTCTCCGGATTTTTCAGGTATCTTCACTCCTTCAATACCTTTTCCCATTTTAAGGGTTTGGGTAGACTTCTCGGACTATTCAGGGGTATTGCTTGGTTTACCCCTCTTTCTTAGCGTGAAAAGCCTTAGATTGAGATTTAGCATTCTCTATCTTCTGTGTCTTATCCAAAGCATTCGTGAAAATGGTGACCTGGGCAACTGTTAGAGATTTTTGGATTTCTACATTTAACCTCTGAATAAACCTCTTATCCTTTTTCCGTTCCGTGACCACAAGCTCAGGGGCAAATACGAAAAGTTTAGTGAATCGTTCCTCATACTCGGCCACATTTAGTAACCCTTGTTTCAATTTAATAAAGTCATCCTCCCTCCTCTCTTGTATTATAGGTGGAAGGAATTTGACATTGAACTCCCTCTCAAAGTTGGCCCAAGTCCAAGGGGTTTGTTCTCTTTCCACTTCGCCCTTACAACATTCCACCCATGAGCGTGCCACTCCCTCGAATTGGAAAACGGCAAAATTCACTTGCCTTTCTTCGGCATAATTTAAAGCCAACGAAAATATCTACCATTCTTTCAAACCAATTTTTCGCTACCCTCGGGATCAGACTCTCCATGAAACCTAGGTGGAGGCGAACTTCAAGAATCGCTCTAGGGCTCTATCCTCACATCTCTCTTGGTTCCTAGGTTGGTTGACTGGTTCAGGTCCTTGGCATTCGGCTAAGCGCTTCGAGAACATCGGTCATGGCGATTAATGGTCGTAGCCACTTGGTCACCCTCTTCATTTCTAGAATTTTGGTTTGGTCCAATCGAGGATCCCTCACTTCTCTCGAGAGTGCGGGTTGCCGAACCCCACGCTCACGCCCCTGACTACGTCCCCGCGATTCCATTTAAGCAAAATTCTAAGTGCATAATAAAAGAGGAAAATATACAGTGCATGAATTGAAAAACATGTACACCATTGCAAGAACACTTTAAATCAAAGCATAGATATTTACATAAGCTAGAAGTCAGGTCACATGTCAAGGTGCATACAACGAGTTAATAGTATAAAATACAGGACATATGCAACTAAGTGCCACAAAATATAGGAGTACATGCAGGCAAAATACAAAAGGTCTCACGGTGTGCACCACCCTTACTATCCTAGGCAGGATCAAAAGAAGGAAAACCATAAGCCTAAACGAAAGAAAACAGGGCAGCATTTCCTTTGTGTTTACCAATTTTTCCAGCCATTCAAGGCTTCATTTTCTTTCCAAATCAGCCCCAATCAACACTACAAGTAAGAATATAAAGATAGCTCTTCTAGTCCATAAACCATCCAATTGTAACTTATTTCTAGCAATAATCATCACAATACCAAAGCTAGAATTTTGAAAACCCTAAGTTGGAAATTTGCAATTAAAGGTGAAAAATTCTACTTTGAAACTAAAATTTTTTTGATTCGTTATTGTGAGAACGTAAAATTTTCATACCTTTCAATTTCACTTACTTGCTTGTATATATAGTAAATAATAACGGACTGTTGTACCTTATTGTTTCTTTTAATTGATTGCCTAACGTTTTGTGGCATGACATATTTATGGAAAGAAAGAGATTTTAATACAAGAGATTTCAAACCCTAAACTTTGACCAAGAAAAAAAAAGGTTTTGTTCATTTTGCTCACTTTTAGATGTTTGCAAGTTGTGTTGTGACCTGACAGTTGGTTACATATTTTCTTTGATTTTCATTTACTTACCTTGAATTCTTGGTTGTTTTATTAGTTGAATCATGATTTTGACCTATTTTCTTATTTTACTTGGTGCATGTTTCATTTGATGCATGTTAAATTTTATAGTGCATGATACTAGTGTGATTGACTAGTGAGGTGCGTACGATCACTTTGTGCAAATGAAATTGTTGGAATAGAGGTGTTAATAGATAATTAGGAGAAAGAGGGACATTTGGAGGCAATTATATAGATATCACTTGTTTTCTTGCCACTTGTCAATCATGTAACTTGGGTAGACCAAGACCAAGACTAATTCTCTTATAACTGATCTTCCATTTCACCAAACAGACATTTCTTTTTCTTGTGCCTAGGCTGGACAAAATTTGGGGAGAAAAGGGAGAGAAAACAACTCCATTCCTAGCCTTGATTTCTTGCCTATTTAGTGAGAAAACAAGAGAGAAACCTAAATCTACTACATCAAATCTTGAATCAAGCTTGGGAGGAAGCTATTGGAGGAGTTCTTGGAGAAAGAAACTCTTACTACTTCTTGGTTGCTTTTCATCTTGAGTTTGTGAGAAACAAGAGGTAAATTTACTCGACAATGTGACGCCCCCACTTCTCCCTAAGGCGAACCAAAGGGTATCGGCTGGACGCCTGCCTCACTCTCGTCAGGACTCAATACAAGTCAAATCCAAATTTAAAAATAAACAACCGATATTAAAAGTCAAAGTAGAGAAAGATCGCTTCCTTAATAAACTTTCAAATCTTACATTACAAGTTTTCAAAAGTACATCAACTTTCCCAAATACAACCACTATAAGTTGACTAATCGATTACATCCAAAATTCTACTCAAAAGGTAATCAAGTCGGCTTCTCCAAAATCTTTCTATTCCGAGCTCTTGTTAAGGAAAACAAAATAATAGGGTGAGCTATCGCTCAGTGAGGCCAAAAAAAGCATGCAAACACATAATAGAGCAAGTATAAGAGAGCATGAAAGTGAAATCGAGACAATAGTAAAGCTAGAAATTTCCAGTAATTAACATTTCAAGTAAGAAAAGTAAACAGAAACAATTAAGGATACTGGAGCTCTCAAGAGCTAAATCCACGCAGCTAGGTCAAGGTCTTGATCCAAATCCACGTTGACTCTTCGTCAACCGAGCAAGTACCAAATCTGCAGACTCCACTTTCACCAAATTTCGTCCACCGTTACACCCCCTAACCGGGCCCGAACATCACAAGTTTTGATATTACTCGAGTATATCATGGCAATACTACGCGAGTATGCTAGACAAGATCTCAAAAGATCAAAGTTTATGTTTCTCATGGTTTTACCAAACTTCTCGACCAAACCCATGCCAGCTCGAGTCATAAAGTTAGTCAATGAGTTTGGACGTCCCTCACGATTACAAGTATAAGTCGATGAGATTCACTCCAATCGACATTGAGTCAAACACAAGTATAATTTCAAGTATGAGCAAGTCAATTATATAATCAAGTAAAAGAGAACGAGTGCGATAAAGTACACACTCGTCTCGACAAGTCCAATTCATATATTCAACAAGCATTTCAAGTATTATGCAACAAATCATGCACTTGACACTCACCAATTCAAAACAAGTGAGCAAATAAAGTCTTTAGTTGTCTGCTCCGAGATTCCCTTCAAAATCCTCCTGAGCGCCAGAAGAAATAGTGCTCAACCATCACTCACATATACTCACAACCAATTAGCATTCAAGGAAGAAAGTACACTCGCTTAAAATTTAAGACAATGTCTTGGAAGAGTTTTAATCCCTCGAAAATCGAGATTCAAAAGTGAGGATTTAAAGTCACAAGGGAAAACTTGTATCATCCATGCAGTCAAGTTTAAAACGGTCTATCAATATCGAAAGGAAGTGAAAAGTTCTCAAAAGTTCATTTCCTAAAGGATCAGAAATTTTCAGCTTTGCACGACCACACATGGAAAATCAGATCTTGAGTTTGGTACTTCCAAAAATGAAAACCTTTAAATCGTTGGAAATTAGATTTGGAGTACTAAAAGTTCCCAGAAGACACTTTCCAAGATCCCAACTAGAAAGCATTCATAATTCAGCTCAAAGTTACAGTTCCATGAAGACAGGACAGAACCAGTCTTGGTTTTCAACAATGTTTGAAAATTCGGAAATATTCACAGGAAGTGAATCAGCCTCTGAAATTTATAACACAATAGGATTTCCAAATCAAGTTTCAAACACAACAAGCGGAACTAAATTCGGAGTTTTGAGCAACAAGATATAACAGTTTGAAGTCGGCTGATTTTTGCAACCTGATCAGTGGATTTCCAAATTTGAAGAGCAATCTTTGGGGCATTGTTTAGGTCTCGAAATGATATTGAAATTACGTAAAATTTGGTACACTTAAACCTTCATATGCAGACTACCTCTCTATCAAAATTTAGACAAAAACGCGCATGGGAAAGCAGTTAACGAAACGACCAAAGTTTGTGAAATTCTTCAAAGCTAATCTGCCAACCCTATCTTTCTTTCTTTTTCAAAAGTTTTTGTCCAACGAAATCAGCCGCAATTTGCTCCATTTTTTAAACCAAGATTCCAAAACATTTAATAAGAAATTGATGGGTAAATGACACTAAAATTGTCGAAATAAAACACCCTAAAACAGAATTGACCATTTGGTCAGCAGGGAAGGGAAAATTTTCCAGTTATCAGCTTTTGACATAGTTTGGAAATCAGACCAAATCTGACTCTACACAAGTCCAAATTGAGAATGGTTTATGGTGTTAGAAACCAGGCTCAAAATTCTACAATTCATTAGAAGACATCATTTTCAAAATCTTTTCACAAGGGGAACAAAATCGAGCCACAAGATGCAGCTTCCCAGTTTCATTCGGACAAACAGGCAAAGCAGGACAGTCCACTTTACTAATCTGCTATAGTTTAACCAAAACAAACTAGTAGGGGATTCTTATACCATTTGAAATCTCTAAATATCTAGTTTCGAATGCCTCAAACAGCGCTCAATTTCGACTTTTGTACAAAGAGTTATGGTCAGACAAATAATCACTGGTTGGCTACCCTGCTAGAGGATTTCCAGATTTCGAACTTTTCCAAAACTCAACTTTAGGTAACCATTTGAAATGATTTTCGAAAGGCACATTCTACACACATAATACAACATATATAAATCAATTTAGCAGCTATATAATCATCAAAATTTCGAATTTAAAGCAGGACATCAAAACAGAATTTTGGCTAGATCTCTTCCTCACGGTTTCTTCCACTTCCTCTCCACTATCAAAGCATAATCAAGCTATAAATCACATAAAAAACCACAATCAAGTAATATAGCCTCAAGTCAGCTACCTAAAGACCTCCTCAAGACATCTAGTTTAGGATTTAAAGCAAGATAACTGTTTCGTCAAGTCTACTAGCCTATAAACTTCATTAGGGTTTCAAGCCCATGAAAACTAACTACTAATCTTCTTGTAATTTGAAAAATTAAAGGAGAGATGAAGGGTTACCTCTCCAAGCTTTGAACCCTAGTTGTAAGTGAGTGTTTCTACCCAAAATTTCACCAAGAAACTCCACAAGCCTTCACCTTTCTTTTTGCTAGAGTGAAATTCCAAGAGATTAGGAAGTTGGATGAAGAAAGCAAGCAAACTTGGAGCTAAAAGATGATGCGAATTCCTCCATGGTGGTGAAATTCATCCTCACGAAGCCCACGATCTTGATGGAGAATTTTCCAGGTTTGGGTTGACAAAATCGTTTTCGACCCACTCTAATCCTCTAAGTTGTGAACACTATTAATACGATCTCAACCCACAACTTAATGAATTAGCGAACCAAGGAATTTTGGTAGGAGGCGCCACAAACAAGTGCGTTTCTTGTTTGATAAGCCAAGTTGAACTTCCTAGAAAACTATCTAAGATGTTCAAGGGTGCTTGCAAGATGCCAAGAGAATGCTCTCAATTTTATTAATGAATCAAATCTGATTGGTGTTGTAGGTTTGAAGCTTATTTATAGCCTCTTACAACTCAAATCCTAATGAAGCTTGGAAACTAGAAATCGGCCCAACTATGGCCCATCATGGCCGAATCTACTAACTAAATATGGCCGAAAAATAATAACTAAAATAAGGTAACTAATGACAAAAAATGGCAAGGACCACAACACTTAAGTCACTTGCTTTATTCTACTAATTGAAAACGAAAAACTGATTAACTTTGAAACTTGCGAACTTGGTGCATCTTGTGACTCGAAATGCCTTATGTCAAGGGTCTTGATCCTCTAGTTGGAGTAGAGTCACGTACTCCGAACCACCTTCAAAGATTGAACTACCTTCCTGGCTTCTTAGACTGTCCGTACCAAGATATTCAACTGCTCCTTCACGCGCTTGGCATGAGCTCTAGTGATTGGTCCGGTTGGTATCACCACATCCTTGGTGGTAGCTTGGATGACCGCATCATTCCCCTCCTCTTGAGAAGGATTTGTCCTCAAATCAAATGTGTCACCTATATCAAATAGGCTTAAGTCAGAGACGTTGAATGTAGTGCTGACACCATACTCACCAGGTAGGTCCAATTTATAGGCATTGTCATTGATGCATTCAAGGACTTGGAATGGTCTATCGCCACGAGGTGGAAGCCTGCTACGGCATTGGATGGGGAATCGTTCTTTGTGCAGGTGTAGCCAAAACCATCACTTGGTTTGAACACGAGTTTGCGTCTACCTTTGTTGGCGTGTTGAACAATCTTGGCCGTACGCTTCTCTATGTTCAAGCGAACCTTCTCATGTAACCTGCGAACAAATTCAGCTTTTTGTTGCCCATTGAGGTTAACTCTTTCACTCAAAGGTAACGGGGTCAAATCCAAAGGTGTCAAGGGGTTAAATCCATAAACAATTTCAAATGGAGAGTATTGAGCAGTGGAATGCATAGCCCTATCATATGCAAACTCTACGTGAGGTAGGCACTCCTCCCAATTTTTTAAGTTAGATTTGATGATAGTGCATAAAAGAGTAAAGAGAGTGCAATTGACAATCTCGGTTTGTCCATCGGTTTGTGGATGTCTAGTGGTTGAAAATAGTAATTTAGTGCCCAACTTTGACCACAAAGTCTTCCAAAAATAAGAGAGAAATTTGACATCTCTATCAGACACTATGGTCCTAGGAATGCCATGCAACCTAACAATTTCTTTGAAAAACAAGTCTGCTATGTGAGATGTATCATCCGTTTTATGGCAAGCAATAAAGTGTGCCATTTTTAAAAACCGATCAACAATAACATAAATAGAGTTATGCCCTTTCTTAGATCTAGGTAAGCCAAGAACGAAGTCCATTGAAAGATCTACCCAAGGTACATCAGGAATTGGTAAAGGCAAGTATAAACCATGGGGTTGTACCTTAGATTTTGCCTTCTTGCATACGATGCATCGGCCCACCACCTTCTCAACATCACGGCGCAGCCGTGGCAGTGCAAATGCTCCTGCAATATAGAAAGAGTCTTAGCAACTCCAAAATGTCCCATTAAACCACCTCTATGTGCTTATTTTACTAGTAAGTGTCGAATGGAACAGTTAGGTATGCACAGGCAGTTTAGGTAGAATAGGTAACCATCGAAAACCGTGTAATTGCCTTGGGCAGCTCAAGCGTAATTCTGGAATGTGTCACCGAAGTCGGTATCGCTCACATACATATCTTTGATCAACTCAAAATCGAGTAATTTAACATCAAGAGTAGTGAGTAGAGAATACCTGCGGGATAGTGCATCGGCCACTATATTACTCTTACCACTCTTATACTTGATGACGAATGGCAATGTCTCGATGAAGGCAACCCATCGCGCATGCCTTTTGTTAAGATTGTGTTGTGCCTTCAAGTACTTGAGAGACTCGTGATCGGTGTGCACTATGAACTCCTTAGGTCTCAAGTAGTGCTGCCATACCCGTAGTGTGCGAACCAAGGCATATAGTTCCTTGTCGTAGGTCGAGTAGTTCAATGTTGTCCCGTTGAGTTTCTCACTAAAGTATGCAACAGGCCTACCTTCTTGCATTAGCGGGGGCTCCAACTCCTATCCCTGAAGCATCACATTCGATTTCAAAAGCTTTAGCAAAGTCAGGGAGGGTAAAAACAGGTACACGTGTTAACTTATCCTTTAGTGCTTGGAAGGCTTGCTCTTGTTCCTCCCCCTATATGAACTTCTCATTTTTCTTGGTGAGTGCAGTGAGTGGGCGGCCAAGGTGCTAAAATCCTTCACAAATAGCCTGTAGAAGCCTGCAAGTCCATGGAAGCTATGCATATCCCCAATGGACTTAGGGGTTGGCCACTCTTGGATAGCCTGTACCTTAGACTCGTCCACTTGTATCTTCTGTGCACTAATCACAAATCCTAAAAACACAAGACGGTCAGTACAAAAATTGCACTTCTTGAGATTAGCGTATAGCTTCTCCCTTCAAAGTTCATCCAAAATAGCTTTTAAATGTTCAAGATGTTCTTCCATGCTACAGCTATAAATAAGGATATCGTCAAAATAAACTACTACAAATTTCCCTAAGAATGGTCTCAAGACATGGTTCATAAGCCGCATAAAGGTGCTAGGTGCGTTGGTTAAACCAAAAGGTATTACTAACCATTCATACAAACCATACTTAGTTTTGAAAGCAGTTTTCCATTCATCTCCTTCCTTAATTCGAATTTGATGATACCCACTTTTTAAGTCAATTTTGGTAAAAATGACTGCATCATATAACTCATCAAGCATATCGTCTAACCTAGGTATAGGGTGACGATACTTTACCGTAGTTGCTTTCACAGCTCGACAGTCGGTGCATATGCACCATGCTCCATTCTTCTTGGGTACTAGAATCACTGGCACTGTGCAAGGGCTCAAACTCTTTCTCGCCCATCCCTTGTCTAACAACTCATCCACTTGACGTTATAGCTCCTTTGTTTCCTCGGGATTGCTCTTGTACGCTGGACGATTAGGTATGGTTGCTCCAGGTACAAAGTCTATTCGGTGCTGAATCCCACGAATAGGCAGTAAACCACTTGGAATATCCTCGGGAAAGACATCCTTGCAATCCTGCACAACCCTACTTCCTTGCACACAAGTACAAGAAGTGGTTGTCGTGCACTCATAGCTCGCTCTACTTGCCTGGCTTTTACGAGCATCAAATGCTTTCTCTCATTTTTCCCCTTTTTTCTTTTCTTTTCCTCACTAGACGAATGTACATTTGCCTTTTTCTTTTCATTTTATTCGGCCCTAAGTTCTTTCTTTTTCCGCTCACTTTCTAACTCGAATTCCTTTTGAAGATTCTCTTGGTAGGCACGAACTTGCTTAGGCGATAGGGGTGCAAGAGTAATCTTGCGGTCCTTATACATGAAGGAGTACTTGTTACTCATGCCCTCAAAGTTCACTCGCCTATCATATTGCCATGGCCGCCCAAGGATTATGTGGCTTGCATGCATGGGCACCACATCACATAGAATCTCATCTTCATAGCGACCTATCTTGAAGGAGACCAACACCTGTTTGGCTACTCGAACCTCCCCACTATTATTAAGCCATTGAAGTTTGTAGGGCCGAGGGTGCTCCGTAGTTGGCAAGCCCAACTTCTCCACCATAGTAGCACTAGCAACATTCGTGCAACTGCCGCCATCAATCATAAGGCTGCATAACTTGTCTTGGACTAAGCAATGTGTATAGAAGATGTTTTCTCGTTGCTCATCATCCTCTAGGGGTCGTGCGGTTTAGGGTCGTCATGCAACAAGCCCGAATCCCACTTCACCCTCAAGTGCCGGTTCTTCTCCTTCATCTGAGTCATCTTCATCCGCAGTTAAGGGTGGCATATCGAAATATTCGGCTTCATCATCGGTGACGATTTCCGCATTAGGTAGGACTAGCATGATCCGTTGGCTAGGACAATGCTTGGCAATGTGTCCCCACCCTTGGCACTTGAAGCATCTATCATCTTGTCTGCCGACTTTGGCTTGGTTGGTCACCAATTTCCCTTTGTTGTCCCCCTTAGATGGCTCGACCTTTGTTTTATTAGGAAAGTCAGTTTTTGTTCGAGTGAAGCCTCCTCAGTCCTCGCTCCTTCGCTCATTCCTTGGAGTGAATTGTCTTGAGTTTGGGGTAGAGTAAGAATATCTAGGTTGTGTGTTACCCCTCCTCTTAAGACAGTGCTCCACCTTTTCAGCTTTGGCCACCAACTCGTGGAGCTCTAGGTAATGTTCCAACTCAACCTTCTCGGCAATTTCAGGTCGTAGGCCGTTTAAGAATCTCGCGATGGTTGCTTCCTTGTCTTCTTGAATATCGGCCCTTAGCATGAGAATCTCCATCTCCTTGTGATATTCATCAACGCTCCTAGTGCCTTGCATAAGAGTTTGTAACCGTTGGTACAAATCTCTATAGTAGTGGCTTAGCACAAATCAGGTCCTCATCATGCCCTTCAATTCAGTCCAAGACATGATCTCCGGTAGCCTACTCCTTCGTCGAGATGCGGTAAGTTGATCCCAACATACGACTGCATATTCACTGAACTCGATCACGGCTAACTTCACCTTTTGTTCATCCGTATAGTTTTGGTAGGCAAAAATCATCTCCACCTTCGACTCCAATTCCAATTATGCTTCCGGATCCGATCTTCCCTTAAACTCTGGAATTTTCATCTTAATGCCTTTGAAAGGATCGAAGGGTTCTTCTCGGGTCCAAGGCTTAGGCTTGGGACGCCTAATAAACTCCTCTTTATCATTGGAGCTTTCGAACTCCACAACCTTGGATTTCCCATGAGCACTATGAGGTGTACTCGAGGGATCTCTGTTGCAGGATAGTTCGCTTTGGATAGGTTCCAAAGTGTAGTCTAACATCCTTTTGAATTTCGCCTCCAATGCCTCCGCCAATAACTTAACGTCAAATGGAAGGGCACTTGGTTGGGGGTTATTGTTTTCTCCTCCTTGTGACATGGTGGAATAACCTACAAAACAAGAAAAAAAAGAAAACAAAGTGTTGTCCTCAGCCGCTCCCTCACGTGTATACACTCTTGCTCATGTATTCACTCAAACTTGCCCTCAAATATTCCTCACAAAATTTGTTCTCAAGGCCTCCACTTGCTTCCCTTGAAGAAATTAGAAGATATTCCTCAAAAGCCAACTAACTTCAACCAAGAATCGACTTGAATGAGACTCGGTCAGATTAGAGGTGAAGTAGATGAGGCTGGGCAGTGGAATGAATAAAGCTGGAAGTTGACGGAATGAGTACTAGTTGTAGGACACAATAATGACCAGGTGACCGACACTTAAAACTGGAATTTAGGACACTAAACCGGACTTTATAAACAAATTTTAATGACTGGAATAGGCTGAAATAAGAAGCTGGACAACCGACTCAAGAACTACAACAATCGGACTCGAAGAAACTAGCCGAAGGATGTTGTTGCTGCTTGTTATTGTTGCACCAGATTTAGGAACTATTAACATGCGAAAGGTTCTTGGTTTAGTTTCTGGAAATATTCCCCCTTTCCTATCCCCACAAGGATTCGGTTGGTTGTCAAACGGAATTGGACAACTTGGGCAACTAGCACTACTTAAGCAAACTTAATCCTACTTGGACTTGGAGTAGGGTTTAATGGTGTTTTTCGTGGCTGATGGAGTGCTAGCCGTATGGGACTGTTTTGACACACCCGACTCTCAATTTGATGGAGGGTTTCAAGGCAAGTTCGTGGCTGATGGTTCCTCTCTCTTTTTTTTTATACCTCAGCCCAGAATTCGAAACAAACTAGCGTTGCGGGAACTTTTTGTTCTTGGCAGCCCTTGTGGGTCCGAAGTTTTGGTTCCCACACCCTCAACAAGTTTTAAGATTCGTTCAAGAATTCAAGAACCAATTTCCAGAATTCAAGAACACAATATTGATGAAGGTTTCTCTCTCTCAACAGTCCAAGTCCCTCGATTTTGGTTCAAGACAGAGGGTTTCAAGGGTTCAAGGATCTCCACCCAAGCTTCAAGCACTTCAAGATGGTGTTGTAAACAGCCAAGAATTCCAAGAAACTCAGATTTTGATACCGAAATCCAAGAACTTAATGAGATTAGTGATTGTCTTCTTTCTTTCCTTTCCCCTTTTCTTTTTTTTTTTGTGCAAGCAATAACAAGAATCAGGTTGCCGGCTAACTCTCTCCTAGCAGCCAGAACAGATTCTGTTTTGTGTTTGTTTTTTTTTTGACTCAGATTGGACTTTAATCACGAGAACAACAAGATAGGAAATTGCTGAACAAGTATCACGCACAAACAATGAGGAGTCAATCTAGACAGATTTATCAATGCAAGTGCGGCAAAGACAGAAATTCCTAACAGTTGAATATTTTATGTGTGACTTGGGACATGACTGTCAACACCGATTGACTCTTTAATTTGCTAGACCCAAGCGGTGGAAACAATAACAGCAAGACATGAGTAGATTTTAACACACAAGACTCAATAGAAATTTGGCAATAACAAGACACGAACAGATTGCACAAGATTCAATAGAAACAGCAATAAGGAAACCACAACTAAGAGCACTAGCGATTTTTTTTTTGTTCGGTTTACCAAATAAGACACATGACAAGGACACAACTAAGAATGGAAAATGCGACACAAAGGCTAGAATTAAGAAGATATAACCTGGAAAACCATCAACCAGCTCTGATACCAGCTAATGCGAATTCCTCCATGGCGGTGAAATTCATCCTCACGAAACCCATGATCTTGATGGAGAATTTTCCAGGTTTGGGTTGACGGAATCCCTTTCGACCCACTCTAATCCTCTAAGTTGCGAACACTCTTGATACGATCTCAACCAGCGACTTAACGAATTAGCGAACCAAGGAATTTTGGTAGGAAGGCGTCACAAACAAGTGCGTTTCTTGTTCGATAAGCCAAGTTGAACTTCCTAGAAAACTATCTAAGATGTTCAAGGATGCTTGTAAGAAGCCAAGAGAATGCTCTCAATTTTATTAGTGAATCAAACTGATTGGTGTTGTAGGTTTGAAGCTTATTTATAGTTTCTTACAACTCAAATCCTAATGAAGCTTGGAAACTAGAAATCGGCCCAACTATGGCCCATCATGGCCGAATCTACTAACTAAATATGGCCGAAAAATAATAACTAAAATAAGGTAACTATGACTAAAAATAGCAAGGACCACAACACTTAAGTCACTTGCTTTATTCTACTAATTGAAAACGAAAAATTGATTAACTTGAAACTTGCAAAGCATGGTGCATCTTGTGACTCGAAATGCCTTGTGTCAAAGGTCTTGATCCTCTAGTTGGAGTAGAGTCACGTATTCCGAACCACCTTCAAAGATCGAACCACCTTCCTTGGCTTCTTGTACTGCCCGTACCAAGATATTCAACTGCTCCTTCACGCGCTTGGCATGAGCTCTAGTGATTGGTCCGGTTGGTATCACCACGTCCTTGGTGTTAGCTTGGATGACCGCATCAAAAGAAATGGAGTTTCCTTTCCCCTTTCCCTAGCTTGAGTTCGGCCGAGAGAGGACAGAGAGATGAGGGAGTTTGAGTGATGAATCTTGTTTGGGAAGATTGAAGAAAAGTAGTCATTAAGTTTTGCAAGAAAGTCAACCCTTAATAGTGTCTCAAATAGGGTTTCGTACTACCACTTTTTCTCTTGTTTGGTACACTTATATACTAATCCTCCAAGGAAATTCCTCTAACACTGTAATTACTCATACTTATGAGTTTAGTGTTACATACTCATATCTCCAATTAATCATACCGGCATGACTTACAAGAAATTTTCAATGCGAACGCGATAAAAGCTTAATTTTAACTCACTCACATCTAATCCCTCAATTAACTTTTCTTAATCTACTATTGATCATTTTTAATTCTCCAAGATTATTGCACTCTCGGATCGAATATTGCCTCGAAAAATCTGTATTCGCTATTCCTTACTAAATGAGTCGCAGAAGTAAATTTTGCTAACGGGACGTTTTAAAAATATAAGTGAGACATTGTTCCATGCAAACGGATTCAAAATGGTTGAAATAAATTATTCGGAGAAAACGGGTGAATAAATAATTAAATAAGCCAGTAAAATAGAATTAAAATAAGTAAAATTCGGGTCCTCACAGACAATCTATCTTTCTTTTCCTATACTTAGCGTATGAAGTTTTGTGAGAAAAAAGGAGAAGACTTTATGGAAGATTTTGTTTGTTTTCTAAGCTATTGATGGCTGACTTTGATGCATGAAGTGATAGTCTAGGGTAAACTTTTATATTTACAATTGTGATGAAATTCTTTGCTAAGAATACCTACTATATAACTCATGACATGTTGGATAAGATATATTGTGTATTTGCCATGGAATTAAGGTTGGAAGTTGGAAGTTTTGTTTGAAAAACTTGGGGGAAATTTGCTAAAATTTCTGCTAGAGTTGGTCGATTAGGAGAGAGATTTTTTAGCTTTACTTTCCAAAATTTTATGATGATTTTGGCAAGGGTTTTGGTTAAGATACTTTGTTAAACCTTAATCTTGATATTTATGTTAATTTTGAGCCAAAACAGAGAGGTTCAAGAAAGGAAAAACCTAGTTTTTCCAAACTATTTGCTTGCTGGAAAATTTTTACAGGAAGTTTTGTGCAGCTTTGGGAAATTGACTATAATTTCATATAGAAAAGTCAAAATTGAGTTCTGTTTGTTGCGTTTGAAATTAGACTCACAGAGCTTCCAGTAATATAAAATTCAAGATTTGGTTCAATTTCTATAAATACCAGTAAATCTGCAAAGTTTCTTGAAAATCATGACTGTTTTGTTTCTACACTTGTGACAGTAGTGATTTTTAAACTGAAATTTGACTAATCTATGAGCTGAATTTCATGAAGATATCTTCTAAAGCCTGTTAGTGCATCGAATCTATTTTCTAACGGTGTAAGATTTGTGATTTTTTGACCTACGAAACTCAAGTTATACCTTTTCAAAGAATGTCACCAAAATTGGGAAATTTATCAAATGGATTGAGTGGGACTTGGAAAGCTTTGGAAAACTTTTCTAGGTTTTAAACCTAACTTTCTTTGATTAAATCCTGTATATTTTGATTTGAAATACTTATTGATGCGTTAACCTTAGCATGCATGAAATATTTCACTTAATTTGAACTTGATAAGAACTTGATTTAAACAAGAAATCGTGGCCCTTTTGGTCTTCTAATATTAGGGTCAAACATGTAGTTTCTGTGGTTGCTAAGTTCAGTTTCAAATCTCATAGTTTCTCATCATCTTGGCTTTAATTGGCTAGACTCTTGATGGATTACATGATCACAGGACTTGAGAATGTTCTAGAGGAAGAACCAGGGTGACCAATTGGTGAGGTCAAGTGGTGAGTGTTCTTTGTGTTTGTGAATTAAATTCTTTTGTTGTGCTATTATTGGCTTGTTTGACTATTAAATGTATTTTCAAATATTACTTCGAAATGTATTTTCAAAGATTGTTTTACGATTGATAGGCGAGTGTGTACTTTATCGCACTCGATCTAACTGAATGTGAAATTTTCAATGAACAAATGTCTGAATGTTACTTGTACATGTTACTTATGCATGAATGTAAGCCATTGGCTGAACTGGGCCCATGCCCTTCATCGCTAGCCTATCCGAGCCAGAAGCAGACTCGGTCGATGTGACTTCCCCACCTTCCCCTAAGACGTACCCAAGAGTTTGGCAGACCTCCTGTCCAGCTCTCGCCAGGACTCACTCACTCACTTCAATCAACTCTCAAGATAAGATTAACCATTCAAGCCTCTAAAATAACATTTAAGTTCTACAATTCAACCAAAATTCAAACTTATTTACAACCCAAAAGTTAAATGCATGATACAACATCAAATGTCAAAATACATTCTACCTACCAAAAGACTAGGTACAAGAGGGTTATACACTTTAGTTCGCACTTAATTGCTTCGGGTCTCCACTCCTGTAAGGAAAACAAAAACCAAAGAAATGAGTTAAATACCCAATGAGGTTCCAAAACAAGCAATCAAGTAGGTAAAATACGGAAATTATCACATTTAACACTTGTCACAGTAATAAACAATCATTCAGTCTGAAAGGATACGTGCTCACTTGGAGCCATTCATTCAGTCATTCAGTCACCGACCATTTCCCTTATTCCTCCATCATTTGAAAACATTTAACAGTGAAAACTCCTTTAATGTTCATTGTCATTCATTCATTGATTTCATTGTATTGAATTCACTTGCCAATTCTCCACCAGATTTTGTGGTAATATTCGAGTATACCAAACACTGTCGCAGGGTCACCAGTCGCCCGACCGAATTCGCTTCTGGCTCGAGTCGACTGGCAACGAAGGGCAAGGGCCCAGTTTAGCCAAAGGCTTACATTCATGTACAAGTAACATTCAATCATTTGATCATTGAAAATTTCACTTTCACTTAAGTCGAGTGCAATAAAGTACATACTCGCCTATCGAAAATCCATTTAACAATCATTGAAAAGCTTTTAACATTCAAGCAATCACTCACAAATATTCACATAGTCACTTATTGCACAAGCCTGCAAGGAACACTCACCTTTTAAAGTAGAGCAACGCTAAACGTTCAACTCCGGGTCGTGCTCGTTTCCACCGTTAAATCCTAAAAGTAAACAAGACAAGATGTCATGGTCCGATCATTCAAAACTTAGGTTAATGAGGTGCTCACTTTAGCCTTAGTCATGAGCCATACGCCTATCTAAATTCAGCCTCTCAAAACACAAAACTCAAAGACAAACTTGAAAGCCAATCGAAGAATGTCTAAGTACATTCTAGGGTTATGATTCAAGTAAGTTATTAGTATGAAAAGAAAACACTTTTTTAAGGCCACAAAACCATCCAAAATCACACCAATTAAAGTTTAAGACCTAGAAAAGTTTTCTTAAAGTTTTCCAAGTTCCACTCAATTCATTTGACAAAATTTTCTAGATTTGGCGACATTCTTTGAAAAAGTATAACTTGAGTTCCACAGGTCAAAAAATCACAAAACCTACACCATTAGAAAATATACTCAAAGTACTAATAGACTTTAGAAGACATCTTCATGAAATTCAACTCATAGGTTAGTCAAATTTTCAGTTTAAAATCACTGTTGTATCATGTGCAAAATAGAATAGTCATGGTTTTTCAAGAAACTTTGTAAATTTGCTGGTATTTATAAGAGTTGAACCAATCATTGATTTTAACATGGTTAAAAGAGCTATGAGTCTGGTTTCAAATGCAATAAATAGAACTCAATTTGGATTTTTCTACACCAAGATATAACAGATTTCCCAAAACTGCTCAAAGTCCCCTGTGGGAAAAATTTTCAGCAGCACTTCCCCTTTTTTTCCCTAATTTCCAGCCCTTTTCAAGGCTTCATTCTCACCACAAGACAGCCCCAAATCAAATTTACAAGGTATAGGATACATAAAGTACTTATTTTAGCCACAAAACTAACTATAATCAACTTATACCTAAACTGGAAATAATCAACAAAAGCTGAAAATGGCAACCTACTATACAAAATCACAAGAATCTTCCCTAAACCTACTACAATCAAGTCATATTTCCAACCAAATCGAAGATTAAAGAGGGAGAGTGGTTCCTTACCAAGAAAACCTGCAATTCCTAAGGAGACTAGCAGCCTACAGCTTTCTTCCCAAAAATCACACCACACATAGTCTTTTCCTTCCTTGTTGCTCCATTCTATGGATTGGTTTAAGGTTTGAGGTTGATTTCCTACTAGTTCTAACTTGAAATCAAGGTGAAGTTAAAGAAGTTTTTCTCTTTTTTCTTGTCTTCCTCTCTCGGCCAAGAAGGTAGAAGAATGAAGAATTATTGCTGAAATTTGCAAGATAAAGACTAGAGGTGGTCTTAGTCAAAGAATGTCTTGATCGCCAGCACTTGGTGTGACAGCCCCACCTCTCCTCAGGGCGAACCCTAAGGATTAGCGAACTGCCTGCCCAGCTCTCGTCGGGACTCAATCAACTAATGAACCAAAAATTCAAGAAAACTAACGAAATATCTTCAAAAGCAAAGGGTACAACCCTTTATAGAAATATAAGTTGCCACACCACTTTCCAAAACTTAGAACATAGAGCTAAGTATCAAACTTCCAACTCCACACTTAATTTACATAATATACGTCGAACTTACAAATTACGCTCACAAGAGTCAAAAGTAAGGTTTTCTAAACAAAAGGTTACAATCCAAAATACAAGTTCAAGACAAAAGTTAAAGTTATGAAAGTTATCGACCACAGTTCCATCCCCGATCTGTTAAGGAAAACAAAAGGAGTCGGGTGAGCTAAAACTCAGTGAGATTACAAATAAGCGTGTATGCACATAGCCAAATGAAGGCGTAATATAAACAAGTAAACACCGTATAGTACTATAACTGTGAGGATCCGAATTTTTATTTTACATACTTTTATTTTATTTTACTGGCTTATTTAATCATTTATTTATTCGTTTACTCTGATTAATTTATTTCATTCATTTTAATTTCATTTGCATGGAACAATGTCTCATTTTATATTTTAAAATGTTTCGCTAGTAAAATTAATTTTCTGAGGCTCGTTTATTAAGAAATAGTGAATACATATTTTTCGAGGTAAAATTCGATTCGAGAGTGCAATGATCTTGGAGAATTAAGAATGATCAATAGTAGACTAAGAAAAGTTAATTGAGGAATTAGAAGTAAGTGAGTTAAATTAAACTCAATTAGGAGCACTAATTGCTCACTATTGAATTGTTGACTTTTGGGTACCAAAGCACCTTTATATCATTTTTCCTTTCACTCCATCAAATCACCAACTACCACCCAAAACCCTTTCTTCCTCCTCTCCTCCTTGGCCGACTCCCCCTCCCCCATGTCTCACCAAAAATTTCAACTCCTTGTCTTCCATTTTTGCTCCAAGAAAACACTCCAAACTTACTTCTTTTCTTGGTTCGTCATACAAGCTTGAAGGGTGGCTTGAAGGAGGAAGGAACTTTGGTGGTTTAAGAGCTTATGCACTAGTGGTTGGTCTTCATTCTTAGAAGCAAGGTAACCCTCCAAGTTCTCGTCTTTTTCCTCTCAACTTATAGTAATTAGTTAGTTAATCTAGTTAGTCTTTAGGTTGTTGATGGGTTCACAAAAACCTTGACCCTAGCTAGAGAACTTGAGGTGGTTTCATAGGTAGAGGCCTTGAGGATTATTGTGTGTTTACTTTCTTGTTTGATGCTTGTTTTGATGAATTATGACTTAGTTTTAGTTAGGAAGTTGAAAAGAAAACTTGAAGAATGGAGGATGCTTGCTGTCCGAATTTTGGCTGGATGAATCTCTTATGTTAATTTCGAATTTTGATGTTATTTTGGTGCCATAATGCTTGATATATGTTGGTGTTTATGTGTGTTAAACATCTCCCAAAAAGCTTTACAATTGGTTGAGTTATAGTAGAGGAAAGTGAGGAAGAAATTTGGAAAATTTTCTGATCAGGAGACCCGACCAACGGTATAAATGCACCTCCTAATTCATTTCCTATGAGCCGTAGTGAACCGGTAAAGATACCCGAATTTCCTCACTGTTTTCATCCGAGAAACAGTCATAGCTGCAGTTTGTAGCTCAATTTCACCTATCTTGCAAAACCAATTTTAAGAAAGTTCCTTCTATTGATTTTTAGCATTTTGAATCTAGTTTTCAACCTCTCAAACCATGCTAAATTTTGAGTTGTGTAGCTTTAGTTATGATCAGATTTTGAAACTCTGTCAAGTACGTCAGAACTGGAAATTTCGTGAAACAGGTTCCAATACTCAGCTTTCTTAAAACTATTGTATCTTGGTGTAGAAAGGTCCGAATTGAGTTTCGTTTGTTGCATTTGAAACTAGATTTGGATTTCTATTAGTGATATAAATTTCAAGGGTTGATTCTATTTCTATGAATTGTGCCGAATTTCCAAAGTTTACTGAAATGGCAAGCCCGTTTTGCTCTGTCTTGTCTGGAACAGTGAGTTTGAGCTAAAATTTGAATGATTTTGAATTACATTCTAAGAAAAGTGTCTTCTACAGAGTTTTAGTGCATTGAGTCTAATTTCCAACGGTATAAAGTTTCCAATTTTTGGACTTACGAAACTTGAGAAATGATTTTTCCAAATAGTATCACACCAAGCCGGAAATTTCTGGTTTCCAACAAAATGAACTTTTAAGAACTTCCAACTTTCTTTTGAGATTGATAGTCCGTTTCAAACTTGATTTCATGGATGATACAAGTTCTCTTGTGATTTTAAACCTTCATTTTTTGAATCTCGGTTCTCGATGGATTAAAACACTTTTGAGGCGTTGTCCTAAGTTTTAAGCAAATGAATTTTTTTTCCTTGTATGCCAAGTGACCTAGGATATCCGTGAGTGATGGTTGGTTAATATTTCTTCAGGTGCTCAAGAGAGATTCGAAAGGAATTCCGGTGAGAAACTTTGAAGGAATTTCTTGCTCACTTGCTTTTGAATTGGTGAGTGTCAAGTGCATGACTTCTTGCATAATACTTGAAATACTTCTTGTTGAATATGTGAATTGGACTTGTCGAGACGAGTGTGCACTTTATCGCACTCATTCTCTTTTACTTGACTTGATAATTGACCTGCTCGTACTTGACAATTATACTTGTAAACCTTGGACATATACTTGACTTGAACTTGTACTTGAGAGCAATCTCATCGACTTATACTTGAACTTGTGGGACGCCCAAAACCAATGGCTAGCCATTCAACTCAAAGCCAGTAAGGGTTTGGTTGAGGAGTTTGGTGAACCTTGGACATATACTTGACTTGGATATATTCGAGTACTATCAAAAACTTATTTGACGTTCGGGCCCGGTAGGGGGTGTAACGGTGGACGAAAATTTGGTGAAAAGTGGGGTTCTACGGGCTTGATACTTGCTCGGTTGACGGAGTGTCAACCATGCTCAATTTTGGATCAAGATCTTGGCAAAGCAGTGTGGAGTTAGCTCCTAAGAGCTTCCGTATCCTTTAATGATTGTGTCTTTTTTTCTTTTGTGAATTTCATAAATATTATGACTGCCTTTCTTTTATAAGTTTAATACTTGTTGTACTTGCTTGCTTGCCTGTTTTTTCTTTGGCCTCACTGACCGTTAGCTTATCCCTTTAAATTTGTTTTCCTTAACAGGTTTTGGAGGTGAATTGGAGGTTCTAGACTAGCGACTTTTGGTGGAAACTAGTATACCTTTTGTATGTTATTGGAGATTCTTAAAGTGTAAATTCTATTTTTTTGGGTATAGTGGATTGTAATTGTAATTTCTAGCCTTAGAAGTTTGTATATTCGAAATACTTCTTAATTAAGTCGATGGTTGACTTGTGGTTCTTTATTAAGTTTGAATGAGTGCGTGAGTCCTGACGAGAGTTAGACAGGCGAGCCGCTGATACCTTAGGGTTCGCCCTAGGGAGAGGTGGGGCGTCACAGTTGGTATCAGAGCGCTAGGTTTAAGATACCTAGAATAGGGTTAGGAGTTCTTAGTCGTGAACTTTTGGTCATAAAAATGCGTGATAAACCTTAAGTTAAATTTTTGAATAGCACTAGTGATTATAAGGTCATAACCTTTAGTTTTGTGGGTTAATTGTAGGTCATGGAAGGAAATGGTGGAGATGAGTCGCCTCTGAGGCACCTTCCAGTGATTCGTTATCGAGAGAGGCCTGGGGGCCCTCTTTGGCAGTGGACCCCATTTTGTCGAGATAGGCTTTCATGTGATTGTTGGAGGACTTACTCATACCCTAATGATGTGGTACTAGCGGTAATCGATGATTGGAGGCAATTATCTAATACGAACAGGATAGTCCAAGAGGATAATCGAGAGTTAAGGGCAACTGTTGGTGTTCAGACTATCCGGATCCATGAGCTAGAGGTTAGGGTACTTGAGGAGCGTTAGAGGGGTGACGCCTCCCATGCTCAGTTTCAAAAGACCGAGGGGCGCCTCATTCGGGTTGTCCAGGAGGCGGAGAACCGAATTGGTGAGTGTCAAGTGTATGACTTGTTGCATAATACTTGAACTACTTCTTGTTGAACATGTGAATTGGACTTGTTGAGACGAGTGTGTATTTTATCACACTCGTTCTCTTTTACTTGACTTGATAATTGACCTGCTCATACTTGACAATTATACTTGTGATTGACTTGGTGTTGATTTGAGAGCAATCTCATCAACTTATACTTGAACTTGTGGGGACGCCCAAAACTAATGGGTAGCCATTCAACTTAAGCCAACAAGGGTTTGGTTGAGGAGTTTGGTGAACCTTGGATATATACTTGACTTAGATATACTCGAGTATTATCAAAAATTTATTTGACGTTCGGGTCGGGTAGGGTGTGTAATGGTGGACGGAAATTTGGTGAAAAGTGAGGTTCTACGGACTTGATACTTGCTCGGTTGACGGAGTATCTACATTTGAAATTTTGGATGAAGATTTTAGCAAAGTAGTGTGGAGTTAGCTTCTGAGAGCTTCTGTATCCTTTAATGATTGTGTCTTGTTTTCTTTTGTGAATTTCATAAATATTATGACTGCCTTTCTTTTATAAGTTTAATACTTGTTGTACTTGCTTGCTTGCCCGTTTTTTCCTTGGCCTCACTGAGCGTTAGTTCATCCCTTTAAGTTTGTTTTCCTTAACAGTCTTTGGAGGTGGATTGGAGGTTCTAGACTAGCGACTTTTGGTGGAAGCTAGTATACCTTTTGTATGTTATTGGAGATCCTTAAAGTGTAAATTCTGCTATTTTTGGGTAGAGTGGATTGTAATTGTAATTGCTAGCCTTAGAAGTTGTGACTTGTATATTCGAAGTGCTTTTTAATTAAGTCGATGGTTGACTTGTGGTTCTTTATTAAGCTTGAATGAGTGCGTAAGTCCTGACGAGAGTTAAGCAGGCTGCCCGCTGATACCCTAGGGTTCACTCTAGGGAGAGGTGGG
The DNA here is from genome assembly GCA_023065735.1 of Coffea humblotiana. Classification (NCBI taxonomy): domain Eukaryota; kingdom Viridiplantae; phylum Streptophyta; class Magnoliopsida; order Gentianales; family Rubiaceae; genus Coffea; species Coffea humblotiana. Next base: position 39,782,511 of record CM041209.1, on the reverse strand, counting down.
GACGTCACAGAAATACATGGAGGAAGGGGGATCTGAGGATGTTCAATTGTGATTGCAATAGGTTCAAACTCGACTTAGATGTGCATTAGCCGTGGAGAAATCCCTATTGAAGCAACGGTGAAGGGTTAATTTGTTGCAGCTGAGGGATGGGAACACGAAATTTTTTCACTCGATTGTGAAGCAACAGTGCATGCAAGCTATGATTCATCGGGCACAGGACTCTAATCATAAGTGGGTGGCTGAGGACTCACTTATAAGGGCTAATGCAATCAGGTATTTCTCTTCATTATTTTTTGTGGAGGATGTCTCTGCCATATCAAAGGTGCCTGAGGTCATCCCTCGCTTAATTTCGGAGGAAGACAATGAGTATTTGTAAGAGGTTCCTTCCATCGGTGAAGTTCACAGGATGGTCTTTGTGATGGACGAGAATAGTGCTGCTGGCCTTAACGGCTTTACTGGTAAGTTCTGTTCTTCTATCTAGGAGATAACTGGTGGAGATGTCTATAGGGCAGTGCAAAGTTTCTTCTACAAGGCAGAATTGGCAATACGAGTAACTGCTATTTCTATAGTATTGCTGGCCAAGGTAGCTCATCCTAAGAATTTCTCCAAATTTCGCCCAATCAGCGTATGTAACTTTGTAAACAAAATTTTTTTCCAAGAATCTAGTGGAATGGCTTGCTCCTATTCTTCCCAAAATAATTTCAGCAAACCAAAGTGGTTTTATTTGTGGGCGTTTGATCTCGGATAATTATTTGTTAGCGCTAGAAATGATTTCCAATATTGGATGAAAAGCTAGAGGAGGTAACGTGGCATTGAAGCTAGATATAATGAAAGCCTACGATCAGGTCTTGTGGCCTTTTTTTTATCAAAATGCTTCGAGTTTTTGGCTTCAGGAAGTGCTAGATTGATATGGTCTGGCGTCTTATTTCAAATGTCTGGTTTTTGGTAGTTGTCAATGGCACTATGTTTGATTTTTTTAAATCAGCCCAGGCCTTGGTCAAGGGGACCCTGTCTCCTGCTTTGTTTATTATGGGGGTAGAGGTGCTATCAGGGTTATTGAATAATTTGCCAGGATATCGAGAGTTTCAGGGCTTTAGAGTCCCAAGGGACTACTTGCCAGTTACACATTTGGGATATGCGGAAGATGTGATTGTCTTCTCTAGTGCTATAGTGACATCGTTACAACTAGTGATGTGGGCTTTGTCTGCCTATGAGGTTACATCCGGTCAAAAGATCAATGCAGGGAAAAGTTATTTTTTGGTGCATCCCAAGGTGTGTTCCTTCAAGAAGTTGACAATTCAGAGGTTAACTGGTTTTCCATGCAAGCCTTTTCCTATTAAATACTTAGGGTTTCCACTTTATTGCAAGAGACGGAAGAAAGAATGTTTTGCGGGATTATGCCAGGCAATTTTGCTTCGAATTGAGTCTTAGCAAAATCGGTTGTTGTATTATGGGGGGAAGATTGTGTTGTTGAAACATGTGCTCTTCGAATTGAGTCTTAGCAAAATCGGTTGTTGTATTATGGGGGGAAGATTGTGTTGTTGAAACATGTGCTCTCATCTATGCCAATACATCTATTAACAGCGGCATCTCCTCCTAAGGCTATTTTCAAGGAGCTTGAGGACATGTTCTCAAACTTTCTTTGGGGATCTATTGAAGGGGTACCAAGCATCATTGGATTTGGTGGAAGGATTTGTGTGTTTCGTGCGAAGAAGAGGGTGTGGGTTACGTCTTTTAGAGGATAGTTATAGAGCATTTTTGATAAAGTTGTGGTGGAATTTTCACGCTAATGCCTCCCTATGGGCAAAATTTATGAATGCTAAGTTTTGTTTCTAGGTTCACCCAAATATGGTTTTTGGCGATAAGGGCTCTGAGGTGTGGCGAAGGATGATGAAAGTATGACATATTGCTGAGAGGCAGACTGATTGGAGAGTTTCGTTTGGAAATTCTAATTTCTGATTAGATAATTGGCTAGATACTTGTGGATTAGCCTCTCGATTGGATAGTGTCTCGGACCATAATGTGGCTGACTTCGCTTAGAATGTTACCTGGAATGTCCAACACATCTCATAATGGGTGCCCCTTGAGATCGTCACTGAGATTGGCCGTGTCGACCCACCTGCTGGCCCACTCCCTAGCTTGATGATTTGGAGGCTAAAGCAATTAGGTTTATTCAAGTTAAAGTCGGCTTTTGCCCTAGTACGACACCTCTTTGTTCTTCAAATGCATTTGGCATCATGTGGTGCCATAGAGAATTTCATTCGTCTTGTTGCATCTGTTACAGGACCATTTGCCTTTAGATTGTGCCTTGCAAAAACTTGGGGTCCATGGGCATTCTCAGTGTGTGTGTTATTCCTATCCTGAAGTCGAAACTGCGGAGCATGTGTTTGCTGTTAGGGATACGGCTCTACAAGTCTGGCATTCTTTTGGTGATGCAGTTGGTGTTTGCTAGACTGGGTCTTCGTTTCGGGTCTGTATGGCAACCTGGTGGCATGGGAAGCGGGGTAATAAATTTTTAGAGTTTGTCCATCGAGTTGTTCCTCTGTTAATTTGTTGGCATCTACGAAAGGCTGGGAATAGCATGAAATATGAAGGGAAGAGGCTCGAGGAAGTCCAGGTATGTCACTTTATATTTTTTTATTTTTTGGAGTTGTTCAGCTTACCGTTCCTGGAATGCCAGGTTTCTTCATATTCATGGATACAGTTTTATTTGGAGATCTCTGACTGGACTATGCCAGTATCACACATGCTTGTAAAATGGTTACGGCCTTCCCAAGGTGTCCTAAAACTTAACACTGATGGATGTTCTAAGAGTAACCTTGGTGTGAGTGGCGGCCGGGGGGGTGCTTAGGGATGCTAGGGGTAATTTGCTGCTGGCATTTTCTTGTAGTTTTGGTTTAACTTCTAGTTTGCAGGCTAAAGCTCGTGCTTTGCTTTTTGGAGTGAAGTTGTGCCTACAGAGAGGGTTTGATCGCTTTCAAGTTGAATTGGACTCATTGGTGTTAGTACATATCTTAAATAGGACAGTTGGTTGCCCATGGAGTATTTATAAGGAGATGCAGCAGTTGTTGGATTTGGCTTCTCACTTTAGATGAATTCTTCACTGCTATCGTCAGGCTAACCAGGTTGCCGATGTGTTGTCAAATGAAGGATGCTTGCATGCTCGGGAGGAGATTTACTTAGCGACTTCATCTTTACCATAGTTAGCGAGAGGAGCCATGCATCTAGATAGGCTAGGAACCGTGTCTATTCGTAAAATTAGGTGTAAAATTAAGAGGGAGTAGTACTCCTCGTTTATGGTTCATGCAAGAAACAACGTGTTCCGATTATCTTCCAAAAAATTAGTGGTTGGCATCCCTCCCCGTGTACGATGTTAGTCGATAAAAAAAACTTCTTGCAACAAAATAATAAATTACGTTAGAAAAAATTAATGAATTGCCAAACTAGAATATTGGTAAACGTCTTGATGAATGGTAATTGAGTTGACACGCACATACATTTATTGGCTAATAATTTATCATTATTGAAATTATTGTTACTGTCATAATGCGGAATCACAGTACGTAAAATCAAGTCACTTAACAAAAATAAATTAAAATAAATAACATCACAACCATATGATTATCTAAGTTACACCTACTACTCTTCAACTTCAATATCACATGTTGTAAGAGAGGAAAACTCTTCGGCAGATAAATTAGCGGGATTGCGGTTGCCGTCGGAGCTATATTGCGCTTCGTATTCTCAACTCCCAAGAATAGTTAGTGTAGACACCAAATTTTAATTTAATTTAATTTATTTTATTATCTATTTTTATTTATTAACCCCATGATTTTTAAATATTTTTAGCATTTTTATTTCATTTTAGTTGACTTTGTTTAATTTTTTCATTTTTGGTTTTATTTTCATTTTGTTTAGAAAATCATCTTTTAATTAATTTTAATTAATTCATTCATTGGAAAAGAAAAGAAAGAAGAAAACAAAGAACCAAAATCAGTTTTCTTAAAAAAAAAAATTGTGCCTCTGCATGCGCGCCATTTTGTTTCCCGTGGCTTCTGTTACGAAGCCACGGAGAGTGCTACAGTACAGAACAAAATCCAATTGCAAAATTCAGCTTCATTTTTTTCACTTATTTTCTCCTCCGTTTGATCATTCCAATACCAAGCCAGCTGGCTTTAATCTCAACACCAAGAATATTCTAGAACAAGAATCATCAGACGGCTCTCAAAATGATAAGAAATGCAGCTTCATCCCCCACCCTTGCTGTGAGGGTTTAGGGAGTGGAGTTCCCTAAAAAAAGGATCAGACGCAGCCAAGAAGGAGAGGGTGTGGCAGCTGAAAGCAAGAATAGAGGAAGAAAAAAAGCTGAGAGCAAGAGAGGGAACAAGGGGGGAGAATCTGGGTGGCGGCTAGGGTTAGAGATAGAAGGAACCAAGAAAGCCTTCGGTTGAGAAAAAAGAAGGACAAAAAAACAATAGAGGAAGGTGACGGCTGGAAAGGAAAATAGAAAAAGGAGTGGCGGCTAAGTAGAGAAAGGGAGACTGGAAAAGAGAGACTGAGGGTAGAGGAGAGAGTGACGGCGGGAGAGTGAAAAGAGAAAGGAATGAGAGGGGCGGCTGGAGGAGAGATAGAGTGAAAGGGAGAGAGCTGAGAGAGGGGTAGCCACGGGGTTGAGAAAGAAAGCTTCAGGTTGGCAAGAGGAAAAATAGCGAGGAAAAGAAAGAGCTTCTGGGCAGCTGTGAGTGAAAGGAAGAGAGCTATGGGAAACTAAGAAGAGATTCAGGCCGAGGTGAGGAGGAAGGGAACTTCGGGGGCCAAATCTAAAGAAACTGAGAAAAACCAGAGAGAGCCTGAGAGGAAGAAAGGGAGGCGTTCGGCTGAAAAGAAAAGATTACGGAGGAGTAGAAAGGGCTTCGGGTGGTGGTTAAGGAGAGGAAGGAAGGAAAAGAGAGAAAAAGGAAGGGAGGAGAGATCAGGAAGAAAGATCAGAAATAGAGAAAAGAAAAGAAGGAAAAGTTGAAAAAATTTCTGTGAGAAAAGGGTTGATTTTCAGCCATATTCGGATCTAATTATCTCTTTGACTATAGAGGGATTCGGGTAGATTGCAGCTTCTAGAACATCTACAACGTGAGGGGAGTGATTTTTTGTTCAGATACCTTGGAGGAAAAATCACGGGAAGATCGCCAGATCAGGAGCCAAATTGACGGTTTCATCAGCGCTGAAGATCTGCAGCGACCCTCTCGAACTTCATTTCCCAGATTGGCGTGATCTTTTTAAGAGGATTTTCACGTTCGATCTTTTTCACAAAGGTTCCAAGGTAATTCTAGCTTCTCCCTTTTGTTGCTTTAACACCATTTTATGAGAGTTCAAGTGCAAAAGCTGTGATCTTGAATTGTTTTGCTGCGGTTGATGTTTAGTAGCCATGACTGTGTGTTCACCCTTTGAATCTTCATATACACTAGTTAAACGTTGTTCTTTTGGTCATTTGCTGCAAAGAAAGTGAAAGAACCATGCTGCTAATCTCGCGATTTTGCACCAAAATCTTCATTTTTCTTCCCTTGATATCTTGCGGTCCTTTTGTTTGAAATCTGAGTTGCGTAATCTTGTGTTGGGCTTGGAGCTTTGTGGCTGGTTGCTATATCATTGGATCTACACTTTGTATCTCATGGAAATAGGTTGTATTTTTCTTTTCTACACAAGCTTAAATGATGGTTTGATGTTGGTTTGGTAAAAAAAATGGCTGCGTAGCTTCGGCAGAAAATTGCAGCAAGTTTCTTCGTGGGTTGCATTATGTTGCCTTAAAACTCCTTGTACAGATGTTTAGTATCTTGCTTGCTTCACGGTCCGAGCTTTAGGATGCTTTCTTAAATGATTAGTGGTTGTTGCAAGTAGATGATGAGGATTCCTTTGCTGCATTTTTTTCCCTTGTTCTCTTGGCCCGGGTTCTCTCTGAGGGAATCATTAAAGCTGAATAACCATGTTTGGGTCAAGGATTTGTGGATTCATATGAGTTTGATTGATAACAATGAGTGTTGAGCAATGTTTTAGTTGGATTTGGTTCAAGGTGATGCATGCAACTTGTGTTTGAAAAATACGATTGCAGAAAGCTTCATCAGTTGACTGCCGAAGGCTTTCTTCTTGTAGAAATGTTTCATAGCATCTGCATGAAAAATTTGCATGAAAATCTTTCAGAAATTGCACCTTGACCCCTCAAGTTCCTTAAAATTCTGTTATGGCCTAGAAACTTTGGAAATTTGATCAATTTTGTTCCTTTAACATGTTATTCTTTTTTGATATGATTTAATGTGATTTTCGGGTAGAATATGTTTGAGTTTTAGGATGAATTTCAAGGGTTTAATAACTTTTTCTAGAATTAGAATTAGAGTTTTGATTTGAACTTTGTTGAAATTTTGAAAATTTTGCTTTTTTAATTATAACAAATTGGTTCTCATTTATTTTTTATGAATTTTATCATTTGATTGGTAGGTTTCACCTTAAGTCTTTAATTTCAATTGATTTCCTTTTAGATCCTTCATATTTGCAATTATAGTGATTTTGATCCCTTAATTTCTTTAATTCTTTCAAATTGGGTCCTTATTTGTGTTAATTTGTCAAATATGGTTTGTTTACTTTTATTTGAATACCTTGATTGATTAATTTTGTGTTTATCTCCATTTTTGTGATTATCTGTTAATTAAAGTGATGCCTTGACCCCTTTTATTATTTTGGAGGGTAAATAAGTAAATTCGTGTCATTAAGGCCCCAACTCAAGGGAGGTACACTCTTTCCCTTATTTTTGCATTATTTGACCCTATGTGCCCTTATGTGACTTTATGTGCTTAATTGCATGCTTTTTGAATATTTTTTCATTTTATTTATTTATTCGCTTTATTTTGTTTTAATTTTGTATATTTATATTGATTTTTGATTATTTGAAAGGTATTTAAATGCCGAGTTGTAATAGTTAGGGTGTTTATTTATTTAGTTATTTATTTCTCCCCTCTTAGATTGTAGTTAGGGCCCCAAGTGTAATAATTAGGGTTTTATTCGCTTTATTTCCTTTGTGTGTTTTGCATGCCTAGGTGTTACGTGTTTACCGATTTCTTAGGGTCTTGCATCTAGATATCATGTTTATGTGTTTACTTGCTTTATTACGTTTTACATTATTTATTTGGTTATAAATGAATGCATGACATCACCACACTAGTCCAACGCTAGTTGTGACCCCTTTTCTCAATTCCACACTAGTCCAATGCTAGTTGTAGCCCTTGGTTCCGATTTTCCACTAGTCCAACGCTAGTGAGGACTCATAGATTTGGGCTAGTCCAATGCTAGACCCTTAGGAGCCCTTCGCGCGTTAGATCATGATTGTGTGATAAAATCATTTCATCTCATGCATGTTTTCACTTTTTAGGGTTTTCACCATTTCGCATGACACTTTTCTTATACATGTACATCCCTTGTCCCATATTCCCTTATATTTATCTCCCTTACCCCATATTTCCCCTTATATGTATATTCCTTATCCCTTTGTATGAAAACACGACATTAGACTTGCATTCCATTTAAGAATTAGAACTAGGTTAGTACATTTGCATGATTAGGTAGGAAATAATTCCTTGAATATGGGATATGGACGAGTTTGGCTTTCTAACCTTAGCACGCTCGTATCCCCTCTATTAAAAGAAAAAATTAAGTCACGATCATTAGTCTCCCCATACCCGATATGATGCATCCCTTTAGATCATGTATTCATATAAAATTATTTTATTTTATTTTATTTTTCTTTTCTTTTCACTTCTCTTTGAGTCTCATATTTTTGCACAATTCGTGACTTCTTCGAAAATTTACTTTTGGGGGTCGTAATTAATGCAATTTGCATCAAATAATTTCGAAAAAATATTCTGACCTCGATAATTAGGTTTAGGTTTGCATTCATGTAAATACTTCCAAAATGTGATAAATTTTTAGGTTAAAATAAGAAAATCCTTAACTAAATCACGCAACTAGCCTTGGTTAGGTTGAGAGGGTGCCTTGGATTTTTATCCTTGCCTTCCCTCTCTTCAAATGTGACTCCCGAATCTTTTTCTCTGATTTTCGTAGACTTAGGAGTCGTTTAAAAAGGGTTTTCCATAATTTTATTTAAAAAATCCATTTTAGGTGACTTGGTACACCTTAACTCTATACCAAGTGGCGACTCCGATTTTTTTATTCAAAAACCCTTTTAAACTATATTTTGGGTCAAAATCGTCACATTTTCAAACCCCATTTAGACCCTTTTTATTTTCTTATTTATTTTCTTTAACACAAAAATTCACATTTTTCAAATCAAAATCAACCGAAGATCCATTTTTCTAAACACTTGATTTTTTTCATTTTTAAAAATAGGGTGCGACAATTGGCGATTCCACTGGAGACTTAGAGGGTCCGAGCATTTGATTTAGTCAATTCTTTTCTTCTTTTAACCTTTTTATATATCACATTTGGAGGTTTAGAGTTGTATTTTTCCTTTTTTAGGGTTTATTGCATCAAACACACATTCGTCTCAAATATCCACGTCTGCGATCGTTTATGTGTTTATTTCTCATTTGTGATTGTATATCGCGCTTGCATTTTGGGTGGGGGGAAATGGTCACCCTAGAACCTTCACCCGCGTTTGATGGTATTTGATCCTTCCCTTCGTTAGGTGCACTTCATACGTGCATACACTTTATTTTATATCTCTCATTTCTTTTTACTTTTAGTGGTTGTCATACCACTCTTCCCTTATTAGGATTAGATCGACCCACTTGGACATGTGGCCGTGGCACAACGTGCACGTAGCAATGTCCGAGGGATCACCCGAACCACCGACTCTTGGGCATTGGGATTGATGACCCTTCGCCTTTGGTCTGAAGGTTTGGGAGCCTGAAAACCTTATCGAGTTTAGGTGCATTAGTAAGCCCCAACCTCATGCATCCATGATTAGACTGCCTAGGTTAGAGTCGACCATATCCAACTAGGAACACTAGGCACGAAGGGAGAGATCCCACCCCTCTTTCTTTAATTTTCTTTTTACTTTGTCTAACGTGTTATGTGTTATCTGTTGTCTAACTTTCCTTGTTTCCTATCTTTTGCATTCACTAATGCTAGGAAACAAGAGGCTTGGCATGATCCTCTTATAGAACCTACCCTTATAGATAGGTTATTGCATGTTTAGAAATTTTGGTATATTTCATTCATAAATTAATCATGTCATATCATTTTAGGCCTACCCTGGCATGCAAAAGGGTTCCTTTAGGTCATGTTTTCATTAAATTGCATATTTTATTGCTTTGATAAATTGGCATCATGCATAAGCTTTAGAGGGAATGCCATTTAGGGGATCCCGTGTTAGGAATAAGCCGCCTCGTGTCTCGGATATGTAATCCACTGACACTTGCACGTTTATATTTCTTGTACCATCCAAAGGGGTAGTTCACAAGATAAGGTAGGATCCAATCTTTTTCAAGATGATAGAGCAACCTTTGCACATTAGAATATGAGCATCTAACAATCATCTTTTGACCATTTTAACATAGTTGGTAAAAATCCCTTGCTTAAAGGACATTAATTTGAAGAAATTCACAAATAATTTCTCATTGTTGAGATGGTAAATATATTGAGGCCAAATCTTGATTTTAGAAGGCTCATAAACTAATGCATTGCAATGAATCTTTTAGAATTACCAATGAGTAGACAATTCAATCAATTTTTGAATAAACCATTCAATCCATTCGACCATTTTATTCATCAATTTCATCCCATCCACTTTTTCAATTCATTCATTTTTAGGACAATCCGGTCATTTTTGAATAAATCATTAATCCCATTTCATCTATTTAATCAATTCATTCACGTTTAGAACAATTTAGTCATTTAACTCAATCCATTCATTCATTTTAGGACAATCTAGTCAATTTTGAATAAATCATCAATTTCATTTGATCAATTTACCCTTTTAGGGTGATCCAGTCAATTTTGAATAAATTATCAAATTTCATTCAATTCATTTGACCAGTTTACCCTTTTTTAGGGTGATCTAGTCATTTTTGAATAAATCTTCAAACTTATTCAATCTATTTGACCAAGTGTATCCATTTTTAGGGCGATCCAGCAGAGTTCATCAATTTCATCCGATCCATTTGACGGCTTAGGGTTTTGATGTCAAATTTAGAACTGGAATGGCTAGTTGTTTTTGAGAAAATCGTCCATTGCATTCATTCCATTTGGAAAGATTAGGGTTTCAATCCATGTTAACAAATTGCAATCTCTCCAATAGCAAGTTCGTTAAAGTTAAATTGATTTGAATGAATTTCTGTGCCAATCAAAACCATTCATTCCTTCGGATTTGTCCTCATTCTGTTAGAGGCCTTCCGCTGTTCAATTGGTCCAAAATTTTCAAATTATTTTCCAATCAAATGCCAATGAATTGATCGGGTCCATCAGGTATTGTATAGTGCCTGCTCTGAAGGATTGCATTTTCATGCTAGGCCAACCCTTGGCGTAAAAAGGGTCCCCCAATAGGACATGCATACCGATTTTACAATTTTGCTTACTAACTCTGGGTATTTTTTCTTTTATTTTTTTCCCTTCCCCTGCATTTATAAAAGATGTCTCAATAAGATAAAAATATTTTTTCTATATCTGATAACAATTTTGATCTAATAAAGTTTGAAAATTACAAGTATTACTTGATTCTTGGGCAGACCCTACGATGAAACGTGAAGGATCTATCTGGAAGTGCTAGGCTAAAGCATCTAAGACACCTCATAATTGTTTGTCAAAGAAAAAATTCTATTTATTTGATTTGTTAATACATTTTTGCTCCAAAAGAAAAGGAGACAAAAAGTGTGTGTATGTGGAGCTCTTTAGAGATTTTTCTTTTCTCATTTGTATTATGATTGAACAAGAAATTTTGTTTCAAACTTTTCCAGCAATAAAGTTTTTCATTTAGATAATTATTTTTTGTATATATTCATGTACATTTCATTCTTTATTTTGCTCATTGGAGATTTCATGATGAATTTTAAGAAATAAGACTAAATTGAGATTTTTCAACCTCTTGCCTGAAAATTCACAAGTGTATCTTTGCATACGCTAGATTGGTGATCCAAACTGTACAATAAGAGCGCTCGGAATTAAAAGAAGCCACTCAAACTGATTGGTCTGTTTCGGAAAACCCAATGCAATACCTTTTTCTCCCTCACTGTACAATTCATATTTTGCCCATTTCTATTAACTCTCAAAAAAAAAAATCAGTCGCATTGATTGATAAATTGCAAATTGGGGCAATCTTTGCTTGAAAAATGTCCACTGTGTCTAATCAGATTCAATCCACATCTAAGTGAAAGCAAAAGTGTACATTATTCTTATTTGTTTTGAAAATTTGGAATGATACTTCAAGTGCTTGTTTCTCTATTTATACAGATTTTTATCATTTGCTCTCCCATTTGAGCCTTTAAAAGAATAATTTCGTTTCAAACAAGAGCCTTAATGATCACCACCCTACATTGGGAAAGTTTTCAAATATCAAAAGGGAATGGATTCTCAATGAGCTATTCTTTACTTTGGTTGTCATGAGGCGTAAGAACGATGCTTTGGCCATCGTTTCTGCAATCCAAACACTATTTATCTCTTGCATCCTCATTTGAACTAAAATGGGTGGTTCTTTTCAAAAGCACTTATGATCGCACCCCACATTGGGGAAGGAGATTGGAGAATTTTCCAAGGGAAAAGAGAAAAGGCAAAAATGCTAAAATTCAAAAAGAGAGAGAACCACAAATTGGGAAATTTTGATTCCACCATTAATATTTGGGCTACAATTTTGAAAAAAGAAAGAGAAAAGGAAAAGGAAGAGTATTGTCCGGCGGGTCACTTATGTTTCCTAGATATGGATGAACAGGAGCCTTCCTCAGTCAATTAGTTCAGATACATGTAAGAAATTTCACATTAATGGAAGTTTCCTTTCAGATTTAATGTAAGGAATTAATGTAAGGAACGGAATAAAAAGTCAGGCCCTCTTCTTTTCCAATCAAACATTCTATCCCTAGTTACCCGTTTTGAACCTTTAGAATGATCATTTCGTTTGGCAACCCCTGAGAATCGTAAAAGTTCAAAGGAATGGCAGAAGGCCAACAGAAAGGAAATGAAAGAAAAGAGAACCTCGGTTAAGCATAAATTGGGGCAAATTTGAAAATTTTCAAAGCAATGGCAGAAGGCCGAAAAAGAAGAAAGAAAAGAAGAAAAAATGAAAAGAAAGAGAACCCAAGTTAAAAATAAACTGGGGCAAGTTTTGTGTTTAACCCTAATATAGAGTTGATGCAACAATGCGATCTCAGATCATTTAAACCACTTTTGAAATCCGCTTTCAAGCCTTAACTTTTCTAAGCATCCCACCAGACCGCATTACAAAAGCCGAAAGTCCTGACTTCTGTTCTTTGCAATATTTCTGTCAAGAAATTTTGTAAATGTATTTCTGGATTGATTAGGTGTGAGGTTGACACTGCTCATTATGTGAAAACCCGCAAAGACGAAAAAAAAAAAGAAAAAGGGGCAAGAAAAATAAATGCAGAGAAAATGCAAAAAAATTCAATGCAGAAAGTCCCTGTTGAGTGATGATAAAAGTCAACAAAATCCCTAATTTTGGAGTCCAAAATTGGGGCAATTTTTTGGGAAGAAATGCGATTTTCAGTGCAATGTCCTTGAAAATCTTATTTCTATAACTATCGTTTTCAAGCCACATTACAAGCTCATAAAGTCCATAGCTGACTTATTCTTCATGACAGCTCAAAGTAAAGATTATACTCCTAAGGGATCTACCAATCACTCGTGATCATAAGGCCATAACCAGTTTTCACATGTTTAGCTATCGTTTCTACCCATTTTGTTACAAGCTTATAAAGCTTATATGTTGACTAAGTTTTCTTAAGAAATAAGGGTGACAAACTATTTGTTTTCACCAAGATGTGGTATTGAATGGGTTACATACAATTTGGGCACAAGAATAAGACAGTTCTTGACCTCTTATTTTCCTGAGCCACCTCCAAATCAGAAATAACACCCACTTGATTAGTCCTGAAAGATGAGCTAACAAGAAGCGGTGACCCATTACCCTAAACATCGATGTTAAAGCGAGGAAGAAATTTTTATAATTTGGTATTATTTTGAGAGATTCATCATGAAATTTTCTGTATGAGTATAAGCACAATGTTCGAATTTCCTTACATTGTATGTTAGTATGTGCTTATTTCCTAAATTTTAGAAAACACAATTTTTTACTTTGTTCAAATAAATAGAGAGTCATCCGAATAAAATTTTTGCAACCAAATGGACCCACACTGGGGCAAAATTTTGTAATACATTTGAGAATTTCATCCAAAAATCAAGTAATATACTTTCAAATCAGTCACGTTGCTCTGTTCCTGAGTAATAGTTGCATCAATTTTTAAAATAAAATAAGAAATTCAAGTGTATTTTGTACTTTGTTAAACCCCCTTGTGCAGGTATTCATGACTGAAATCAATGAAGAAGCGTAAGTCAGAAACTAGTGAGTTGGAAGGAAAAAAAAGAAAAAAGAAGAAAAAGAAAGAAGAAAAGGGCCCCACACTGGGGTAAGTTTTGAAAATTATGATTTCAAAAGTTATCTTAAAACCGTTTATATCATCGTTGGGGCCAGGTTTTATCCCGCCAATCTCGTTGGGACTGGGTTTTATCCCGCTAACCATTTTCTTTCACCGTTAGCATCGAGTTTATCTCACTAACGTGTGTTTTTCTTGACCGTTAGTATCGAGTATTGACTCACTAACGTGTGTTTTATCTTTTGCATCTGTTAGCATCGAGTTTATCTCACTAACGTGTGTTTTGTTTCTTTTATCACCGTTAGCATCGAGTTTATCTCACTAACGTGTGTTTTGTTTTTTGTATCCGTTAACATAGAGTTTATCTCACTAACGTGTGTTTCGTTTCTTTTATCACCGTTAGCATCGAGTTTATCTCACTAACGTGTGTTTTGTTTCTTTTATCACCGTTAGCATCGAATTTATCTCACTAACGTGTGTTTTATTTTTTGTATCCGTTAGCATCGAGTTTATCTCACTAACGTATGTTTTGTTTCTTTTATCACCGTTAGCATCGAGTTTATCTCACTAACGTGTGTTTTGTTTCTTTTATCACCGTTAGCATCGAGTTTATCTCACTAACGTGTGTTTTGTGTTTTGTATCCGTTAGCATCGAGTTTATCTCACTAACGTGTGTTTTTCTTGACCGTTAGTATCGAGTTTATCTCACTAACGTGTGTTTTGTTTCTTTTATCACCGTTAGCATCGAGTTTATCTCACTAACGTGTGTTTTTCTTGATCGTTAGCATCGAGTATTGACTCACTAACGTGTGTTTTATTTTTTTTATTCGTTAGCATTGGGTCTAACCCACTAACGAAACTATTTACATCACGTTGGGCTTGAATTTTGTGCTACCAACACCAAACACCATGTTGGGACCGGATTTTATCCCGCCAGCCTCGGCAGGCTCGAGTTTTCATCCCACTGACCCAATTACGGCAGGCTCGGGTATCATCCCACTGATCCAGTGAATACAGGCTCTGGTTTCATTCCACTGACCAAATCAAACGGCAGGCTCGAATTTTCATCCCACTGACCAAATCAAGCGGCAGGCTCGGGTTTCATCCCACTAATCAAGTGAAAGTAGGCTCGGGTATCATCCCACTGATCAAGTGAATACAGGCTTGGGTATTCATCCCACTGATCAGAGGAAAGTATCATCCCACTGACCAAATCAAACGGCAGGCTTGGGTTTTCATCCCACTAACCCAGTTACGGCAGGCTCGGGTTTCATCCCACTTACCAAATCAAACGGCAGGTTCGGGTATTCATCCCACTGATCCAATGAATGCAGGCTCGGGTATCATTCCACTGATCAAATGAAGGCAGGATCGGGTATTCATCCCACTGACCAAGTGAAAGCAGGCTCCAGTATCATCCCACTGATCAAATGAAGGCAGACTCGGGTTTCATCCCACTGACCCAGTTACGGCAGGCTCGGGTTTCATTCCACTGACCCAGTTATTATTGGCAGGTTTTAGCTCATGACAGAATAACCACAGGTAAGTATTTGGTGTCTACGTCTTTGTCTCGAGTTTCTTCGAAACTCAGACAAAGAGGGGCAAACTGTAGACACCAAATTTTAATTTAATTTAATTTAATTTATTTTATTTTATTATCTATTTTTATTTATTAATCCCATGATTTTTAAACATTTTTAGCATTTTTATTTAATTTTAGTTGACTTTGTTTAAATTTTTCATTTTTGGTTTTATTTTCATTTTATTTAGAAAATCATCTTTTAATTAATTTTAATTAATTCATTCATTGGAAAAGAAAAGAAAATGAAGAAAACAAAGAATCAAAATCAGTTTTGTTAAAAAAAAAATTTGTGCCTCTGCAAGCGCGCCATTTTGTTTCCCGTGGCTTCTGATTCGAAGATATGGAGAGTGCTACAGTACAGAACAAAATCCAATCGCAAAATTCAGCTTCATTTTTTTCACTTATTTTCTCCTCCGTTTGATCATTCCAATACCAAGCCAGCTGGCTTTAATCTCAACACCAAGAATATTCTAGAACAAGAATCATCAGACGGCTCTCAAAATGATAAGAAATGCAGCTTCATCCCCCACCCTTGCTGTGAGGGTTTAGGGAGTGGAGTTCCCCATAAAAAGGATCAGACGCAGCCAAGAAGGAGAGGGTGTGGCAGCTGAAAGCAAGAATAGAGGAAGAAAAAAAAGCTGAGAGCAAGAGAGGGAACAAGGGGGGAGAATCTGGGTGGCGGCTAGGGTTAGAGATAGAAGGAACCAAGAAAGCCTTCGGTTGAGAAAAAAGAAGGAAAAAAAAACAATAGAGGAAGGTGACGGCTGGAAAGGAAAACAGAAAAAGGAGTGGCGGCTAAGTAGAGAAAGGGAGACTGGAAAAGAGAGACTGAGGGTAGAGGAGAGAGTGACGGCGGGAGAGTGAAAAGAGAAAGGAATGAGAGGGGCGGCTGGAGGAGAGATAGAGTGAAAGGGAGAGAGCTGAGAGAGGGGTAGCCACGGGGTTGAGAAAGAAAGCTTCAGGTTGGCAAGAGGAAAAATAGCGAGGAAAAGAAAGAGCTTCTGGGCAGCTGTGAGTGAAAGGAAGAGAGCTATGGGAAACGAAGAAGAGATTCAGGCCGAGGTGAGGAGGAAGGGAACTTCGGGGGCCAAATCTAAAGAAACTGAGAAAAACCAGAGAGAGCCTGAGAGGAAGAAAGGGAGGCGTTCGGCTGAAAAGAAAAGATTACGGAGGAGTAGAAAGGGCTTCGGGTGGTGGTTAAGGAGAGAAGGAAAAGAGAGAAAAAGGAAGGGAGGAGAGATCAGGAAGAAAGATCAGAAATAGAGAAAAGAAAAGAAGGAAAAGTTGAAAAAATTTCTGTGAGAAAAGGGTTGATTTTCAGCCATATTCGGATCTAATTATCTCTTTGACTATAGAGGGATTCGGGTAGATTGCAGCTTCTAGAACATCTACAACGTGAGGGGAGTGATTTTTTGTTCAGATACCTTGGAGGAAAAATCACGGGAAGATCGCCAGATCAGGAGCCAAATTGACGGTTTCATCAGCGCTGAAGATCTGCAGCGACCCTCTCGAACTTCATTTCCCAGATTGGCGTGATCTTTTTAAGAGGATTTTCACATTCGATCTTTTTCACAAAGGTTCCAAGGTAATTCTAGCTTCTCCCTTTTGTTGCTTTAACACCATTTTATGAGAGTTCAAGTGCAAAAGCTGTGATCTTGAATTGTTTTGCTACGGTTGATGTTTAGTAGCCATGACTGTGTGTTCACCCTTTGAATCTTCATATACACTAGTTAAACGTTGTTCTTTGGGTCATTTGCTGCAAAGAAAGTGAAAGAACCATGCTGCTAATCTCGTGATTTTGCACCAAAATCTTCATTTTTCTTCCCTTGATATCTTGCGGTTCTTTTGTTTGAAATCTGAGTTGCGTAATCTTGTGTTGGGCTTGGAGCTTTGTGGCTGGTTGCTATATCATTGGATCTAGACTTTGTATCTCATGGAAATAGGTTGTATTTTTCTTTTCTACACAAGATTAAATGATGGTTTGATGTTGGTTTGGTAAAAAAAATGGCTGCGTAGCTACGGTAGAAAATTGCAGCAGAAAGAAAACAATAAAATTGCAGCAAGTTTCTTCGTGGGTTGCATTATGTTGCCTTAAAACTCCTTGTACAGATGTTTAGTATCTTGCTTGCTTCACGGTCCGAGCTTTAGGATGCTTTCTTAAATGATTAGTGGCTGTTGCAAGTAGATGATGAGGATTCCTTTGCTGCATTTTTTTCCTTTGTTCTCTTGGCCCGGGTTCTCTCTGAGGGAATCATTAAAGCTGAATAACCATGTTTGGGTCAAGGATTTGTGGATTCATATGAGTTTGATTGATAACAATGAGTGTTGAGCAATGGTTTTAGTTGGATTTGGTTCAAGGTGATGCATGCGACTTGTGTTTGAAAAATACAATTGCAGAAAGCTTCATTAGTTGATTGCCGAAGGCTTTCTTCTTGTAGAAATGTTTCATAGCATCTGCATGAAAAATTTGCATGAAAATCTTTCAAAAATTGCACCTTGACCCCTCAAGTTCCTTAAAATTCTGTTATGGCCTAGAAACTTTGGAAATTTGATCAATTTTGTTCCTTTAACATGTTATTCTTCTTTGATATGATTTAATGTGATTTTTGGGTAGAATATGTATGAGTTTTAGGATGAATTTCAAGGGTTTAATAACTTTTTCTAGAATTAGAATTAGAGTTTTGATTTGAACTTTGTTGAAATTTTGAAAATTTTGCCTTTTTAATTATAACAAATTGGTTCTCATTTATTTTTTATGAATTTTAATCATTTGATTGGTAGGTTTCACCTTAAGTCTTTAATTTCAATTGATTTCCTTTTAGATCCTTCATATTTGCATTCATAGTGATTTTGATCCCTTAATTTCTTTAATTCTTTCAAATTGGGTCCTTATTTGTGTTAATTTGTCAAATATGGTTTGTTTACTTTTATTTGAATACCTTGATTGATTAATTTTGTATTTATCTCCATTTTTGTGATTATCTGTTAATTAAAGTGATGCCTTGACCCCTTTTATTATTTTGGAGGGTAAATAAGTAAATTCGTGTCATTAGGGTCCCAACTCAAGGGAGGTACACTCTTTCCCTTATTTTTGCTTTATTTGACCCTATGTGCCCTTATGTGACTTTATGTGCTTAACTGCATGCTTTTTGAATATTTTTTCATTTTATTTATTTATTCACTTTATTTTGTTTTAATTTTGTATATTTATATTGATTTTTGATTATTTGAAAGGTATTTAAATGCCGAGTTGTAATAGTTAGGGGGTTTGTTTATTTAGTTATTTATTTCTCCACTCTTAGATTGTAGTTAGGGCCCCAAGTGTAATAGTTAGGGTTTTATTTTCTTTATTTCCTTTGTGTGTTTTGCATGCCTAGGTGTTACGTGTTTACCGCTTTTTTAGGGTCTTGCATCTAGATATCATGCTTATGTGTTATGTGTTTTACATGATTTATGTGTTTATTTGCTTTATTACGTTTTACATTATTTATTTGATTATAAATGAATGCATGACGTCACCACACTAGTCCAACGCTAGTTGTAGCCCCTTTTGTCAATTACACACTAGTCCAATGCTAGTTGTGGCCCTTGGTTCTGATTTTCCACTAGTCCAACGCTAGTGAGGACTCATAGATTTGGGCTAGTCCAATGCTAGACCCTTAGGAGCCCTTCGCGCGTTAGATCATGATTGTGTGATAAAATCACTTCATCTCATGCATGTTTTCACTTTTTAGGGTTTTCACCATTTCGCATGACACTTTTCTTATACATGTACATCCCTTGTCCCATATTCCCTTATATTTATCTCCCTTATCCCATATTTCCCCTTATATGTATATTCCTTATCCCTTTGTATGAAAACACGACATTAGACTTGCATTCCATTTAAGAATTAGAACTAGGTTAGTACATTTGCATGATTAGGTAGGAAATAATTCCTTGAATATGGGATATGGACGAGTTTGGCTTTCTAACCTTAGCACGCTCGTATCCCCTCTATTAAAGGAAAAAATTAAGTCACGATCATTAGTCTCCCCGTACCCGATATGATATATCCCTTTAGATCATGTATTCGTATAAAATTATTTTATTTTTATTTTATTTTTCTTTTCTTTTCACTTCTCTTTGAGTCTCATATTTTTGCACAATTCGTGACTTCTTCTAAAATTTACTTTTGGGGGTCGCAATTAATGCGATTTGCATCAAATAATTTCGAAGAAATATTCTGACCTCGATAATTAGGTTTAGGTTTGCATTCATGTAAATACTTCCAAAATGTGATAAATTTTTAGGTTAAAATAAGAAAATCCTTGACTAAATCACGCAACTAGTCTTGGTTAGGTTGAGAGGGTACCTTAGATTTTTATCCTTGCCTTCCCTCTTTTCAAATGTGACTCCCGAATCTTTTTCTCTGATTTTCATAGACTTAGGAGTCGTTTAAAAAGGGTTTTCCATAATTTTATTTAAAAAATCCATTTTAGGTGACTTCGCACATCTTAACTCTATACCAAGTGGTGACTCCGATTTTTTTATTCAAAAACCCTTTTAAACTATATTTTGGGTCAAAATCGTCGCATTTTCAAACCCTATTTAGACCCTTTTTATTTTCTTATTTATTTTCTTTAACACAAAAATTCACATTTTTCAAATCAAAATCAACCGAAGATCCATTTTTCTAAACACTTGATTTTTTTTCATTTTTAAAAATAGGGCGCGACAGTTAGGGCTTTGTTACACCTAGACAGTAGGGAGCTCTCTTTTTCCACGTTGACAGTTTGTAAGGGAGTAGTGCTTCCATTTGTTAGCTTATTGCAGAGGAGTTCTTTCACTTTTTGTATCATTCCAATTATATCAATAAAATAGGGGGCTGGCATCCCCACCTCGTGGATGTCAATGTCAACCAAAATCAATCATATCAATTAACATTCATATCAAAAACATCAGAGAGATTCGTTAGTACAGAGCACTAGAAACATCAAAAGAAAAATTACAAAAGACCAAGTAAATGCATCCTAACATGAAGTGCAAATGCCCCTAGAGTGCCTAAATTGTGATCTTAGATGATCCGAACCTTCTTCTTGCAAGACGAAACAGAGAGGGATCCAACTCATCTTCAGTCTCTTTATCATCTGCTTCACTGTTCTCAGTAGCTGGAGTCTTGCCTTTCTCTAAAGTCGAGGGATCATGAGGAGTAAGCTGAGAACTCGAGGCATGGATTTCAGCAGTAGGAGGAGTGGACTCAGTTTGTGGCTCTTATTGATGTGTATATTCTTTCTCTTATGGGACAGGAGTAGATTCAGTGCGTGGCTCCTTTTGATGTATATGTTCTTTCTCTTGTGGGACAAGTGGCATAAGCAGATTTCTCTTATTCAAGAATGTAGCTTGTTTTTCAGGTGTCATGATCATCATTAGACCATCTTCAAGGAGAAGGACATGTTGTTTGAGTTCCTCAAGTAGGCAAATGACTGAATGATTGGAGGAAATGTGTTGAGTGGAGGATTCTCGAGAATGAATGGAAAAAGGGTGAAGTGACACGAGGCTATGTGGAAGGTCTAGGAGTGATTGAGGTTTCATGACGACTTTTAGTTCTAGACTCCAAAAGAAATTCTTTATAACACAAGTGGCCATCAAAAAACCTAATACTTTTTCTCTCAAAATATGTTTTGGCGAAAACAGAGGATGAACTTTCTTTTGGAGATACTCTAGTGAAAGCAATTTTGAAATGAGCAAAAATTGGAGTTAAAAACTTTCCATAGGAGAGTTTCCTATGGCTGTCAGTGCTTAGTTTTAGCAGAAATTTGCACATGACAAAATCAAAGTCAATTCTGATTTTTCAACAAAGCGCAATAAAATAGATAGAATTCCATTTTGCTGGCATCAGTCCTATGACCATCATTAGGAACCAACAAATTTGAAATGATTGTAAAATAATCAGATTTTGAGGACTAAGATCCTCCAATTTGGCCTCAGTAGGTGTATTAAAGTGAGTGCAAAAGTAGGCCATCAGTTTTTCAACATGAAAATGGTGATAGGTAGTTGAAAATTCTTCATATGAGAAAAAATTTGCAATTTTACTACGACAGCCATCTTCAATTTTGGTTTTCAGAACTATATTGACAACATCAGGAGTAAGAAGAATGTTAATGCCATTAACATGAGAAATAATTTCAGTATGACAAGTACCCTTCCTAAAATTGGCAAAGAACTGGTATAGTATTTCAAGGTAATATGTGTTGGGCAGAGACAGAATATGAGACCATTTTTGGAATTCGAAAAGCTTAAGAACAGAGTATAAATCAAACTTATGGAATTCAGGGGGAATGATGGTTCTTTGAGTGATGAAACCTTTTTGTGAAGTCCATTCAAACTTGTCTCTGGCATCATCAACGATGAACCTGGGCAATGTGGTGGGCTATTGCTCAATTTGATCAGTACGTTTTCTTTTCCCACTGCATTTCTCAGACCCACGAGTCGATTTTCTTATTGATGGCACCATAGTTTCTTCATTTCTGAGTCTAGTTGTGCGTCCGGTGCCAGAAGATCCACCTCTCAATCGAACCATGGTGAAATGTAGGATGAGTTTCTTGCAGAATGTGATGCGAATGTGGATGAGATGCACTAATTTTGCTATGTAGGCTAAAATGAATACTCGAATTCTGCCAAAAGTGGGTGAGTTTTTAAAGTTAGGGTTTCTGATGAAATTTGTGATCAGGTGAATTCTTGACAGTTGGAAAAGGATTTTGATGTAAATCAGTTTGCAAAGGGGCTGTTTGTAGAGTCAATTTTAAGATATTTGTCTTGAAGGGACATGAATTTGAATTTTTTGCAGTGGAAGTGAAGAGAAAGGGTGCGTCCGAAACAACGGTTAGTTCTGAGTTAAATGAAGAGAAAAACTCTTTATAACACGCCTCTTTTGAGTGTCGGACAGCTGAACGAAGAGAATTGTCTGACACAAGCGTCTTATGTAAAACTTTGTTGGAAAATAGCTTAGAACGCTGTCGGACGTCCGTTAATTTACTATTGGACGTCCAATAAAGGTTGACCAAAAAATTTTAGAAAACCTTTTCCAAAACGCCCAATTTTATCCTCAAAACTGTAAACTGCTCCAAAGGTAAACCTTTTGTAAGAATGTCAGTAATTTGGTCTTTTGAACAAACATATTTTACACAAATTTCACCCTTTTGGACAAGATCACGAATGAAATGATGCTTTATGTCTATGTGCTTTATCCTAGAATATTGAATGGGATTTTTTTGTCAAATTTATGGCACTAGTGTTATCACAATATGTGAAAACCCTAGAAAATTTTTGTGTAAGTTTTGCATGTATTATTTTCATTTTGCTATTAGAAATAATAATTGGTTGATTAAATGTCTAAATTTAAATTTTACAACAAAATCGAGAATTTATAAATACTTTGGAATGGTGTAAAAAATATATAACAAAAGTTAGCAGTTAATGTGTGAACTAATAAAACCATAGCTCCTTAGTAAGCAATTAAACCGGCATCAAATGACCTAACTAACCTTTCAACCTAGCTAAATCATCATGCGACCAGCAGACTATCAGAATGGTAGGAATAAAAACTGAGTGGAGAGCTTCGGAGTTATCACCACCGACTGAAGAGGAGTTTGAGTGATCAGCTTCTTTAGAGTTAACCGCCGAGTGAAAAGTGAGGACTTAGTTCATTCTCTTGCCCCACTTCAAGACCAACCGAGAGAGTGAGAGAGAGAGCTCTGCATTTTTTTTCTTAGGCTGCAACAACAGAGAGAGAAAATAGAGCAACCGAACAGCTTTCCCATTTTTGCATTCTTTAACCGACCAAAACTGAGAGCCAAATGAGTGATAAAAGGAGAAAGATAGCTTGCAACACCATATATCAGCTACATCAGTGAGGGAAAAAGGATAGCTAGTGCAAAAGTTGGAGGAACCAGAGCCGAGAGAGATAGAGCAGTCTACCATTATCGAATTCTAAGGGAAAAGAGGTAAGAATCTACCATAACTTTTTGCTTAGTTAGTACAATGAGAGTATATACAAGCTGCATGTTAGTTTTTAGCAAGGAACAATAAGTTTTAATCGAAGAGAATCTGATAAATGAGAGAAAAATTGGAACTAGACAGAAATGGAGGGAACCGAGAGCTGTTGTTGAGTTGCAGCCATAAATAAAGTAAATTTTCTGTAATAACCTCTTGGTTATTCAGTACACTAGAATCTTAAGGTTGCATGCTGGATTTTAGCTAAGAAAAACTAAATTTGTTGAAGGAAAACTCTGGTTTAGAGATTTGTTACCTGCTGGAATTCTCCTAGTTTCATCCAAGAGCAAGAAATGACGAAGTACTAGTTTCTTTTACGAATTTTGGTTCTAAAATTCTGTACTAAGCTATAATATATCGTATAGTACTTTGATTTCTTCATGCATGAAAGATTTGAACATAAACTGAAGAGATTATTGGAGAAAATTTGTGTTAAATTGATTGCTATTAGAATTTTGAAAACATGGCCGAGGGGGGGGGGGGAGATTAAGACCTGGACCAGCTTTTCTTTTCAATTTCCCTTGGCTGTAAACTCTATATCCTTGCTGAAGGTACTCTGTAGCTTGATAACCAACCCTTGCATGTTGGATTTGACGAGGAAAGCTGAAGAAATCTATTGAGAGAGAGCCGAGAGGGAGAAATAAAAGTAGGATGAGTTTTTCTTTCAAACTCCACTCTATAAACTTTCATATATGATATTTAAAGCCACTCTGTAGTTTAGTACTTGTATTTGGCATGATAAGCTGGAGTTAAAACTGAAGGAATTGTGGAGAAAATGTTGTATATTAAACTGCTATGTTGTCGAATGATGTAGGTAGCTGATGACAGAATTATTTGTGGCTTCTTGGTGGAAATACTTACTGAACTTGTGTGTTATTTGCTCTAGTTTAGTTAGATAGAATGTATATTAAGTACTTGGTGTTATAAGCAAGTAAACCGTGGAGCTTTGTTGAATGTGTTTGAATCGATGTTGCTGGAAATTTTCTTGATGGCCAAAACAGTGAAGAGTTGAACTTTCCTTGAAGTTTTCGAAAAAATCTAAGATAGTTTGTTGTAATTATATATATACATTATATATATAACCGTTTATGGAATCTTGACCTTGTTTTGAATACTTTAAAGAATTTAAAACTTGAAGGGCTAGTGAAGTGGAACAAATAGCAATAACATGCAAACTAGAGTCTAGTTTAGTCTAAAAGGGAAGAAATAAAAGTTCCACCAGCATTAATTATTGAGATTAGAATGAAATGATTCAATCTTAGCTCAAATGTTTTATAAGATCTTAAAATTTGATATATGTGTGCACTAACCTTGTTTTAGAGCTACCAAACTTAATGGATTTTGAAGAAACGTAACAAAGATTGCTGGGTTTTTGGTGACTTGTTTTATAAGCTTAGTAACTTGGGTTTTAGTTACTTAAACCTTAAATTGATATAAGATGAGTGGCTGTATATAAATTGAATATTCACTTTAGATTACTAACTTGTCTAGAAAGTAGCTGTGAACCAGGAAACTGACTCGATACTTGAGAGTAGTTTCTTTGGATAATTGGTGAGTATTGTCGAATGTATATGCTTAACTGATTATGTTTCTTAAATGAATTTATGTGAGATATGTGCTTGTTGTGAATATTGCTAGTGATTTGTTTTAATATGTATATTAATGGTCCCTCGTCTTCTAAGTCAGGAGTGTATTTTATCACACCCAACTTAGTTAAGCTCGAAGGTTGATTATTGATTGAATGATACCGTAAATGTGCATGAATGCAAGCCTTTGGCTGAACTGGGCCCTAAAACCCTCTGTTCAACGGATTATTTGAGCCAGCAAGGGGCTTGGTCGGATAGGACGGAAGCTTTGGGTAAATGTTTTGGTATACTCGAGTACTACCTGGAAGTTGGGAGATTACTGAATTGATTGTTGAATGTAGGGGATTGTTTATTGTTTTGGAGGACATAAGGGGATGAATTGGCAGAGTAAATGCAATGATATTGAAATGATTGTCTCGTGACTCTGAAATGACAGCTCAATGACATTGAAATGACTCCTAGGTGGAGTGCGTATCCTTTTGAATATTGTCCAGTGAAATATGCACCGTTTGTTTAATCGCGATGATTTAAGTGTTATTAATTGTTACTTGCTCAGCAAGCCTCACTGAGATTTAACTCAACCTTTTAACTTTATTTTCCTTACAGGAATTGGTGGTTAGGGTTTGAACGAAGAATCTTAGAAACTTGGCGTGAAGACTTTTGTATTTGTGCACCCCTTTAGTATCCTATTAAGGGTTGAAGCTTTTGTATTAAACTAGATCGTGTAAAACTTGAACGGTTGGCTTTTGTTTTATCAGATGTTATCTCTGAAGTTAATGTAAATATTAATGAGAGTTATTTAACTGTTATCTCTGAAGTTAATGTGATAATAGTGAGCCCTGACGAGAATTAGGCAGACGATCAGTTAACTTTTAGAGTACGTCCTAGAAGGAGGTGGGACCGTCACACAATACATAGGCACACAGTCATACATTAGTCCAAAGTCATTTAAGGTATTTTTCATCCATAATAGTTGAGCACAACATGCACCGGCGGCTATATGTTCCACTTCCGCCATGGACAAAGAGATAGCATTTTGTTTCTTACTAAATCATGATACCAAACAATTACCAAGAAAATGGCATGTACCACTAGTACTTTTTCTATCTATCCTACACCCACCAAAATCAGCATCCGAAAAATCACACAAGGTAAATTTATGACATCTTGGATACCAAAAACCATAATTTAAAGTTCCCGTTAACTATCTAAAGATTCTTTTAACAGCCATTAAGTGAGATTCTTTAGGGCAAGACTCGAAATGAGCATACAAGCAAAAAGCAAACATAATATCGAGTCTACTTGCGGTTAAATAAAGTAAACTACCAATCATACCTTTGTACTTCTTCTCATCAACCTTCATACCTTCTTCATCTTTCTCAAACTTGCAAGATGTACACATAGGTGTTCCAACTTATTTTGAATCCTTCATTCCAAATCTTTTGAGAAGTTCCTTTGTGTACTTAGTTTGATTGATGAATGTACCTTCTTGAGTTTGAATCACTTGGAGCCCAAGGAAGAAATTCAACTTTCCCGTCATACTTATCTCAAACTCATTTTGCATAATAGTGAAAAAATTCTTGCACAAACACTCATTAGTAGTATCAAAAATAATATCATCCATATATATTAGTACAATTAGAAGATCATTGGAACTTTGTGTTAGTCAAAAGAGTGGTATCCACAATACCCCTTTTAAAATCATTCTCAACTAAAAAATCATTTAAACGTTCATACCATACTCTTGGAACTTATTTTAACCAATATAAAGCCTTTGAAAGTTTGACCACGTGATTTAGATATGACTCATTTTCAAAACCGGGAGGTTTGTCAATATAAATCTCTTGATCTATAAATCCATTTAAGAAAACACTTTAACATCCATTTGGAACAATTTAAAGTTCTTGAAACATGCAAATACCAAAAATATTCTAATTGATTCTAGTCTAGTTACGGGAGCAAATGTTGCATCAAAATCTTCTTTCTTCTTGAGCATACCCTTTGACCACAAGTCTAGCCTTATTTCTCACAACTTCACCTTTATCATTCATTTTATTTCTAAAGTCCATTTTGTACCCAATAATAGGATGATTTTGAGGTCTTTCAACTAATGTCCAAACCTTGTTTCTTTCAAATTGATTTCGTTCCTCTTGCATGGATAAAATCCAATTTTCATCTTTCAAAACATCAACAACATTTTTACGCTCAAAATGCGAGATTAAAGCAAAATTATCCATTAATTGTTTAAATGAGGAGCGAGTTCTTACCTTTTCGGATGATCACCAATAATAAGTTCTTTGGCATGATTTTGAACAAACTTCCAACCTCTTGGAAGATCCTTAAGTGTACCAATATCCTTGTCATTCTCTTCTAATGCTTGATTCTCTTGAAGATTATTTGTGAGGACCCAAAAATTTCCTTATTTTAATCTTATATTACTAGCTTATTTAAATATTTATACACCCGTTTTCCCTGAATAATTTATTTCAACAATTTTAAAACCATTTACATGGAACAATGACTTGCATATATTTTTAAAACGTCCCGTTAGTAAATTTAATTTTCGGAAACTCGTTTAGTGAGATTTAGCGAATACGCGTTTGGAGGCAATATTCGATCTGAGAGTATCCTTGTCATTCTTTTCTAATGCTTGATTCTCTTGAAGATTATTTGTGAGGACCCAAAAATTTCCTTATTTTAATCTTATATTACTAGCTTATTTAAATATTTATACACCCGTTTTCCCTGAATAATTTATTTCAACCATTTTAAAACCATTTACATGGAACAATGACTTGCATATATTTTTAAAACGCCCCGTTAGTAAATTTAATTTTCGGAAACTCGTTTAGTGAGATTTAGCGAATACGCGTTTGGAGGCAATATTCGATCTGAGAGTACAGAGACCTTAGAGATTTGAGGACTCATGCATAATCTTAAAATAGTTATTTTTATGATTAGTTACCCTAGTATTAGTTAGTTATATTATCGTTAAAAGAATTTCTTAGAAATTGTGCTTTACCGCACGTGAGTTGGAAGTTTGCGTTTTCAAGCGCTCGACTAATTAAAGGACTTTAGAAATTTATTTTAGACTACTAAGAGTGTGACAGCCCCACCTTCCCCTAAGGCGAACCAAAGGGTTTGGCGGACCGCCTGCCCAGCTCTCGCCAGGACTACGAAGTCGAATCACACAAACCCTAGATTACACGCGATCGAAACCAAAGAAAACAAACACTTGGAGACTACTACGCCGATTACACACAACTAAAATGTTCCGAATGATTACAAGTAGTATCTCAAACGAATACACCTAATACACATGCTTAAACACTTAAGTACATACATAGAAAGTTGTACAAGTCAAAACGTGATACTTGATAAAAGTAACTAGGGTTTTGATTACAAAAGAGCGTAACAAAATAACATTTACACTAGCTTGACACTTTATTCAAAATCATGGTTCAAAAGTGTTGTTCCCTGTAAGGAAAACAAAGATAACGGGAAGGGGTGAGCTTACGCTCAATGAGGTACCAGAAGTGCAAGTAGTCATGAATCATGGCATTTCATGTATCAATCATGCAGTTATACACACCAGATAGGGAAATAAATAAACATTTCAAAGAGAAAGGATACAGGTGGCTCTCAAGAGCCAAAATGCCCAATTGCGATACTTGATCCAAACCCGTTGACTCTCCGTCAACATAGATAGAACCAACATGTCCGTAGACCCCACTTTACACCGAATTCCGTCCACCAAACATACCCCTTACCGGGCCCGAACACCTCAACCGAACAGAAGGTGGTAATACTCGAGTATACCGAAAATTCAGAGTCTCAATACCTAAAGATTTCTCAGAAACAGACTACTGTGGTTCGTTATCTAATCGACCAGGCCTTTACCGGCTCGACTCGAATAACTAGCCACAGGATTTGAGCTCAGAGGTAACAGAAAGGTCGTTGGATTTAATTCTCCAAACGACATCAACAAATACAGAAAACAGGTACAGATAACAGATACAGAGAACAAATACAGATTTATACAGTATACAGGAACCAGAATAACCAGGTGAGAGAAACGAGTGTGATAAAGTACACCCTCGTTTCATACGAAACATACAAAAGTCACAGATAATCAAGTTGCAAGTTGCAAGTACAGATGAATCAGATAAGCACCAATTTAAGGGGATGGTACACTCACAACAGATGCAGTGCCTTTACACGTTGGTTTTGGGTATTACTCCGCTCTTGGAGTTCAAATCTGCGGGGAATTATTGTTTAAGAGCATTGAAAAGTAACTAAGGCTCGAAACTTAAACATTTCGTTTAACGAGAATCAAGTAATTGAGACTTATTTAGAGACTATTCGTAAAACCCTTGATCACTTTTCAAACGGTGAAATTTTGAAGCCATTATATGTGAAAAATGCCGTTTGGGTCGAAGAAATGAAAGAAACGTATTTCTATCAGTTGTAAATTCCAAGGGTACAAGTTTCAGCCGAAATTCAACTTATATATCTCCACAAAAGGAAACTCAAATAACCTAGACAAATCGAGTTAGACTCGTCCTCAAAACCGTACTCAAGACAAGTGTAATTCTACTTAACCCTTGAGTGCAAATTTGGGCAGCACACCCTTTGTGTTTACCAAATTTCCAGCCATTTATGGCTTCATTCTTTTCCTTAATTCAGCCCCACAATACACACAAGTAAGGTTACCACAATAGCCCTTCCATTAGTCTCCAAAATCATCCAAGTACAACACAAGTGCAATAGTACAAGCAAATATCAATTTTGAAGACAAAAGCTAAATGACAGATTTGGCATCTCGTAGTATATTAGTCATAACCGGAGCTATGGTTATCGAATCGGGATGACCCTTATACCATTTCGAAGCTAAGACAGGGGGGAACAACTTTCATGAAGGCCACCTAACCTAATTTATAGTTTATCTAAGTCGAATTGGCCAATCACAGATCCAAAAGTTTATGATCAGTCTGGTTGTCAGCACTGACTTTAACCGGCAATAACTCAGGCTACACAACTCCGTTTGGGGTGTTTTCAGAGGGTTTGGAAAGCTAAAATATAGGGCTACAAGTTTTGTGTTTTGGCCAATAGCTAATTGGATACGAACCAGGGTGAAAAATGCAGCCCAAACTGGTGAATTCACAAAACTGTTTACGAATTGCAGCTTGTGGCAGTCAGGGTATTTCGGTCATTTCACATCCTACCATGCTCCGATTGAGTTGACATTTTACCAGTAGCTACCTAACGCAAATACCTACAACTTTCATGTTTTGAGCAAGGGCTGATTCGGTCTTCCTCAAGGACGAACATACAGTGCAAAAACAGGGCAGATTACTACCACATGTAACCCTAAGCTGGAATCTTGTGTACAAAGCTGAAATTTTCCGCAAGTAACCACAATTAACACACACTAGCTCCAATTCTATAACATATTAAGCCATCAATTCAAGCCAACTATGATCATCACATGAAAACAGAAAAATTCCCAAGAAAATAAGAAATTCACCTAACTTTACTTCAATCCATGAAATCATCTACAAAACAAGCTATTTAACTACTACAAGCCACTAATTCACCATTTATTATGAACAAAAGTTAAGTTCCAAGCAAAAATACCTTAACCTCAAGAAAGATAGCAACTTAGAGCTTTCCTTTGCAAAATCACTCCACAAGCACCTTCAATCTCACTTAATAAGCGATTTCTACGGAGGAATTCGGATTTTTATCGGTTAGTTTTCAAGATTTGGACAAGAAATTGAAGCCAATGGTTGAAACTCTCTCTCTTTTCTTTCCCTTCAAGTTTCAGCCAAGAGGATGCTAAAATGAAGATGATTTTGGTCAAAATTAGCTTTTGGTAAAGTTAAGGAAAAGTTAGGCAAAACTTGGCCCAATCCCGTCGCGACACGTGGCACTTTTGGATTTCTTTCTTATCCTTTAGCTTACTAATGACCAAATATCTAACCAACCTCTAATTATCACTTAGCACCTAGTAATTTAATGCCTTACTGCACAACTTAACCTAATTGGCCGAATTTCTCTCACTTAACGCACTAGCGGGTCCCACATCCGCTATTCGCTCCAAATCTCTCGTGAACTCACTTATACTAGAAAAATGGTTTAAAAACTATATTTACTTATAAAATATATGTAAAATGAATATAATAAAGAAAATAAAAAAAATGTGTGCACGAAAATCGATAAAACCCTAAAACCCTAAAATCGGATTTTTTTTTTTCGAGTTCTCACAAAGAGTGCATAATTATAGTATTAAAGGAATTACATATGGAGGTTTAGTGCACAAGTGGAACGAACCCGAGAGAAAACGGACACGAAACGCGCGTGTGCGCACACTATTCAAAGTTGACTTTTGCTCAAATTTGAACCACCAACCACCAAGCGTCTCCAAGAAGCTTTAGAAATCAGAACACTCTCTCGCTCCTCTAATTCTTGTTCGGCCAAAGCTTCCATGGGAAGAAGAAGAAGAGCCTCTCTTGATTTCACTTCATTTGAGCTTCTATTTTCACTCAAATTTCTCACACAAACTTACAAACACTTGGAGATTCACTTACCCTTGGTGGAGGACCTCATTCTTGTCGGTTTTTCTTAGGATATATTGGACTGATATGGTGATTATGAGTGTTGTTGGTGTTAATTATGTGTTAAACAAGTGGATATAAGTTAGAAGAGTGAAAAGAAAACCGAAGGAAAGTTGCGTAGGAAGTGGCCGAATTCTGCCCGATTAGTTCCGTGCACTTGGTTCGAATTTTTGATGCTCAAATGACCTTGAATCTGATGTAGTTATGTTGTGTAGGGTGTGTGGGAAGTTTCCACCGAAAATCATTTGATTTGGTTGGGTAAAAGTTGGAATTTTGAAAATTTTCAAATCTGGAAAACGGTGTCCAGGTGTTGTGGACAGGGCATCTTTGAACGATCATAACTCTCTGTCTGGATGTCAGAATTGAGTGCCGTCAGTGGCATTCAAACTAGACATCCGTAGTTTTCCAACACACCTTCTAATTTGAACTGAGCCATCTGTAGTGATTGATCAAAGTCGGCTGCCCTGTTCTGTTAGACCAACCAAGAGGAAGTTAGGAGCTACAACTTGTAGCTCTAATTTCTCTTATTTACGAACTGAATTTCAAAATGATTTCTCCCGATAAAATATAGGCTTGTGAATCTAGTTTCCAACGCCACTAACCACGCTCAATTCCAAGTTGTATTGAGTGAGATATAGCCCAATTCCCGAACTGTACTAAAGCTGGAAAACCCTAATTTATGCTAGCCGAATGGCCTAGCTAGACTTGGGACATGTTGTTTCGAAAATTTTGGTGTCAAACACCTAACAAATGTATATTAGGTGTTTCCTGGACCTTAGTGTCACCAATGAACCAAAATGGAGTTGATTTCATTGGACAAAATGGTTGAAAAGGGCAAAGGAAACAAGAAGACAGATTTGTCTTCGAAATTTCTTGAACTTTGGTAGTTTTGTTAACTACCTTCCCATGCAAATTTTCAAATGAAATTTGATAGAAGAGTAGTCCACATATGGAAGTTGAATTGAAACAATTTTGGGGTCAATCTAAGACTGTTTTGATATACAAATGATAGGCCAAAGTTGTTCTTCAAAATCTGGAAAAATTACCAACAGTCTTCATTTTTGGCCAATTTTGAGCTGCTATATCTTGGCACTCAAAACTCTGAATTTAGTTCCGTTTATTGTATTTAAAACCTTGATTGGAACTCTAGCAGTGTTCCGAATTTCAGTGGCTAGTTCACATTCTGTCAATTTTGCCAAATTTCCAAAGTTCACCGAAAAACAAGACTAAAACTGTCTTCTGTGCTTATAGTAGCCACTTTGGGGTAAAAATTGAATGTCTTCCGTTTAGAAGCTTGGAAAGGTGTCTTCTAGGAACTTTTAGTATTTTGAACTAAGATTCCAATGGTATAAATTTTTCTAATTTTGGACCTATTGAGTGCAAGATATGATTTTTCCAAGTTGACACTTAAAACTGAATTTCCCCAACTTGTTGGGAAATGAGATTTAGAAACTCTTCACTACCCTTCAATATTGAGTGATCATTTTAAACTTGATTTTTAAAGGAAATCAGTTTTTCCCTGCATTATTAAACCCTATTCTTGAGTCTCGAATTACGAGTAATTAAGGCTCTCTTTCATGATATTCTCTGAGATTGTACAAGTATACAATCTTCCTTGTTAATGAGGGATTTATAAGTGATAGTGTGTGATAGTAAATTATATTTTGCTCAGGCACTCAAGGGGACCTTCAAGAGTGTGTGAACCCTCACTTTAAAATACAATTTCCCTAAACTACATGCCTTGCCCTAAGATTTAAATCACTTGTTATATGCCCTTGCATTATATTCTACATCTATTACAACAATTCCCTTGTATTGCATTTCATTTCCTTTTAAAGTAAAACATTTTCTTGAGTTGATTTTAAATAATTCACCATTTGCAATTTTCCAAGTGCTCTTTTATTAGTGGTAGGGACTTTATATTATAGTTTAGAGGTGTTAAATAGGTATTGGTACATTTGGAAGGGTTGAAATATTATTAGTCAAAAATTAAGGAAGAAATGACCAAGAATTGGGCCAAGTGGCCAAACCCTAGCCATGGATCTTGTTTGACCAAAGAATTAGAGGAATATTAAACCAACTTTTCTTCATTTTTTCCTCCAAGAAATTCATCCATCTTGAAGCTTCTCAAGGAAGAGAGAAAACTCCATTTCTCTTGCTTTCTAACCCTAGCCCAAACTTGAACAAAAAAATCATAAGATCAAGAGCTTGAGTTGGTGAGCGATTTGCCTTCAACTCTAGTGTTTGTTTCAAGCTTGAAGCTTTCATTTTGGTGGTTCAAACTTCTTACAAGAGAGGTAAATAATCTTTAAATCTTGGTTTTATGGTGTTATATCAAGTATTTAAAGTTTTAAGGGCAAACTAGAGATTGCATGGGTGATGTTTATGGTGAATCTTCTTGAACTAAACAAGTGGTAGTAGGGTCACTTGGTATGCCTACCATGTATTTGATGAAATGTTTGAACTTTGTTTATGGTTTTTCTTGAGATATTAACATGTTTTAGACCCTCTTGAGTTAGATTTAACACTTGACATGTTGTTTAAGTGAAAACCATGAAAGGATGAAGGTTGGTTAAATAAGTGAACTTGTGGACTGTTTTCTTTCTTCTTGGCTGACCGGTTTTGGAAGGAGAGGTTTCTCCTTGATTTTGTGGTTCTTTTGCACCTTAATCAAGCTTAAGAAACTTGGCTAGACATTGGTTGAGCTTATGTGTGAGTTGAAGTAGAAATGAAGCAAGTAAAGTGGTTGTTTGGACCACTAGTGGACTGTTTTAGTTTCTCTTGTTGGGTAAACTATTATGGCCTTTTAAATCATGTTTATGTGTTGCATTTTGAGCTCCAATGGTACTAGTTAACCTACTTCCCTGTTTATGAACCCTATAAGATTGAATTGGGTGAGTTTGAACCAAAACAAGTGAAGTTAGCACCAAGACCTAGTGTAATTTTTCTAGGATTTAGGGCTGATCCAGAACTGAACAATCAGCCAACTTCTCCGAGCTACTGGTACTGATAGGAGAAGAACTAGAGTGTTTCTTTGGTACCGTTGGAAAACCCTTTGAGTCTAGTTTCTAACGCCATTGACGGTACTTGATTCCGACCTTCCTACAGTGAGATATAGCCGTTTTTCCAAAACTGCACGGGCACGACTGTTTTACCCGTGAAGAACATTTTAAGTTTGAATGAAACTTTTCTTTTACCCAACTTACTTGCACTTGTCAAACTTGTTTTCCCATGAACTCTTACTGCATTTTGGACTAAATTTGCATGATGAATTGGATGGCTTTAACCACTCATTTGGTCACTCAATGAGCCTATATTTGAGTGGTAAATGAACCTAGAATGTTAACGATTTCACTCGTTGCCCTAGGATTGGAAAATGGTGGTGAATATAACCAAGGGACTTGACGTTGAACTCTACATTGTTTGACAGGTGAGTGTTCAAGTACATGAAAATATTTATATGGAATGTTTCCTTACTTGAATAATGCTTACTTGGTTAAAGTAATCGCTCTTGAATTGATAACCTTTGGGACGAGGATGTACTTTATCATACTCGATCCTTTGGAGTTCACGTCATGATATTGATATGAGATGAAATGCTTTACTTGCACTTGACTTGTTGGTCACTCGGGTGGTTATCCCACCGACTTACGTGTTACATATTCATTGTGGTTAGACAATGCTAGGTACTTGATTTCTTGTCTCATAGGCAAGTGTGTACTTTATAGCACTTGACCTAACTCGACTAAATTTGTGAGATTTTGTTAAAACATGGGTTAGCCGTTTTGTTACAATTGAAAAGCGGCCAGAATTCGGCCACTTTCTGGTCGGATTTGTGGTCGAATTTGCTAATTTTCTTGTTTGATTAGGGTTCTTAGTCACCTGATCTTCAACTGTTTGGACTTGAAATACTTGAAGTGCCTGAAACCTAATATGCTGAACTTATTTGTGACTTGAACCTGTTTAGGCGAGTGTGCTCTTATGTACACTCAATTGACCTGATTTGACTAAACATTTGATATCTCATTTCTGCATGAGCAAGTAATTTGATTTGTATATGACTTGTGTATTTACTTGAAATACCTGGAACACTTGAGAATATGAATTGCTGGATATTACTTGTGACTTGATTCTGGCTAGGCGAGTGTGTCATTATCACACTTGGCCTCTTTTTCTTGAATGATCTTGTACTCACTTGAACTTGATTGATTTGTACTTGTGTTTGACTTGCAAGTGCTGAGCGGCCGTATGTACCGCACTCTATCCGAGTGGTAGGTACCTCTCATCTCGTCTCAGTACTTTTATCCGATTAAGTCGATTGGAGAGTTATCTCATCGACATTAGGGTTGAGCGGCCGCATGTACCACACTCCATCCGAGTGGGAGGTACCTCTCATCCCGTCTCAGTACTTTTATCTAATTAAGTCAATTGGAGAGTTATTTCATCGACATTAGGGCTGAGTGGCCGCATATACCACACTCCATCCGAGTGGGAGGTGTCTCTCATCCGTCTCAGTACCTCAATCCTGTTTTGTCGAGTGGAGTGTTATCTCCTCGACTAATTGGTATGCTCGAATATTACCACCACTGTTTATTTCTGAATACGGAGCGTTAAGTGATATCTAACATCTCCAAACTTTACTGTGTGAGCGTTGGACAACGGCTAATGATTCCAATCTTGATTACTGAATATTGGGGCTATAAGCCATATCCTGAATTACTGTATATCTGGGACTATAAGTCCAACTTAGGGCTAGTTGGTCGAATCGAGCCGACAAGGGTTTGGTCGAAGAGATCGACGAACCTTGGGTATTTCTTGGACGTGTGGGCCCGGTAGGGGGTGATCGGTGGACGG
Source organism: Coffea humblotiana (assembly GCA_023065735.1). Taxonomy (NCBI): domain Eukaryota; kingdom Viridiplantae; phylum Streptophyta; class Magnoliopsida; order Gentianales; family Rubiaceae; genus Coffea; species Coffea humblotiana. The sequence continues at coordinate 39,746,240 of CM041209.1, read as the reverse complement.
AAACTGGTGTAAAATGGAGATCTACGGACGTTATACTTTTGTGGTTGACGGAGAGTCAACGGACCTTGATCAAGCTACTGTGGAACTTGCTCCTGAGAGCAACCTATATCTTTTGACATGAATGTGCTCCTTACTGTACTCTTTTGCATGTTTTTATATGGCTACTTGATTAATTATATACTGGATTATGATCTCATTGAAGTTGACTAGTTTCTCGATGCCTAGATATGCTATCTTGTCTCGTATTTTACCTACTTAATTACTTGGAGCCTCACTGGCCTTTTAACTCATTCCATGCTATTTGTTTTCCTTACAGGGATGAGAACTTGAGAGATTGAATTAAGGAAGGCCTCGTTTTCTTCTAAGTTTATTAGTTGCTCGTGTGAGCACTGTATAGGTGTCTAGCCGACTTATTTGGTTTGTTTTGGCAAGTTCGACTCCTTGGTTGTAATTAATATCGTTTTCTTGGAAGGTCTATTTGTAAATTTTCATGTTATGTGACTGAATCCTGGCGAGAGTTGGGCAGACGGTCTGCCAAACCCTTGGGTACGCCTTAGGGTGAGGTGGGGCTGTCACAAAGAGGACCTCACAGCGGACGCCTAAACCCTTGATTAAACACTACTTCCTTATTTTTTATTGGTGAGTGTCAAGTGTGTGTAAAATTGTTACGTGTTTAAGTGTTATTATTGATGTAATATTTTGAAAATGCCGAGTCGAGTGTGTATTTTACCGCACTCGTTCTCATTCAAGTGAAGTGAAATTGAATTATTTGAAGTGAATATTTAAGTGAAGTGTTTCAATGGTTAATTATGTTATGATTGCATATGTTGATTGGAGTGAATCTCCTCGACTCTTAGTGGTAATAGGGAGGACGCCCAAATTTCATTGGCCGACCTTGGACTCGAGCTGGCATGGGTTTGGTCGGGAACCTTGGCGAGCCATGGAAAAGGTGTAAAAGCTTGATCTATTGGACAGATCTCGCTTGGCATACTCGAATAGTATCGCCTTAGATAAAAGAAGAGCGGGTCCGGAGCAGGGGGAGCAACGGTGAACGGGGAAAAATAAGTGAAGTTCTACGGACATATAACCTACCCGATATTGACGGAGTGTCAACTCGAGGAGGTTTTGGATCTTGCCAGTGGAATATAGCTCCTGAGAGTTTCTGTATTCTTGAATTGTTTCTATTTACCTTTCTCACCCGAATTATTAGTTACTTGAATACTATTGTTTATTTACTAAATGTCATTGCTACTTGAACTATGTGCTTGCATGTGTGTTTCTTGGCCTCACGAGCAATCGCTCACCCCGTAGATTTGTTTTCCTTAACAGGAACCGATATGGAGTGACACTCGGAGAAGCCTTTTGGATGAACTTTTGATTAGGGATTGAATGTGTTTGACTAGATAATTTGGAAGTTGTATATTTTGAAAAGGGGATATATCTTGAACTTGTGATGTAAGGGCTGAATGTTTATGTATGGAAATGACTTCGTACCTTTATTCCGACTTCATTGTTAGTATTGTATCCTTACGTTTGAACTGGAATTGTATTGAGTCCTGGCAAGAGCTAGACAGGCGTCCCGCGGATACCCTTTGATTCGCCTTAGGGAGAAGTGGGGACGTCACAGTTGGAATCAGAGTGCTAGGTTAGAGATCTATTTTGGAGATTATATTAGAGACTTTACTTCTAGAATAGAAATGAGATAACCTAGTCCTACCCTAAGTTATATTTGAGCGAGTTAGTGACTTTAAATTTCTAACCCGAAAATTGTAGTTGTTTTGCAGGGATGGAACATGGTCATGAAGGACCTGCCTGCTAATGGTAATGGCCATGCTAATGGCCACATGGAGCTCCTTAGGTCCATTTACTATAGCGCACGGGGTGGAGGAGCTCGTGTGCGTTACTCACCCTCTACTAGGTTTCCCAGATGTATTTGTAGGGCGAGATATGCTTACCCGAATCACCTTGTGTTTGCCCTTGACGATGAGCGACGTCAGTTGGTGGATACCAACCGAGATCTACACCAGGAGGTAGAGGAGTTGAGCGTTATGGTGAATGCTCAGAGTGCTAGGATTGCTGAATTCGTTGGGACATTAGTGGACGAGGTGGCTAGAGCTGAGACCGCCCGTGATGAGTTTCAGAGAGTTAGGGCTCGATTTACTAGGATAGGTGAGGAGGTCCGTGATCGGGCTTCCGGGATTATGGCCGCTGCCACTATGCTAATTGATGAGGTGATGGAGGTTGTACAGAGTCCAATTCAGGAGGGCGCTGAGGAGGATCCAGAGAATGACCCTAAGGAGGAGGTTCTACCTGATAGCCCTTGAGGACTAGATTTAGCGTGATCGATCTTTTTACTTTTGTAGTTAGAAATAACTGGGGTGATGTTAGTGCTGAGACCATTGTATTTTGCTTAACTATGTGGCCTATTTTGAGGCACTTGATTTTACTTTAGTCGTGCATGGCTAAAAGTATTTCTGTGGCACATGTGTGCCTATATTTTTATAATCCCCCATGACTTGCTAATTGTATAGATTCTAAAGTACAAATACATGTTATTATTGCCAATTTTGATGCTTCAAGTTGGCTCTTGTTTTAAATATTTTCTCGCGTAATTTCTTTTATTTTTACACTAGGAATACTTAGAATTATGGATGGATGAAATAGTGGTCGAGATCATGGGCGAGGGATTAGACAAACCCAACCTCATGGGAATGACCAGGGATCGGCAATTGGACCGATCCAGGGACAAGAAAATCTAAAGGGTAACCAAGTGGCTACTGCCATTAATAGGATGACTGATATCCTAGAACGATTAGCTGAGAGACAGGTACCAGGGCCACTTAACCAACTTGGGGGATAGGATAGAGGGGAAGATAGAGCTTTGAAGAGGTTGCTAAAGTTTAACCCACCTAAATTCACTGGAGAACCTAATCCTAAGGTAGCGGAGAACTGGTTGGAGAGGATGACCAACATATTCGCCACCTTAGATTATACCAAAGATAGGCGAGTGAACTTTGCTACTTTCCAATTTGAGGAAAGAGCCCGTGTCTGGTGGGACATGATAAAGGGAAAGTGTGAGAGAACCCAAACCCCTTGGAATTGGAAAAACTTTACAAGGGAGTTTAATGAAAAATTTCTTCTGCCTCTAATCTAAGAGAAGCGGGAGGATGAATTTATCAAGTTGAGGCAAGGAACTCTTAGTATTGCTGAATATGAAGGGAAGTTCACTAAACTTTCTAAGTACGCTTCCGAATTGGTGACTAATGAGCGGAAAAGAATAAGACGGTTTGTACAAGGGTTTTAATGTGGAGATTCAGGAGGGATTGGCTGCAGCCCAAATCTCTACGTTTACTGAATCTTTAGAGAAAACATGGAGAGTTGAGAGCGCAAGAATTCAAGTTAGGGACTTTTACTCTAAGAAAAGAATTTTTCGAGTCATACTTCTGGACAGGCTAGTAAGAGTACCCCACCTTCCAAGATGGGAAGGGGAATGGGAGGAGTAAGGACTGCTGGAGTTTCAAGGGAAGATTTATCTAAAGGAGGTCATAGTAGGCCGATGCAAGCAAGAGGAATGCCTTCTAGTGGTTCAGTCGTAACCCCTCAAGTTACTTGTAGTTACTGTGGCAAATCAAATCATTCGGAGAATGATTGTTGGAGAAAGTCAGGAAAGTGTTTGTACTGTGGTAGTGCTAAACACCAACTCGTGAGTTGTCCGAAAGCGCAAAAAATGGGAAGTAACACTCAAAGGCCAGAATAGTCAACCTCTAAATAGACTAGTGTTGGGGGAAGTTGACCTAGAGTACCGGCTAGGGTTTATGCACTGGATTATCAACAGATTTCCGATGCAACTGAGGTGGTTAAAGGTACGATCCCTATTTTTCCACCGTTTAGCTAAGGTTTTAATTGATTCGAGTGCAACACATTCTTTTATAAACCCTAATTTCATAGGTGGAATAGACTTGAAACCAATTAAGTTACCTTATGATTTGGAGGTTAGGACACCTACTGGGGATCAAAATTTAATCGCTAACTTGATATATAAAGATTGTGAGATCTGGGTTGGGGAACGAAAATTACTGATCGATCTAATGGGTTTGGCGATTAAGGGGTATGATGTGATCCTAGAAATGGACTGGTTAGGCCGTTACAATGTTCAGTTGAACTGTAAGACAAAAACGGTAGAATTGTGCATTCCGAGAGAGGCAACCCTAAAATTGGATGTAAGGGGTAGCTTAGTCTCATCTGCACTTATCTCGGGGATCCGAGATAGGAAATGTTAAGTAAGGGAGGTCAGGGATATTTGGCCTTTCTTATCAATACTCCTAGTGATAAAGTGACAATAGAGGACATACCTGTAGTGAAGGAGTATCCGGACGTCTTTCCTGAAGAGCTAGATTCTTTACCCCCGGAAAGGGAAATAACTTTTAAGATTGATGTGACTTCGCGAGTAGCACCTATTTCTAAGACGCCGTATAGAATGACTCCAACTGAATTGAAAGACTTGAAATTGCAGTTGCAGGATTTATAAACGAGAGTGATTCACTGTGGGAGCGCCGGTCTTGTTTGTTAAGAAAAAGGACAGGAGTTTAAGGCTGTGTATAGATTACCGAAACTTGAACGATGTTACCATTAAGAATAAGTAAAGAATAAGGACGGGAGTTTAAGGCTGTGTATAGATTACCGAAACTTGAACGATGTTACCATTAAGAATAAGTAAAGAATAAGGACGGGAGTTTAAGGCTGTGTATAGATTACCGAAACTTGAACGATGTTACCATTAAGAATAAGTACCCTTTGCCCCACATTGATGAATTGTTTGACCAATTGCAAGGAGCGGTAGTATTCTCGAAATTAGATCTGAGACAGGGTTACTATCAGTTGAGGATTTTGGATAAGGATATACCCAAAATTGCTTTTAACTCGAGGTATGGACATTTCGATTTCGCAGTAATGCCGTTTGGATTGACCAATGCACCCGCGGCTTTTATGGATTTGATGCATCGAATCTTGAAGGCTTATCTAGATCAGTTTGTAGTGGTGTTCATCGATGATATACTGGTGTACTCTAAGACATTGGAGGATCATGAGAAACATTTGAAAATTATTTTACAAACTTTGAGGGAAACACCAGTTATACGTCAAGTTTAGCAAGTGTAAGTTTTGATTGAAGGAAATAACATTTTTAGGTCATATAATTTCTGAGAATGGGATTAAAGTGGATCTAACCAAGGTCGAAGCGGTTTCTAAATGGAAGCAACCGGAAACCCTACCGAGATTCGAAGTTTTATAGGGTTAGCAGGGTATTACCGAAGATTTATTCAGGATTTTTCTAGGATTGCTGGACCCATGACTGAACTGACTAAAAAGAAGTGGGAAGTTTATATGGAGTCCTAAGTGTGAAAAAAGTTTCCAGGAGTTAAAGAGACGTTTAACGAAAGCACCTGTGTTAGCTCTACCGAATGGGAAGGATAGTTTTGTGGTCTATACAGATGCTTCCAAGGAAGGTTTGGGAGGTGTATTAATACAAAATGATAAAGTAATAGCGTATGCCTCTAGGAAGTTAAAACCGCACGAGGAAAATTACCCAACTCATGGTTTAGAGTTAACGACTGTAGTATTTGCATTGAAGAAGTGGAGGCATTACCTTTATAGAGTAACATTTGAGCTTTTCACCGACCACAAGAGCCTTAAGTATTTGTTTTCTCAAAAAGAGCTGAATTTGAGACAACGTAAGTGGATGGAATTCTTGGAAGATTATGATTGTACGATAAAGTACCACCCAGGAAAAGCCAATGTAGTGGCTGATACTTTAAGTCGTCAAGTACAGGTGGCAGGATTGATGATTAAAGAGATACATTTGTTGGAGGAGATTGGTGTATGGAATCCCCGAATTGAACCGAGAAAAGTAATTTTGGGGAATATTGTCGTGAAATCCACTTTATTGGAACGTATCAAGGAGATTCAGGAAAAGGACCCTGAAGTACAAAAGTGGCTGGAAAAAGTTATAAAGGGAGAAAAGTCGGATTTTAACTTGGGAATGAATGGTGTATTGAGCTTCCGGAATCGGATAGTAGTGCCAAAGGACGAAGGGTTTAAGAAGGAAGTTTTGGAAGAGACATACCGATCGAAGTTTACGGTACACCTTGGAGGGAATAAAATGTACCAGGACTTGAAGAGGTTATATTGATGGGAGAGTATGAAAAGGAAAATTGCTCAATTCGTCCAAACCTGTTTGATTTGTCAACAGGTTAAAGCTGAACATTAGAAACCATCGTGTGCGCACACTATTCAAAGTTGACTTTTGCTCAAATTTGAACCACCAACCACCAAGCTTCTCCAAGAAGTTTTAGAAATCAGAACACTCTCTCTCTCCTCTCATTCTTGTTCGGCCAAAGCTTCCAAGGGAAGAAGAAGAAGAGCTTCTCTTCATTTCACTTCATTTGAGCTTCCATTTTCACTCAAATTTCTCACACAAACTCACAAACACTTGGGGATTCACTTAGCCTTGGTGGAGGACCTCATTCTTGCCGGTTTTTCTTAGGAGTTTTGGAACAAAAATTTCTGATTTCGCACCAAGGAGTAGAAGATAATCATCCGGTCACTTAATCTTAGTTCTAGTTGGTTAAATTTTCCTAGGAAGCTTGTAGCTTCATGTTTATTGTTGTGGTTTGAGTTTAAATGTTGGAGTGAACTCTATGAAATCCCACAATGGATATATTGGACTGATATGGTGATTATGAGTATTGTTGGTGTTAATTATGTGTTAAACAAGTGGATATAAGTTAGAAGAGTGAAAAGAAAACCGAATACACACTGTGAAACTTGGTAGAAATTCTACTTTGAAATACCATTTAAATCGAAGGAACGAGGAAATGATATTTCTATTAGCTGTAAATTTCATTTTTCCAAGGGTACACGTTTCGGCCAAATTTCAACTTATATACCTCCACAAAAGGGAACTCGAATAACCTAGGCAAATCGAGTTAGATTCATCCTCAAGGCTTTAGTCAAGGCGAGCGTAGTTCTACTTAACCTTCGCGTGCCAATTTGGGCGGCACGCCCTTTGTGTTACCAATTTTTCCAGCCATTTATGGCTTCTTTCTTTTCCTTAAGTTCAGCCCCACAATAATGCAGGAGTAAGGTTACCACAATAGCCCTTCCAATAAGCTCCAAAATCACCCAAATACAATACAAGTGCAATAGTATAATCGGAAATCAATTTTGAAAACACAAACTGAACGGCAGATTTGATATCCCGTAGCATTTTAGTCATAACTGGAGCTACATTTATCGAATCAGGGTGAATCTTATACCGTTTCGAAGCTAAGAAAGAGGGGAACAACTTTCATGAAGGAATCTTAACCTAATTCACATGTTATCTAGGTCGAATTGCAATTCCCAGATCCAAAAGTTCGTGATCAGTCTAGTTGTCAGCACTGACTTTAACCGGTGATAACTCAGGCTACACAACTCCGTTTGGGGTGTTTTCAGAGGCGTTGGAAAGATAAAGTACAGGGATAAAAGTTTTGTGTTTTTGGTCAAAAGCTAATTGGATGTGAATCAGGGTGAAAAAAGCAACCCAAACTGGTGAATTCACAAAACTGTGTACGAATTGCAGCTTGGGGCAGTGAGGGTATTTCGGTCATTGCACATTCTACCGTACTCCGATTGAGTTGAAATTTTACAGGCAGCTATAAAACATCATTTCCTACAACTTTCATGTTTTGAGTTAAGCCTAATTCGGCTTCCATCATGGCCAACTAAAACTGGGCAGAACAGGGCATCATGGGAGCTCTAATCTGGAATTTGATGAGTTTATGGTGTAAACTTCACTTTTCTAGCTTGAATCACTACTTCACCCTCCTATACAAGATTATAAACACCATATGCCATCTAACAACAAGATTTATGATTGGAAAATCCCAACCCTAACTCAAACAAATCACCATAATTATCAAAACTACTAGAATAGCTATCATTAACCAAGAATCTAAGTTGCTACACAACTTAAGCAAGATTAAGGGAAAAGAAATAGGATGAGCAGCCATACCACCTTACTAAGATGCTTGCAAGAGTTATCCTTCACCTTTCCTTCCCAAACTTGAGCACCCCTAGCTTCCTAAGCTCCTAATTTGGAAGTTAATCGGTTTAGATTTCTTGATTCTTCACTCAAATGAGCTAAACTCAAGATGAAAAATAGAGTTTCTTCCTCTTGTTTTTTTTCTTCCTCAAGCCACGGTTGGAATGACAGAAATAAGGGGTAATGGAAGTGATTTTTGGTGATAAATATGAAGGAAATTAGTTGGTCAACAACCATGGGATGGCCGCCACTTGTCACTATGATTTTTCATCTTGAATTTTTTTCTTTTCCTTTCTTTTTCTAGTCAATAATTTCGGCTGGCTCACAAGCTCAATTAGGGCTGATATTTTGGTCCTAATGGACAATGAGATTAAGTTAATGAAGTGTTGGTTAAGTGGGGTGTTCAATCGGTAGTGAACGGTACCGGCCGGTTCAAGCCGATTTTTCCTTAAATCGCATACACTAGGGTTTTAACTTCTAATTCACTAACTTATTATTATCACTTCTAATCACATGTTTAATATCATCTAGAATATACTCTTAATCACTAAATCTAGTATACGCTTCGTACCGATTACTCACACCACGAAAAAAAACGTAAAAACCCTAGTTTGTCTTAACGGTGAAAGTAAAACGAAAACCCTTGGTTCTATGATTATTTGTTGCTATTTGGGAAGTGAGTGTGTAGTAAACCTATTGTAAAGTAATAATTTCCAAATTAAAGGGAATTTTAAGAAAAATATAAGGGGTTTTACGCGTCCTCACACTCTCTCCCCCTTAAGAGAATTTCGCCCTCGAAATTCATACCTTTTGTTGTAAACAGGTCTGGATATTTTTTCTTGCATGTCTTTCTCTAACTCCCAGGTTGCTTCCTCCACTTCATTGGTGTTTCCATAGAACCTTCACTAATGGAATCTGCTTGTTTCTCAAGTCCTTCACCTTTCTATCCAGTACTCGAATGGGTCGTTGCTCATAGGTTAATGACTCGTCTAGTTCAATATCTTCTGGTGGCAAAATGTGAAGTCGGATCTGGATGATACTTCTTAAGCAAAGAAACGTGAAAAACATAATGGATCCGAAACATACTAGCTGGTAACTCCAGTCGATAAGCCACCTTCCCTATTCGCTGGAGTATACTGAAAGGTCCTATGTATCTCGGTTGCAACTTTTTCCCTTTTCCAGCTTTAAGTTTTCCTTTAATGGAGTAATCCTAAGAAACATTTTGTCTCCTATTTCAAACTCCAAATCCTTCCTCCGATGATCGGCATAGCTCTTTTGTCGGCTTTGGGCCATTTGAAGCCTTTGACGAATCACCTTTACCCTTTCGTAGGCTTCCTCAACCCATGGTATTGTAGCCGGATCTATGATCTTCCTCTCTCCTACCTCATCCCAATGGATTGGCGATCGACACCTTCGTCCATACAATGCTTCATAGGGGGCCATTTGGAGAGACGAGTGGTGACTATTATTATACGCGAATTCAACCAGGGTTAAGTATTGGCTCCAACTTCCTCCGAAATCTACTATACAGGCTCTCAGCATATCCTCAAGAGTTTGAATGGTCCTCTCAGATTGTCCATCAGTTTGGGGATGATACGCTGTACTATAGCTCAACTTAGTTCCTAGACTCTCTTGCAGTTTCTGCCAGAATCGAGAGACAAATCGGGGGTCTCGATCGGATACAATACTCACTGGTACCCCATGTAGTCTCACCACTTCATCCATATAGAGTTGGGGCAAGTTTCTCCAAAGAATATTTCATATTAACTGGTAGAAGTGTGCGGTCTTAGTTAAGCGGTCTACTATTACCCAGACCGCATCATGCCCTTTTTGAGTTCGTGGTAACCCTGATACGAAATCCATCGTTATATGCTCCCACTTCCATTCAGGGATCTCTAAAGGCTGCAATAGACCCGACGGTTTTTGATGCTCAGCTTTCACTTGTTGGCATGTAAGACACTTTTGTACAAACTGGGCAATCTCCGCCTTCATATTGTCCCACCAATACAGACTTTTGAGATCCTGGTACATTTTACCACTACCTGGATGCACCGTGTACCTAGAACGGTGAGATTCCTTCAAAATGTCCTGTCTCAGTTCTTCATTCTTAGGTACCACAACGCGATTTCGAAACTTTAAAACCCCATCAGGCCCTAGGTTGAAATCAGGCAATTCTCCCTTCTTTACTCGTTCCACCCATTTTTGCACCGTTGGGTCTTCCATTTGACCCTCTTTGATTCTATCCCATAGTGTCGATTTCACCTCAATATTCCCAAAAATAACTTTCTGTGGCTCCAGACGAGGGTTCCACTCACATACATCCTCCAACAAGTTCCACTCTCCCACCATTAAACTTGCCAATTGAGCCTTTCGACTTAGAGCATCTGCTACAACGTTGGCCTTTCCTGGATGGTAATTAATCGTACAATCATAGTCTTCTAAGAACTCCACCACCGACGTTGTCTTAGATTCAACTCCTTCTGGGAAAATAAGTACTTAAGACTCTTATGATCCGTGTATACCTCAAATGTTACCCCGTATAAATAATGCCGCCATTTCTTCAAAGCAAACACAACAGCTGCAAGCTCTAAGTCATGGGTTGGATAGTTTTGCTCATGAGACTTTAACTTTCGAGATGCGTAGGCAATCACATTCTTATTTTGCATTAAAACACTCCCTAACCCCTCTCTCGAAGCATCGGTATATACTGTATAGCTATCCTTTCCATTGGGGCAAACTAACACTGGAGCCATGGTCAATTGCTTCTTAAGTTCTTGGAAACCACTCTCGCACTTAGCATCCCAAATATACTTTCCTTGTTTCTTTGTCAAGTTAGTTAGGGGTCCCGCAATTCTTGAGAAATTCTTGATAAACCGGCGGTAGTACCCCGCTAGACCCAAAAAACTTCGCACCTCAGTAGGGTTCTCCGGCCGTTTCCATTTAGCTACAGCTTCCCACTTTGGCCGGGTCTACAGTGAGTCCATCCTTTGAAATTATATGACCTAGGAATGCCACTTTCTCCAACCAAAATTCACACTTGCTATATTTAGCAAACAACTGGTGCTCTTTTAGGGTTTGTAATACTATTTTCAAGTGTTGTTCATGCTCTTCCCTTGTTTCGAATATACCAGGATATCGTCAATGAACACTACCACGAACTTGTCCAAATAGGGTTTAAAACACTCGATGCATTAGATCCATGAATGCCGCTGGGGCATTAGTTAAACCAAAAGGCATTACTGCAAACTCGAAATGCCCGTATCGAGTGTTAAAGGCCGTTTTTGGCACATCCTCCTTTCTAATTCTCAATTGATAATACCCTTGTCGAAGATCCAACTTAGAAAACACCACAGCCCCTTGTAATTGATCAAACAACTCGTCGATGTGGGGTAACGGATATTTATTCTTAATAGTACTGCATTCAATCCCCGATAATCAATGCATAATCTTAAACTCCCGTCCTTCTTTTTAACAAATAGCACTGGAGCGCCCCACGGTGATTCGCTCTCATGGATGAATCCCCGCTCTAACAGGTCTTGCAATTGAAATTTTAATTCCTTAAGTTCAGCGGGTGCCATTCGATAAGGGGTTTTTGAAATGGGAGCAGTTCCAGGTGCTAGGTCCACCTTAAACTCAATTTCTCTTTCGGGTGGCAATGACACCAACTCATCTGGGAACACATCCGGATACTCATTGATTACCGGCATATCTCCAGTTTTATCTTTTCTCCTGGGGTGTTAACTAGAAAGCTAGGTAACCCCGTGCCCCATGATCTAAGCAATTTCCTAGCCCTTATCCCCGAAATGAGAGCAGATGAGGCTAACACAACCCCTCACGTTTAATTTGAGAGTTGCCTCACCTGGTACACAAAACTCGAACCACCTTCATCCTACAATCTACCCGAGCATGATAATGAGCTAGCCAATCCATGCCTAGAATAACATCGTACCCCTTAATGGCTAGACTTATAAGGTCAACTACTAACTTTCGCTCACCAACCCATATATCGCAGTTTCTATACACCTCATTCGCAAGTAAAATTTGATTACCTGTAGGTGTTCTTACTTCTAAGTCATATGGTAAGCCTTTTCAGCTTTCACATCAATTCCAAGCATAAAGGTGGGGCTAACAAAGAATGGGTGGCACCAGGGTCTATCAAAATTTTGGCTAAACGATGGAAAACAGGAATCGTACCTTCCACTACCTCCGTCGGCTCAGGTAGCGATTGCTGGTCCAATGAGTACACTCTAGCTGGCACCCTCGACCTGGTTCCTCCTACATTGGTCGGTTTTGGGTTTGATTTGCCAGCGACTGAGTATCGCTGATTAGTGGGCAATTCGCAATCTGGTGCTCTGTACTCCCACACCTTAAGCACTTTCGAGCTTTTCTCCAACAGTTATCCTCGGTATGGTTTGATTTCCCACAGTATCCACACGATACTCGGGAGCGGATGTTTGACCTCCCTGGGAAAACACCTCTCCCCTGTACTCTGCCACTTTGGCCTCCCCTCTGAGTACCTCCCCCTCGACGTACCCGTAAATCTTCCACCTCCAGCTCCACGACCGGCTTTAGAGGGTGGCATGTTTCGATCACTCTGTGCCGGCCCCTGATGTCCACCAGGCCCCCCTCTCCGTTTTGCGTGAAAATTTCTTACTTGTGCCCTGGGCAATCTCTATTCTTTGGGCCTTCTCCAAAACTTCCGTGAAAGTGTTAATTTGGGCCGCCGCTAAGGCCTCCTGTATCTCTACATTGAGCCCCTGCACAAACCTCCTTACCCGCCTTTGCTCCGTAGCTATCAATTCGGGAGCAAATTTGGATAATTTCGTAAATGGGTCTCATACTCGGATACCACTTAAAGTCCCCTGACGAGTTTAATGAAAATCGTCCTCTCTCTTCTCCTGGACGATAGGTGGGAGATATTTTTCATTAAATTCCCGCACAAGTTTCAACCAGGTCCATTGCGGTTCCCTCTCTCTCCCACTTGGCTCTAACTACATTCCACCAAGCCCTGGCGGGACCCTCAAACTGGAAAATAGCAAATTGCACTTGTCTATCCTCCGCGTAGTTTAAAGCGGCGAAATATGTTGATCATGGTTTCTAACCATCTCTCCGCTCCCTCAGGTCCGGTCCTCCCAAGAATTTAGGAGGAGAGAACTTTTGGAATCTTTCTAAGGCCCTATCTTGCCCCATTTCAGGATCTCTAGGTTGATTCACTGGGGCTTGACCTTGTTGCTCTACTAAACGAGCAAGGATATTGGTCATCTGTTGAATTGCAGTGGCCACCTGATCCCCCCCTTCCGCTCGGGGTCCCAGTTGCGGTCCAACAGTTTCCTCCTTTCCCCCCTCAGGTTCATGGCACTGGTTCTTGTGCCCGTCTACCCCCACGGCCACGATTAGGGGCCCACGCCCTCGAGAGCTCCCTGGTCCTGGCTTCTCTACTTCCATGGTTCTCAACTAACCAACCAGATGAATATAAACAAAGTAAGGTATGACTCAAATAAGACGTGTTCAAAACATAAACCCAAAGTAAGAAAACACATTCGAAATAAACATTTTCTTTATATACATAGCAAAACAAGTCATATAACAAGTTAGCAAAGTACTATACATGTCAACCTAGTCGAGTTCAAAAGCTTATACCCAGCCAAGGGGCATAGAACAAAACAAACCCTATTCTACATCCACCTTAACACGTCAAATTCAAAAAACAAAGGGGACGTGTCGACCCACTATGTCCCTAACTACCTCACAAAAACCTCTCAACCTCTGAGCTAAGACCCTAACTAGATGCCGATCCAACTTGACTTCATGTAGTGCACCGGCTCCTCCTCTGGATCCTCCTCAGGGTCACTAGGGGCCGCAGGTCCTTGGCCCTCCTCGGCCAAGTCCTGAGCCACATCATCCACTAGAGCCCCGCACTCGGTCAGGATACGATCAGTCCGGTCTCTAACATCCTCAACCACCCGTACCAGACGTCCAGAAGTCGCCTGAGCCTGTTCTCGGAAGGCGTTAGTCCGCTCCTGCTCCTCTAGAATCGTAGCCTCAAGCTCTCGGATCCTGGCTATGTACTCGGAGGGCTGCCTGGAGACGCTCTATCTCCGACTGGCACCTACGATTGGCACTACCCAATCGTCTGCGCTCGTCGTCTATGCCAACACTACTCGGTCAGGGTAAGAATAGGTCTTCCAACAGTCGCAACGTCGGATCTTGCGTGCCGGGGACCACCGACACACAGGGCCACCAGGGTGCTCCTGATAAGAAAGTACACGGCAAGCAGGCCCCTCAGTCAAGGGTCGTAGGTAGGCTGAGATGGCCCGGCACCCCCGCAGCATCTTTACCCTCCATAGCCTACAGTACAAGTAATAATGCAAAGTAGTAAATTAAACGTATATATATCGAGGCTAATGGTTTATTCGCAAGCGTAAAACCCTAGCCTATCATAACCAAGAATATCAATAAAATCACTCAATCTACCCAGATCAATTCAAACCTAGGCTCTGATACCACCTGTGACGACCCCACCTCCCCCTAGGGCTCACCCTAGGGTTTGGCGAGTCGCCTGCCCAACTCTCGCCAGGACTCACTCACTAGGGCTCGAGAAAGAAAACGTACATCCATTTCAAATAAATACCGCAACAAGTTCAAACTTAATATATACACATCGATGTTCAAATCCAGATACAAGACTCTACACACCTTAATACTTTAACGTGGTTACAATTCGAGTACAACAACTCTAGTCAGGTGCTAGCGCGAGTACAACTTCAAAATTTAAAACAACTAGACTACGCTAGTCTTTCTAACTCTCGCGCCACGCTCGTACCCCCTGTAAGGAAAACAAAACTAACGGAGTGAGCTAAAGCTCAGTGATGTTCCAAATATCAAATTGTTCATCAAATAACATAGAAATAGCACAATAGCGAAATATCGAGCAAAACAAGCCAAGAAATGAGTAATAACACTTTATATAGCAACGATAAATATTCCGCATTTCACATATAAGGATACAGTTGCTTTTATAACGGCTCCACCATAGCTTGATCGATTGGTAGTTGACACTCCGTCAACTTTCAAGTAAGGTAATTAATCCAGTAGAACACCACTTAACTCCAATCTCCGTCCACCGACCAAACCCCTTACCGGGCCCGAACTCCACAGTAAACACTGGTGGTAATACTCGAGTATACCGATTAGTCGAGGAGGTAGCACTCCACTCGACAGCACTAACTACCCAGGGTTCGTTATCTAATCGACCAAGCCCTTGCCGGCTCGACTCGATTAACTAGCCGCAGGGTTTCTGGAATTCCAGATAATCACAATTCATATGCACGTATATCATTTAAATGGAACTCAAAGATCGAGAACAAGTCATATTAGGGCAAGTGCGATAAAGTACACGCTTGCCCTCTCAATCCATTCATATAACATGTAAGCATCTCATTCAAGTATTAAATACAAGTATCAAGTGCAATTAGGTATTTGAAAGCACTCACCAAAAGATGTAGTGCTTTTAGTGATCACGTCCAGGTAGTACTCCTAGTTTGGAGTCCAAATCTGCGATAAAATATCGTTTAAGAGCTTTGAAAATCGATTAAGATTCGAAACTTAGACGTTTCGTTTAACGAGAATCAAAAAACTGAAATTCATTTGGAGCATATACGTAAAACTCTTGCTCGCTATACACACTGTGAAACTTGGTAGAAATTCTACTTTGAAATACCATTTAAATCGAAGGAACGAGGAAAAGATATTTCTATTAGTTGTAAATTTCATTTTTCCAAGGGTACACGTTTCGGCCGAATTTCAACTTATATACCTCCACAAAAGGGAACTCGAATAACCTAGGCAAATCGAGTTAAATTCATCCTCAAGGCTTTACTCAAGGCGAGCGCAATTCTACTTAACCTTCGCGTGCCAATTTGGGCGGCACGCCCTTTGTGTTTACCAAATTTTCCAGCCATTTTGGCTTCCTTCTTTTCCTTAAGTTCAGCCCCACAATAATACAGGAGTAAGGTTACCACAATAGCCCTTCAATAGCTCCAAAATCACCAATACAACAAGTGCAATAGTATAATCGGAAATCAATTTTGAAACACAAACTGAACGGCAGATTTGATATCCCGTAGCATTTTAGTCATAACTGGAGCTACGTTTATCGAATCAGGGTAATCTTATACCGTTTCGAAGCTAAGACAGAGGGGACAACTTTCATGAAGGCATCTTAACCTAATTCACATGTTATCTAGGTCGAATTGCAATTCCCAGATCCAAAAGTTCGTGATCAGTCTAGTTGTCAGCACTGACTTTAACCGGATAACTCAGGCTACACAACTCCGTTTGGGGTGTTTTCAGAGGCGTTGGAAAGATAAAACAGGGATACAAGTTTTGTGTTTTGGCAAAAGCTAATTGGATGCGAATCAGGGTGAAAAACGCAACCCAAACTGGTGAATTCACAAAACTGTGTACGAATTGCAGCTTGGGGCAGTGAGGGTATTTCGGTCATTTCACATCCTACCGTACTCCGATTGAGATGAAATTTTACAGGAAGCTATAAAACATCATTTCCTACAACTGTTCATGTTTTGAGTTAAGCCTAATTCGGCCTCCATCATGGCCGACTAAACTGGGCAGAACAGGGCATCATGGGAGCTCTAATCTGGAATTTGATGAGTTTATGGTGTAAACTTCACTTTTCTAGCTTGAATCACTACTTCACCCTCCTATACAAGATTATAAACACCATATGCCATCTAACAACAAGATTTATGATTGGAAAATCCCAACCCTAACTCAAACAAATCACCATAATTATCAAAACTACTAGAATAGCTATCATTAACCAAGAATCTAAGTTGCTACACAACTTAAGCAAGATTAAGGGAAAAGAAATAGGATGAGCAGCCATACCACCTTACTAAGATGCTTGCAAGAGTTATCCTTCACCTTTCCTTCCCAAACTTGAGCACCCCTAGCTTCCTAAGCTCCTAATTTGGAAGTTAATCGGTTTAGATTTCTTGATTCTTCACTCAAATGAGCTAAACTCAAGATGAAAAATGGAGTTTCTTCCTCTTGTTTTTTTTCTTCCTCAAGCCACGGTTGGAATGGCAGAAATAAGGGGTAATGGAAGTGATTTTTGGTGATAAATATGAAGGAAATTAGTTGGTCAACAACCATGGGATGGCCGCCACTTGTCACTATGATTTTTCATCTTGAATTTTTTTCTTTTCCTTTCTTTTTCTAGTCAATAATTTTGGCTGGCTCACAAGCTCAATTAGGGCTGATATTTTGGTCCTAATGACAATGAGATTAAGTTAATGAAGTGGTGGTTAAGTGGGGTGTTCAATCGGTAGTGAACGGTACCGGCCGGTTCAAGCCGATTTTTCCTTAAATCGCGTACACTAGGGTTTTAACTTCTAATTCACTAACTTATTATTATCATTTCTAATCACATTTTAATATCATCTAGAATATACTCTTAATCACTAAATCTAGTATACGCTTCGTACCGATTACTCACACCACGAAAAAAACGTAAAACCCTAGTTTGTCGTAACGGTGAAAGTAAAACGAAAACCCTTGGTTCTATGATTATTTGTGGTATTTGGGAAGTGAGTGTGTAGTAAACCTATTGTAAAGTAATAATTTCCAAATTAAAGGGAATTTTAAGAAAAATATAAGGGTTTTTACGCTTCCTCACAGATTCAGGTTTAGGTCAAAACATAACAGTTGTATGAAATGGTGTTATATAGTTTCCTGTAAAATTTCAACTCAATCGGAGCACTGTATCATGTGAAATGACCGAAATACCCTTGACTGCCATAGGTAGAGTTCTGTGGACAGTTTTGACATTTCATCATTCTTGCCTCATTTTTTCACCTTGATCCGTATGAAACTTGCGTTTGGCCAAAACACAAAAGTTGTAGTCCTAATGTTTTATCTTTCCAACGCAATCTGAAAACGTGTCAATCGGACTTTTTTAGCCTGAATTATTGTCATTTGAACACAGTACTGTTAACCAACCTGATGGTGAAATTCTGGTTCTGTAATTTGTAAATTTGACCTAGATACACTATGAACTGAGTTGAGTTGTCTTCATCAAAGTTGTAGCCCTTTGGCTTAGTTTCGAAATGGCATAAAGTTTACCCCAAACCAATAGGCGTAGCTTTAGTTGTGACCGAAACGCCAAGAGACGTCAAATCTGCCATTTAGCTATTTGCCTTTAAACTTGATTTCCGATTGCCTTGTTAAGACTTGTGTTGTAATTGGATTAATTTGAGCCTAGTTGAAGGGCTATTGTGGTAAGATTGCCTATGTGTGATGTTGGGGCTGATTTGAAGAAAATAATGAAGCCATAAATGGCTGAAAAATAGGTAAACACAAGGGGCATGCCGCCCAAATTTTCACTAGAAGTATAAACCAGCTTTGGAGTTCTGGTTCGGTAATCTACAAATTCGACCTGGATCCACTAAAAACTAGGATGAGTTGTCTTCATGAAAGTTGTAACCCTCTGTCTTAGTTTCGAGACGTTACCTAGTAACCTTGATCCGACAACCACAACTCTGGTTATGGTCAAAACCGTGCAACCCATTTTCATACCATTTTCATTTCCGCGCACGCGCACATGTATTTCTTGGTCGTTTTTGCTGTTTTGGCTGTTTTAGACCATATTTCCATTTGTGATGGTTGTTTCACTGATGGTTGCGTATAATCTTCTGTCACAGGCAGTGACAAACCGGACGGAGTTGGTGGACCCATATAAAGTGCCTTAATTTGCGTGCTAACTATTTTGAGTGAATAATTGGATTGGTTTATATGATAAATTATCAAAGTGCCTTGTACATGTTAAATGGGAATTCAGACGAGGGTGTACTTTATCTCACTCGACCTAAGCCCATCCTTTGTTCTTGATTTAATATGTGAGAATACATGCCTTGTATTGAATATCACCCTTTTGCTGTGTGCTGTTGGGGTGATTACATGACTTGAGTTGAACCCCTTGTGTTGTGTGCTATTGGGGTGAGTACTTTGTTGAGAGATATCATCTAGTGAGAGATCGGATATCTCAGGGCTTGGTTCCGACCCGGTTCCAAGGGTAGAAGGATTATTTGAACCAGTCGGAGCTTGGTCGAAGTTAGTTCCATGCTAACCTTGGGATTTCGTTCTTTGTTAAAGCTTTGCTAAAACTAAGTGATTTTGTTTTGTTTGAACTGCTGTGTGCTGTTGACTGACCAGCGGGGGTTGATAAGGTGAACGGGGAAAGTTAAGTGGAGTCTACGGACTATGAGTATTTTGGTTGACGGAGTGTCAACAGGCGTTCAAGCTCAGGGAATTGAACTGGCTTTGAAGCCACCCGTATCCTACTCTTGTGATGTTCCGTTTCTGTTCATCTATGTAAATAATCTTGGGTACGTGTTTACTTGGATGTGATTTATGTTTGTATCCCGATTATTCACTAAGCATATAGTTTACCCCATTCTATTTGTTATCCTTAGCAGGGGCCAACGCGGGGAAAGTTCGGGAAGGTGTATAGACTTTTGGTTTTGCCCTAGTTCTTGTTCTAGGTTGACTAGTAAGATGTATATATTTGTTGTAGTGGTGATAGTTAGTAGCTTTTCTAGGGTTTACTTTTTGGTACTAGTGGTATCTATGGCATGATGTAATAGTTTATATAACTTTTGAAGATGTAATAGTGTACATAGAATTTTCTTGTAGCGTGAAATCTATTTTCTTGTTTTAGAGTATCGAGTCCTGGTGCGAGCTAGGCAGGCGATCAGCTAAGCCCTTTGGTACGCCTCTGGGTACGGTGGGGTCGTCACAATGTGGGCTTTGTCTGCCTATGAGGTTGCATCTGGTCGAAAGATCAATGCAAGGAAAAGTTGTTTTTTGGTGCATCCCAAGGTGTGTTCCTTCAAGAAGTTGACAATTCAGAGGTTAACTGGTTTTCCGTGCAAGCCTTTTCCTATTAAATACTTAGGGTCTCCACTTTATTGCAGGAGACGGAAGAAAGAATGGTTTTGCGGGATTATGCCGGGCAATTTTGCTTCAAATTGAGTCTTGGCAAAATCGGTTGTTGTCTCATGGAGGAAGATTGTGTTGTTGAAACATGTGCTCTCATCTATGCCAATACATCTATTAACAGTAGCATCTCCTCCTAAGGCTATTTTCAAGGAGCTTGAGGCATGTTCTCAAACTTTCTTTGGGGATCTACTGAAGGGGGTACCAAGCATCATTAGATTTGGTGGAAGGATTTGTGTGTTCCATGCGAAGAAGGGGTTATGGGTTACGTCTTTTGGAGGATAGTTATAGAGCATTTTCGATAAAGTTGTGGTGGAATTTTCACGCTAATGCCTCCCTGTGGGCAAAATTTATGAATGCTAAGTTTTGTTTCGAGTTCACCCAAATATGGTTTTTTGGCAATAAGGGCTCCAAAGGTGTGACAAAGGATGATGAAAATATGACATATTGCTGAGAGGCAGATTGATTGGAGAGTTTGGTCTGGAAATTCTAATTTCTGATTCGACAATTGGCTAGATATTGGTGGATTAGCCTCTCGATTGGATAGTGTCCTAGGACCATAAGGTGGTTGGCTTCGCTTAGAATGGTACCTAGAATGTCCAGCACATCTCATAATGGGTGCCCTTGAGATCATCACTGAGATTGGCCGTGTCAACCCACCTGCTGGCCCACTCCCTGACTTGATGATTTGGAGGTTGAAGCAATCAAGTTTATTCAAGTTAAAGTCGGCTTTTGCCCATAGTACGGCACCACTCCGCTTACTCTTTGTTCTTTAAATGCATTTGGCATCATATGGTGCCATTGAGAATTTCATTCGTCTTGTTGCATCTGTTATAGGACCATTCGCCTTTAGATTGTGCCTTGCAAAAACTTGGGGTCCATGGGCATTCTCGGTGTGTGTGTTGTTCCTATCCTGAAGTCGAAACTGCGAAGCATGTGTTTGCTGCTGGGGGTATGGCTCTGCAAGTCTGGCATTCTTTTGGTGATACAGTTGGTGTTTGCTAGACTGGGTCTTCGTTTCGGGTATGTATGGTAAGCTGGTGGCATGGGAAGCGGGGTAATAAATTTTTAGAGTTTGTCCATCAAGTTGTTCCTCTGTTAATTTGTTGGCATCTACAGAAGGCTGGGAATGGCATGAAATATGAAAGGAAGAGGCTCGAAGGAGTCCAGGTATGTCACTTTATATTTTTCGATTTTTTTGGAGTTGTTCAGCTTACAGTTCCTAGTATGCCAGGTTTCTTCATATTCGTGGATACAGTTTTATTTGGAGATCTCTGACTAGACTATGCCAGTATCACACATGCTTGTAAAATGGCTACGGCCTTCCCAAGGTGTGACAGCCCCACCTCCCCCCTAGGGCGTACCCTAAGGGTTAGCGAACCGCCTGCCCCAACTCTCGCCAGGACTACTAACGGTCACATATACGCAATTATAAACGTTCGAGAGGTATACCAACAAATAAGGGTAACAATAAGCGCGCAAAACGAAAACGGAAAAACGGAACGGACGTGAACAGTACCTGCCACGTCACAATCCGGCCGGAATCTGGCCGGATATACGGCCGGATTCTTGGCCGGATTGGAGGCAGTGACCAACTCAAATTTTTTTCCAAAAATCACCCCAAATCCGGCCGTATATCCGGCCAAGATCTGGCCGGATACCTGGCCGGATTCCGATGAACAGTGTCCGGCCCAAAATTTTCTTTTTTCTGCGTTTGCCGTCCGAACGCGCCCCAAACACGGCTAAACTTTAAATCAGCATAAACAAGAACATTTCCAATAAAGTACATCATATATACATGAGAAAATATGTACACATAACCCACTCTAGGTTTTGCCAATCCAAACAAATGTCCAAGTCCCACATTAGGGTTTCTAAAGTCGAGGAGGCTATACAAAAGTACAAAAAAATGTCTAAACTAGCTCTACTCGCTTCACAAAAAGTTTGATTTCCCAAAACATGCCCTGTAGGGAAAACAAAAGGAACGAGTGTGAGCTTTCGCCCAATGAGGTACTAAAATCATGCATTCAAAGCGCACGAATGTAGCCCATGCTCCAAATACACACAACTAGTACACATATGGGGAAACACCCAAACCCATTTCAAAAAGTGAAAGGATACGGCTCTCGGGGAGCCAATTTCCCCTTGTAACACTTGATCACCTTCGGTTGACCCTCCATCAACGTTCAACGGACAAGTAGGGACCGTAGATCACCGCTTTACTCCCATACATTCCCTACCGGGCCCGAACACCTCACAGTAATCAGGGGGTAATACTCGAGTATACCACAAAGTCGAGGAGCGAACGCTCCACTCGACACACAGTAACCTCGTGGCTTGTTATCTAATCGACCGGCCCTTACCGGCTCGACTCGATGAAACGGCCATTGAGGCTTGAGCTCAGTTATCACAGTAAGGTCGTAGGGTACATGCCCAACCGACATTAGGCCAAAATACAAGGCAAATTCACATATATCCAGTAATCAGTTATAACATAAGAGAACGAGAGCGATCAAGTACACTCCCGCCTCGAGCACAGAAATCGCCAGTTATCCAATTCAAGGAATCAAGTGCACAACCAATTAAACACAATTCATGCATAGTACACTCACCACTTAAGTAAGCCAAGTCCACAAAGTTTCGCCCGACGGTTGTCCGAATCACCGGCACGACCTACAAGAAACAAGAAAACTACAATGAGACTCGAACACGAGTCCGAAGGCCTCTTATGTGAATTACTAAAGGCAAAATGCAAATATAGCTCAAAATTGGAAAATACTTTGATTTTAAAGCCAAAGGTGTAACCAACCCCCAAAAACCTCACATTTTTACTCAATCACAACCTAAACGCACGAAACCCTAATTTTCTCGACACTCGGACAGCATTTCCCCTAAAATTCAGCTTTTCCCATCCTACAATCAAACATCAATTTATATCCAATCCAATCACAATTGCTACAATTCAACCTTAAACCAATCAATGACTTTCATTAGGGCCACAATACCCTTTATTCACAACCAATTGCAAGATTACTAACCAATTATAGAAAAGCCCCAAATTCAAAACCCTAAAACTGAAATTTTTGTCCAAAGCTGAAATTTTCCGCAATTAACCGCAATTCATATACAAGAGCTCCAATTGGCTCAATACTAAACCTTCAATCCAACGCTAACTAACATTCATGATATAAAACAGAAAAATTCCCCAAAAATCAGAAATTTACTCAACTTTCAATTAAATCACCAAATCATCCATTAATCATGCTATTAAGCCACCATAGGCCACTAATTTACCATTAGTAGGAACAAAAGTTGAGTTTCCAAGCAAAATACCTTAATCCTCAAGAAAGATAGTAGCTTAGGGGTTCCACCACCAAAATAGCTCCACCACTCACTTCAAACTTCCTTAGCAAGTTGATTTTATGGAGGAATTTGAGAATTAACCGGTTGGATTTCAAGATTGGAGCAAGAAATGGAAGATCAAGGTTGAAGCTTTCTTTCTTTTCTCTCCTTGTGGAGTTCGGCCAAGAGGAAGGGAAATAAGAATGATTTTTGGTCAAATTTGCTATTTGGTAAAGGTGAAGAAAGTTAGGCAAGCTCCAACAAATCACATCGCGACACGTGGCACCTTTTTAGTTTCATTCCTATCCTCTTGCTCACTAGGGTTAATCCATCTAGGTAATCTCTAATCACCTACTAACACTTAGTAATTAAATCCCTTTACGCAAAACTTATCCTAATTGACCGAATTTCTCTCATTTAACGCACTAGCGGGTCCCACGTCCACTATTCACTCCAAAAATCTCGTAAATTGACTTATACTAGAAAAATATTTTTAAAACCTCATTTACTCATAAAATGTCCAGAAAAGTTATAAAATAAAGAAAATGTGGAAAACGGGTGCAAATAAATAAATTAAAGCCTAGAAATAAAGAAAAATTTACGGGTTCTCACACAAGGTGTCCTAAAACTTAACACTAATGGATTTTCTAAGAGTAATCCTGGTGTGAGTGGCGGTCGAGGGGGTGCTTAGGGATGCTAGGGGTAATTTGCTGCTGGCATTTTCTTTTAGTTTTGGTTTAGCTTCTAGTATATAGGCTAAAGCTCGTGCTTTGCTTTTTGGAGTGAAGTTGTGCCTGCAGAGAGGGTTTGATCGCTTTTGAAGTTGAATTGGACTCATTGGTGTTAGTACATATCTTAAATAGGACAGTTGGTTGCCCATGGAGTATTTACAAGGAGGTGCAGTAGTTGTTGGATTTGGCTTCTCACTTTAGATGAATTCTTCACTGCTATCGTCAGGCTAACCAGGTTGCCGATGTGTTGTCAAATGAAGGATGCTTGCATGCTCGGGAGGAGATTTACTTAGCGACTTCATCTTTACCACAGTTAGCGAGAGGAGCCATGCATCTAGATAGGCTAGGAACCGCGTCTATTCGCAAAATTAGGTGTAAAATTATAAGGGAGTAGTACTCCTCATTTATGGTTCATGCAAGAAACAATGTGTTCCGATTATCTTCCAAAAAATTAGGGGTTGGCATCCCTCCCCGTGTACGATGTTAGCCGCTAAAAAAAAACTTCTTGCAGCACAATAATAAATTACGTTTGAAAAAACTAATGAATTGCCAAACTAGAATATTAGTAAACGTCTTGATGAATGGTAATTGAGTTGACACGCACACACATTTATTGGCTAATAATTTAGCATTATTGAAATAATTGTTACTGTCATAATGTGGAATCACAATACGTAAAATCAAGTCACTTAACAAAAATAAATTAAAAAAATAACATCGCAACCATATGATTATCTAAGTTACACCTGCTACTCTTCAGCTTCCATATCACATGTTGTAAGAGAGGAAAACTCTTCGACAGATAAATTAGTGGGATTGCGGTTGCCGTCGGAGCTATATTGCACTTCATATTCTCAGCTCCCAAGAATAGTTAGGACTTCGTTACACCTAGATAGTAGAGAGCTCTCTTTTCCACGTTGACAGTTTGTAAGGGAGTAGTGTTCCATCTGTTAGCTCATTGCAGAGGAGTTCTTTCACTTTTTGTATCATTCCAATTATATCAATAAAATAGGGGGCTGGCATCCCCACCTCGTGGATGGCGTTTGCCAAAAAAAAAAAAAGTTACACCTACTACTTTAAAATAAAATTTTAAACTTTAAAGTTAAATAGTTGTTAACATAAATTAAGTGGTTGGTATTGTTCACTACCTTACATACTAAAATAGGCCTATATATATTACTTTGAAGGAAATTTTTTTCGTCTAAAGATAAGAACATATATTAAATAGGATTAAGATATATGAACCAAGAATCAACTAATTTACTGTATTTTTTTTGCCAAATTCAAGTTTCATGTATCAACTGCAGTAGATTAATCACTATCTTTCTTATATGGAATGTTTATATGAAATAATATTGCACTGTTTTCATTATCTCTATTATAGTAGGCATACTAAGAATCAGATCTGTTTCGATATATATATGCATCTCGACATTCATATTCTCATTCTATTTAATAGAACTTCTTATCTCCTAATACATATCCAAATCTCTATTATCAATGGAGAAAAACATTGGTTTGGAACCATGTCTTTCTAATGCCTCAAGTATCTCAGCAACCTTAGAAAGATCTCATCCTTCACATCATAATCTAGATAAAAAAGAAGGAAAAGCAGCATGATTCACCAATTTCTCATATTCGATGGATCTGAAACACTCGAATGATGATTTGAGCAACTACTCCAAGGTTAAACTAAAATTTTTCAACTCTTCCAACAATATTTATGATTCTTTTCCTCACCCCATCGCCACTGCCATTGCTATTGGCACAACTAGTGAACCATCAAATCTTGATGGAAGAAAGTCCGATTGTAGAGTTTTTACTTGTAGCTTGTGTAAGAGAGAATTCTTGACTCCTCAAGCATTGGGGGGGTCATCAAAATGCACACAAGCAAGAGCGAGTATTGGAAAGAAGACGACATGGGTTGATGGATGTAAATGGTCATTTTGGCCAAACACGTTACCATCCTTGTTTATCCTACCCATCAAGTCTCTCACAGTTTTCTTTTTGTAGCTCTTTAACTAGATCCCCAAAAAATCAGTGGCGCACTTCAAAGAGCTTGATCATTGTTTTGGGATCAATAAGTGGTCAAGATCATTAATGATTAATAATCCCAATCAACCAATGAGGGACAATACATAGTGCAAACTGAAAATCTTCAAGAGCAGGAAAATGAAGGATCATGTTCTCTCAAGGCAACTTCTAAGTCTCATCAAAATAAAGCAAGTGTTCGTGAATTAGATTATTTGCACATGAGCAATCATCTAGATGGTGCATCTGTTGATACAATGAACAATCATCACCAATTGCAAGATTTTCTAGATCAAAATGACAAGCTTAAAAGGAAAAGTTTGTATAGTGATGAATTTAGAGCATCAGCTCTTGATTTGGATCTCAAGCTTTAATCAACTTAATTACCTTTTCTATTCATGTTTTTCTTTAAAAATCTTGTGTATTCATATATTTAGATTTGTGTAATATGATTATACAATGATTTGTGAAAACTGAAAACACATTTCTCTCATATTGAAGTGCCTAACTCATTTTTTATCCTTCTATGGTATCTTGAGCCAATTAGCAAATGCTGGTATGCTATTAAAAGTAAAATATCTTATTTGTGTATCTAATATGCCTAACATTTGTATAACAGATATATTCCAAATATCGTTGACATACACATGGCATTGATTTTACACATTTCTCGAAATTTTTATTTTTTGAAATTTTTCTAAGTAAATTCTCTTGTTTTTTAATGTGCGACATTATACAAAAAAATTCATTATATGTTTACACTTTTTTAGTTTCTATTATGTGTTATGGAATATATATTAAAATATTATTCATTTTAATTCTTTCAATGTATGATAATTGTCAAGAATAAAAATTAAGGTTCAACAACAGCGTTCCTCTTTTTGTTTTTAGTACTTTGAACTTGTAGAAGTCCTTTTTTAAATGATTAATAGTTCTCTTAAAATCAACATACCAAATTCTTCATAATTTTAGTGTTGTAAAAATTTTAATTCCAAATAATAGAGAAAAAATTATTATAGTATATTGATTTCCACATAAATAGTTAAGAAAGTATCCTTTTTCTTACCTTTTTTCTCAATCTAATTAGTTGAACACAATTAGATACCATAGTTCCATAGCCTCATTTTTTTGACAAATTTGTCCTTACATAGTGAAACTTTATAGAAGCCAACACCTTGATGCTAGGAATTTGGATTCAAATTGATAGATAAGGAATATCATATTCTCCTACTTTCTAAGTTTTTTTATTATAAATCAAATTTAACCAATTATTTCTAGCCTTTTGTAGATGAGCATCATGTTAAAATATAGTTTTAATCATAAACAGCATAAATTCTTAATTGCTAAAAGGGTAAAATATAGAAAACCTCGTTTGATTTACATAAAAGTCAAAATAGTTCCCTAGCATTTAAAGAATATATAGAGAACCCCTTCGTAGTTTCAACTTATGTGAAATATTGAAGGAAACTATCCAAATTGATAGATTGAATTAAAATCGCATTACTATTCCTATTTCATTAATTAAAAAAGTGAATTAAGGGACTCAAATTGTGCTTTTAGAACATTTATTTCCTTTATTAAAGAAGAAGGTCATATGAGGGGTTCAATTGCAATTTCAAAAAATTTATTTTCTTTTTTCGTCGATTAGATCGTGAATTCATACTACCTTTGTTTCCCCTTTTCCCTCTATTTCCCTTCCTTCCTTTAATTCAGGCCTTACTATTGCCTCCACTTCTATTGTCATTGTTGTTATCATCATCTTCATGGTAATTATCGCAACTGTCCACCAGTGTGTTTAGTTTTTTTCCAATATTTTGCAGCTACAGTTTGCTTCAAATTCATACTTACCAATTTTTTAATGTTAAATTAGTAGCACGTAGTTGTTCTATGTATCCTAAGGGTTGTATCTTTACGTGAAGTTATAAGGATTGGTGTTGTTTTGGATAAACAAAAAGACCTAGACCAATTTCAATTGTCGGCCATAGATAGCTCTTTCCAAATACTTTGAACAAATTGAACACTAAACCGACTTCAGTTACAAGTTTTGATTAATTCGATCCCTAGATGATTTCGTGTAGAAGGTTTGTGTGAATGCTACTATTGGCGGGCTAGACAAGTATGTAACTCTTTACTCTCTTACCTCTCTCACCTCTCTCCACACCCTTCCCACTTCCAACTACCAGGCATAGAATTCAAATCTTAAACTTGGAAACGGATAAGACTACAAGAGCCTTCCCTGGCGACTAAACTGATCTCAGTGGTTAGACAAGTAAGTAACTTTCGATGGTTTGAACATCAGCAAAAGGTAGTTGATTCCACGAAGATTTTTTCATTTCGGAGGTACTTTTTATTTCCTTTCTTGTACATCACATTGAATTAATCCAAGTAGGATCTATTTTAAGGAAATAAACTTCTAAAGTTTCTGTTGTGTATGTACCTTGTTTTCATTATAATGGTATTGGAACCAATTTTGATTATTTTATGTTTTAAAACTTATTTGATTATCATGGATAATGATATGACCGTATCATAAAATATTCTTGCCATGTAATTTGTTTTTGCATGACCAAAGTTTGTTGAAAATTTCTAAAATTGTTCTTAAATAGTCTTCAATGTTGATAATCTAAAACTTTCTATCAAAGTAAAATTATTAAGGGTAAAATATTAAATAACCCCTCTGAATCAGCATTCATACACTTTACACCGTGTTTTGGAAAGCCATAACTTAACACTAACGAGAGCAACCAAAATGCCAAAATTTCCCTTCGTAAATAAAAGATCCTACCGGAAGAAGCTCGTTTGCTTCTGCCACTTCGTGATGAAGTGAGAGAAAAACCCTAAAGAAAACTCTATTGAAAGTGAGAGAAAAAGAGAGAGACTGAACGAGGCATCTAGAATCGGGGCAAGGGAAGAAGATCGACTATTAGCTATGACAGATCCAAGTATAACTGACAAGTTTCAGCTTTATGTTGACTATGTCTAAAAATTTTTAATCTTTTTGAAATGATTTTGTGAGAGTTTTTATTGAATTTGCAATTTGTATTTGCAGTAGCCGTTAGATATCGTGATCAAATACGTGCCTAGGTTATGGGTTTGTTAATGTTGGTTTAGGGTTTTCATAAATTAATTGCCGTGTAATACTTAGGATTCATGATTTGTGAGGTATATGTCAAAAAAATTGATAACTAGTCCTATGTTTGTGTTGGTATAAAACTCACGTATTGCATGTAACGATGGAAACTTTATCAACATTATTCTTTGAATTCGATTCTGTGCAAATCCGTGTATATCCATACTACATTATAGTGTTTGGTTTTTTCATGAATTCAAATATGTTAAAGCATATTCATAAAATTATAATAGTCCCAAGTAATATGTATCTTTTGTCAGTTTGTATATATAACATAATATAACTGTCTAGGGACAATGTACTTGGGGCACTGAAACTAGTTTTCTTCTTCTTTATTATATTAAACAGACGAGCAGAAAACAAGTGAATATGTGGGAATGCATATGTATTATGGAGGAATGTTCAAATTAGAACTAATTATTATGTACACAGGAGACAAGGTGGCCATATTTAGGAAGAGGAAATCCAAAAGAGCATTCCATTATGTGACTGACAAAATGTATATGCATGTGGTTGATAACAACAAAGTTTGTTTCTGGTATTGTGCCCCACATGTTGATTTGGATGGTGGCTTACTTCCAATCAGAGGGGAAGATGATATAGACCAAATGAATTTTGCACATGATGGTCTTCCTACAAAACTAATATTTGCTGCTATTGGGGAACAACCTTTTGAAGAAGTTGAAAATGATGGTGGGGACAGAATGGGCAAAGAAAACATCAAGGCTAAAACTGGTGAGGGATCACATGATAATGAACCTAAATGGGTAAAAGAAGGGCTTGAGATGACAGAAGATGAAGATATTTTTGCTGAAAAAAAAGGTGATGGACCTGTAACACCAATCGCAGGTTTTACAGTGAAAATTTTTTCCATTAACCAAAGCCAACGTACAAGACAAAGTCAAGCTGAACAGGATGATCAAGAAGAACTTGAAGCAGGGCAGAATTCTTCTATACCTTTCGAGTGGTGAAAAGTCTTCAGATGTTAGAAGACATAAATCACGAACAAAAAAAAATCCTGGAGGGCACCTGATGTCATAAAGCCAGGGGAGCATAATGTGAACAGCCAACGTTCCCCTGATTGTAAATATTCTGCGGATGATAAGGAACTTGTCAGCCATGAAGAAAAAGATGGATTGAACGGTCAACAAGAAGATGAAGACTTTGAACTAGTGGCTGATGATGAGCAATTGCTAGACATATATGGATCTGATTATGAGTTGCGACTAGAATACCTTGATTTTCATCTACAGGAAGAGTTCAAGAAGCCACGTTTTGAGCTAATGTTGGTCTCAAGTTCACAAACTTCCAAGTGTTCATAATTTATTGAAAGAATGGTGTATTCGATTGAGGTATGAATTAAATTGGATAAATAATTAGGCATAGAATTATAGTAAAATATTCCAATGGTTGTACATGGAGGATTCATGCATCGTCTATCCAAGGCACAAAAACTTTTCGAATAAAAACCTGGAACGATAAGCATATCGGTGGCAGAGAAGACAATAACAAGTTTGTCACTTCTTCATATCTTAGCTACAGAAAGCAATGCAAGATTAAGAATGATCCCAAATGTGCTATAATAGGATTTCAGAATGAGATTAAACAAGAATTAATGGTTGAAGTCTCCTCTGTCAAGATATACAGAGCCAAGAAAAGTCAAAACAAGAGATGCAGAGGCTGGACATTGAGCAATATCACAAAATTTGGAACTATGTGGCAACTGTAAGAGATACAAATCCAGGAAGTGCTGTAAAGTTGCAGATAGATAAGCCATCAAATGACTCAGAAGGTATAATCTGAGAGGTTATACTACCATCTCTATGCTTGCAAACAAGGCTTTCTTAATGGATGTAGAATAGTGATTTGTCTGGATGGGTGTTTTCTGAAGAGTTCATTTGGAGGTCAATTTTTATCAGCTGTAGAAAAGGATGGGAATGATAACATGGTATCAATAGCTGTTGCAGTTGTTGAGGTTGACAGATGCGATAGTTGGAACTGGTCCTTGGAGTTATTGATGGGTGACTTAGGAATGGGTGTAGACAACATAAGCTGGACTTTCATTTTAGATAGGCAAAATGGTCTAGTGCATATAGTCAAGGAAGATTTTCCAAAATCTGAGCGTAGGTAATGTTTAAAACATGTGTCAAAATTTCAACCAAAGTTCCAAGGAAAAAAGCTGAAAGATCTGTTCTGTGTGACGCCCCCACTTCTCCCTAGGGCGAAACCAAGGGTATCGGCGGGACGCCCGCCTGTCTCTCGCCAGGACTTACTGCGAGACAAATTCAACTTATGGATAATTAATCAATACTAAAAGCCGAAGATATAAAGAAAAGGTTGCTTCCTTAGTAAACATTCAAATCTTACAACACAAGTTACCAAAAGTACATCAACCCAAAATATACAACCTCCAAAAGTCGTCTAACCAATTACATTCAAAATTCTAGTAAATGACCATCAAGTCGGCTTCTCCATGATTCTTTCCATTTCAACTCCTGTTAAGGAAAACAAAACTAATGGGATGAGCTAACACTCAGTGAGCCAAGAAAAGCATGCAACACATAGTTCAAGTAGTAATAACACTTATACGAGAAATAAAACTATAATGTCCAAGTAATTCACAATTTAAAATAAAACACACTCAATAACGATACGGGAGCTCTTAAGAGCAATTTCACTTGCTTTGCCGAATCTCGATCATATACCTCCACGTAATGACACTCCGTCAACCGAGTAGGTATATTTAGTCCATAGAACACCACTTACTTCACGAATCCTGCTCACCGTTACACCCCCTGTTCCGGGCCCGCTCGTCATTTTAAAAGGCGATACTACTCGAGTATGCCAAACGAGATCTCTCAAATAGATCAACCTTTACGAATTTCTCATGGTTCACCAAGCTTCTCGACCAAGCCCATGCTGGCTCGAATCACAAGGTTAGCCTATGAGTTTGGGCGTCCCCGAATATAACTATAAGTCGATAAGACAACGCTCCAATCAAAGATCACAAATACGATTCATAACAGCATCACTTCACACAAGTCGATTTTCAATTCACATAGCAAAATTCGATCATAATTTCATTTAAAAGAGAATGAGTGCGATAAAGTACACACTCGCCTCGACAATTCCAATTCACATAATTGACAAGAAACAATTCACATACTCAACAACAATTCAGGCACTTGACACTCACCAAATAAAAAAGTAAGTAAGTAAGCAAATAAGCTTTTAGTCATCCGCTCCGAGATTCTTTTGAACATCCTCTTGAACGCCTGAAGAAATAATGATTAACTATCACTTACGACCATGCATCGATCGAGGAAGAGTGCACACTTATTTAGAACTAAGACAATGTCTTAAAAGAGAACTTTAAATCTCTCGAAAATTGAGATTCAAAAGTGAGGATTTAAAGTCCCAAGCGAGACTTGCCTCTTCCATGAAATTTTTTTTAGAACGGTCTATCGATATCAAGAGAGAGTGACAAGTTCTCAAGAACTCATTTCCTAAGAAAGCGGAAAATTTCCGTTTTACGCGACAATTTTTGAAAAATCAGATCTTGAGTCTGGCATGTCTAAAAATGGAAAACTTTATACCGTCAGAAACTAGGTTTGAAGTACTAAAAGTTCTTAGAAGATACTTTTCCAAGATTCTAAATAGAAAGCATTCATTTTTCAGTTCAAAATTGCTAATTTAAACAAGCAAGACAAATTCAGTCTTGGTTTTCGGCAATAATTGGAAATTTGGCAAAATTCATAGAAAGTGAATCAGCTGTTGAAATCGTAACACAATAAGAGTTCTAAACAAAGTTTCAAACACAATAAACGGAACTAAATTCGGAGTTTTGAACAACAAGATATAACAGCTCAAAATCGGTTAATTTTTACTACTTGAACAGTGAATTTCCATATTTGAAGAACAATCTTTGGGGCATCATTTGGATATTGAAATGGTCTTGAAGTTATACCAAATTTGGTACACCTAAACTTCCATATATGGACTACCTCTCTATCAAATTATAGGTAAAAAATCATGTGGGAAGGCGGTTGTCACTCTTGCAAGAAACTCCACAAGATGTTGTCACTCTTCAAACTAGAGTTGATTTCCAAGAGGTGTGGAAGTTGGATGAAGATTTGGAGCAAGATTTGTGAAGCTTTCTTCCTCCCCTTTTCTTTCTTATTTTTGGCCAACCAAGAGGAGAGAGAGATGAGTGTTTGTTTGTCTGAAGCTTGTCTTGGAAGATTGGAGGGAAAATATAGCTAAAGGCTTGCCAAAATCAACTTTGAATAGTTGTCGGAATAGTGTTTCGTACCACAATTTTTCTCTCTTGTTTGTTGCACTGGTGCACTAATTTTCCAATGTAATTCGTCTAACATTGTAATTACTCATTCTTACTAGTTTAATATAAATTTATCAAATCTCCACTTAGTCGTTCCGGCACAATTTACGCGACCTTCTGATTCGCGTGCGATAAAGCAAAATTTAAAAGCAATTCATGCAACGATAATATAATTAACTAATTCTATGGTAAATAATTATAAAAATGACTATTTTAAGAATAAAAACATGAGTCCTCACATCCTCCGAAATTCATACATTGATTTGGAAATAGATCTAGATATTTTTCTCGAATTTTTTCTTCTATTTTTCAATTTGCTTCCTCTAGTCCGTGGTTCTTCCATAGAATTTTCACAAACGAAATTCGCTTATTCCTCAGTTCTTTCACCTTACGATCTAGAAGCTTCACGGGCCTTTCGTTATAAGTCAGTGCCTCATCAATCTCAATATTTTCCGGTTGCAGTACATGAGACGGATCTGGATAATATTTCTTGAGCATGAATACGTGAAAAACATTATGAATCCGAGATAAATTTGGTGGCAGTTCCAACTTGTAAGTCACATTTCCTACACGTTGAAAAATCTTATAAGGCCCTACGAATCTTTGTTGCAACTTCTTTCCTTTTCCTGTCATCAGACTCGCTTTCAGAGGAGTGATCTTAAGGAAAACTTGATCTCCAACCGCAAATTCTAAATTCTTCCTTCGATTGTCTGCATAGTTTTTTCTGACGACTCTGTGCGGTTTGAATCCTCTAGCTTATTAATTTTACTTTTTCTCGTTCCTCTTCAATCCAAGGCACTGCAGTTGGGTCTAAAATATTTCTTTCACCTACTTCATCCAACAAATCGGAGATCTACACTTTCGACCATAAAATGCTTCATACAGAGCCATTTGAATGGATGAATGGAAACTATTATTATAAGCAAACTCCACCAATGTCAAGTACTTACTCCAATTCTCTCCAAAATTCAAAATACAGGTTCTCAACATGTCCTCAAGAGTTTGAATTGTCCTCTCCGATTGTCCATTAGTCTGAGAGTGGTAGATAGTGCTAAAATTCAATTTTAGTTCCTAGCATTTCTTGCATCTTCTGCCAGAATTGCGAAACAAATCTAGGGTCTCGATCGGATACAATACTTACTGGTATACCATGTAACCTTATAATTTTATCCAAATACAGTTTCGTTAACTTCTCCAGTGAGTTTTTCATACTAATCAGCAGAAAATGAGTAGATTTGGTCAGTCTATCCACTATTACCCAAATGGCATCGTGACCTCTTTGTGTCCTAGGTAATCCAGATACAAAATCCATGGTGATGTTTTCCCATTTCCACTCGGGTATCTCTAAAAGTTGCAAAAGATCAGATTGGTTTCTGATGCTCGGCTTTAACCTGCTAGCAAATCAAAACAATTTTGGACAAATCGAGCAATTTCCTTTTTCATATTTTCCCACCAATACAAGTTTTTCAAGTTTTGATACATTTTATTCCCTCCAAAATGTATTGTATACTTAGAACGGTGCACCTCTTCCAAGATTTCCCTTTTTAGTCCTTCGTACTTTGGCACCACTATACGATTTCGAAACCTTAGTACACCATTCACTCCCAAATTAAAATCGACTTTTCTCCTTTATTAAATTTCTCCAACCACTTTTGCATTTCAACGTCCTTCTCCCGAGCTTCCTTTATATATTCCAACAGAGTGAATTTCACGACAATATTCTCAAAGATCACTTTTCTCGGTTCAAATCGAGAATTCCAACAACTAATCTCTTCCAACAAGTGCCATGCTTTAATCAACAATTCTGTCACTTGCACTGAACGATTTAAAGTATCGATCACTACATTGATTTTTCCTAGATGATAATTTAGCGTGCAATCATAATCCTCCAAAAATTTCACCCATCTACGTTGTCTCAAATTCAACTCTTTTTGGAAAAATAAATATTTAAGACTCTTGTGATCCGTGAAAATCTCAAATGTCACTCCATATAGGTAATGTCTCCACTCCTTCAATGCAAACACCACAGCCGCTAACTCCAAATCATGAGTTGGGTAGTTTCTCTCGTGCGGTTTCAATTTGCTAAAGGCATACGCAATCACCTTATCATTCTGTATCAATACACACCCCAAACCTTCTTTTGAAATATCTGTATATACTACAAAGCTATTCTTTCCGTTAGCTAAATCTAATACAGATGCCCTCATCAATCGTCTCTTTAATTCTTGAAAACTTTCTTCACACTTCGAAATCCATATAAATTTCTCACTTTTCTTAGTCAATTCAGTCATGAGTCCAGCAATCTTAGAAAAAATTTTTTATAAACCTCCGATAATACCCTGCTAATCTTATAAAATTTCGAATTTCAGTAGGGTTTTCTGGTTGCTTCCACTTAGAAACTGCTTCAATTTTGGTCGGATCCACCTTAATTCCATCCTTTGAAATTATATGATCTAAGAAAGTCACTTCTTTCAACCAAAATTTCACATTTGCTAAACATAGCATACAACTGATGTTTCCTCAAAGTTTGTAAAATAACTCTCAAATGTTTTTCATGATCCTCCAAAGTTTTTAGAGTACACCAGTATATCATCGATGAATACTACCATAAACTGATCTAAATAAAGCTTAAAGATTTGGGTGCATTAAGTCCATAAAAAGCTGCAAGTGCATTAGTCAATCCGAAAGGCATTACTGCAAACTCGAAATATTCGTACCTCGAGTTAAAGGCAATTTTAGGTATATCTTTTTTTCAAAATCCTCAATTGATAATAATCCTGCCTGAGGTCCAACTTTGAGAATACTACCGTCCCTTGCAATTGACCAAACAATTCATCAATGTGGGGCAAAGTGGTGACAGCCCCACCTTCCCCTAGGGCGTACCCTAAGGGTTAGCGAACTGCCTGCCCAACTCTCGCCAGGACAGCTAACGGTCGCATACACGCAATTCTAAACCGTTTCGAAAAGTATATCGAAATAAGGTTAACAATAAGCGCGCAAAACGAAAACGGAAAAAAGGAACGAACGTGAACAGTACTTGCCACGTCACAATCCGGCCGGATTGGAGGCAGAGACCAACTCAAAATTTTTCAAAAGTCGCCCCAAATCCGGCCGGATACCTGGCCGGATTCTGATGAACAGTGTCCGGCCAAAATTTTTCTTTCCCGCGTTTGACGTCCGAACGCGTCCCAAACACGACTAAAATTTAAATCAGCATAAACAAGTACATTTCCAAGAAAGTACATCATGTATACATGAGAAATATGTACACATAACCCACTCTAGGGTTTTCCAATCCAAAACAAATGTCCAAGTCCACATTAGGGTTTCTAAAGTCGAGGAGCTATACAAAAGTACAAAAGAATGTCTCACTAGCTCTACTCGCTTCACAAAATTTGATTTCCCAAAAACATGCCCTGTAAGGAAAAAACAAAAGGAACGAGTGTGAGCTTTCGCCCAATGAGGTACTAAAATCATGCATTCAAAGCGCACAAAGGTAGCCATGCTCAGATATACACAACTAACACACATATGGGAAAACACCAAACCCATTTCAAAAGTGAAAGGATACGGGTGGCTCTCGGGAGCCAATTTCCTCTTGCAACTCTTGATCACATGCCGTTGACCCTCCGTCAACGCTCAATGGACAAGTACGACCGTAGATCACCACTTTACACCCAGTACCTTCCACCGTACATTCCCCTACCGGGTCCGAACACCTCACAGTAATCAGGGTGTAATACTCGAGTATACCACAAAGTCGAGGAGCTAACGCTCCACTCGACACACAGTAACCTCATGGCTCATTATCTAATCGACCGGCCCTTACCGGCTCGACTCGATGAACGGCCATTGAGGCTTGAGCTCAGTTATCACAGTAAAGTCGTAGGGCTCATGCCCATACGACATGAAGCCCGGCACAAATCCAATTCCCACATATTCAGTCAAATTCACAAATATTCAGAAATCAGTTGTACACATAAGAGAACAAGAACGACAAAGTACACTCTCGCCTCGAGCACAGAAACCACAGTTATCCAAATCAATGATTCAAGTACACAACCAATTAAACACAACTCATGCATAGTACACTCACACTTAAGTAAGTAAATCACAAGTTTTCGCCCAACGGGTGTCCGGAAATCACCGGCTCGACCTACAAGAAACAAGAAACTACAGTTGAGACTCGAACACGAGTCGAATGCTTCTTAAGCGAACTACTAAAGCAAAATGCAAAAAATAGCTCAAAAATGGAAAATACTTTGATTTTAAGGCCAAAGGTGTAAACAACCCCAAAACTCACACTTTACTCAACCAACAATTTAAACGCACGAAACCCTAATTTTCTCGACACTCGGACAGCATTTCCCCTAAATTTCAGCTTTTCCATCCTACAATTAAACATTATTTCCATCCAATCCAATCACCATTGCTACAATTCAACCACAAACCAATCAATGACTTCCATTAGGGGCCACAATGCCCCTCATTCACAACCCAATTACAAGAGTAACAACCAACTATAGAAAAGCCCAAATTTCAAAACCCTAAAACTGAAATTTTTGTCCAAAACTGAAATTTTCCGCAATTAACCGCAATTCATATACAAGAGTTCCAATTGGCTCAATATTAGACCATCACTCCAAGGCTAACTAACATTTATGATTATAAAACAGAAAAATTCCCCAAAAATCAGAAATTTACTCAACTTCCAAATAAACCATCAAATCATTCATAAATCAAGCTATTAAGCCACCATAGGCCACTAATTTAGCATTATTAGAACCAAAAGTGAAGTTTCCTAGCAAAAATACCTCAACTCTCAAGAAAGTTTGTAGCTTAAGTGTTCCACCACCAAAATAGCTCCACCAAGAGTTTCAAGCTTCCTTAGCAAGTGGTTTTTATGGAGTAATTTGAGATTTCAATGGTTGGATTTCAAGATTGAGCAAGAAATGGAAGACACAAGGTTGAAGCTTTCTCTCTTCTTTCTCTCCAAGAAAGTCGGCCAAAGGGGAGCAAAGTGAAAGTGATTTGGGTCAAAATTAGCTTTTGGTAAAGGTGATAAAAGTTAGCCAAGTCTTCATCCAATGAAGTCGCGACACGTGGCACCTTTTAACTTTCATTCCTATCCTCTACTTACCAAGATTAATCCATCTAGGTAATCTCTAATCACCTCCTAACACCTAGTAAGTAAATCCCTGAATGCAAAGCTTGACCTAATCGGCCGAATTTCTCTCACTTAACGCACTAGCGGGTCCCACGTCCACTATTCACTCTAAAAATCTCGTAAATTGAGTTATACTAGAAAAATATGTTTAAAACCTTATTTACTCATAAAAATGTCCAGAATATTTGTAGAATCAAGAAAAGGTGTAAAACGGGTGCAAGGAAATAAATTGAGACCTAGAAATAAAGAAAATTTACGGGTTCTCACATAACCGCAATTCATATACAAGAGCTCCAATTGGCTCAATATTAGACCATCACTCCAAGGCTAACTAACATTTATGATATAAAACAGAAAAATTCCCCAAAAATCAGAAATTTACTCAACTTCCAAATAAACCATCAAATCATTCATAAATCAATCTATTAAACCACCATAGGCCACTAATTTAGCATTATTAGAACCAAAAGCGAAGTTTCCCAGCAAAATACCTCAACTCTCAAGAAAGTTTGTAGGTTAAGTGTTCCACCACCAAAATAGCTCCACCAAGAGTTTCAAACTTCCTTACCAAGTGGTTTTATGGAGTAATTTGAGATTTCAATGGTTGGATTTCAAGATTGAGCAAGAAATGGAAGACAACAAGGTTGAAGCTTTCTCTCTTCTTTCTCTTCAAATTTTCGGGCAAGAGGGGAGCAAAAGTGAAGATGATTTGGTCAAAATTAACCTTTTGGTAAAGGTGGTCAAGAGTTAGGCAAGCTCCATCCAATGCACTCGCGACACGTGGCACCTTTTTAAGTTTTAAACTTATCCTCTTACTTACTAGGGTTAATCCATCTAGGTAACCTCTAATCACCTACTAACACCTAGTAATTAAATCCCTTTACACAAGTACATTTCCAAGAAAGTACATCATGTATACATGAGAAAATATGTACACATAACCCACTCTAGGGTTTTCCAATCCAAAACAAATGTCCAAGTCCCAAATTAGGGTTTCTAAAGTCGAGGAGCTATACCAAAGTACAAAAGAATGTCTAACTAGCTCTACTCGCTTCACAAAATTTTGAATTTCCCAGAAACATGCCCTGTAAGGAAAAACAAAAGGAACGAGTGTGAGCTTTCGCCCAATGAGGTATTAAAATCATGCATTCAAAGCGCGCAAGGTAGCCATGCTCAGATATACACAACTAACACACATATGGGAAACACCAAACCCATTTCAAAAGTGAAAGGATACGGGTGGCTCTCGGGAGCCAATTTCCTCTTGCAAACTCTTGATCACATGCCGTTGACCCTCCGTCAACGCTCAACGGACAAGTACGATCGTAGATCACCACTTTACACCCATTACCTTCCACCGTACATTCCCCTACGGGCCCGAACACCTCACAGTAATCAGAGTGTAATACTCGAGTATACCACAAAGTCGAGGAGCTAACGCTCCACTCGACACACAGTAACCTCATGACTCGTTATTTAATCGACCGGCCCTTACCGGCTCGACTCGATGAACGGGCATTGAGGCTTGAGCTCAGTTATCACAGTAAAGTCGTAGGGCTCATGCCCCATACAACATGGAAGCCAGGCACAAATCCAATTCCCACATATTCAGTCAAATTCACAAATATTCAGAAATTAGTTGTACACATAAGAGAACGAGAGCGATAAAGTACACTCTCGCCTCGAGCACAGAAACCACAGTTATCCAAATCAAGGATTCAAGTACACAACCAATTAAACACAACTCATGCATAGTACACTCACCACTTAAGTAAGTAAATCACAAGTTTTCGCCCAACGGGTGTCCGGAATCACCGGCTCGACCTACAAGAAACAAGAAACTACAGTTGAGACTCGAACACGAGTCGAATGCTTCTTAAGCGAACTACTAAAGCAAAATGCAAAAAAATAGCTCAAAAATGGAAAATACTTTGATTTTAAGGCCAAAGGTGTAAACAACCCCAAAACCTCACATTTTTACTCAATCACAACTTAAACGTACGAAACCCTAATTTTCTCGACACTATGACAGCATTTCCCCTAAATTTCAGCTTTTCCATCCTACAATTTAACATTAATTTCCATCCAATCCAATCACCATTGCTACAATTCAACCACAAACCAATCAATGACTTCCATTAGAGCCACAATGCCCCTCATTCACAACCAATTGCAAGAGTAATAACCAACTATAGAAAAGCCCCAATTTCAAAACCCTAAAACTGAAATTTTTGTCCAAAACTGAAATTTTCCGCAATTAACCGCAATTCATATACAAGAGCTCCAATTGGCTCAATATTAGACCATCACTCCAAGGCTAACTAACATTTATAATATAAAACAGAAAATTCCCCAAAATCAGAAATTTACTCAACTTCCAAATAAACCATCAAATCATTCATAAATCAGCTATTAAACCACCATAGGCCATTAATGTAGCATTATTAGAACAAAAGTGAAGTTTCCTAGCAAAATACCCTCAACACTCAAGAAAGTTTGTAGCTTAAGTGTTCCACCACCAAATAGCTCCACCAAGAGCTTCAAGCTTCCTTAGCAAGTGGTTTTTATGGAGTAATTTGAGATTTCAATGGTTGGATTTCAAAGATTGAGCAAGAAATGGAAGACACAAGGTTGAAGCTTTCTCTCTTCTTTCTCTTCAAATTTTCGGCCAAGAGGGGAGCAAAAGTGAAGATGATTTGGTCAAAATTAACCTTTTGGTAAAGGTGGTCAAGAGTTAGGCAAGCTCCATCCAATGCACTCGCGACACGTGACACCTTTTTAAGTTTTAAACTTATCCTCTTACTCACTAGGGTTAATCCATTTAGGTAACCTCTAATCACCTACTAACACCTAGTAATTAAATCCCTTTACGCAAAACTTAACCTAATTGGCTGAATTTCTCTCACTTAACGCATTAGCGGGTCCCACGTCCACTATTCACTCCAAAAATCTCGTAAATTGACTTATACTAGAAAAATATGTTTAAAACCTTATTTACTCATAAAAATGTCCAGAATATTTATAGAATCAAGAAAAGGTGGAAAACGGGTGCAAGGAAATAAATTGAGACCTAGAAATAAAGAAAATTTACGGGTTTCTCACACAAAGGGTACTTATTCTTAATAGTAACATCGTTCAACTCTCGGTAGTCTATACACAGGTTTCAACTCTCATCTTTCTTTTTAACGAACAACACCGGTGTTCCCCACGGGGAATCACTTTCTTTTATAAAGTCTCGCTCTAACAAATCCTGTAACTGCAATTTCAACTCTCTCAATTCAGTTGGAGCCATTCTATATGGCATTTTAGAGATAGGTGCTACTCCCAGAATCACATCAATCTTAAAGGTTATCTCCCTTTTTTGAGGTAAAGACTCTAATTTTTCAGAAAAAAACATCCGGATATTCCTTTACTATAGGCATATCTTCCAACCACACCTTAGCACTAAGAGTATTTATAAGAAAAGCCAAATATCCCTGAACTTCCTTACTCAACATCTTTCTAGTTCGAAATTCTAAAATAGGAGCAGATAAGACTAATCTACCCCTTACATCCAATTTTAGGGTTGTCTCTCCTGCAATGCACAACTCTACTGTTTTCATCTTACAATTCAATTG
The DNA here is from genome assembly GCA_023065735.1 of Coffea humblotiana. Classification (NCBI taxonomy): domain Eukaryota; kingdom Viridiplantae; phylum Streptophyta; class Magnoliopsida; order Gentianales; family Rubiaceae; genus Coffea; species Coffea humblotiana. Next base: position 39,703,788 of record CM041209.1, on the reverse strand, counting down.
AACATGGTAGCGAGTTAACCAGTCCATTCCTAGGATGACATCATACCCCTTAATATCTAAACCCATCAAATCGGTCAGTAACTTCGGTTCTCTAATCCAATATCTCGCAATCTCTATACACCAAGTTAGCAAGTAAAATTTGTTCCCCAATAGGTGTTCTAACCTCCAAGTCATAAGATAACTTAATTGACTTTATATATATTCCACTCATAAAGTTAGAGTTTACAAAAGAATGCGTCGCACCCGGATCAATTAAAAGCTTAGTTAAACGGTGAAAAATAGGAATCGTACCTTCAACCACCTTAGTAGCATCGAAAATCTGTTGATAATCCAATACATAAACCCTAGCAGGTACCTTGGGTCGACTCCCTCCAACATTAGACTGCTTAGAGGCTGACTTTTTAGGCCTTTGAGTACTACGTCATTCTTTTGGTACATTTGGACATTTCAATATCTGGTGTTCGATACTGCCCACAATACAAAACATTTCCTCAATTTCTTCCAACAATCATTCTCCGCATGGTTGGACTTGCCACAGTAGTTACAACTAATTTGAGGAGTTACGGCCTGACCACTAGAAGGTATTCCTCTCGTTTGACCTTACCTACTATGACCTCCTCTTGATAAAACCCCTCTTGGAGTTCCAACGGTCCTTACTCCTCTCGCTCCCCTTCCCATCTTGGGAGGTGGGGCACTTTTACTGGCCTGTCCAGAATAGTAACTAGGAGTGTTCCTTTTTTTAGTATGGAAGTTTCTAACTTGTAACCTTGCGCTTTCGACTCTCTGCACTTTCTCCAGGGATTCGGTGAACGTAGAGATTTGGCCTGCTGTTTACCCCTCTTGGATCTCCACATTACACCCTTTCACAAAGCGCTTTATCCTTCTTCGCTTATTAGTCACCAATTTTGGAGGGTATTTAGAAAGTTTAGTGAACTTCCCTTCATACTCGGCCACGCTAGAGGTTCCTTGCCTCAACTTTATGAATTCGTCCTCTCGCTTCTCTTGGATCAGAGTCGGAAGAAATTTCTCATTAAAACTCCCTCATGAAGTTTTCCCAGATCCAAGGGGTCTGCGCTCTTTCCCACTTTCCCCTTATCACGTCCCACCAAACACGTGCAACGCCCTCAAATTGAAAGGCAGCAAAGTTCACTCGCCTCTCTTCTGTATAGTTTAGGACGGCGAAATATTGGTCATTCGTTCCAGCCAATTCTCTGCTAATTCAGGATCAGGTTCCCCAATAAATTTAGACGGAGAAAATTTCAAAAATCTCTCCAAGGTTCTATCCTCCCCTCTATCCTGAGCCCCGGGTTGGTCAATTGGCCCTGGACTCTGTCGCTCTACTAATCGTTCTAGAATATCAATCATCCGATTAATGGCAGTAACTACTTAGTTACCCTCTACATTTTCTTGTCCCTGAGTCAGTCTAGTTGCCGATCCTTGATCATCCCCTTGAGGTTGGGGTTGCCTAACCCCACGCGCTCGACCTCTACCACTCCTTTGTCCGTCCATGATTCTAGTTATGTCTAATGCAAGAAATAAAATAATTACGCGAGAAAATATTTAAAATAAAAGTCAACATGAAAACATTGGAAATAACAATAACTAGCATATATTAATACTTTAAGATTCATACAATTAGCAAGTCATGGGGCATTTACAAAATATAGCACACAGGTGCCACAATAGTAGGTCACACAATCAAGCAAAATATAATGGCTTTTTGAACTAGTACCACCCCAACTATTCCTATTTACAAAAGTCAAAAGATTTATCACTCTTAATCTAGTTCTCAGCAGAACTGTCAGGCAGGACCTCCTCCGGATCCTCCTCGAAAACTCCTTCTCAGTGCCCTCCTGAACAGGGCTCTCGACTATATCCACTACCTCATCAATCAGCATGATGGTGTCTGCCAAGATCCCAGCAGCCCAATCCTTAACCTCCTCGACTACCCTAACCAGTCGAGCTCTAATCCTCTGTAGTTCATCACGAGCGGTCTTAATTCTAACCAACTCATCTACTACCGTCCCCTCTACCTCCGCAATCCTAGCACCCTAAGTGTCCACCATAACGCTCAGTTCCTCAACCTCCTAGAGTAAAGCTCTGTTGGTATTCACCAACTATCGACGCTCATTGTCAATGGACAGTACAAGGTCATTAGAGTAAGCATGCGTCACCTACAGGGACAACGGGGAAACCTAGAGGAAGGTGAGAATCGAACGCGAGTTCCTCCATTAAGTGCTCGATAGTAGATAGGCCTAAGAGACTCCACATGGCCATTAGCATGTCCATTACCATTGACAGCGTGTCCTCCATTACCATTCTCCATCCCTACAAAACAACCACAAATTCCAGGTTAGAAACTTAAAGTCACTAACTCACTCAAATATCACTTAAGATATAACTAAATTATCTCATTCCTATTCTCGAGGGTAAAGTCTCTAATATATTTCCCAAATAGATCTCTAAATCTAGTGTTCTGATACCAACTGTGACGCCCCTATTTCTCCCTAAAGCGAACCCAAAGGTATCAACGGAACGCCTGCCTAACTCTCGTCAGGACTCACTACGAGACGAATTCAAGTTATGGATAATTAATCAGTACTAAAAGTCAAAGATATAAAGAAAAGGTTACTTCCTTAGTAAACATTCAAATCTTACATCACAAGTTACCAAAGTAAATCAACATTCCCCAAAATATACAACCTCTAAAAGTCGTCTAACCAATTACATTCAAAATTCTAGTAAAAGACCATCAAGTTGGCTTCTCCATGATTCTTTCCATTTCAACTCCTGTTAAGGAAAACAAACTAATAGGATGAGCTAACACTCAATGAGGCCAAGAAAAGCATGCAACACATAGTTCAAGTAGTAATAGCACTTATACGAGAAATAAAGCTATAACGTTCAAATAATTCACAATTTAAAATAAAACACACTTAATAAGGATATAGGAGCTCTCAGGAACTAAATTCCACTTGTTTTTGCCGAGTCTCGATCATATACCTCCGCGTGATGACACTCCGTCAACTGGATAGGTATATTTAGTCTGTAGAACACCACTTACTTCACGAATCCCGTTCACCATTAAATCCTCTGTTCCGGGCCCGCTCGTCATTTTAAAAGGTGATACTACTCGAGTATGCCAAGCGAGATCTCTCAAATAGATCAAGTTTTACGAATTTCTCATGGTTCACCAACTTTCTCGACCAAGCCCATGCTGGCTCGAATCACAAGGTTAGCCTATGAGTTTGGGCGTCCCCCGAATATAACTATAAGTCGATGAGACAACGCTCCAATCAAAGATCACAAATACGATTCACAACAGCATCACTTTCACACAAGTCGATTTTCAATTCACATAGCAAAATTCGATCATAATTTCATTTAAAAGAGAACGAGTGCGATAAAGTACACACTCGCCTCGACAATTCCAATTCACATAATTGACAAGAAACAATTAACATACTCAACAACAATTCAGGCACTTGACACTCACCCCCTATGAGGTTGTGATAAAGTACACCCTCGTTTCATACGAAGCATACAAAAGTCACAGATAATCAAGTTGCAAGTTGCAAGTACAGATGAATCAGATAAGCACCAATTTAAGGGGATGGTACACTCACCAGTTCACACAAACAACTTCAAACGTTTTCTCCCCGAAGTACTCGGATCACCGGCACGTCCTAAACCACCAAGGTAAAACAATTGAGACTCGATTACGAGTCATAAGCCTGACCAAGTAAATTACCAAAGCAATACAAAAGCATAGGTTTTGAGTGAAAAGTAGTAGTAGGTCCTAAAGACATGAACGATCCCAAAACCCTTCGCTTCTACCCAAAACCATGCCTACAATGATCTACTAACTCCAAACATAGGGTGCAAAATGAAGGTAAGAATAATTCTAGAAAAACAGGATTTTCCAGTTTTGTGCACCCTCATTAGAAAGATCATATCTCACAAGTCTTAAGTCCAAAATTGATAAAATTTATACCGTCGGAAAATACACTCAAAGGGGTATAATTTCTCAGAAGACACATTTTTAAGATTCATACTACAAGTCGGTCAAATTCGAGCCTCAAAACGCAGCTTCATCCAGTCCAAGACAGAACAGGTATGTAATTTCAGTCAACTTTGAAAAATCACTATAATTCGTACAAACAGAAACAGGGTCTGAATTTTCACGTTTTCTAGTCCTATGAGTCTAGTTTAAAACGCAACAAACGGAACTCAATTCTGATATTTCTACAACCAGATATAGCAAATTTCCGAAGACTGCTCAAAGGTTCCTGCGAAAATTTTGACAGCACTTCCCTTGTTTTTCCTTACTTTTCCATCCTACAAACAATACCAAATTCCAACTCAAACCAACCACAATTGCACATACAATTCATAGGCAATAAAACACATCTAATGAGGGCCACAATACCCTTCAAATGAGCCAATTGATAGCTCCAAAATCAATCACAATTACTCCACACCCTAAGTTACAAATATTAGGTCAAGCAAAGAAAATTCTGGAATCATCAAGTTCCACTCACCTTTCGGCATAACAACCACAACTGAAGCTACACTTGTCCGATTGAGACGAATCTTATGGTATTTCGAAGCCAAGACATATACCTACATTTCTTATGAAGACCTCCAAAGCCAAATCATGCATTTTCATGGTCAAAAAATTGAAATTCCAGAGAGAACAGAAAACTGTCCGTGAAACAAGGCTTGTGGGCAGTCAAGGGTATTTTGGTCATTTCACAAGTTACAGTGTTCCGATTGAGCTGAAATTTTACCAGTAGCTAACTAACTCAAATACCTACAACTTTCATGTTTTGACCAAGGGCTGATTCGGTCTCTCTCAAGGTCGAACATACAGTGCAAAAACAGGGCAGATTACTTCCATATAGAAACCCTAAGCTGGAATTTTCCGCAATTCACCACAATTAACATATAATAAATCCAACTTACACCATTTTAAGCCATCAATCCAAGTCAACTATGATTATCATATGAAATTCAGAAAAATTCCCAAGAAAATAATAAATTCACCAAACTTCACTTTAATTCACAAAATCATCCATAAACTAAGCTCCTTAACCGATATAAGCCACTAATTTGCAATTATTATGGACAAAAGTTGAGTTTCAAGAAAAAATACCTTAACCTCAAGAAAGAGAGCAACTTAGGGCTTTTCTTTGCAAAATTACTCCCCAAGCACCTTTGATCTTACTTAATAAGCAATTCCTACGGAGGAAATCAGATTTTTATCGGTTGATTTGCAAGATTTGGACAAGAAATTGAAGCTAAAGGTTGCAACTCTCTCTCTTTTTTTCTCCTTGAATTTCAGCCAAGAAGCTTAAGGAATGAAGATGATTTTTGGTCAATTTTTGCTTTTGGTAAAGTTTGTAAGAAAGTTAGGTAAAACTTGGCCCAATAAGAATGCGACACGTGTCACCTTTTTTTGATCTTTTCCTTATCCTTTAGCTCACTAATGACCAAGCATCTAACCAACCTCTAATTATCTCTTAGCACTCAGTAATTTAATGCCTTACTGCACCACTTAACCTATTTGGCCGAATTTCTTCTCATTTAACGCACTAGCGGGTCCCACCTCCGCTATTCGCTCCAATTTTCTCGTGAACTCACTTATACTAGGAAAATGACTTAAAACTATATTTACTTATAAAATATGTAAAATGAATATAATAAAGAAATATAGAAATTATGTGCACACAAATCGATAAAACCTAAAACCAGATTTTTTTTTTCCGAGTTCTCACATAGTACATACTCTTTTGGATTGTATTAAGTTTGAAAGCTAAGTACTTGTAAGCGTGAAATATTTTGGAGTACGTTAATTATATATTGAAGTTATTTGATGTATTTCGAGCTTTTGAATTGTGGATTGTAGTGAGTTCTGGCGAGAGTTGGGCAGGCGTCCCGCGGATACCCTTTGATTCGCCTTAGAGAGAAGTGGGGGCGTCACAGGTCTAGTAAAAATTTTTTTTTTATTTTATTGGGATTCAATAATATAGTGTATTTTGACCCTTTTTTCACTTCTTATTTTCCTGCTATTGTAGCCTATAGAAAAATATAGTGCTGGAGTTGCCTTTGGTGACCCAAATGATTATAAAGAAAGACAGAAAACCACCTACTATTTCTGTTGTGCTGCAGAAGCTCAGGGCCACAAAATACAAAACTACACAGCCTTGATTAACATAGATAGAATGGCTTCTCTTTGTTTAGGAAAATGTATTAGTTTGCGACCATTTTCTGGTGTACTGATATGGGTGGCTATGATATGCTTATGTCTACCAAATTTTTGTTCAAAGCATTAGTATGGTGTATAATGTTTATGTACCAGCAAATCTGGTCTAGTTTAGAAGTACTTTGTGCAACTATTTTAGACAAGGTTAGTTGTTGATGAAAATGCAATCCTATTTCTAGTTCATGTTATGTTATACAACTATCTTCAATCATAGTTCTTCAATCTATGGCGTTCCATCTCTATTTCTTGATAAGGAATGGATTGTATCCATTACAAAAATGAAGATCATTTGCTGCAATTTTTTTTTCAGAATATAGGAACACCCAGCCAACAAAGAAGAAATATAGCAATTTCAATTTATTTCATAGACATCATCAATAGCATAACCAACATGAAATTAAAGTCCATGCTTTTCATTTCATCTTCCAATTGTTGCAATCCAAAAAGTACCCTAGCTTCCATATTCAAAAGGCCAGCAACACCTGCAGCTTACCAAACTAACTTCTCTATTAGTATCCTCTTTGGCTTATCTCTCAGCTTATCGGATTACACCAGGACCAGAAGCTATATTCATCTCTTTCACATACCAAGTACAACATGTCTTTTGAGGTTTTTGGATCAACAATTTTGACCCTAGTCTTTCATTGACAGTCACAAAACTTGTATTAGCACCTTAGATCTCTTGTACCACTACCACCACAAGAATTTGAACATGACATTTGGAGTTGCTGCCTACTTCACTTCAATAACACAACATACTGCAGTAATCAAGTCCCAATAATCAACATGTGAACATACCAAATAATTCAATATGAAAAATGAAAGTTGTTACCTTTAGAGCCAAACTTCGATTGCCACTAATATAAAATCCCTAAATCCACTTCAATCAAAGGCACGGATCTACTCTCTCTCTCTCTCTCTCTCTCTGTGCAATATGGCAAATATAGCAACTTTGACCTAAAATGTTTTTGCCGCACTTTTATTTAGATGAAAGGGTATGTTAGATAAATTGAGTCCTAATTTTGCATCAAGAATGTTTTTTAAACAGCCCTACCGCACAACCAGCGCATATCCCACAAGTTCCTGTTATTTCCAACGAGTTCTGTTAGCTTTTCATAACACTTGAAACCACAAGGTGTTAAATTGTAGATTGTCAAAATACAAGAGATACAATGTACAAACGCTAAATCATAGGAGGGTATTTTGTAATTTAACTAATTATGAAGGCGGTATTCCGTGTGATCAAATCACCAAAAAAAAAAGTGTAGCTAGGGAAGGCTCTTAGAATCTTCCCGCTATCAAGTTCAGGCTTCAAGATCAACTCTTGAGCTTGACAGTTGGGGTGAGAAAGTCGTGGAGAGGAGTGGGTGGGTTAAAAAAATTAAAAAAAAGAATTAAAAAAACCTCTTTCGAACCAAAATTCAAACTATTGGCATCCCCACTTCTTTCCAAGTATGTTAAATAATGAATGCAACTAAAACAGGAAAACCAAATGAAAAGTAGACAATTATCACTAATAAATAATTAATAGGTTGTTCTTATTGAACATAACAGTATACAAGAATATTTTACAAATTTAATACTGTTCCTCGATCACATAGTAGTTATCATTTCATAGCGACTTGTATTTGTGCCAACTTGTATTTGTGCCAAAGATATTAACCCAATCCAGGACACATAAGCCTGTAGAGCAGATATTTTTCCCAGCGCCAAGAATCACGAAATACTTGTTGCTGGGAACAAACACAGACATTGTTTAGACCAAAAAGTGTACAAGTCTATCACAACATGCACTGGGATAAATATGAGATTATAAACTTACAAGGCACAATGGAAGCCACAGGAGTTCATAAACACTGTTACTGGAAGTTTCAAATCAATTGTATAGCTAGAAACTTAAGATTAAGGGTGCTAAAACAAGTATCCAATAAACTTCACGGCTAAAAACTTAAGGATTGGTTTTGCATTTTGAAAGAATGGCTTTTCTGTTATAGAGATATGAAAAGGTCAGATAACATTTTAAGGGCGCTAAACCAGAAACCAGATGTGATACTTATCACTTATTTCATAGAACATTGACAAGAAGGCCATATGTTTGCATCCTCAAAACTGTTTTGAAACAAATCCAAAATCACCCCTAAAAAGCTCTAGCAGTAAGGAATGCTTTACTGATGGCCAAACAAGCTGGATGGACAAAAATTATAGTACATTCAGACTGCAAATCTGTAGTTGAGCAAATTAACAGATGCAGTGAATATGATTACAGCATTGCAACTATTCTAGAAGATGTACAAGATCTTAGAACAGGCTTTGACAGGTGTTCTTTTGTGTTTATTCCTAGAACAAAAAATGAAATCAGTCATGCACTAGCTCATTTTGCAGTTTAAACTGGTGCATAATATTGAATGGGAACATGACTTCCCAATATGGCTGATTGAGTTAGGAAGAAGGAAATGACGGGTAGTATCCCCTTTTTGTAATTAATCCTTGTACTAACAAGTGTTAATATAAATGAAAGCTGTTGTCATTTGTTGGGAAAAAAAAAGATATGGTCACAGAAAAACCCCCAAATGGTGCCACATCACAGTCAAGATCAACACAACAGAGGAGAAAAAAACCTTGAGGGAAAAAAAAGGAATGCAAAGGAAATATGTTTTGGTAAGAATGCACAACAACCAAACCAATGAAGGCCAGTCACAATCATGCAAAAGTGCAGCCAAAACGCATACACAAAAGAGATTATCAAACCACCTAAGGCAGGATACACAGCACTATCAATCAAATTAAGAAATTAATGCAAAGAAGGAAAATATGCAGAAGTACAAGCCAAATAAACCCAACCACATAATGCAGCATGCACTGCAATAACAAGCACAAGCATGATATTCTTTTTTTACATGTATCCATGAAGAGTCTCACTTAAGTCAAACCAGAAAATGAAAAATAAGGAGAGATATCACTTCAAAAGGCTACTATTACATCAACTGAGAGATGCACTAAAATTTGTGTTTAGCATGTAGACTGCCACTTTGATTTGCAAAAGGTTAAAGCATCTAATATCTTATAAAGTACAAGCCTAGACCAACCCGAGTTATATATGTCTTTGCCCAGCTTTGAGGAAAATAATGTGAAATTGTTTCAAAACTGGACACTGATTTGGTTGATCCAACGTCATTGACTTGCAAGCAGGGTTACCTCATCTCGGAAACCCTTCTATTTTTCTTACCAATTTATGATGTAATTAATAATTTCAACGATAAAAATCCAACTCAAGTTAAATGTGGGGAAAAAAAAACCTGTCTGATTCTGTTTCCTCTCATATTTTTTGAACTTGTTCTGAGTGCTGAGAATATAGCTTTTTAACATAACTATTTAATCTGACAGTAACTTAGTATGCATAAAATATCTGTAAGCTATTTATCTAACAGTAACATAGTATGCATGGTAACTTAGTATGCAAATAAGTATCCGTGAATAATTGTTCACAAAACAAGCAAAAAGCAATCAACACAGCTTCCTATCTTTAGATAAAAATGCAGTTTAAGTGGTACCCCACACATATTGCCTAATCAAGACTTGAAAAACATGTTACAAATCCAAATACCTCTTTGAACCAACAAAAACTACTCCCTTAGTCCAATGAAGTGTTGCTTCCTGAAATTATATAGCTTAATCATACTTGCATTGCATAGAAAAAGCACAGGATTGGTAAAAATATGAAAAATTTGACACTCTAAAAAAATACTTGGGTGATTGTCTAATGAAAGAAAGTGAAGTTACCTGTGTAAGCAGTATAATTCTTCAACAAATCCACGTCATCAAGGAACTCTAGAAGTCCTTCAATATTCTTAAAATTTCAGCACTAGAATCCTTTTCAAACCTTCTACCTTGCAATCCTATTTTGCAAGCAAAGAAAAAAAAACACTCTCACAGTCGTACAGGCTGAGAACGAGCTGAATGCAAAAAATGAAACTACAGTGGTCCTTGGTCCATTCATTCTGTTTCAGTTTCTCTGTTTCCCTTTTTTTTCCTTTTTGACACACAGGGGCGTTGGAAGGGTATCAAATTGTAGCAAAGCTGAAAAACCTAAGACAAAATCATTATACAACATAAATTTATACAAAATCATTTCAAGACAATTTCAACCAGATCAATCTGTCTCTGTAATGCAATTGAGTGCATTCATTCTTATTTAGTTTATAAACTACATAATGAGTATTGAAATTCTGGGGTGAAATAGCACTATACTTAAATTTTTGCCTTTTACTGAAATAATCACACTAATATTACTCAAACCCTTACAAATGAAAAGGCAAAAACGTTACATTGTTGTCTCCAGTTTCTAATTTAAGCCCTTACCTTAAGTTATTCAACGGATTTCAAAAGTAGCTTCGTGGATCAGGTCATAAATCCTCAGGTTGGGATTCTAGCAACCATCTTGGAAGACATTGAGGATCTACCACTAGATTTTTGATTACTACACAATATCTTGGGTGCCTAGAATATCAAATATAGCAAGTCATAGGCTAGCCACTTTTTGCATCAAAGCTAGTTAATGACATAGATTGGGTAAATGACTTCCCAAGTTGGTTGATAGAAGCAAATAGAATAGATAAGGGGTTGTTGCCCCCTGTTGTAATTAATCCTTGTATTATCAAGTGTTAATATATATAAAGATATTATCGTTTGTTTGAAAAAAAAAAGTGAGAAGTTGGAAGGGGACCACAATTATTTATACAGGATATCCAACTGTGATTTAAGATATCATCTGTTATAAGCTGAGGATGAAAGCGGTGCAACATGTTCTGCATCTAACCTTGTTTAGGGGAATTTATGATTTCTCTGAACTCCAGTGAAAGCCGAGAAAGATGAGAATCGTGAGGAAGTTTAAACCACTTAAAAGTGTGTTCCAACTTCCAAGTCATCATTAAAAGATACAGGATAAATTGAGCTATTTCTCTAAGTTCAAAGCAATCAATCAATCTTGGTGTTCAAAATCCTTTAATAAAATTGAAAAGAACAAGAATACAATGAAGCCCTACTCCTTCAAATTACTCAACTACAAGACCACTTATTGCATGGAGAGTCACAAGAATATTTTTGTACATAACTCATAATATGTTGAGCATGTCCTATGTCCTATATCATGTATAGACCACAAGTAAATTCCAGGTGACAGAGTCGTTAGAGAACCACATTTAACTCAAAATAGATTTGCTATGTATGGAGTATCCAGTATCTTATCAACATTTTCTTTCTTATTTCCCGCTAACTCTTATACTTACATTATTTAATTAATAATAAATCCAAAAAAGATCTGATACGTCTGGAAAAGTTGATATTAAGACTAGGAATATCTGAAGAGCAAGTTCCAATAATTGTTACACTTTTTAACAAAAAGAAAGGGCTCAGAAATTCCCTTTTTGGTGTCGAAGACCAGATGGACAATCTCTTCTAAAACAAATCCTTGCAAAACAGATCTAAATTTTGTATTGCAATGCCCTCTCTCACATGTGACTCGGAATAAACATGCAAACTTAAAATGAGCTACCAATACTTCCTCGAGTATGGTGTTTTGATGAAACGAAGCAAAGATTTTAGAGCAATTGTATCTAAACAAGGAGAAACCATTTCGTTCACTAAAGGATAGAGGAACATTTGAATGTATTGAAAACCCAATGGCCAACTCCAAGACAATGTTAAAGACTTGAGCACTAAAAATCGGTCAAACTGTTAATAGGCCAAGAGAATCTTGATCTTTATTGAGTAATTAGGTAACTAAAGGAAACTAATTTAGCATAATGTGTCTAACAGAGTGAACATCATCTATAGTTTACTACATTACACATGCTATTGAAACTTAAACTATAAATCTTTAACATTGTATAGTACATAATCCCTCCACACCCCCTCCCCCCGGCAATAAAAAGAAAAAAGCAATAAAAAGGGGAAAAGAATGTGGCGATTCTTGAAAGGGATGTGCTAACACTCTTTGTAAAGTGCAACAGTACACCAACAAGGTTTTAGATATAAGAAACACACTTTTGAGATTGTTCCCTTGTAGAGTTCAAGTTTTGACGACCAAGCTTTTTCTTTAATGGCATACTGACATATTCAAGTTTTTGTGCGGCACTAAAATAGACTCAGTTCAATCTCTGTGAAATTCCTAAGAGCATTGTGTAGAAGCTGTTCTGAATAAACATGCATAAAATTACTTAAAACTTTTCGAAAATCCCAATTTTAATGAAAAAAAGAAGCACCAGGAAAATATAAGCAAGGATAACCAAGTGTGAGTGAATTTATAGGTGTCACCTTTTTTTATAGGTGCATTGTAATATGAGCAATAGACGTCACCTTTTTTGTAGATTGTTGTGCTCAAATTATACCTATATCTTCTAATGGTTCTACATTTATTCTTGTAATAAAACCTAATAAATTTAGAGGTTCTTTGAGATTTTAGTTTTCAAGATTATAAGATTTAATTAGAATCATAAAAATTTTCTATCTTAATTAACTTATATGACTTGATGTCCAGCTTTAAGAAGGTACAAAAATTCTAAAATATAGAGGATGTCAAACTAACGATGCTGAATTTCAAACTTATATGCCTTGCCACACAACACGTGCATATACTTGATCAGCAAGGTTGTAGAATGCTTGTTAAGCTCATTGGAAAAGAAATACCGTTAAAGAAGTAATCACTCACAGTAACCTTAAATCTGTCTTCAATTGTTAATGATTTTCTGTTAAATTCATATTTGATTGAGCTAAATTTCTTGTAGCCCATGCATCATTTGTATTACCGTTTTCTAGTAATCTTCCCTTAGAATCACCTATTCTGCAAGATTTGGTCGCTCAATTTCTCTTCACTAGGCTAGGTTTTTTGAAGGAGTGTAAGGATTCGACATTGCAAAAAATTTGAATAGCAACAGTATGGTTAACTAACAAAATGCAAAGGACCAAAAGCAAATGGTTTTAGAAGGTACACTGGCTTATGCGATACAGAAACCAGTTTACCAGCCAAATGGAGCTGCGATTCTAGCCAAAAGCTTATTCCCAAACAATCGTTCAAGGAACTCTACAAATATGATTCGGAAATCAGTAGAGTCCTCACTTTTTGCTTACTATAGGCTCTTTTTTAAATTCTTTTTCTTGGTTGATTTAAAATCCCAGTAATTTTTGTACTATTTTGCTTTCTTTCTCGGAATATCTAACTCTATTAGGTCACTTGTTCAAGTTAGAATCCTATGTATTTTATATCATAAAGTCTTGAACAACAGTTAAAAGTGTACTGTCTCTTACCAAATTTTTTGCACAAAATTTTACCTATCCATACAAATCTCAAATACAACTAATAAGAAAATAAACAAATAAAATAAAAATACCCACTACCCACCACCACCACCCACTGCCTGCTCCCCCTCCTCTCTCCTCATCCCTCTTCCTCCCTTCCCCTTGTTCCTCCTCCCTCCTCTGCTCCTCCCCTCCCTCCCAGTCACGGCTCTTGGCCTCGACCTTTTGGTCATAGGCAGTAGCCACAACCAAAGGGTGGGGGAGGAAGGGAGGGGAGGGGAGGAGGAAGAAGGGGAGGAGAGGAAGAGAGAGGAGGGAGGATGACAAAGGAGGAAGAGAAAGAGAGAGAATAAGGAGAAAGGAGGGAAAGAGGGAAGAGGGAGAAGGAGGGAAGGGTGGTGGTGGTGGGTGATTCTTTTTATTTTCAAAAAATACCCCAATAATATATAAAATTTTATAAACACCCCAATAAACAACTATAGTAACAATTCTTTCATATACACTGCTACAATAAATTTTATGAAAAATAGACCTAAAAACACTTTGATCCATACGGAGCCCTAGAGATTTTGAGATTTTTCAATATGCATATTGACAAGTAGATATTTTACGTATTTTTAGTGTGTTTTATTGGTTAGTTTTGGTGTGTTTTATTTAATTTTATAGCTAATAAACTAAGTTTCTAGTGAAAATATGCATTTTATGGTTTAAGTGGTAAAAATTACATTTTTATGGATTTTATGGTAAAAATTTCATATTTGTAGGTTTAATGATTCAATCAATCATCAAATGGAGTGCATTGAGAAGATATTTGGATGATTGACGATCGATTAAAGTGATAAAAATAGAATATGAAGTACAAAAGAGGAAATGCAATTAAGAACAAAGAATGCAAGAAAAGTCAGCTATGGCAACCTGTGGTATCTCGGCTATATCTTGAGTTACACACATTGGATTAAGATGATTCTTGAACCATTTTGAAGCTACGAGATAGATCTACATTTGGTATGAAGACATCAAAGTCTGGTTTAGCCGTATTCCTAGTCAAAAAGTCGAAATACAGAAGTCAAAGTCTGCTGTCGAAAGTTGACAATAGAGCTCTGACCAGTCAGTGGTATTTTGATCATATCTTGGTCCTTAGAGCTCCAAATTGGATGATTCTTGATGTTTTCGAAAGCTAAGTCAAATATCTACAACTTTTGTTACAGAAGAGCTATTTCGGCTTCAAACATCGAGAAAATATCAGTTGAAACGTGCATGATAGCTGTAATTTGCTGACCAACTTGGCTTGCTTACACACAACCTTTCCAACTCAATGCCAGCCATCAATTTCGGTTGTATCTGACCAAAAACAAGTTGGAAAGTTGGAAAGACAATTCAAGAGAGTTTCAAGAGTCAATTTTTCCAACTAGAAACAACTCCTCTTGAATTCTCTATAAATGGCAGCCTTTGGAAACCATTTTGATAACTTTGGAAGGCAAGAAAGAACTCCACAAAAAAAATGTAGTCTTCACTAGTTTTCCTTAGTTCATTAGTATAGTATAGGTAGAGTAGTTTTTCCTTCTTGTATTTGTATCTAGATTTGGATAAAGATTGGAGGAGCAAAGATGGAGAGTTAGAGCTTGTGAGGACTCGTAAAATTTATCTATTTTAACTCCTAATTTTAGCTTATTTAATTATTTATTTGGTCAAATATTCCGAATATTATTTTCTAACTTTTTTAGACCTAAATACATGGATTTATAGCTTGGTTATATTTTTAAAGTGACTCGTTTCGAAATTTAATTTTTGAAAACTCGTTAAGTGTGAATAGTGACTGCACGTTTGGAAATAATTAATCGATTCGAAAGTACAATAGATTTGGAAAATTGGAAACTTGTACATTAGTCCTAAAGTGGATAATTTTAAGTTTAAATACTCAAGTGATAGTTAGTTATACTATCGTTATAAGAATTTCTTAGAGATTTCGCCTTATCGCGCGCAAATCGGAAGTTCACGTTTTCGCGCACGCGACTAATTGGAGGATTTTAGAAATTATTTCTAGATTATTAAGAGTGAATAATATTAGTATGAATATAAGTGCATTAGAGGTTTAATGCACAAGTGAAACGAACTCGAGAGGAATCGAGCACGAAACGCGCGCGTGCGCGCGCGGGGAGAAAGTTGACTTTTGGATCACTTTTGCCCAAACACTTAAAGCTTCTCAAGGAAGCTTCTTCATCAGCCACGGTACTTCATTTTCTTGCACAAGAACAGCCGTTCAACCTCAAGAAGAAGAAGACCTCAAACCTTCTTCATCATCTCACTCAATCTTGCACTAAATCCTCTCAAATTCATACCACAACTAGCAAATAACTTGGAGATCATCTTGGGCTAGGAAAGGAACTTCATCCTCACGGTTTCTTGGAGCAAAAAGGGGCCAAAAGAATTCTGGTTTAATACCATCTAGGAGGTAATGAAGATCCAACCCTTAAATCTTAGCTTTTGTAAGTTAAATTGCACTTGGAAGCTTGTAGCTTCATGTGGGTACCTCTATATTGTTGGAAATCTTGTGAGTGGGCTCTATGAAATCCCACAATGGACTTGATGATCTGATGTGATGATATTGGGTGTTGTTTATGTTGATTTAGTGGTTAAACTAGTGATTATAAGTTGAAAGGTGGAAAGAAAACTCAAAGGAAACAAAAGGAAAGAAGGGGCCGGTTCTGCCCTGCCTTTGCCGCGCCCCTTGGTGCAGATTTTTGTGGTCCAATTGACTTGATTTTGATGCAAATATGTTGTATAGGTTGTGTGGAATGTTTCCACCAAAAATCACTTGATTTGGTTGGGTAAATGTTTGGATTTCGAAAATTTTTCGTGGCTTGAAACGTGTCCAGAGTTGTTCTGGCAGCGAATTTTAAATGACTATAACTCTTTGCTCCGATGTCGAAATCGAGTGCTGTTTGTGGTACTGGAAACTAGACATTCCCAGCTTTCCAACGGTATAAAGTTTAGGTTCTAATTCGACCCGAGTGATCTGTACCAAGCTTGTAAATTCGACTGCCCTGTTCCACGTTTTCACAGAGAACTCTGTTTTTTAGCAGCAACTTGATGTCCAAACATGACCTAGTTATGGACTTATTTTGAAACTGATTTCTTCTAAGAAATTGTAACCTTATTAATATAGTTTCCAACGCCACCAATCACACTCCATTCCGAGTTGAATTGAGTGAGTTGTGGCCGAAATCCGAAACTGACTCAAAGGTAGAAAACCCTCTTTTGGCTAGTTAATACTTTAGCTTTGATTTGGGACTTGTTATTTCGAATTCTTGGTGCTAACCATCTACCAAATTGCACCTTGGATGTTTCACAGACCTTTTCTTCATAAATGAATGATGTTTGAGAAATTTCATTGACCAAATGTTTGGGGAAGAGAGAAATATAAATGCAAGGCAGATCGCCTTAGAAATTTTGCAAACTTTATCGACTTTGTTCACTAGCTTCCCAAATGCATTTTTCCATGAAATTTGGTAGAGGGATAGCCCTCATATGGTAGGATAATACTGCAAAATTTAGTGTCATTCCGAGTCCGTTTCGAAGCTCAACTAGAGTC
Source organism: Coffea humblotiana (assembly GCA_023065735.1). NCBI lineage: Eukaryota > Viridiplantae > Streptophyta > Magnoliopsida > Gentianales > Rubiaceae > Coffea > Coffea humblotiana. The sequence goes on along the minus strand of CM041209.1, from coordinate 39,686,638 downwards.
GCAAAGTTTCAGCTTTAAATCTGGAAATTTGCCCAGTGAGCTTCGTTTTTGCACCAACTTTGAGCTACTATATCTTGGTGCTCAAAACTCCAATTCTTGTTCCGTTTGTTGGATTTTAAACCTTGTTTGCAACTCTAATTGAGTTCCAAAATTCAAAGGCTAGATCGAATCCTGTGATTTTTTCCGAGTTTCCAAAGTTAGCGAAAAACCAACCTCAAAACTGCCTTGTGGGATTAGAACAGCAACTTTAAGCTAAATTCTGAATATCTTCCGTTAGGAATCATAGAAAAGTGTCTTCTAGGAACTTTTAGTACCTTGGAAGAAGTTTCCAACGGTACCAAGTTTTCCAATTTTGGACCTACCGAGAATGAGTTGTGATTTTTTCAAAGAATACTCCGATAATTAAAAATTTTGGCTATTTGAAAAGAATCCGCGCGGGAAACTATTCACCAGAATCCGGCCATGAATCCGGCCAGTTCTTGGCCGAATAGTTGACCGGATTGGTGTTGGATTTTGAAAAAAATTTGGAACCTCACTGCCTTGAATCCGGCCTGTAATCCGGCCGGATTGTGACGTGGCAAATTTCCTTCGACTTCGATCGCTCGTTCCGAAAAGGATTAACCTGATTTCATGCCTACCTATTTTCTTCCAATGATTTAAAGGATAGAAATTTGAACTCTTCTTGAGTTTTAAGTCTCGTTGAGTTTCGAATTTTCAAGGGAAATTTAGGCTCATTTTCGAAATACTTTCTAGATCATGCGGGCGTGCGACTTCCCATAGTAACTGGGACTTATAAGTAATTGTTCATTACTATGAATTGCTCAGGTGCTCAAGGAGACCTTCACGAGGATCTCGAGGGGAACACCTAGAGGTTTGCTCAAGCACTTACTCTCTTATTTTGATTGGTGAGTGTCAAGTGCATGAATTTGTTGCTATGTGGTTAATTGTTTCTTATCCGTTATGTGAACTTGAAATTTTGGGACGAGTGTGTACTTTACCGCACTCGTTCTCTTTCAAACGAGATTATATTCGTATTTTGCTATGTGGAGTCATATTCGATTTGTACATGATAATATGGATGTGATTTGTATTTGTGATTCGTATATGTAATTTTCGTATTTGTGATTCCTACTTGGAATCGTCGATTTGAGCGTTGCTCATCGACTTATATTCGTATTTGTATCCGTATTCGTATTCGTATTCGGGGGACGCCCAAAACTCGTTGGCTAATTTTGCGAATCGAGCCAGCATGGGCTTGGTCGATAAGCTTAGCAAACCATGAGATATTCGTAGAGCATGATCTATTGGAGAGATCTTGCTCGGCATTACTCGTGCAGTATTGCCATGATATACTCGAGTATTATCAAGAACTTTGATGAGCGGGCCCGGTAAGGGGGTGTAATGGTGACGGGATTTAAAGAAAAGTGGTGTATCTACGGATTTGGTACTTATGTGGTTGACGGAGTGTCAACATGAGATGTGATCAAGACTCCGACTCGACTACGTGGAATTTAGCTCCTGAGAGCTACAGTATCCTTGAATTGTTTCTGTTTATTTTTTTATGTGAATTATTCGAATTTACAGCTTTATTTACTATGAAATTGTGGCTATTTGGATTACGTGTTTGCATGTGTGTTTCTTGGCCTCACGAGCGTTTTGCTCACCCTTTAGGTTTGTTTTCCTTAACAGGAATGGATCGGAGAGAACTTGAGGAAAACCCTTTTGGATGTACTTTTGTATTAGGGTTTTCGATGTACATGGCTAGACTCTGGGTTTTTGTATAAATTGGGATTGATGTATATTTTGGGAATCTAATGTAAGATTTGGATGATTAATGCATTTTGTATTCGTGGTGTACTCTTGAATATTGGTTATGAAAGCGATTTCCTTCATTTGGCTTGTATTGTTGGTTATTTTATAGTTAAGCTTGATTGGATTCGTTTTGAGTCCTGGCGAGAGTTGGGCAGGCGTCCCGCGGATACCTTTGGTTCGCCTTAGGGAGAAGTGGGGGCGTCACAGAGCTCATGTGACAAGGGTGACATCTCTCCTATCACTTTCTCTTTTGTATTTGATTTAATGTTTAGCTATAATACAAGTTTGGCTTTATTTTTCTTCATGTTTTTCTAAAGTTCATGCCTAGAGTATGGATGAACTTTCTATATTTTGTTAGTGATGTTTATTTGGTTATTTGGTGATATTATTTTGACCAAGTTATTTATCACTTTTGATATTCTAATCATAATTAACTGGCCATTAATTATGATTATCTAAGGTGTTAGATTTGCAATGAGAATTGGAATTTAACACTAGTTCAAGGAAGTGATGAACATAGGGAGTTCGCTCACGAAAGTAGAGTTGCACCTATGTGGCTTAAGTGACTTGTTTCATGTAATTTCATAGAAGAAATGAACTTGTAGTTAATTTCATAACCACGAGAGTAGGTATGGCTTAGCTACAAGTATAGTTGATTCACTACGAGAGTAGGTTTCACATACATAAGGAAATTACGCCATAACTAGTCAATATAATAGCATTCATTCAACCGGTAACTTCATTTGCAAGAGTAGTAAGGAATTCCATATCTCTAGGAGCTTTCTAGTGTTATTTTCATTACTTTTATATTTATGGTAGTCTAGATAATAAAAGAGTTTGAAAAACACTGGTAATTGCAATCTTCTTTATGGGATCGACCCTTACTACCCTATACTCGCTCACGATTCGTATACTTGTGATAAATCGCGTGTGGGATATTTAGGAGTTTATAAATATAAAACTTGATTGTGGATGAGATAATTGTATATGTATACCCTGTGCACGTCACATATCATAATTGTGTTTTCAATTCAGATGTAACACACAAAATTTATTGGAGAACTTCCACCAAACTTTAGATTTTCTTTTAAGTATGGGAATCACAGCTCCAATGTAACCAAAAGTTTTTCATTCTTATTTTTTACCCAAATCTTACTTTCTCACTGTACTTAACATTTTTCAAATCATTTCTCAATATGTGAATGTAACTATACCCTTTCGTACCTTTACAGGATATCATTCCTACCAAGTCAAATAGGGTAAATATTGAGCATGACATCCTGCCGGCATTGATATCACTAATGTAACGTTGTAGTAGTTTCCAACAAATTTTGTGTGTAATATTTTACTTCTAAAGTTCACATGCTTTTATAAGAAGCTTGGAACTTTACTGTTGCAGCTTAGAACCCAGTGGAACCACCAAACTGTCAATAGGCCTAATGGTTATCAAAGCAATCTTATCAGCGTGGTAGGTGATTTTTTACAAAAACAAATAACTAAAGAAAATAGGCAAATCACAATAAAACCACCTCTTCATTGCAATAATCTAAAACTAAAATTGTTCAATGAGAAAACATAAGTCTAAAACTGACCTTTCATGCGTGATTGATCACAGAGAGCGGAGGTTTTCACTGTCTAATACTTTCCTGATAGCCCTGTAGCATCTAAATAACAAAAAGGAATACAAAATTTCCATTTTAGAAACTTGGCCAACTTGGGATAAAATGCGTCAAGAACAGAAATGATAAATGTTTGAGGCAATTCATAGCTAAGTTCAGGCCACATCTCCACATTCCGTGTTTTGCTAGGAAGGATTTGATTTACATTTAAAATAATGACACGTAATGAATCAATCTCAACTATTGAAATATTGAGTAGTAATAAAATCCATGTAAGAAAGAGAGAGAGAGAGAGAGAGAGATGAAAGCAAGTACCTCCATGGTAAATGGTCAAAGAAACATGGATGGTGATACTATAATATCCTTGAAGGATTCTCGTTTTGCAATGTATGCTTTGTAACTACAATCTTCCTCCCAAATACTGAAGCGTTTCAATAAAGGATGATGGACATGTTCTTTTACTGGAACTATATGGATAACAAGTCCCGGTAACAAACATTTCCAGGGACATTATGAGATGACCGAGTTTCTGATGAAGGAATGGCTGCTGCTAATTTAAACTGATCATCATAGTGACATACGTTAGGAGGACTGAATAAATCATCGTAATTAGGTTTGGAATCAGTTAAGCTAATCTCGGGCTTGGAGCTGTCTTCTTTGCCAATTTCTTCCCAACAAGATTCCAGGTCTTCTTCCCCCTCCCTGCAATCACATTGAGAACTTTAAGATGAAGATCTTTCATATCTAGACTATAGAAGGATAGCTTCTAAATGATGTTTTTTGTAAAAGCCAATTGCACTTTTGATCCCTAATGTCTAGATCTTATACTAATTAGGTCCCATAATTTTTTTGAGAATCCCATATTCTCATTTGTTTTGGAGCAACCAAGGCCAGTCAACAAAACTGACAAATTATTAAGAGAGGAAAGCATGCAAACTTCGCATAGACATCAACTCACAGTTCTGAAGGGACGTAAGTAGTGTACATAATGCTTTGTTCTAGCCAACTCAACTCCCATACGATGTGCAGTGCCTTTTTTAAAAAAAATTGTTTTAGCAGGGGAGAGGGAAACGGGATTTGAACCCAGTACCTCTAAATCCTGGGGCTTCAACCTTAGCTATTAGACAAGGCCTCCTCGGAATATGATGTGCAGTTGAAATGATGTAAGAGAGAATTTCTTGTGAATAGCATGAGAAGTTGAATGTTTCCCTTCAATACTAGAGCCGATTCCACATCTAGCTTATGTTACATTTTCCTTTTAGCAATTAATTTAAAGCTAATTATAGCTTCCCCTTCAAAAAGACTCCATTATCACTAGACCATTAAGTCCAGGTGCATCAATCCCCACTCCCACACTTTCAATATTTTTACTTGGCCTTCTTGCTTGCAATATGTCATGCCCCTCCCAGCTTTTCTTCCACCTATTACCTCTCCTTCTCTCTGGTTTCACCTTTACCCTCCTCTTCCTTACCTCTCTTTTCTTTCCTAACCTAACAGCATCTGCCCATCTCTTATTGCTTTTCTGTAGGTGCTACATGGATATGTGGCTGCAAGGAAGATTGGCAAAAGAGAGAAGAAAGAAGGCAACAGTCAATGCAGTAGAAAATTAGAGCTTAAAGTGAACAGGAAATGATGGCTTTCGTTGATTACTATTTAAGTTTATGAGACGTTTGAGTTGAAGGTAAATCTTAGGGTTGAAATAAAGGAGAACGGGAAGTGACTCGAAGATGGAGCTTGTGAAAGAGATGTCGGATGATTTTTGATTGGGCTTAGCATGTGATGATGACTGTTGGTGTTCTCCTAGGGTAGCTGGAGAAATATAGAGCATGGTCGATGGTTCATGTTGGCTATATTATTCTTATAAGTTTTCTGGTCTACTCATTAATGGCTGCCTAACTATTGGAAGAGGCAGGATTTGTGCTGCCAACAGTGGGTGGAATGAGAAGAAACAATGACTGGTGGTGGTGCTGCTAGGCTGTATGTTTTGAGGAGTCCTCCACTGAGGGAATAATTGCCTTTTCGTTTATCCATGTGTAAATGATATACTTAAACCAAGGCTAATATTGGGACATCAAGAGGATTGCATCAAAGCGATAAAAACTGAACATTGGGCAGGGAAACTAATACACTTGAACTTTAAGCTGTGAAGTGATAAATGGGATATTCATGGAGGGGTGAAATTGAAGCTAACGCTCAAATTCAATTCCCATCAGTTGCATTTGATTCACCTAAACTGATAGTTAAGTTGAAAAAAGAAATGTTTTTAACGTCTTCTAGGACAAATATTGGTTTATGATCCAAAAATTGAGGAAGCAAGAGTGCAATTCATCCTTTAGTATAATTATAAAGTCATAGAGCAACCAAAATTAACCACTACTTCAATCTGCATTACCATATTGATGGGTTTGTCTCAATGTTTGTGTTGTCCTTGCTTCAACCTTTGACAGCGAACTGAAATCAGAAACCTCTTTAAGCATTTTGTTGTCCTTTACGTTGAAACCATTGAGAGAAAAATAACGGTGTGCCAGTGAAACAATTGCTGATCTGGCTATGCTATCTTGTGATAGTGCATCAATTGCAGCTGCACGAAGCCTCATGATTGATGCAACCGAAAGGCGTGCTGAGAATTCATTGTTAAGGATGACACTGGACATTTGAGCACTTGCGATGTTAACTTCAATCAAAAATTGAATATATACATCTTTCAAAAATAAAAAATATAAGAAATGATCAACCACCATGTGCAAGTCTGAGCAAAATTCGTGCTGCTTAATAACATTTAATATCCTTATACTATGTAAGAATGAGTTTAGGGCAAAGATTTCAACAGCAAGGATGGGGTTATTTTGGGAATATGAGAGTATTTGAAGTGCAATTGGAGTAATTAATATGAATCATTATAGCTGGTTTGGTTTTTTTATAATTACTTAAATGTCCTCTCAGACATTTAAAGCTATGGATAAGTTTAACATGTGACAGTATTTGATATCCAATTAAATATTAGATATAATTGAATTCAGCTTGTGTTTTAGTGGAATTACATAAAAATTCTTTTAATCATTTAATTGTATTAACATCCAAGTCTCTTAATTTCTTAAAGCCTTTCTCAACAGTTATTTGCAAACTTATGATATATAGATGTTCAAACACAATTAATGCTGGTTAGTAGAGAAGTTTGGTTTCTTGGCCGTTATCATAGTAACCCCCATCTATTCAAATTCATTTCATTTACCTATATCTTTGTTCCACTACAATCATGTAGTCTATTGAATTCAGATGTTGCTATATTAGCTACTATTCTTTCCCATTTTGCAACATCTTTCTCAATAGGTATGTTTTCTTTAGCTAATCTACTTTTTTGGTTGTAAGAAATTTGTAATCTTGCAAGTTGTATGTGTAATATTTTTTTTAGTGTTTTAATTCAATTGCCCATGTTAGATAGGTTTGATAGGAAGGAGATCACATTTGTTAATTGTTATTTGTGGTTTAGAATAAGTTTGTCATCATATTTCATTACTAGATTGCATCTACTTCTTTTATTGTTTTAACTATTAGTTACTGTAATTTTCAAATCATTTGCTACTTTATTGATGATTCCATTTAGGCAATTTTTCACTTCATTTGATTTGCCAATATGTTTAACTATCTACTTAAAACTATTTGGCTACAAATCTAAAGTATGTACTTCATTACATTTTATTGTTTTCTTGAATTGAGTGGATTAAGATGTTTTAGTACTTTTTTTGAGGTAATTATTCATCTAGATTAGCATGTTAGTTGTTGTATATCTTTGCAACTAGGTCAAAAACTGATGTTTTGTGATTGTAACCCCTATCGAGAAGGAGATGCTTTGCTATATGTCCTAAATCATACAATAAATCATAATTGATTGATTTGTCAATGTGGAGCTTTCATGACGATATGTCCTTGGAATCAATATAAATCTAAGAATTTGGCTTGCAAGAACCGAAATTCCACTAGCAATGATTTCTTCAAGTATGCTAATTTTTCAAATCTCACTTATATGACAAGATAATGAGGTAGATTGCCATCATATCAAGATCAAATTCAAACTAAACGGCAAAATTTAACATCCCTAAAATGCATGAGTAGATATAAGTAGATCTTTTATTCCATTAGATTAGACGCAAAGTGATTAATCGTATTTTATAATTATATTTCATTGCATATTATATTTTTTGACTCAATAGGTAATTTATGATTTTTCTGTTTAATATCACATAATAAAATTGTCATACTTCAATTCTTATACTACAAAATACTAAATAATAATTATTAACTATCTCTAATTATAGGTACTAAATTCCCGCGCATGGCGCCGGCTTTTTCCCCTAGTATATATATATATATATATATATATATATATAGAGTAATGCATTATCTCATATTCCCAAGGTTTTCATGCGGATGAAGTCATGAATGACAGAAATAAGATGCCATTAAGACTGCGAACATGACAGAATATGCTCCTATGTATGTATACTTTATTTTTTTAATTAACTTCTGGTATATAACTGTCTAAAATCCAATTCACTAGGTCAACAAGATAGTATCACTTATTCCAAACTTGAAAAGATTAAGATTTAAAATTTGAGAGATATTATGAAGCATAACTTGCTTAGCCATGCGCCTGAGGTAACTTGATCCTTCTCCTAAGACCGTAACTGTCCATGCTCTCACTAACAAATTCAATACAAAAAAATGTTCACTAAATAAAGCACGACAAGATGCAATTAGAATTGCAAAAGATTATAGAAATCTTGTTACCTTGTGACAAAGTTGGAACATGCATCAGCTGCATTTAAATCTAGACATGGAAGAGGTCCATAAGCATAAACGTGTAACTTTGGGTATCGGCGATATAACTGCATGGTAGATGATAAGGAGAATTATGAGTACATGAATGCAATTTAATTTGGCTGGCCAAGACAGCCATCACTTTTGAATGATGCCAATGATACTGTAAATTCTGAAAAGTCCTATCTATATTCTTGAATGCAAGAATAGACTACGAAAGTGTGTTCTCTATTTGCAATGTTATATTAGATAACATTACCAACAAGGATATATGATGACAATTGTTAGAGACCAGGGCAAAATGTTTGTCAGATCAAGGGTAATACTCCATTTACAAATCTTCAAGCAAACGAATGAAGAAAATGTATGAGAAACTTCTAAGCTTTTCCATGACTTGCTCCAAATTAACTGTCAACAACTTAGCCAAGTCGTAAAAATTGAAAGTACTTTGATTCATTGTTAGATACTTGACTCAGCATATATAAACACAATAAAAGAACTATTAGCAAATTCAACATCACTATATTTTGACCTTCTTTTGTTTCAAACAGTTTTCATCCAAGAGTTCTGGTAGCCATAGATGAGCATAAGAGGCATACCTAAGAAACAAGATCATGTAATGTGGAGAATGTACAGAAATATGATTTCATGAGCTTACGCTTCCCCGGAGTGGGACAAACTTTTTCTTTTAAATCATGTTGTAGTTATTGGTATCTAAGTTTGAGGTTACACAATGTAAGTGCTACGACGCCTTTGAACTACTTTAGGTACGATGAATTGTGATATTATAGTTTTAAGGGTAAATATTACGCTGGTCCCTTTAAGTTGTTGAAAAGATATGGATCTGTCCCACAGTCTTCATAATATCAAAGACCACCCTAGCAGTTTGTCAGAAGTTGGAGACTAAGATTACTAGGTGCAGTGGCGGAGCCAAAAAAAATTTTAGTTAAGGCAAAAATAACTTTAAAATTTTTTAACTACTCTTTTTTAGTTTTTTAAAAAAAAATATTCACCAACAAGTACAAATGATGCATATATTCCATGAAAAATATAAAAAGACAAACTCAAAATTATTAATGTAATAATAATTTTATTCAAAAAAACAAACTAAACCATTTATAATTGCTCATGATGAGTTTCATATTTTGATAACGGTTTACAATCCTTTCATTTTGAATTTCACGAAACATATTTTTCTCAATAAAAGTAACTGAACAATCATTCATCCAAGTGTCTTCTATTCTATTTCATAACCAATTTTTCACTATATTCATAACTGAAAAAGTACTTTCTATAATAGCTGTAGTAACAGGTAAAATCAAAGGCAACTTTAGGAGCATAAAAATCAATGAATACACAAAACTCCAGAGGCACATTCGAAATTATATCAAATTTTTATGGGTATTATAGAAATCCACCCTGCTAGGTGGTATAAAGCAACAGAGGAATTTGTATGAATTAATAGCAGGTAATGCACAAAACGTGTATACGAAATCTATCAGTATTTACTATTTTTTTTTTTTGTTTTTGTAGGAGTTGGAAATACTTTTGCTTTCTATATCACATGCCACCTTTTGGTACATAAGGTTGAGAAAATGCATGGTGAGTATTAAGGCTCTTTAAACTAATTTATGTACCAAAGCTTTGCATTGTAGCTTTAGGTTCATTATCATTAATCTCCCACATAGTCCACTAGAAATAAATAAGGACTCACCTATGATGTATTTCTGGAGGGTACCAATTGAGGTCTCAATGAACCATTTATATATTCAATCACCATTCTTCAAAAAACAAATACTGAAATTCACCTAACATTGTTTAAAAAAAAAAAGTTCCAGCCACCCTTGCACAGAGTACCCCCAATACCTGCCCAAGCTATTTCTCCCACCATTGCTCCACACAAAAACACCCTAGGACCAAAAGTTCCTCTCCACATCAAAGATTCCACCAATTATTCCATCGAGACAACCTTTTTGCATCGCCAATACCTCACCCCCCAGGCACATTCATGGAATCATATCAGGTGACTTACATGTAAGTATCCTATTCTCTTGAGTAGTGAGTAACAAATCCTCAAGTAGTTTCCTTCAGATATAGAGGTAGAAAATGTATCACAAACAATACTTCAAACAAGGAATTTACATTCAATCCAATTCAGTTATTCAGTGAATTAATAATTTTCTAAAGATAGAAGTGTGCAATTAGGTAACTGAATGAATTAAAGCCATTTTTTATTGAGCTAGAGTTGAGTCTATAACCACACCAGTTTGCAACCAAAACTCAATCTTTATCTCAGCACAATAGCTTCAGTTCTGCTTTCAGGATTTCCTTCAATTTTATCAATTTTCACATTATAGCCTTTTGTTCAACAGTCTTCTTATTCCCTAACGTGTACCAAATTCAGAGGTAAGTGCACTGGTGAAATCAATGGGCTCAACAGTTTATAAGTCATAAAGCTGTAACCGTATTTAGTGTCTCAGTTCTATCCTCCTAGCAAGTGCTGGGAAGATGGAGAAGGTGTAGTGGCAAGGGAAGGGAGGGAAGTTGGCCATTGGGATGGTAATGAAACAGATTGAAGACTAGTTTTGATGACAGGGAGAGGGAGCAAGAAACAAGAACAGGAAATAAGAAATGAAAAGGAAAGGAACTACAGTAACATAATGAAATTAATTATAATGTTAAAGCTTGCTAGAGAAAAGCCAGAAAGCAGAAGGTCCATGATAATTTAAAAAGAGGAGGTTCATTTCTTATTATAAACTACAAGGACGGACAGTGATATTTAGCCTTTTTCGCTACTATGAAGCATTTTTTAATTTTACAAGCTTTGAACATACTTAGCTCTTGTAAAATCTAGGCAAGCATCTAACTTAAATTCAACTTGCATGGTAGTTAAGATATCCTAGGAGAGCAAAGCCAATTGATCTCCAAGTTACTTTCACTGCACTAGTTAGATTCACATCTATCACTCAATAAACAAAGCATTTTTGATGTTCTGCAGAGTGTTTATTTCCTTCGTCCCACATCGATGAAAGCCTAAGAAAACCTTTCATTTGCTTCCTATAAATAAGGGAGCCTATTGAAGGTTTAAGGTGCACCACTCAAGAGAACATTATATGGGCTATTAGTTTCTTGGGTCATCTAGCCATTTAATCAAATATTTTAGACTCTCTTGTTTTGAGTTTAGGAATATTTTGTAAACCTTTTGTAGTGCCTTATTGACCTAGAACCACTTTCCTACGGCTTTTGTATTTTCTTCTTCATAATAAAATATTGCTCCTCCTTCGTCCGTGGACGTAGGTCAATTTGACAGAACCACGTAAATTTATGTGTCTTTTATTTTGCTTTGTTATTTGTCTTTATTGGATTGCCACAACCCTTTTATATGGTCGGTTTTACCGCCTAATTATTATATGGCTAGTGTCTACCGCCTAATCATTATATGATCTTATACCGCCTATTTTGTTCTAACTTTAGTTTGTTTATTCCTGGGTCAGTCATAACAAATTGGTATCAGAGTTGGTTGATATATTTTGTAAAACAGGTTCATCTCGTGGGGCCCGTTCATCCTGTGGGGCTCGCTCATCTCTTGGGGTACGCTTGCTCTATGGGGCCCACTCATATTGTGGGGTCCATTTATCAGTGGGGCCCGTTCACCTTGTAGGGCTCGCTCATCCCGTGGGGTTCGCTTATCCCGTGGGGTCCGCTCATCTTGTGGGGCCCACTCACGAGACTTGTATATTTGTTTGACCAGTTTTTTGAGACAAATTTCAGATTACAAATTTGTGGCAACAATGACGATAACAAAGACGGTTGTCGAAAAATTCGACAGGAATGTCAACTTCGGAATGTGGCAATACAGGGAATTGAAAACAAGCCAGAAGATGTAAAGGATGCGAATTTTGCTGATATGGATAAGAAGGCTAGATCCGGCATAATTTTGAATCTCTCCGATGAAGTTTTACGGGAGGTAGAAACGGAGATTTCGGCTAAGGCTATGTGGGATAAATTCAAAGCCTTGTATATGAAGAAGACAGTCGAGAATCGGCTATATCTGAAGCAGAGTTTGTATATGTTTCGGATATTTAAAGGTACATCTATACTCTTCCATCTTGATAAATTTGATTCCATAATTATGAATTTGGAGAATATAGATTCAAAAATTGATGATGAAAATTGACAAGTGACTAATTTACGTAATAATTGAATGATATTTATATTATTTTTAGTCACTTTGGTTATATTATTGGAAGAAAATGAATCATTTTGGCTATAATTGGTGAAAAATGCTTTTAAGTGATTAAATGAGGTTTTTATCACTTTTTACTTGGATTTTGTGCATTTTTGACAGTTTTGACACATTTTCGTATTTCGGCTATAACTTGAGCTACAGTGATCGGATTGAGATGATTCTTAAACCAATTTGAAGATAAGAGATAGATCTACAACTTTGGTGAAGACATCAAATCCAGTTTGAAGGTTTTCCAAGTCAAAAAGCCGAATTACAGTAGCCAATTTCTATGGTCGAAGCTGAAACAGGGCATGAGCAGTAAAGGGTATTTCGGTCATTTCTCAGCCCACACAGATCCAAATGAGGTGATTCTTGATGCATTGGAAAGCTAACTCAAAGAGCTACAAGTTTCATGTTTTGATCAAGAGCTAAATCAGCTTTTATCATCAAGAAAAGTTCAGTTGAAGTTGAGGTAAAAACGGAGCAGAGCTGGAAGTTGAGCAGAAATTGCACCAAAATGTCACTGTATCAATCCGGCCGGAATTTGGCCGGATTTCTGGCCGGATTGTGGTCAGAGAAGGCTGCTTTTTACGCGGAAAACTCAATTTCACCTCCACTAAGTCACATGTAATGCTAGACATGTGAGAAACATTACCAGCTGTAAGGGAAAAAGTGTAGGCCTCATTCCTTGACCACCTTTCATCATAAAATAGCCAAAACCATTGCAAAAGAGAGACATACGGAGAAGCTTGGAGTGCAGAAATGTAGTTTTCCATTTCTCTTAGTGTAGGATAGTTTAGCTAGTTAGTTCATCCATTCTTGTATATTAGCTAGATTAGGATGAAGATGGAGATGAAGAAGGAGGAAGTTGAAGCTCATGTGACAAGGGTTATCTCTTCTTCCAACTCTTTATCTTTTGTATTGGATTCAAGTTTAGTTAATATACAAGTTCTGGATTTTGTTTTTATGTGTTCTAAAGTTTATGCCTTGGGTTTGGTTGAACTTTCTATAATTGTTAGTGTTTATTATTTGGCTATTTGATTGCTATGATTTGAGCAAGTTATTTAGCACTTTGCTCAAATCATGATTAATCTGGTACCATTAATTGTGATTATCTAAGGTGTTATTTCTGCAATGAAAAATTGAGATTTAACATTAGTTCAAGAAGTGCTAAACATAGGGAGTACACTCACGAAGTAGAGGTGCACCTATGTGGTTTTGGTGATTAATTTCATGTAATTTCATTGAAAAAATGAACTTGTAGCTAATTCCATAACCATGAGAATAGGTATGGATTAGTTATGAATATAATTGATTCACTACGAAAGTAGGTTTCATATGCATGAGGAAATTACACCATAATTAGCTTAGATGGTAGTATTCAATGATCCAAAAATAGCATTTGCATGAGTAGTTAGGAATACCATAACCTAAGGAGCTTACATTTGTTATTTTGCATAAGTTCAGTAGATTTCATTTTTATAATTCATTGATAGTCTAAATAATAGAGAAGCTTTAGTAGTACCGGTAATTGTTCACTCTTCCTCGTGGGATCGACCGATATATACCCTAAACTACTAGTTGACCTGTATACTTGCAGTGAAACGGGTGTAAATCGGATTTATTTTAACTTGTACGTATAGAAAAATCCCGTCAAGTTTTTGGCGCCGTTGCCGGGGAAGATTTGGCAATATCGGTGTGAAGAGCAACTTTATTAGTTTAGACATTTTATTAGTTATAGTGTGAATGTATTTTCTGTTATTTTAGTGTTTTATATGTGTATGTGTTTTATCACCTATTCTTCTTACTAATTTTGCTCTTAAGTTGTTTAAAAGCAATTTTAGGTAATGAGGAGGATAGGTCAATTTGGAGGACAATGCTTGAGAAGTGGAAGATTGGCAATGGATGGTTACCAAGTGCAAAACTCCTTCAATAGAGGTAACCAAGAATTTACTGAATGTATGTCTTTTGAAGATGGTTTAAGGTGCTTAAAAACTAAATTTGATGTTATGATGTTACAAGTTCAAATGGACAAATTATGCATGAAATTGAGCAAGGGAGGTATGTTAATGCTTTTAATTCTTATCATGTGATTTGTGACTTGTGTGGATTATCATGCTACTAATACATGTATGCAAGCACAAAATGTGGATTATTATGATGAATTAGAGCATTACAATCCTTGTTTTGATCGATATAGTGCTAATTGGAGCAATTCTCCTGCTTATGGTTGGGATAATCAATGTACATATAGTGATTTTCCAGATTTTTATGATTACCACCTGAAAGTGTCAAATATGAATCAAAACCATCTTGGGAGTTGGCAATAGAGAAGTTAGCTAATGCACCTCTACCCTGGGAATTAGAAAGTGAACCATTAGCTAATGATTCTAATGCATCTTGGGAGCTAGCTGCAGAAAATTTTTCTAATCAATTTGATTCAGCCATAGAAAAGCTAGCAATTGCAACTTCCGACCGTTTTGATAGGATTGAGGAAAGAATAGATGAATTAGCTTCTCACTTTGGTAGAATACATGAGCAATTGAATGTATTGTGTGAAGTTATTTCTTCTAATAATTTGCAAAATGATCCTAGCATGAATGGTAGGAATGTTGTATGTGAAAATGGGTTGCATTTTGATCCAAATGATGATTCTAACTTGTGTTTCAATGAGGAAAGGTCCATTTCACAAGATAGTACTTTTGGAGCTAACATTGAACCTCAAGAGGTGAGCCTTAACGACTCATTTTTCACTTCTCTTGAGGAATGTGTTGATTGTATAGGTTCTAAAGATATTATAGCCCAAGAAAGCTATGTAGATGTTCCTTTGGTGAATTCTCAAGTGGTGCATATTCAAGGTAATATCTATGAAACACTTGGAATAGGTAAGTCACTTTCATTTCTCATATCATTAGATCATGTGGCTTTTGCTATAAAGTCACCATTTACTGATCCATCACGGCCTAAAATGGTGGATTATTCGTTAACTAAACCTCCTTGAAAAATGAGGTGAAATAGTCAAGCTAATGACTATAAAGAAGCGCTAGTTGGGAGGCAACCCAATGATTTCTTATTTTTAGTAAGTTTAAGTTGTTTAATTAGTGTTTTTGTGTGTTTTGTAGGTGGCAATGGCAAAGGTTCATGCAAATGATTTCAATGATAAAGGTATCTATATTGAGGCAAAAAGGGAGTTTTCATGTTCATTTGCTGCATTTCATGCATTTAAAGTGTTTCATGTTAAAGTTATATTCATGCATGCTCATGTATTTTCAAGTGCATTTGGGTTAGAGAGACACATTTCCAATGTTAAACTTGGATTTTATTCAAAGAATATGAAAGTAGATGGAATGTGGAAGGTTGGCCAAGCAAATTTGGAGGAAAAACTGCAGAAAACAGCTTTTTCTGCAGCAAATCCGGCCATAAATCCGGCCAAATATTGGCCGGATTGAAGGCCGGATAGTCAGGGGAGAAAGAAAAATTTTTTCGGACATTCTGGCCGGAATCCAGCCACCAATCCGGCCGTAAATCCGACCAAAACCTGGCCGGATTGTAAAAAAAAAAAAAAACCACTGTAGCAAATCCGGCCGGAAATCCGACCATAAATCCAGCCGGAAATCCTGCCATAAACTGGCTGAATATGCAGAAGCAAAAAAAAAAAAAAAATTCTGCCCAGAATCCCTCCACGAATCCCTCCAATTTCTGGCTGGATTGTGAACAGTAACCAGAGTAAGATGAATCCGTTTCACGGATTTCTCACAATTTTTCTCCCTTCTTCTTCAACCCAAATCACACACTAACACCTCAAACACACACCACTCACTAAAAGACCACTTTTCACCATTTAATCTTCAAATAACCTTCACCAAATCACTTTCTCCCATCCTCTAGAGTGAATTTTATAGTTCATATTCTTTCAAAAACAACTCTAAAGTGGTTTCAAGCTTATCATGAGTTAGGGTTGTATCTTCTTGAATCACTCAATTGAGATCAAATTGGAGTAAGTTTCTTGGGGGTTTTCACATCATATTCATCACTTAACATCACCAAACCAATTTGAGGTAACAATTCTTCACCTAACTTTGTTATTTGAATTTTGCCATGATTGAATATTTTCTATTTTTAGGCAATTTTTATATGTGAAGTTAGGTGTATTTATTTGAGCTTATTGATGCTATTAGTGATTGTTAGTGATAAATAAATTTTGTGATTTGTATTTATTGCATTTATTTGGTGAATTATTGCTAGTTTTATGCTTAATTTGGCTTGGTGGCAAAGTTAAATATTAAGTGGCCAATGTAGCATTTTAATTAGGTTAGTGGGAGTTTTTGATATTCATGTGAATAATTTAGATTACCTAATGAATGAAAAGGTGATTGGTTGAATGATTTCTTGAATTCTTAGGTAATTCTAAAAGAAGAGGTGAATTGAAGATGGCCTTAATTGATGAAATTCATAAATGCACTTACAATTTTTGTGGTTCAATAGTTTTTAGTATTTCATGAATTCTCACGAAGGTCATTTATATTTTGATTTGGTGTGTTTGCCTCCATTTTGAGATTACTTTTGTACTTGAGGGAACTTGATCCTTGATGACAAAATGTATAAATGGAAATTACTTTGTTCGTGATGGTAAAGGATGCGAATTTTGCTGATATGGATAAGAAGGCTAGATCCGGCATAATTTTGAATCTCTCCGATGAAGTTTTACGGGAGGTAGAAACGGAGATTTCGGCTAAGGCTATGTGGGATAAATTGAAAGCCTTGTATATGAAAAAGACAGTCGAGAATCGGCTATATCTGAAGCAAAGTTTGTATATGTTTCGGATATTTAAAGGTACATCTATACTCTTTCATCTTGATAAATTTGATTCCATAATTATGAATTTGGAGAATATAGATTCAAAAATTGATGATGAAGATCAGACCCTATTACTTTTGTGTTCCTTTCCCCAATCCTTTAAACATTTTCGTGATACTATGATTTATGGAAAGAAAACAATTTCGTATCGGGAAATTAAATCTGTATTAAAATCTAAAGAGCAATAGATAGGATATTACTGGGAAACTAGTGGGAGTCAAGCCGATGGATTGTTTGTTCATGGTAGATCTGAAAAGAGAAATACAGAAAGTAGAAGTAGATCCAAATCCAGGTACAAAAATGTGGTGTGCAACTATTGTAAAAAGAAAGGCATGTTATCTCTGATTGTTTTAAATTGAAAAATAAAGAAAAGCAAAAGGAGAAAAAGAGTAAGACCACCGAGGCCAGTATTGCAGTTGATGAAATGATGGAATCATTTTCTATGCAACGAAAATAATTTTAGGTCTAACAATGAGTGGATTATAGATTCGGATTGTTCATATCATATGTGTCCCAATAGGGACTGGTTTTCAACATATGAATCAACTGAAGGTGGAGTTGTCTTAATGGGTAATAACGCCTTTGTAAAGTTGTTGGAAAGGTACAATCCGGATTAAAATGTACGATGGTATTGGGGACACTCACAAATGTTAGACATGTTCCAGATTTGAAGAAAAATCTCATTCTTTGGGCACTCTTGAGTCTATTGGGTACAGGTATTCAGGTGGAGGTGAGTTCTCAAAATCACTCGTGGTACTCTTGTTGTTATGAAGGCACACAGATCTGGTACTTTGTATATTTTCAGGGATCTACTGTTACAGTGCTGCTGCTGTTTCAACATCATCTTTGTCAGATACCGATCACCAAATTATGGCATATGCGTTTGGGGCACATGAGCGAAAAAGGCTTGGGCATACTGAGCAAAAGAGGACTTCTTTGTGTGAAAATACCGGGCCATTGGAATTCTGTGAACACTGTATTTTTGGAAGAAGAAAAGAGTCAGCTTCAGTTCACCAGCAATTCACAAGACGAAAAGGTACTCTTGATTACATTCATTCAGATTTATGGGGTCCTTCTCGTGTCCTTCTAAAGGTGGTGCCAGGTACATGTTGACTTTCATTGATGATTATTCAAGGAAAATTTGGGTATATTTTCTTAAGTATAAAAATGATGTTTTCCTAACTTTCAAGCAATGGAAAGTTTTGATTGAGAAACAAACAGGAAAACATATTAAACGGTTGAGAACAGATAATGGCATGGAATTTTGTGAAGGTGAATTTGATAATTCTGCAAAAATGAAGGAATTGTTCGCATCGCACTGTCAGAATGACATCTCAACAAAATGGTGTGCCGAACGTATGAACAGAACGCTTTTGAGAGAGCGAGATGTATGATCTCCAATGCAGGGTTGACAAACGACTTTTGGGCAGAGCGATCAATATGGCCTGTTATATTGTCAACGTTCTCTTCTGTATCTTTTGATTTCAAAACTCCTGAGAAAGTTGGTCAGGTACTCCTGCTGATTACTCCAATTTAAAAATTTTTGGATGTCCAGCATACATGCATGTGAATGATGGAAAATTGGAGTTTAGGGTTAAAAAGTGCATTTTTCTTGGGTATGCTTTTGGGGTGAAAGGATACAGATTATGGTGTCCTGATCCCAAATCTCCAAAATTTGTATCAGTAGAGATGTTACTTTTGATGAATTGTGTATGTTATCTTCCAAGAAAGAGTTTTCTAGTTCTTGTACTACTGATAGTACACAGAAGCAGGTGGAGCTTGATATTGGCAGTTCTGATCCTTCTCAAACCAAATCTTCTATTCAACAAATGCCAGTAGATGCACCTGAATCTACTGTTGAAGATAATTCAAAGAAGAAGAGTATTCCATAGCCAGAGATAGACAAGGAGAGACATTCGACCACCACAAAGATATGCAAATTTAGTTGCATATGCTTTGTCTGTTGCAGAAGAAATGATGCAGTTGGTGAACCTTCCACCTATTCAGAAGCAGTTTCTTGTGATGATTCTGCAAAGTGGTTGATTGCGATGAATGAGGAAATTGAATCTCTTCATCAGAATGAAACTTGGGTTCTTGTAAAGCCGCCATCAAATAAGAAATAGTTGATGCAAATGGGTCTTCAAGAAGAAGAAGGTATTCCAGGGTTGAAATGCAAGATAAAGCACGATTGGTTGCAAAGGGTTATAGTCAGGTACAAGATGTTGATTTTAATGATGTGTTTTCACCTGTTGTTAAATATAGCTCTATTCGTGTTTTGCTTGCTTTAGTTGCCATGTATAATTTGGAGTTAGAACAGCTCGATGTTAAACAGCTTTCTTACATGGCGAACTTGAAGAACAAATTTATATGAAACAACCCCAGGATTTTGAGATTGAAGGTAAGGAAGACATGTTTGCTTGTTGAAGAAATCCTTATATGGATTGAAACAATCTCCAAGACAATGGTATAAGAGGTTTGATTCCTTTTGTTGGGTCATGGTTATTCAAGGAGCATGTATGATAGTTGTATTTACTTCCGGAAGTTAAATATGGTTCTTTCATTTACTTATTGTTGTATGTTGATGACATGCTCATTACTGCCAAGAATTTGTCAGAAATTCACAATTTGAAATTACAGTTAGAAGTGAATTTGAATGAAAGATTTGGGAGCAGTTAAGAAAATTCTTGGCATGAATATTAAACGAGATCGAGGAGCAGGGAAGTTGTTCTTGACCCAAAAGATTACCTAAAGAAAATCTTGGAGCGTTTTGGCATGAAAGATGCAAAACCTGTAAGTACTACTCTTGCTAACCATTTTCGGTTATCTGCTGCTCAGTCACTACAATCAGATGAAGAGGAAGATTATATGGCAAGGGTTCCTTATTTCAGTGCAGTCAACAGTATTATGTATGCAATAATTTGTAGTCGTCCGGATATTTTACAAGCAGTCAGTGTTGTTAGTAGATATATGTCTTGTCCAGGTAAAGAACATTGGCAGGCTGTGAAGTGGATCCTCAGATACTTGCAAGGGACTTCAAACGCTTGTTTGGAGTTTGGAAGAAATAAAACCACTCTGGTTGGTTTTGTAGATTCAAATTACGTCGGGGATTTTGACAGAAAAATATCACTTTCAAGCTACGTATTCTGCATTGGGGATTGTGCAGTCAGTTGGAAAGCTACTTTACAACCCGTTGTGGCTCTATCTACTACGGAGGTAGAATACATGGCAGTGACCAAAACAATCAAAGAAGCCTTGTGGTTGAAGGGATTATTTGGCGAGTTTAATCTACATCAGGGTGTTACGGTTATTCACTGTGATAGTCAAAATGCTATACACTTGACTAAAAACCAGATGTATCATGAGAGAATGAAACACATTGATATAAAATATCACTTTATCCAAAATATCATTGCTGAAGGGAAAGTCCTTATTCGAAAGATCAATACCAAGGAGAATCCTGCTAATATGTTTACGAAACCTCTTCCAGTTTACAAGTTCAAGCAGTGTTTGGACTTGGTTGGTATTTTGTTGTTGGTGATTTAGGTCCATTGGGACTTATGTGGAGAAGGTGGAGCAGTTTTGCTATTGTCGATGGTGGAACTAAAATTATGCCAAGGTGGAGATTTGTTGATTTTGTCAAGCTGTAATCTTTGACTTTGTGGCATAATTTTTCATTTCCTTCGTCCCACATCGATGAAAGCCTAAGAAAACCTTTCATTTGCTTCCTATAAATAAGGGAGCCTATTGAAGGTTTTAGGTGCACCAGTCAAGAGAACATGATATGAATTATTTGTTTCTTGGGTCATCTAACCCATTTAGTCAAATATTTTAGGTTCTCTTGTTTTGAATTTAGGAATATTTTCTAAACCTTTTGTAGCGCCTTATTGGTCTAGGAACCACTTTCTTACGACTTTTGTATTTTCTTCTTCATAGTAAAATATTGTTCCTCCTCCGTCCGTGGACGTAGGTCTATTTGACCGAATCACGTAAATTTCTGTGTCTTTTATTTTGCTTTGTTATTTGTCTTTATTGGATTGTTACAACCCTTTTATATGGTCAGTTTTACCTCCTAATTATTATATGGCTGGTGTCTACCGTCTAATCATTATATGGTCGGTTATACCACAATTTTGTTCTAATTTTAATTTGTTTATTCCTGAGTTAGTACTAACACAGAGCACTATAACCTCAACTGATATATCTGTTGCTATCCTCATCAAACAACAGAAAAGCCAACTTATGACACAGTAAAGCATGGCCAGCATAAAGTTTTCCAACCCTTCAATCAAATAGTACAGAAGATCAAGCCGTATTTTATTTATAAGCCAAGTTCATAAATGACTACAACCTCCATATAAGCCATGCAGATGAATCACTCGAAAACCTCTGTGTGTCTCATTTGGATGGACACTAGATAAACTTATTTGTTTAAGTTAATTAATTAAATCCAAATCTCTAGCAAGCCATTGATCACTTAATGGTTTTACAAATTATTTTTTCCCTATTTTTCTTTATTTCTTCCAGATTATGTCATTATTTCAAAAGCTGAACACTTAACATAATCAATATAGATCTTAACTGAATATTGAAAATAAAGAAATTTTGGTACCCGAAAGCCTAACACTGCAGCAATGGCTCCTCCAAGAGAATGCCCCACTATTCGAAGATTATAACCTTCACATTCACAACCTTCTCCCAACAATGAAGAAAGATAACCACCTAATTTCAGAGAAAATGTGAATTAAATTAATGTCATATATATAAGTCATGTCCCAGGTACAAGTTTAACTGAAGAAGATTAAGCTTAATGCAACTTGTGCAGGTTTCAAATGGATCAAGCATAAGTAGCTTTTGTGCCTCAGAGACCACATGGATTTTTTCTTTCTTAGTTTGTTGGTGAACAACAGGGAGATAATGGATAAATAAATCATGTTACCAGCAGAACCAGGAAATCCATATCAAGTTAAAGAAGGTCATAATATCTTCATTTACAAAACCAAACCAAGAAATCATCCTCTCACAAAACTGAGTTCTGCACATTGTACTATATCAACTAGAGAGCAATATCAAACTCTCTACTGGTAAAATGCTTGCTGGCTACTATGTTTATGTTGTTGTCGATCAAAATTTGATTTAACTAGATGCCCACTCAAATGTAACTGTCTCCCTCTCCCTATAAATGTTTTCTTCGAAATCATATAAGCTAGTTGAAATATAATGTGATGGACATCTGTTGGATTGTTTATTAAATAATGTAAAACCTTTTCACATAATAAAATTCTTATATATCCCCAGCTATTAGTATAAGAATTAACTACCTCCATGTATTTAGAATTCATAAACAGCACTCTAGGAGATGTCAAATTGCACTTGTTGAGTTGAATTAGTAAAAGAGTAAGAAGAACAAATGTATTATCAAAAACAAACTTGATCGAATAATTTTGCTACATGTATCACAATCATATCTTGATATGGCAAAATCATGTACACAAATACAGTCACCATAATCCTCTTTTAGTAGAACCAACATATTCAAAGATAACTTTTAGGACAATACTTGGAGTAAAAATGCATTTCTTGCTTAATAAAAATCTTAGTCACAAGAAATACTCCTACTAGGACGATATCATGTATATATTTGCATATTTTCTTTACTTAATTTGCTAGCATGCACAAAGTAATATTTTAAGATGTCCAAATTCAAAGCCAGTAATACCTTTGTGCATCTTCTTTCTTCTTATTCAACTATCACAATTAAATGTCAAGTAAGAAAGATATATCTGTGAAAATAGTCTGTTGGTAGAGCTTCAAAAATAAATTTTACACTAACATGACTCCACTCAAAAAGGGTTTTTAAGGTATGAAGGAAACTGGAAAAATGCAGCTAGTAATATCAACGAGCAGTACTATAAGAACCAATAAGCTGTTGACAATAACTTTCAGTGTTAATCAGAGTGTCAAAATTTTGAGTAGAAGGTTTCGACATGTTTTGTATTTATTACTTGTAATAGCTAGTGATATAGAGAAAATTAAAAGACAGGTAACAAAAGTTTTTAACTCAAACCCATCAAACAACTTGTTTCTGATCAAAATTCTAATTGAGCTAAGAAAGTGGTCAAACTAACTCCATTGCAACTATATGGCCATGCAGTTTCTTCTGTAACAAATTGTAAATTATAGTTATATGTGTACTCATTACAGAGAAATTCTGGCCCTACTTGTTTTCAATTCTAGTTAGATCCCCCAAAATATAGTATTTTACATCTCATTGCAATATGCCACACAATGACAATCAGGAATCAAGCATTTAGAAAAGTCATTTCGTCAATAAAGAAAAAAGAAAGAAAGGAGAACAAGTTTCTGAACCTTGAGTAGAATTTCCTTCTATTTGCATGTAAAGATCCTGAGCAGCTTCAATTACACCAGAGTGACCATAATATGATAATGAAGAAACCATTGTCGCAGTTGCACCATCACTAAGCACAAGAATTAGAGAGAGAAATAAAAACCTTATCAATGAACAGAATAATTAAGCAAAAATTTTGAATACTGTCTCCCAAAAAAAATATGTCAAGTAATTCGGATATTATCACACATACAAACACACATTTTGATCAATGAAAACTACTAATGAATACCTAGTCATTTTCGAAACATTAGCAGGTATGTCTAAAACACAATAACTTGACCTAAAATATGTTACAATCGGTATAGTACATCCTTCTCAAAGAAAATTACTTGCTTGCCTTTTGAGTCTATCCACAAATGAGGTCCATATCAACAGTACTTTGGAAGAAAATTCAGTCTACCAGTTTGGTAGGCCTACAGTATTTGAAGTAGTAGCACAAAATTGTAGTTTACAATAGTACCCCCCGGTTCCCCCCCCCCCCCCAAAAAAAAAAAAACAATGTTGTGCTAAACAAATAACTAATTGATTGGTAGGTTTTACATGAAATGTTCTGAAAACTTGCTCAACCAACTTCTCCTGATGAAATGAAAGTAAACTTCAACAAGCTTAGTTGTCTCACAAAAATTTACTAAAAAATTCAATGTTTGAGTAGAAAGATGAAGAAAGATGAGTGGTAGTATTACTAATTCAGCAAACAAAACATTGGGAAGAGCAGAGTGACAGGGCTAAACGGGTCCACTAAATAGATCACAAGAATAATCATGATAATGGTTTTGTACTAATGCGTGTCTATGGCAAAACACTGATCCATATAAATAAGAGCTGCCTCCAGAATGCAGAAATGGTATTCATGATGAATGCCAACACGATCAATAGTAATAGGAGGACTAGCAGTGCCATCTGATGAACCGTTTCTTTCTTAAAACTCAAAATAATGATTTTTATTCTCTCACAAAACTTCGTGAAAGAAACTTAGTATTTTATGCTTTTATGATTTTTACGCTTAAAACTCAAGTATTTTATGGGGAAACTTAGCCTACCAACTGCTAGTACTTAAAATAGTGGTGCAATGCTATCATAACCTCTCACAACATCCACTTTTCTTAGGTTGCAACATCTAAGTGGTAAACTTCTTAAATATAAGACACTTCAAAGGCAGTGACCATATAAGTTTAGGTTTACTGTTACCCTCTCAAGTTTTTATTAGTTAATATTGAAGCTGTCATGTTTATTTTTTCCAATTCTCATGAAGGCCTGCACAGTTTGGCTTCTCTTTATACAAGAATCAAGTCCAGCAAAAGAATACAGAGTACTTAGTTTGGCACAAGTGAGTATCTACTTTTATTTGTACTGCTCAACTATCATGTTTATTTTTTCCAATTTCTCATGAATGCCTACACAGTTTGACTTCTCTCTTTATACAAGAATCAAGTCCAGCTAAAAAATACAGAGTACTTAGTTTGACACAAGAGAGTATCTACTTTTATTTGTACTGCTCAACTATCACAATTTTATTATTTGTTGTTTTGTGATTATTCTCTTAAAACAATTTTATAGCTGAGTAAATATATCATTTTAAGACATCTTTTACATCACGCATATAGTATATTATTCACACAAATAGATGCCAAATATAGAGTGTGCTTGGCATGTCTTTGCCTTGTCCTAGAAAGGTAGTTTTTCTAATATACCATGTATAGTAACATGTCAAAACACCCCACAAAAATACTTATAAAAACACCCTACAAAATACATTAAAAATAAAAAACACAAATGCACACAAGGAAGTGGGAAGAAAGACAGAAGGGGTGGCCGGCATGGAGGAGAAAGAGGGAGTGTGGCAGGTGGGGGAGGGGGAAGGGGGAGAAAGAGGGCAGGGGGGTTGTGGTAGTGGTGGTTGCTGGCCGGGTGGGTGGTGGATGTGATGGCGCTCGGTGACAGGGGTGGTGGCATGTGGAGGGTGACAAACTTTCATTAACCATCTTCCAAACACTCTAAAAACACATAAAAGTTTTACAGTAAGCAATGAAAGACAGCCAGAGAAAATTATTGTTGTTTAAAGGACTTATTTATCTATCAAAAGACTTTAAGGACTCCAAATTGATATTTACTGTTTAAGGGCTAAAATGAACAAAGAAATTCAAGACAATAATTATTAACACAAATAACAGATTATGGACTTCCAAAGTAATCTACCATGCATTATTAATCAGAGCAACAGAAAAAGATGTTATCACCATGGTGGTTAAACATATGCTAAGCATGTGCTTCAGGAACTTTATTCACTTATCCAAATCCTATCAACATTTCCAATGCTTGTCCCATGGCAAGCATCAGACAAGCATCTTCGAGCATATAACAAGTGATCAAAAGAACCACAACTTACTTAATTAAGCCATCCAAATCCTCTTTGCTTAGGCAGCATTCCCTACACAAACCATCAGTAATCAGGTCTTCTGGAGTCTCAGTTCCTCTAACAGCAATCACAACAGATTTTAGATGGTGTAAAACCATCATAAAATATGATGCTTTACACTTGCCCTAGAAAAATGTTACCAAGAAAAGATTATAATAATTTCCTCACTTTCTACAAAATGCATAAAAGAGAATATGTTATGTGTATAAAATAGTTTTTAGAGGAAAAAAAGTAATAATTAAAGGAAAAACAAACTCTTCCAAACTGAAAAAGAAATAACAACTACTAACTTTATTACTGTATTTTAATCACAACATCATTTACAAACAATAGAGTAGAAAAATGATAGTATCAACTTGTTAAAAGACTTAAAAAGAGTGAGAAAAGGCTGACAGTGCATAAAGTAAAGTTAGAATATTGCAACTATTTGATAGATTTCTTTTCATACCACATCAAGACCAAAAGGAATTTGAGAAGAAAAGTTAGTTATGGAAGAGTTTACGTGTGTTTGTTGAGAGAGAGATGTTGTGCTTGTGTCAACAAGAAAAGTAGCCAGGCAAAAACACTGGAGAAAAACGGGGATGAGGATAACAAATTTGGGTGGAAACCTTTGCAATCCATCAGATACAATAAATCATAACTATATAGAACACAAGAAAATTTTAACCGAGAAAGATGCATTTTGCCTACAACGCTACTAAGATATGACAAAATTAACACAAAAGAGGTCAACAGTCCAAATTGAATATCACTATCAAATTTCCTGAGCTGCCAATGCAAAAGCAAAAAGCGCCATGAACTAGTTAGAAAATGTGTACATACATTACAAAATGGCCTTAATACCCAAAACAGTTAAGTTTCTATGAAATCCCAGATTACACAGCACGAACTAATATGGACTCACTTGATTAATACGTCCTTTTCTAAGCGCATCTGGTGTTAACTTGACATGCTTCAAAAAGGCTGCAGCATGACCTCGCCACCAATTATCCCCTTCAATTGCAGGCCTCCTAGAGAGTAGCAGTTCAATCAACCAACAATGGTAACAGTAGCCACTATCCATAACTCAATGTACTTTAAAGGCCTTACTAGTCCATACTAAACTAATTTCCACTTACCTTAAAATGTGAATACTGATATATAAAGGTCCTTCTCTTGTAATACCTTGTAAACCAAATATAATAGTGCTTTTACACGTTTCCCACTATCTCCTTAAAAGTCACTAAATCTCCTTAAAAGTAACTAACTGATATGGTGGCCCAAAAGTTTTTCACTATTTTCTCCAGACAGTTATGTGTTTTCAACTCATGCCCAAACTTGGCAAGGAGGAGTTGAAGAACAACACAAAAAAGGACAAGAAACTTGCGTCCTTGAAACACATTAAACATACGAAAAAATCGTAAATTAAACTACACAATCTTGTAAACAAATAGAAGTGGCTTAAGCGTGTTTCACTTTTTTTCTATGAGAAGCCTATGTTTAAATTGTCCATAAAATTTACACACTAATATTAAGTTTGTAAATAACCTGTTACGGCTCCAAAGACTGAAAATTCCTTGCCTATAGAGCCATGCACAAGGAAACATCAATGGGTTTCTTCCAACATCAAGTAAAAGACCCTGTAGATTACAATTCCAATGTTTATGCAGGAACAAAAACTTCTGAAAACATGCTAAGGAAGTTATTATTACAAAGTATAGGCAGCTTCAGCAAATTGATGAAAAACAGCAGCCTCATGAACTCTTTCAGTGGGTATCTCGAGCGACTCTTCATGTGATTGAGT
Organism: Coffea humblotiana; assembly: GCA_023065735.1. Classification (NCBI taxonomy): domain Eukaryota; kingdom Viridiplantae; phylum Streptophyta; class Magnoliopsida; order Gentianales; family Rubiaceae; genus Coffea; species Coffea humblotiana. The sequence goes on along the minus strand of CM041209.1, from coordinate 39,658,695 downwards.
GAATGGTCTACATTTTTGCAATAAAGCTAATCCTGGAAAAAAAAATGAAAGGAAAAGGGGAAAAATTTTAGTTGCATCAAAGTTTAAAAGTTCTTCATTATTTTGCAAAGGTTAACTCTGAAATTAGAAACTGACATGAAAGAGAAACGACAAGCAAAAAAATCAATTGACTAATAAATACTAATGACTCTATGTATCAGTATTTAAGGATTATCTCCGGTTCTTTTCAAATGTATTCATTGAAATGCATACCAAAGAGGTGCTGTTTCAATCTTTAACTTTAAGTTAGTACCGAGCATAGATCCACGCAAACCCCTATCAGCATTGAAAGTGTAATCAATTCTTTCAAAGAACAAGGATTCTTTGCACTTGCACTAGACTATGTTCATCTTCACCAAGAGCACAGCTTCACGTTGTCTTATTGACAAAGGTTAGTGAAACAGAAAATGCTTGTACAAACTTTCGGTACACTTGGCAAGAACAGACCATCCCAAGGAAGAACGATCAATATATTTAGAGAAAAACTGGAAGAAGGGTTTTTTATTTAAAAAAGGTACTCTAGTCATGTACTAACTAAAAGGCATCAACCATATAAAACCATGTGTACTGTGAACATGAATTTTATGATTTAGAAAACCAATTTAAAACATTGTATGTACAGTAAGTGCAACCTTTTTGCCATTCAGATTAAAAAAATCATAAATAAATTGAAGCAAAAAATCTGCACCTGAAACTTTACCAAAATTGTTTAATATGTTCCTCATTCTTCTATAGTGGAAAAAAAAGGAAAATCTTGACATAAAACATACTCTACTTCATGCATTTTGCCAAGTTTCTACTATATGGGTAAAACCTAAGTGATTATATAGTTTTCCTCCAATAGCCACCATAATGGAAGATATAAGACAATTGACTGACATGTTCCAGTACTATATTTTTTCTTTGTGTATAGAGATGGAAATAGATGTGCTCATAAAATGGTACAATTTGCAACTAAACTTGTTTCCAATGTAATATGGAAACAAAATTTCTGTCTGCGGCTCAAAGAGAGTATATAGAAGGATAATAGGACCAATGTCCACTTTTATAACTGACATATTGTATTATCAAATTTTTTTTTTTTTTAGTGTAAGTAGGAGACTTGAATTCGAGACCTCTCGCTTACACTCCCTTCCTCCGTACCACCCAACCCATCCCTCCTCCCTGTATCAAATTCAATATATATAAAAGAGAATACCGTTGGAAAAAAAAAAGGCCACTTGGTTCCTTGCAAATGCATTGGGCCAAGATATGGTGCTATTTAGTTTGTCAATCAACACCTAGATTCGCTTATGATACAATGCAGATAATTCGTATAGATTTCTTCTTTTGAGCTTTGGAAACTAATTTGAACTTTTGAAATCACAGAGAAGACTACAAAATGAACTGAATTTTTTTCGAAAAAGTAAAACTAAAAACCAAAAGAAAAAAACACAAAAGAATAGTGGAATTGAAGCTAGAAAACTCCAGAACATGCTTAACAAAGTTTGGTGAAACAATATTTGCTTAACATTTGAAAAGACAGAATGCAAATATAGTCACTGCACAATTAAGCAATAAGTTGATTTAAGCCGAGAAAAGCATATCCTTAAATGACTATCAGTGGCTTAGGACAATGAAGAGAATGCACCTTAAGGCGACACAAAATCCTAACTGACTAAAGGTTGACATCTTCCAGTATATAAAGCATGAGCCATGGGTTTGGTGTTAAAATTTTTTTGTCAAGTTCCATATTCCCAATTTTACCCTCACCAAAATAAAAGAGTTACTAAAGATAACTACTAAAGTTTAGCAATTTCCAATAACTTCCACTATTTTAACTTCGAATAACTTCTTTTTTTTGCAACAAAAAAATTCATATATATCTTCTTTTGGCAACAAAAAATTAAAACTTCTAATAATTTCCATTGGTTTTAATAAAAATAACTTTATTTTTTTCTTAATTTGCACAACCTGATGTGCTTTTCCCACTGGTCAAAATAATATCTACCATCTGTATGAGGCCACAAAACTTCTTTTCAATTTTTACAACCAGTTGAAGTATAATTTAAGGTTAACGTGTAGAAAACTGCGCAATGAAGAAAAATGGTGCAAAAGAGTGATGATTGCATGCGCAGTTAATCACTTGAATGTAGGCTATTGCACAGCAATAACAAAAAGGACTTTGCACATTTTAAAGTACATATTTTGCACCAAGTATACAATGTATATCAATTGTGTCATATAGTGGCATACTTTGTAAACTTTTGGGCAAGATATTAATATCCCCCTTATTGTTTAGGCTTTGCTCTTAAAGACACCTTTTTCTCCTGTAGTTTCGGTCCAAAAGTAAGTTAAACAGTAAATCTGACAAAAAAAAAGAAATCAGTTTTAACGTATTAAGGGACACAGAATCATACAAAACAACAAGAATTCAATTGAACACAAAAAGCAAATTTTTGGCATAGTAAAACTGACTATGGAGGGTGCATCAGTTTTATTCTAAGAGAATTTTGAGAGTCTAAAGTGGCGAAAACATAACATTTTTCTTTCTTCAATTCCTAGTGGTTCTCCAAGTTGTAGTTATTTGAATTGATTGATACATACAAAATCTTTATATGTGAAGTTTATAACTGATTATGGTGGGTACATTAGTTTATTGTTCGACTTATCTTTTAGCCCAAAGCACAGGAAAGCAGAGGGTATAAGTAGCTTGTAAAACTATAAGGGGGTAAAGGGTAATTAATTAAACCAAAGAGAAGAATTTGGTGATCTACCCTGAACATAAATGAACAAACAGTCACTGTTATTGTAGACAGTCAACTTACATGTTTAAACTCAACTAGCTGCACAAGTAGAAACCTGAATTTTAGGGGCTCTTATCCATGTTATCTAAGAACAAATTAATACAAATTTGTACGGTTGTCCTAAGAATAAATATGAACCTGCCAAAAGTTCCAGATGTCCGGTGCCTGTTGCACGATATGTTACAAGATCGCCAAGCAACTGTGCAACTGAATAGATTTCATCTTCCTCCAAGGCAGTTCTATGCCATGGAAAAAAAAAAAGAACTAGAGTTAAAAATATCAGATAATGAAGTGTACAATGAACAAAACATTAGGACTTACAAGTATTTAACACGTCCCAGACAGCAGAAAGCCTCACGAATGCCATGATCAAATACCTCCTGGTAATGTGCCTTCCAAAGGTTGCCTTCAGTTGCATAGAATGATCTCCATCTCAACACATCAGATCCAGCACAACATTGGACCACTGTAGTGCAACATACTACGCCCATGAAAAGGGCAAGTGTCTTAAGTTTTTCCTTAGTACCACGCAAAGCAAGTCCTGTCGTAACATTTAGAAACTTTTAATTTTCAACGCATAAAAGGAAAAGATTAACAATTTAAAGATTTGTGACACCGCAAATCAAACAACATGATAGCATCATTACAGATTGACTAGAACTTGATAAGGTAGTTGTATTTACATACTTTTACTTCGGAAAGAATTTTAATATAAGGGGAAGTACAAGGATTGGATGGAGAATGGGAAGTTGAGATTAGACTATCGATCCATGACCAGAAAACAAGGCCCTTGAACATTGGCTATATTTTAATTCTCTAGCTTATGATACAAAGTGCGAGTATGAAAATTATGAGATTGAATTGAAAAGTTTTATGAAGTCACCATGTAGAGTTGTTGACGCACCAAATTTACATTATTGTACCTCACAAAAGTTCTGGTCTCAGTCTTCTGTCATGCCTGCAGCATAACAACATACATCCCCAAGTTTCCAGCAATAAAATATTCAATATTTTTGAAGTAGTAGTGCATGCTTTTCAACTATTTCGAAGACCCCTTTAACAGGACGATACACACACATATATAATCCATATATACATATATACACACACACATATACATATATATGTACATATACAAACATATCCCAATCAAAATCCGTTCCATTTCCGGGGCGATATTTTTCGTTCAATTTCATTCACTTGGTCCAGCATTTCCTTTAATGGTTGGGGGGAGCATTCCCTTGTCCGAACTTGGCGGGCATTCTTTCCATCCTTAGTCAAATAGGGGCTGGGTCGAATAAATTTTTTTATATGCACCCTACTCCCTTGTATTCGTAAGATAATTTTTTTGAATTCAGTTAGCTCTTCAACCAAGCTGGTGGTGCTCTCACTTTTGAAAGAGAGTCTCTACGTGGTTATTAGATTGCGCCTGCTTTTTCATCCCTAGACCTTGAGTGCTTTCATTCATTACCCATGCATCTTAACAGAGACGCAACTTAGCATTGAGCTAAGAGTCACTTTTTTTCGACTATGGGCGGCGTGATGCTGCTGGGCATTTCTATATGAGCACTTCTGCTACCCTTAACCGTCTATCTCCATTTTGAGATGTACATATATGTGTATATGTGTGTGTCTCTATATGTACATACATGTATATCTATATGTGTATGTATATATGTGTGTGTACATGTATATGTATATGCATATATATGTATATACATATAAAATATACACTTACATGTATATATGTGTGTTTACATATATATGTATATATATGTGTATATGTGTGTGTGCATATACATGTATATGTGTGTCTCTATATGTACATACATGTATATCTATATGTGTATGTATATATGTGCGTGTACATGTATACGTATATGCATATATATGTATATACATATATAAATATACACTTACATGTATATATGTGTGTTTACATATATATATATATATGTGTATATGTGTGTGTGTACATATATATATGTATGTATATGTATATGTCTATGTACATGCATATAGATATATGTGTGTGTATATATATGTAGAGGTAACCGTAGAGGCTTTACAAGAGCGTTACGCCCATATCTATGCTGAAGCCTCAATGACGTTATGTATAAGGGGACCCAAGAAAGCAAATGGAGAAAAGTATGGTTTTATTTACATATTAATCAAGCCACTACAGGAACTCTATAGCTAGGTTTATCTTTCATGTGGAAGACCACATATTGCTATGGATGTTAAGTAGCGTGATGCATGGGAATATAATCACATCACATGCACCATTAAAATGGTAAAACTTACTTTTAAACTGAACGTAATGAAAATAGATGAGAAAAGAGGCTTTTAACATGTTCCTTTAATTTACATGATTTGAGATTGACGAAGAATGGAAAATCTGATACTGAGGACAAACCAATAACAAAAATGTAGATGGAGAACATTGGTGGGTAGCATGAAAATATTAACGAAGAAAATATTCATATGTAAATTCTTGAAAAGAAATTGAAGGAGGCAAAGATGAAAAATGGAGAACTGGATATGACCAAATTAAGTGTCTTGTTTACCATGACAGAATGGGGGATTTAGTTCCTATAGACTAACTCTCCTTTTCCAATGCACCCAAAAAAATAAAGAAAAAAAATGTGAGATAGGGTGAGAAACATGATATTGAGCATCAAGTCATTCTGGAAGAAATGATTCTATGTAGTGTCTTCAACTAGTTGAAGCAAGTCCAATCCTTAGGTAGTAAACTACATTTATGTAGTGAAAACTACCACAGAAGTTGTCAGGATGGTCAGATAGAAGCCCTTAACCATTAGATAAACAAGTTTACAGCTGCACAATGATGGCTAATTAATGAAAGAAATCTGTCAGAAGGGCCCAAGTATTTCGACAGTGATGTATATCAAAAGAAATAAGTTCCATATTGCAACATGATGGAGACTATTTGAGTGAAAGGATTTTTTGTATAATGCATATGAAGAGTACCTGTAATTCCATGCAGTGCCTATTGAACAAGATAAAATCAAACACATAATCAACAACAGTGATTTTATTTGGCAATACCAATGGATCAGACAAATATTTCCATCAACCTCAAACAATTGACCAACAATCAATGGAGCAATCTTTTTGAGATTCGAAAGTTCAGAATTTGTCTCCGAAAAAGTAGCGTCTTAGAAAGGTTACATTAGCTAACAATAGGCCATTTCAATTGTGGTGGTTTGGAAGCAACCATCATAGGTAGAACAGTTAACTTCAAAACAAAAATCAGAAATCAATAAAATGGTACAGTGACTAGGCCAAATAGGAAGAGAATGTAAAATGACAACTTATACAAGCCTATAATATTAAAGTTCACCAATGAATATTCATAAGCTAATAATCATTAAACATAATTTTTGTAATAGGTTAAACTATTGAAAGAGTGTGTTACTCTAAAGCATATTTGCATAAGCCAGCAATATTAACCTTACAAGGCTCTGTGAGTAACAAGCTATGATTTTTTGTGTATTTTTCACCTTTGCAATTTCGTCTCCCTTTTCTTAATGTTTAGACACTCAATCTTATCAAACTGACCTACAGATGAATTTTGGTCAAAACACATCAAAGGGTGAGGTGAGAGAACCAATTTTCCGTTTAAATGCACCTATGCTTGCCTTGTTATCGAACTGAAGAAAGAATTCTGACCCTTTCCCCAAGCTTCCTATTTCACTTTGCTTAAAGCATACTAAGTGCACGTTTTGATAATATTTTTATATCAGTGTGCCAAAATCTAAAGAACCATTTTATAAACACCTAACAAGTTGACAATTATATCCTAAAGATATAACAACGAGTTTGCACTAAGCATTCCTATTCTTCTTGCAAACAAAGAAAAAAACAGGTTTAGTTTCCCCCTAGACAGCATCAGTAAACAATTCTTCATTTCCAATTTGTATCCTATTTTAGAAAATATTTCAAATTAGCCCACTTCCCAATCCAAATTTATAGAGTATGATACTTGTATTTTCCACCTTGATCTTTGCAGATAAAATGATATAAAATAACGGGTTCTGAAAAGTAACAAAGATACTAAAAACTAATATTGTCTCTGGGATCTTCAAAAGTAAGAAGACAACCTATGCCAAATGTAGCATTTGTCATGATCGATTACATACGGAGTTTGAAATAAAAGCAGGGTAAATATATCTTGTCTACCAAAGATGAGGGGTCAACAAGAAGTCAGCAAGTTTGAAGAAAAAGTTTGAAATAAAGCAGAGTAAATCTGGTTCATACTCGTCTACCAGTGATGAGGATCTATCTATAAAAAGAGTATAGAGTACGACGTATATGCACTATTGAACCAATGACTATTCATGATTTCATAATAATTCAATTCCGTACCGGTTCCAAATTAGAGGAATGTTATGCTAAAACTTCGTTTTGAAACGATGTGGTAGAAAGCAATGTGCGATTTGAAGGATCAACAAGAAGTCAACAAATTTCGAAGAAAATGGCTAAGGCTGTTTTTGGATTGAGGGAATTTCCTTGGAAGGAAGTTCAAATTCACTAACTTTGGGAATGGAATTCAATGACTAAAACTTGCATTTTTCAAATTAATGCACTAACCTGGTCGGTTATTTTCAAAATCCCAAGTTTCTCTGTTTATTCCCCATGGCTCTGGAGTGTGTGGGAAAATGGTGGTGGTGGCAATCAACCACCATAGATCCAGACATTCTAAGAGACACACAGTGACAGGAAGGTGTGGAGCCCAAGAAAAAGAGAGGGAGTGGCCTATGGCATTTGGAAGTTTTTGGGTGAAGATTTGCATGCTAGTGTATATTGTTACAGTTTTGTTTGGACAGCGGAGCCATGGAGGTGAGTGTGGTGAATGCCTGTTGCTGGTGGAGAAGAGGAAGCTTTGAAAATTGTCCCTTAACATCTTAAAATGCATTATTGCCCTCCTATGGCTGATTCAGAATCAGCTACTAAAATTCTTTTGTTTTCCCAGACAAACAATCTATTTCAACTAGTGAGGACTTGAAATCAAATCTTCCAAAATCACTCATTTGAAATCCTTCATCAGTTCCAAGTCCTCTTATCCAAATGCAGCCCAGAGAATTAGGCTCCAAAAGAGCTTACAGCTTCAAATGAGCATTTCAATTTAGATGCTGTATATCGCTACTAATATTGGGAGGACTGAGATGAATAGTGTATGTTTTAAAGAATGACATGGAAATTTAGGATATGGACTATGGAACTGCATCCTGAACATCCAAATAGCTTGTGACAATGTTACTGCATTTCGACATGAAATGCCCCAAAATTTGGCACCATAACTAACTGCTAGAGGCCTAAATCTATGATAAGAGATCTAACTTTACCTAGCACACAATTGCTGGATGCCCTTTCTTGATGAATGGATTTTGTGACATTGATCAAAAGATATGCTGCATCCAAAAATTTGAAACATTGTAATTGTCATTGCAAAGCGGCGTACACCATACCCACCTCTTATATCTCTTCTGTTGATCAAAAATAAACAAAGAAACAGTTGTGAGACTTTCTTGGGGAACAATCCAATGACGAATTTTCTGTAAATAAGGAAATCAAGATGATAACATTATTGCAAGTCCATAATATTGTAGACATTACAAAAGGAGACATGCATCATTTCAGGAAAAATTGGTTTCAGTAAAAAAATTGGTTTTTTGGTCTTTCCATCAATTGCATATGGATTAATCATTGCATTTACATCAATAAGCTTGAACAATAGTACAACAAATCAAACTTCCTTTGAATTTTGTTATGTTCACCATCTTTCAAGCAAATAACATAAAAACTAGCAACTCGATTCATGTAAAATCTTAACTTAGAGTCCAGTGAACTTCAACTTGTTTAGGTGTCTACTTGGCTTCCCAAAGAATGTCTTTGAAACCACAAACTTCAACAATAAAATCCACAATGAACAAGCCCTCAACAGGGATATCTTTTACCATGAGATTTCTACGTCATAGTGTTCTTAAAATTATGATCCTTCAGATATGCAGCTACAGAAAATTGTGCCTTCCACGCAAATTTGGAGATGGATGCAAGAGCTTAATGTCTTAGTAGAATGATGTTCTTCAGAACTCTTTGATGTTGATTGTTGTTCAAACCAAACTCAAGTCTATGAGCTGAATTCCCATTGTAAGATTGCTCATGGTTTAAAGGAAAGAATATCTTCAGCAGTTTTAAGCCAGCAAAATGAGTTTGCGTCCTAACAAAAATTATGAAAAAAAATTGAAAAAATATTGGCTCCCAGATTTTTCCTCTAACTTCATCTTTGATAGTATTCAAAGTATAACACTTAGAAATAAATAAAGAACAGTAAACTCCAAAATTAATTTTTCAAAATAGTTGAAGATTGTTTAAAATGAGATGTATTCCAACATTACAAACCTGCATCAAGATGTAAGCAACGTATACAAACCATGTTTTTTAAGATTTATTAAAGGGTATGTGTGTACTCATATATTTCCACAAAATGAGTATTTTTTCTCACTATCTAATTTACATCCACCATGACATTTCTGTTTGATATGTGATTATTTGGAAAAATATTTGTACTTGCATCACAAACACATTTTTCCAATCACCTTTTATCTTCCCATCCATCTTTTTAACTCACACTAATTTTAACATGGTCTTACTTCAATTTTCTTCTTATAAAATTTTTCAATTGTAAAATAGATAGGAGCAATCCTTGGATAAGTATTAACTATGTACAGTAAATTGTAAAAGTTCAAACATTAAAATGTTTGATCAAAGATGACCACCTATTCTGGCGAAGTGCTTAAGAGACAGAACTTTTAAAAAAAAATTTTTAATTAAAAAAAAAATAAACCTGAATTGGAAACATTTGGCATCAGCTGGAGAATATAATTAAACAAAAACTATGACTTGCATTTTTTTCAACACTCAAAAATGCAGTATTGAATCCCGGGACTTTTTTATTGTTCCAAGCAATCACAAAAGCTTCTATTATTTCATGACACTTATTTTGATGGATACAAAGCAAGAGGCAAGACATGTGACAAATATGCAATTTCAGCCCGTAAAACCATAACTCTAGACTTCCTTGAGACCAAAACCCATTCACGAGCACGTTAGTAGCTTTGAGCGCTCCACAATGCTCTTGTTATTAAATGTCACTGTGTACATGGGATCTACATCTGATTAATAGTGGGTTTACCTAAGAAAATTGCTCAATCACTTGTTTTTCTAGAGCAATTTTGTTCATTGGGACTCTGGACATTCTTGGAAAAGTACACTACATCTCAAATAAGTCAAAATGTATCCACCACATTCACACCTTAAATAAATGGCCAATACCTGCCACTATCCTAGCATGTCCTTTCCTCCTAGAAATGAGGCATGGTGACTTAATCACCCCTGACATTCCTTTGAATCTGAAGTCTCTGATTGTTTAGGCTTTCAGCCATGATTAGTCAGTTCAATCTTCCATCTTTTAACTCGTTCTAGGGCGTAATGGTAAACCTTATTTCCAAAAACTGAAAATAGCTGTGCACCAACTCAGGCTATTCCCTCAGGTACTACAAAAGTTTATCAATTTGTTGAAGAGGGGTTGCGTAATTCCTTCCTGATTAATACGCAACTTTTTGAAACAAACAACGATAATGTCTACTCACCCCAATCACGTTTTGCAATACACAACCAAAGAAATCAACCTAATTAAAGCCAAAAAAAATTGTAGAAGAGTTTGATTTACAGAATGAACTATTCAATCTAGTGAACTTACCAATCCATACTACATAAGACAGAAATTAGATTATTCTCATTATGAATGAAGAAAGCACAATGCACATTAACAAAACGAAGAAAACCAAATAATTTTCTTTCCTTACTGCAAAGAAGGGAATCCTAGCCAAGCGACTAACAAGGGCAATAACTTTTTGTCTTATCCGTAGTGTATCTTCATATTCTTTTGATGGTACAGGAATCAAATTTGAGATACAACATTAAGTCAGGACAAAAATTTAAACATCCTAGCAATTGTCCACAATCTTAAATCACTATTTCTTCCTTCCGCTTTGATGATAAAATTGCAATATCAGAATGGAAGCTGGCATCGGCACTTTTCATGATTTTTATTATCCCATAAAAATACAAACATACCCCTATCTTGCACTATGATTAACTAATGGGTAATTTTTTCTCTTCACGTGACCACAAAATTAACTGCTGACCGCGACAAATATGGAAGTGCCAACATGAATTCCCAATTTGAATCAGTCAAAATACATTTAAGTTAAAAATTTTCAAAATTTCAACAAAATCTAGCCAGCAGTGTACAAATATACTCCTATCTTGCACTATAATCAAATAATGGGTATTATTCTCCTTTCACGTGACCACAAAAAGTCAGTACCGAATGCCATTAATGAATATGGTAGTGTCAATACCACTTCCCCATTTGAATTAGTCAACTGTACCTTTTTTTTTATTTGGATTAATCTTCCATACAGTGAAAGCGAATACATCGTTATCATTGGATCATTGGATGCATGACAACTAATCAGAATTTAAGTTTAATATCCAAATTCTGCATATATATCATGCATCTAGTGGTGATAGTATACACTATGATTAACTCTCTTTTTTGTTTAAAAGTAGTCAAATCATACTTTAACTTGGAAGTTTTTAACTCAAAAAAATCTAGTCATCAATGTATAAACACACCCCTATCTTGAACTATAAACAAATAACGGGTATTTTGTCTTTTTAGATGACATAAAGTCACTGGTGAATACCAATAACAAATATGGAAAACCAATAACAATTGAAATGTTTTGAAATAAAATAGTTTACTTCACAAATTAAAATCACCTTTTTATCTCACATACATCATATCACAAGAAGTGCTACAATAATTATCTCAAATAAATTATCCAAATAAACTCCTATCCAAACAAACCTATATCACTTCCCTATATGAAATAGCCAGATATTAAGTTAAAAATAAAAGTTTTGAAAATCTCAACAAATTCCAGCCAACCTTAGATGGTGATCTTACATTGGGTGTGTTTGGATAGCAAACTTTTTCAAATATTATTTTATTTATATCACAAACACATTTTCCAATCAATTTTTTTATTTCTACACTATCATTTTAGCTCTATAGCAATTATCTCAAATAATATTTCAAATACGACAATAAAATGATAAAAAAAATCTTTTAATATTGACTTCATGATAACATAGGAATACCCGTCTTTCATGCCGGAGGGTTGCAGCATCAACGACGCGTGTCTCCGTCTTGCACTGGGAGTCGATGATGATCGTAGCCATGGCTCGCTGGGCAAAGGCAGTGCATAGCATGGCAGGAATTCTGAGGCTAGAGACCAAAACAACGGCAAGAAAAGGTGCAATATCGCCTTTTCTACAAGGTGGGTTGGCCCCAAACATGAGAATTATCCCAAGAATGATGGTTAAAATGTTTGAAACTCCCAGAAATATTGCAGACCATCTTAATCTTTTTGATTCCCAAGATGAATGCATTTTTTAGTTTCCTTTTGTATTGATTTTCTAGGATAATATCATGTTGAGATTCTATCCTTTATCTTCCTCGCCAAGGATCGGAGATGCGAAATGGTGATTTAATCCATGAATTTGGATTGCGATCTCCAGGCAATTAAAGGAGGTGGGTTTGTAGAGAAAATCAAGCCTGGAGATCGCATTTGCTAAATGGCATTGCCAGCCTAGGTGGTGATTTCTCCAAAGCGATTATTTTCTTTTTTTTTTTTTTGGTCAAAACGATAACCATTTTATATAGATGTGCTAGGGAGAAGACCCATGCAAAACATGGGAATTTACACCTGTGGAGTTGTTACATAATTTGGTACGTTGGACAATTTGTTTTTACCTTAAGCAATGCATATTATTAATGGTAGCCAAAAATGTCATACCATGTGTAGATAAAACATTGCATACTATTATAGTATATAATTAGCTGAGAGAACTATAAAAGTTTACGCAATCATAATGAAGGGATAATAGACATAGTTGTAATTCAAATTGAGTGTTGATGCTAAATGATTCTACTATTCAACCTCATAGTATTTACATAGATAGATAGATAAAGTAGTAGTCTTGAGATGTAAGTAGGCAAATAGTTGAGGTAGCAGTCTCGCAATCCCTTCTATTGAAGAGTAGGTGGTATAGAGATGAGAATGGACACGATTAGATTTCTGCTTCTCCAAGTACGGTGCTTCTTGGTTGGTGGCTAAGAGTCTTCTGCAAAGTTTTGAATTTTAGTAATTGTGATCGCTGCTTATGGTATGGAGTTTGGTTTTGTTGTTACTTCTGAAGACTTCTGTTTCATGAGTTCAACTAAATTTAGTAAGAAAATAACATAGCATATGAATATAGAAACCTGTCTATTCAAATAGCAATTTAAATCCACACACACCATCTCATCCACTTAACGATTGAAATAAAAAGTTGCATTATCTGTAATATAATTTTAAAATTGGATCAATCATTCACACACTTGTTAAAGACGCCACATAGTTGTAATCAATGCAATAAAATTGTAATCACATTTAAACAACAAATGACATGCATCAAGTGGAAATACACAATTACTTTGTACCTTGCAACAAAGTGCAATCTAACAAGAAAATTTACCCACACTTCACCCACCTATAGTAGCTACAACAAAAGTTAATTCAAGAATTTTATTGTGCAAATAAAACTATACAGTTCATATAGTTCACAAAACAAGAAGCAACAGTGAAAATGGGCATACCTCTACAAATCTGACTCTGATGGTGTGAAATGAAAACATCTGAACCCACAATTTTATATATTAATGACTACGATTATTGCCACTTAGTTTAGAAACTAATCTACAAATGGTGGAGAAGATGGAGGGTCTTTAGTTATAGTTGTAATGTTGAGATCAAATGATTCTTAATCTCCCACACTTTAATGAACTCTTCAACATATGTGACGGGATTTTTATATACGTACAAGTTAAAATAAATCCGAAATACACCCGTTTTACTGCAAGTATACAGGTCAACTAGTAGTTTAGGGTATATATCAGGTCGATCCCACGAGGAAGAGTGAACAATTACCGGTACTACTAAAACTTCTCTATTATTTAGACTATCAATGAATTATAAGCAATGAAATCTACTGAACTTATGCAAAATAACAAATGTAAGCTCCTTAGGTTATGGTATTCCTAACTACTCATGCAAATGCTATTTTTGGATCATTGAATACTACCATCTAAGCTAATTATGGTGTAATTTCCTCATGCACAATTATATTCATAACTAATCCATACCTATTCTCATGGTTATGGAATTAGCTACAAGTTCATTTTTTCAATGAAAATACATGAAATTAATCACCAAAACCACATAGGTGCACCTCTACTTTCGTGAGTGTACTCCCTATGTTTAGCACTTCTTGAACTAGTGTTAAATCTCAATTTTTCATTGCAGAAATAACATCTTAGATAATCACAATTAATGGTACCAGATTAATCATGATTTGAAGAGCTTAAAGTGCTAAATAACTTGCTCAAATAATGGCATCAAATAACCAAATAATAAACACTAACAATTATAGGAAGTTCAACCAAACCCAAGGCATAAACTTTAAAGATACATATTAAACACAAAATCCAGAACTTGTATATTAACTATACTTGGAATCAAATACAAAAGATAAAGAGTTGGAGAAGAGATAACCCATGTCAGTTGAGTTTCAACTCCTCCTTCTTCATCTCCATCTTCATCCTAATCTAGCCAATATACAAGAGTGGATGAACTATTAACTAAACTATCCTACACTAAGAACAATGGAAGAGCTACATTTTTGCAGTCCAAAGGTCTCTCCCGTATGTCTCTCCAGACCTTCCAAATGTCTATGCATATAAATTGATGAAAAACTCCTTTTCCACTGGTCAAGATTTTCTGCTATGATTTTTCAAATATCCTTGTGTTAAGATAGTCAAAAACAATGGCTTTTGACTTGAAAATAAGCCACATTTGTTGCCCTTTTGTATTCTGAAACATGTGCACCGAATTCCCTTGCAACTTATAGCTGGAAAGTAGTCTGAACACAAGAGAATTGGCTGAGCAAATTGCAGCTTTTCGGCTACAAAACGCGCCTACACAAAACGCGACTTTAACTCGCGTTTTATCTTCTCGCGTTTTCAACTTGGCCTCATTTCAACTATGATTTTCTCTGTGATTAAGGCCGAACTAGCTTTTGTACAAAACACAAAAGTTGTAGCCCTTTGAGTTAGCTTTCCAATGCTTCTAGAATCACCTAATTTGGAGATCGGTGGACAGAGATATGGTCGCAATACCATAGACTGGTCAATTCTGGGCTTCAGCTTCCGACCATCCAGAAAAGCTTCTGTGTTTCGTCTTTTTTACCAGGAAAACGGCTGAATTGGGATTTTCTTTCTTCATACCAAATGTATATATATCTCTTAGCTTCAAAATGGTACAAAATACACCTCAATCCGATATGTGTAGCTCCAGATATGGTCAAAATACGAAAACATGTCAGAGTTGTCAAAAGCTGACTTTTCTTGATTCTTTTATCCACAAATTTCATTTCTTCTTTAACACTTCATATTTTATTTTCACTACTTTAATCCATCATCAATCATCCAAATATCTTCTCAATGGTCTTCATTTGATAATTGAATCATTAAACCTGTAAAATATGAAATTTTTACCATTAAAAGCACTAGAAATGCAATGTTAGCCGCTTTAACATAAAATGTAGATTTTTACCAAAACCTTAGTTATTTTAGTTATAAAAGTAAATAATCAAACCAAAATTAACTAATAAAATGCACTTAAAATTACGTAAAATAAACTCTTGTCAATATGCAGTTCAAATGAGTGTGTTTTGTTGGAAGAACTCAATTAATGTTTCTTCAGCTTTAACGACGAAGAGCACAAAACTTCTACAGTTATAGTTCACAAATAGTCTTCAAATGGTTCTTCTACTTTGGCCCATTAATATCGTCTTAAACACATTTAATTCAATCGGATGGCTTTACCCCATTTCACCCCACTTCCTTTCTATCTTACCATTGTACTAAACGAGTAGTTAAAAGGGTGAAACTGTCGCTAACAACCCATAAACACCGTTTGCGAATGTAATTATCATCTCACAAAGGGCACTTTAGTAAACTCATACTCCAATGAGCATGGCCTGCTTGTACTATAAGGTGGATCACTTGTATGATACTTATACAATCCCTAAATTGCCCCTTAAAATGTCAGATGAAAATCACCCAATAGACAAACTACAACTCCTTTATATATATTATATTATATATATATAGGAAACTTAATATTACAAGTATATATACTTACAAAAGCGGCATGCTGCCCTCACCGTCATTTTGGGCTAGATCTTTTATTGAGCACTAGATCATTTTGAATTATTGCAGTTACAGGTGCAAACGAGTAGAGTCGAGTCGAGTTTTGACCTAATCGAACTGAGTCTCAATTTAGTTTTATGAAACTTGAGTTCAACGAGTTCAAAATGTAAAGTTCGTGTTTCAAAAAAATAAAAAATAATTATTTATTTTAAAAAAATTAATAAAATAATAATTTTTCTTAACAAAAATATTAGAGATATATACGTAATTTTACTAATAAAATAAAAAATTATATATAAACATCGCGAACTAACGAACTAAATATTGTTTACCTTGAGTTCGACCTTGAATTCGATTTGGTCAGTTTGAACTCGACTTGACCTGCTCGTGAGCGATTCGATTCGTTTGCAACCCTAATTGCAGCCCTCACCAAAGCTATTGTTTTTATTTAAAATATTTCTTAATTTATTTTAAAAAAATAATAACTTCATGGGTATTTTCTTTTATAGTAAAATAATTTTACTACTGAATGTGCAAAGTATATGCAGATTTACCATTCGGAACCTTCAATAAGGTTACACATATTGATGGTGTGATTTCCTAGGGAGTCCATACAATTTTTTCTAAAAAAATATGACACTTAAATATATTTAGTCATATAATAATTTAACCACCATAACTTGCATATAACTACTGGAAAAGATACATGTCGTGCATGTACACTTTTAAAAAAAGTGCCAAAATACCAAAAAAGGATATAGAAAGTTATTAGTAGAAATTGTAAGACTTGCCTCTTTTGAGGCAATTATGACCCACATGATTGATTCTAGAGTGATTGATATTCTAATTAATTGATTGACATTTTGTTAATAATTAATTAGTATCTCCCATTAAGCAATGATTGATGATTGGTATCCTGATTAATTAATTGACATTTTGTCAATAATTAATTAGTATCTTCCAATTGTTAGTGATTGATTTATATCTATTGTTAATTGATATCTCATTCAATCAGTTAATCAATCAAATCAATCAATTAGTCAGAAAATATTAATTTCAGTTATGAATTTTGGCAAGATTTCCTTGATGGAAGGAAACCCTAGGGATTTTTGTATTTGCCAGTAAGGGTCCCTAGCCTAGCCTATAAATAGCCTGTGGTATTCCATCAATTGTACACTTTTGGGTTAGGCATAGGCTAGAAGATCCTTACTCTAAATTCGCTTTCTACTTTTCCTTCTTCTACATATTTTGTATTGTTAGAATAGACAAAAAGGAGTCAAAGATACAAGAAGAGATCAACTTGTACTTGACAACAATGGTTAGAGGTAAGTATATTTAAATTTCCGCTGCGTAATACATTCACATGTACATAGTAAGTTTAACATGTGGTATCAGAGCCAACCTCTAACCATGTTGTTCAGCTTATAATTTCATGGTTTATTGGTAATCTGATAAAAGTTTTAGAGATTCGTATCAAGTTTGAACGAATCGAATTTAATTTGTCATGGGATCTATGGTCCATTTTCTCAATAATTGAGATTTATTGACTAATCCTATGAATATGTATCATTTATATGATATCTTATTTGGTTATGCAATTCATCCAAATTTTCTTCAATAATCTGGTATGATTGCAAGTAATTTAAATGTTTCTTGGACTTACATATTTGTGATTGTAAGGGTTATATGTATTGATTGTTATTATCAATACAATATAACAATTCGAGAAACATATAAAGAGTTGTTATACTCAACAATCAAAAGATTAATATCATATTAATCTATGCAAGATAATTGGTTGACTTTATATGAATGGATCTAGAGGTTTATTGAATCTTTGCTACCTTATTATGAGATAAATATCTGAAGGTATGATTTCAATATGAGTTTGCCTCCATGTTCCTATTGTTAATTGGAATTATGTAGTATTTTGTGCACTACACTTATGTTCATTTATCTCATATTATAACGTCAACATTAGTATGGTTGATTACATTTAAATTTCAGAGAATTTCCTTTATAAAGTGTGTTTTGCATTAGTTTGATGCATGAAGTATTTTAATCACATAAAGGCTAGTGGTTAAAAAAATGAATATTAAAAAAAAGGAAATTATGAAGTTCTTTTGTCAAAATACAGATTTTTGACTATTTTGATATCCTTATAAAGTCTAGTACACTTTATGTTTGAGAGTAGCCATAGCATCTCAAACATTGATGTACTACAATTTTGATCACGTATAGTTTAGTGATCAAAATCAAGGATTTTTAGTCAACAAATTGACTACTTATTTTCTATGAATTTTCATTAGAAGTTTTCTTACATCGTATATTTGGGAGTAGCCACAGCATCTCAAATATACGGTGTAAATAACTTTAATCACATAAGACTAAGTGATTATAAAAGGAAAGGAAAATTCAATGAAATTCAGTCAATATAAAGTTTTTTTGACTATTGACAAATAACAAGATGCCATGCTAAGAATTTCACTTTTACATTACTATTTGGGAGTAGCCACAGCATCCCAAATATTTGATAAGAAAGGTTTTTCATCACATATAGTTTGGTGATTGAAATTATGAATTTTTAGTCAACATATTGACTAGTTGATAATTTTTCTTATAATGCCGTATACTTAGGAGTAGCCACAGCATCTTAAGTATATTGGTGTTTGGAGAAATTTTGTATTTCTTTTTCACATATTGCTAAGTGATTAAAGAAATTAAAAAAAATGGCATCTATATCAAGTTGCAATTAATTCATTGAGATAGTTATCCGGCCCCACAGGGAGGTAATTATTTTGGTGAGATTAATTGACATAAGATGGTAAATTAGATAGTGAATTAAGAGATATTTCTATGCCCATAGGTACGAATTATTTCTTTAATTCATTGTTCTAGATTACTAGTCTTATGATTAAGTAAAGTAAATTCTATGCATGTTTACAACCTTTTTCCATAGAAAGGTTTGAATTTACTATTTGAATTGACATAAGGTTGATTCAAAATCAAGGTACAAATTTCATAGCTTTTTTATGATATAGTTCTTGATTGTTAATTCAGTATTTCATTCCAATGATTTTATGGTTCTTATTAGCTTGATTTTTAAATTCATTCTCTTTTGTTTTTGGTGCAAGTTTTAAATTAGCACTTTCATGAGAATGAACAAACCATTCTCATAATGTGGATATATTTGCTAATATAGAGGTTGAGTATGAGAATTGGGAGCAATTCAAGAGTTTGCTCATTCTGTCTCATATTCATATAAATTAGGGTTCAAACCCTAATTACTTATAGTTAAATCTTGCATGAAAGCCATAAAGAAATTGTTGCAAGTTTTAACTAGCACCATTAGAAGGCTTTCTTTTGTGACACTTAAATATTGAAGTGTATTTTAGCTCATTTCTTAGAGTTGAGAATTTTGCTATATCATCAATTAAAGTCCCATCAAATTGAGATTGAGTTATTTCTATAGCATTTCATTCTTGATTCTTTCATGCAGAATTTCTTAACCATTCAAACCTTTATAATACACATAAAGTTATATGGTTAATTACTTGTTTTAACCATGTGTATTAAGAAAGGATAAAGAGGTTAAGAAATAAGAGAAACTTAACCTTCATGAAAGAAGAAATGGAAAGAAAGGTAATTTTGTTCTCATTAAATCAAACAGCAATAAAGACCAACGTTGTTTGTAAGAGAATGATATTTGATACTCTACTTTGAGAGAAAAGTAACTCAAAAAAATCTCAATTATTGAGTGTTATAAATTGTGATATATTTGGTGAATTGACTAAAGCTGTCAATTTACGCTGCCAGTATAATAAGTTTCTGATTATATGAAAAGTGAACAAAAGTTTCTTTATAGAAACTAAAAAAAAATGTTCACATAAAGATAAGTGATGTATTATTGCTCATTTTAAGAAAATTTGTTATTTTTTCTAAAACATTATTTTCTTGTTACTTTAGAATTTCTATTTTCAAATTAATTACTATTGGGTATGATTATGAACCTCATTATCCAGTAGTAGATTTTGAAAAATAGTGAAGTTATTAATTCTAAAGTTTTCAGTACCATCTTTGAATTGAGCAATATACTGCACTTGACCACAATAATTATATTGGCAGCAAGTATGTTTATCACTGGGGAAACTCCTTAAATTTTGGCATAAGAGATTGAGATATATCTCTATAAGGAAATAAAGAGTTGATAAATCATAAATCTTTAAAGATTTTAGATTTATTGACTATAATATTTCAGGTAGACTGCATAAGTAAAGCAGACTATTCAACCATTATGGATGCCATAAGAGTTTCATTATAACACTAAATTTTGTGAATTATTTTCTATCCTTTTTGATTGGTGAGAGATATTTATCTCATTATTAGGTAACCATTCATCAAATATAAAGTTCCTTTCTTATTTGATAAAGGATCAATATTTGATACCTTTGTAAGTGTTCAAACGAGAAAGGAAATTTGAAATTTGAGAGATAGAAAATAAAATGAAGGCACACAAAATTAGGGGACTATCCTATATGTGCTCATTTTATAAATTCCTTAATTATGAAGCATTGCTAATGAGTAAAAGCAATGCTTGATTAGTTACATCCAAATGATGTACCTTAAGGAAATAATGAGATAGTTGTGGATATAGCATTTTGACAATCTTTATATCTTGTGAGTAATGCCTTGAAATTGAAGTATATACTTAAACAATTTCCTCCAATGTTGTTTAAACACCACTTTGATTATGGTATGGATGGAAATCAAGTTCAGTTTTGTGAGGGTAATTAACCTACACATAAAGAAGCTGTACAAAGGAAACAAGGCTATCTTATTTCAAGAAATTTAGATTCGTTTTACACTTCAAGAATCATTAGAACTGGAGATTTAAATTTCTTAAGAACATGAAGTAAGTGGGAGTGTTTTGACTCTCAAATGGAGTTTTGAAATGGCAAGGATTCATATTGACTCCTTTGCATATGGAAAATTGATAGCTTTTCTCAAAATAATTATTTAATTATTTTAGATAAGCAATCAATTGAAAAAACTCCTTGTCAAATAAACACATAAAGATAAATCCACTTTGAACCTACTGGTTGAGTTATCTTTGAGACAGTGGGAGGCAAAATGTTCTCTATAGAGAATTGAAGTTCTCTGGTTACTATGTTGTATATCTACAAGAGTTTAAGGATGAATTGGATGATGTTTTCATAAGGTGCAAATGGAGAAATCTCCATATTCAGAATAATGTCACAAATTACCACAAAATCTCTACCAAATTTTGCGAGATTTTATTTAGGGTAATTATGACACTAGTAACTCACTATTAGAGTTACATTAGATAAATATGAAAACAAATATCCTTAATGTGACTCTTGATAATTAGGTATACACATGTGTCACAATAATACATTTGTAGAGAATGCAATTTAAATTTTTTCTTCCCAATAGTATATTAATTTATTCTTCATTTGATCTTAGAAGAATTTTTCTAGTAAATTAATATACATTAAGGTTAGTGGGAGTAATACTATGAGAGTTTTTCTCAATCATGATATTTGTGAAATCCTTCTATCATTGATATTCACAAAATAGAATGTAAAAGATAGTTAATCTATCTTAAGACCTTCATGCAAGAGTTCTTTGATTACTTTTAAGTAATAATAGTGAACAATTGCATAATGTTCACATCATGCATTGGAATGAATATAAATTCACCAAGGATGCTATGAAGTTATACCACAGGCATCTATTATTTGGCATAAAGTTTGTCGATATTGTATTGTAGCCATTATGGATATTTGATTTGACTATACCCTTTCATTATGTATACATGAAAGAGTGGGAGTCAAAATAGGCAAGTCGACATAAAGTATTCAATAGTTATTTGAAAAGCAAAAGGTAGCTATTGAGTATACAGTAAGGAGTTATTATTGTTGATCAAACAACTAAAGATTGCCGGCTAAGTTGTTAATGATCAAATAACTCACATGGAACTCAATAGTTCATTTGCATTTTGCTATTATTCTCAAACTATTGTTATTGTCTAGACACTCGAGATATTTATATTTACATGATTTTGTGCACATTGTTGTTCATGTATAAAGTAAGGATCATGTGATCCATAAAGTTGGACCCTGAATAACTTATATGAAGTTATTCATAAAGTTCTTTAAAAGCACTTGATTAGGAAGTATAATACATTGTAATACATGGAAGGAAGTGTTTGCCATGAGAGCATAACCGCCATGATTCGTGTATTATTATTTTCTAATTAAGCAACTGTTACATAACTGCTGAATTTGGTGAGTGACAAACAAGATTTATGGCCATTTTTAACTAGTTAGTCACTCATAAGTTATCTGACTATTTCATGTGAGTCAAGTGGGAGAATGTAAGACTTGCCTCTTTTGAGGCAATTATGACCCACATGATTGATTCTAGAGTGATTGATATTCTAATTAATTGATTGACATTTTGTTAATAATTAATTAGTATCTCCCATTAAGCAATGATTGATGATTGGTATCCTGATTAATTGATTGACATTTTGTCAATAATTAATTAGTATCTTCCAATTGTTAGTGATTGATTTATATCTATTGTTAATTGATATCTCATTCAATCAGTTAATCAATCAAATCAATCAATTAGTCAGAAAATATTAATTTCAGTTATGAATTTTGGCAAGATTTCCTTGATGGAAGGAAACCCTAGAGATTTTTGTATTTGCCAGTAAGGGTCCCTAGCCTAACCTATAAATAGCCTGTGGTATTCCATCAATTGTACACTTTTGGGTTAGGCATAGACTAGAAGATCCTTACTCTAAATTCTCTTTCTACTTTTCCTTTTTCTACATATTTTGTATTGTTAGAATAGACAAGAAGTCAAAGATACAAGAAGAGATCAACTTGTGCTTGACAACAATGGTTAGAGGTAAGTATATTTAAATTTCCGCTGCGTAATACATTCACATGTACATAGTAAGTTTAACAGAAATACTTTAAAAAATTTGATTATAGATCTTTTTTATAAATATAAGTGTAATCAGTAGTGAATTGTGAATATATTTTACTTATTCGTAATATAACAATATATTAAACAAACCATAAACTGGCAATTTCTTTTAACATCATGCTCGGTGGTGAAGCTACAACCTTTGAATAGGGCAGTATTATACTTTGAATAGGGCATTATTATACTTCAAAAATGATTGAATTATTATGTAAAGAGATATCGATGTACAATTATGTATTTATTTGGGTATTTCTTAAAATTTCCTAGACTTTATTCAAGTAGTATTCAATTTTCTATTTAATTAGCTTTGACAGTATTGTACCATAAGGAGAGATGTCTTAAAGTTATTGGTCAATTAGGAAACAATGCAAAGGACATATAGATTTTTCAAAATATAGGTCGTAATTTCAAATGAGAAGGGTATTTCTTAGAATTGATTTGGCGCAATTGTGACAAAAACCTAAAACATCGTAAAGTTTTCATGATTTTTCCATCAAAATTGAGAGGGAGGAAGAGGGGTAATTGCCCACTCTCGTAGACTCATAGTGTTGCTCCGCCTCTTATCATGCTGGTGTCTACATATAGAAATAGATAAAGATATTCTATTCATTCAATTGCTTATTAATTTTGATCAAATATAACCAGTGTAAAACTGAACAACTAAAGTATAGTGTTCTAGGATCAAGTACAAATATAATATGTACACTTTGCTTATTAAATACATTACATGCGTGTTAATAGGGCGGACAAATCTGAGCTCAGCTTATTAATTTTAATCAAATACAACAAGTGTAAAATTGAACAAGTAAGGTATAGTGTGCTAAGATGAGATACAAATATTACATGTACACTTTGCCTATTAAATACATTACACAGGTGTTAATAGGATGGCCCAAAAAAATTGTTTCCTATAAAAATTGTTTACACAGGTGTTAAACCTGAACTCGACCTATAAAAATTGTTTCCTATATATGGCCAAAAAAAATATGTACACTTTGCCTATCAATGATATACAGGGTATACATGTCTGAATTCGGCCTATATTAATAGGCAAAATGGACGTGTTTGAACCTTGTATATCATTGAGTTGAGTTGAGTTTGAATCTCAAAATGGAATCCATTTTGATATCCAATAAAACTGTGAGCTGAATTTGGGTTTAATGAGGCTCAACTTGATGAAAGTCCAATCCGACCAATTAAGAAGATAAGTATATATATTTTTAACGATAATGATATCAATTATTAAATAAATTATATGTATTATAACCTACGTCAATTATAATTTACATACAACTTAAATATTCCGTATAATTATGAATTAATTGTGAACTTGAATCAAGCCCAAATTAAACCTAGAACTCTAATATCTTTGGAATCGAGTATGAACCTTATGCAAATCGAAACCGAACTCAAAAGCCTGAAAATTCTACTAAAAGGTAAACAATACTAAATTCCACCAAAAAAAAAAAACTAAACTTCACCACCATTAGCACATCATATCATAAGAAACTCCTGTTTCCAACAGTTAAAGTGTAAAGAAATATGAAAAAAATACAAATTTAGCTGCCAAGGATACCTGACCAATTCGCCGCTGCAAAAACCAAAAATGAAAAGGAATGAAATTATCAGACTCTGTTCATTTCTACGTCTGCTAGTTGCCTACTCATCTGCGCTTTAAACAGTTCAGCCTCTTTGCACCCACATAACTTCAGTTAGCTATGGTATAGTATTTCACTTAGCTGAAATTCCGTTATCTTAGCTATCATTCCTGTGGAACATAAGAGGACCATAAATATTTCTTGCAACCTTTCACAGAATCCCCAATTAGTAACCTCTCTCTGAGCCTATGTATGCGTCAAATTCGTCCCAATGAGGCATCTTCTTGCAATTTCCACGGTATGCAAGCCACCTTCATTTTGGTATACACCAGGGTATATCGTGGCTTGGCCACACCTTGTTTTGGAAAGGCATCATACCTTTGCAATCAGCCTAACTTTTACATACAAGGCGCAGAAACTCGGTCCTTAACTATTGATTTGATTGTGTTACACATGTAATAAAATTCCAACCGGATTTTTGCTCATGATGATGATTCTGGTTCCATCCCTATTTAACGCACCTTTGACATACAGAAGACAGGCATACGGGTATCCTGGATGAAAAGACAGGAAAACGGTGCATCGCACCCGAAAAGAAAAAGAAGCCTTGTATCAATTAATCAAGACAGAATTTGCAAAATACAAAACATTCTCAGTTACCACTTTACAAATACCTGTGTACAAGTCTCAAACTTTGTAACCTCTGGCTGGCCATCTATGATTGGTCGGTCATACAAAAGTTGAAATTTTCTCTATGGTTGCTGCTGCTGCTCAATTAATCACTCCTCTCCTCACAAATTAAATTACTACACAACTAAACACACTGAACATGCCCGGGGTCAGAACTACATGACTACCCACGGAACTTTGATAATGTATACACTGCTGAACCATTGGATTCCATGTGTAGCCAGTGAAGATTCTTTGACCCTCTCCCTTGCACAAATAACATAATACAGCCCAGTTATCATCCGGCAGTATATTTCTGTAAAAACAGAACTAGGTGGCTGTTCCATCCATTTCAGAAACTACGAATTGCTGTCCAAAATCATATCTTTTAGAACATTGTTGGTAAAAACAAAAACCAATCATTCTTAGTGTACACTAGAGAAAGAAGGGACTCTAGTGGGGACTCTAGTGATCAGCACCAGCATTAAACAAAGATTATGGACTCTTAAAAGCAAGCAATGGAAAAAACAAATTTTCTAATATAAACGGGGAATGTAGGGCATGAAAAACCAAAAGAACTTCCACACATTAAAGAAAACCGAGTCTTGTAATCCTACAAATTCTACCATGCCAACAACTGAAAATTCTGTTCAAACATTCATTTGGCTGATATCAGTAAATATCTAGATATCATCCATAGATCCAACGACACAACTAACTTGAAAATGATGTGGCCCACTCAGGAAACTAAAGTGTTAAAAGTTTTGACAAGTGGATGACCTGATAGTAACCAAATTTTCAACCAAAAACCATGCAAAATCTACAATAACAAATACATGTATCGTTGAAGATTTGCCAGCACCTCTTAAACATTCATAAATGACATACTGCTTTTTATAGTAAAAATTGAAGCACCGTAAAAATAAATAAATAAATAAAACAGTGAGGTGTAACTGAAAGAAAAGAAAAGAAACCAAAAGTTATACCTCTTTTCCGCTACCATTGCTTGGGGGGGGGTGGCACCATGTGAGTGCTTTGTTGCATATCCACTAGATTGCCAGAAGTTTCTCAGTTTTGCAGATCGTATTGTTGAGTAGGTGAAAGAGGAGGGTTTTTTTTTCCAGTAAGAGAGATAAAGGGTGAGTGAAGATGACGCATTTTGATTCTCTAGAAATTTTATTGGAATGAAAATATTCAACATGTTTACCCTAAAAACATGACTCCACAACACAGAGAGAGAGAGAGAGAGGGCTTATGATTCACACCTGAAAAGCATCAATCATATTTATTTTGATTTTTAGCTTGCGTGACCTCTAGAAAAGCTGGAAGTACGTAAAGACACAGGACATAGATAATAGCCTTATCAAGCCAGAAGCCAAAATCAGGTATCACAATCAACTGAGCACAGCTCTGAGAGTAATGGATGCAAGAGAAATGAAGATAAGAAAACTTTGCATGAAAACTGCAATACAATTGTCCTGGGCAAAACAAAGGTCTAAGATTCATTTGGAACTTTACTTCCAAACTTCTTTAACAAAAATCCACACAAGAATGGTACTACCAACTACCATGTAAAGGATGCTGATCTGGCTATTGCTGCAATGTACTTTTCCCGCTTGTCTGATTCTTCTGAACTTCAAAAGCATTTCCTTCAGTACTTTACAAAAATAGTGAAAGAACCATCAAATTAAGGGAAAGCAGGTTGAGTACAGACAGTAGTTCATTATAATATGCCTAATCATGTCCTAAAGCATTCATTTCCATTATTAATCTGACAAGACTTTCACAACAGGACATCAATATGCTCTTCGAAGGATCAATTTTTGGTTGAGACGTCTACACATCAAAGTCATAAACAGTTCCAAAGTACAAGAAAGCATCCACTGAATTGCATAAGGTTTAGCACCCAAGATATGATTGGACAGGTATTACAGGGATGATCAAAACAAACAATATGAGCCTCACATATCATTCAGATTCTCCTCGAAGTCGTAATGCAAACCTTTGGAGGGATAAAAGTACCTCCTTTAACCTCTCTTTAGCAGCAGCATCAAGCAAATTGCCTTCACTATCAAACTTTGCAGGCTTTTCAAATGCATTAAGGAAAAACTCAGGTTTGTTGATGAAGTGAAGGTCAAGGTAAACTCCGCTCTGCCGGAGATGATACTGCGACCGTCCCCCACCAAAGCTTCCTCCAGCACTAACAATTGCAGCTGCTTTATCGGCCCAAACATTTGGAGGTCTAGATGCCCAGTCAACTGCATTTTTCAGAGGTCCTAGTAGGAATGGGAAAAAATTGTGTTACTATAATTAAGTGGCAAAGAAGCATCAAATTCAATCTATTGGTGGATTTAGCAATGGATGACATCATCATTTAAAACACTTACATGTGCAGATCTCTGCACTGCAGTTTGTGTATAACGCTTTCATACTCCCTGATTTATCACTTATGATCAAAAGAAGGTTCATGAACCAGTAAAAGAGTAAAATTGAATGGAATTGCCCCCTAGTATTGCAACTAAACTATCATAATCCTACTCAGCTTTTAAGATTTAAATTTGACAACTTGGAGTATAAGCAGTGTCAGATGAGCAAAATGTAAAACAATGAAATCATACTAACAAAAATAAAAAGACAACCTCATCTTAGCTCAAAGAACGAGTGACTCTATCCTAAGCTTGCTTTGCAAGATTAGGCTGGATAAAATGGTGGAGGATAAGAAAGGTTTATTGGGATGACAGAATCCAAGTATCTAATTATTCATTAATGATATGGAGCTTACATTTATGTCTGTTCTAAGCTGTGCAAAGCACAAAAGGTAATCTCATTGTTAACTAAAACAGGAAGTTAAAAAGAAAAACAAGGCTGACTGAGAATATACTCCTATGCTTCACGTATCTGCCTCTTCACCATCTCTACCAAGCTCCCAAACCCCCTCCCTATTGATGGACAATTGCATTCCCACACAAAATGACAAGGAACAGAAAAGAAAAGCGTCTTTCCCATAACCCCGCCTCTTGGTTATCCAATCATGTGAACACTCCTATGGATCATAACTGCCAGAACTACAGCCTAACAATTGATTACTAATAAATTTCAATAAAAACGATTTTGTTAATAGCGTTTGGGGACTGTTAAATAAATACGCTAAATCTGACAAGAACATAATCTAAATGATACGAGGGTCAATATAATCAGTTACTTGATAGCATGATTGCCAAGAAAGAGTAGCAATTATTACAATAAAATCAGGGAAACCATAACAATATAAATTTCAAATAAGTATCATTTAGCGAGTCTCATAAATCCCAGTACACAAACCTTTATCTTCTTGTGACTAAATAAGACTTTAATCAATAATTGAGCACAACATTAGACATTCTGGGGCTTAAACACAATATTTACAAGTCAATACAAGAGAAAACTTTTCAGTCACAAACTCATTAGTCATGGATACCCCAATATTAAACATGGAGTTCAGCATCAATGGACAACCTTTCAAGCACATAAATCCTGTTACACTTCTACCTTGAAACAGCTAAATCTAATACATCTAACTTCAAAAGAAAAGGAAACAATTCCATCATCATAACTGCCTCTTTCCTTTGTAGTCAATGTCCATCTCAAGCTCATATCTCAACCACAACCTATACATGTTTCAGAGTTGAGAACTAGCACCAACAGACTACTACCAAACATGGTGAGATAAACTGAATCACAATGAAATATCAAAAATTAAGACCTATCTGGGAAATGCATAAAATTCTTTGTACAAACCAAAGATAACTATATTGTTAGATATGCATTTCGTACTCAGGTCGGATGACCTGCTTTAGAAAAATAAAATTTGTTTAAAACACAATCTACAATAACACTCTAAAACACCCACAAGTTTTAGGAAAACACCAAAAAGTGAAAGTACATTACATAGAGTACCAGTGGCAGAGATGGGTACCGGCAGTGGGTGGCAGGGGTGAGGGGAGGTGGTTTTTTGGAAAATAGAGGATGTTTTGAGTGTTTTAGACAAACACTGCAATTTTTTTCTAAAACTACTACAGTAAGCAACAATAAAGTTTTAGACAAACACCCAAAGAATACACCATCCAAACAGTCCCTCAAGCATTTGAAAGTCTTACATGAAATCTTAAGTGGGCATCAATCAATAATCCCCAGCCCAAGAGCCACTACTACAGCATTATTTGTTAAACTGGTTGATTCTGGGATTTGAATATCTCCTTAACTCAATGTATACACAATTAGCAGCCACTAGATCCAGTAAACAATGTTACTTCTTCGCCTGTGCTTGGTTTGTAAACATTTTTGCAAAGCGTTCTCAGGTACAACAAAGTACGGAAAACCTTATGTTTTCTGTTAAAGTACATTTTTCAAAAACACTCATTTCCACATCCTTTGAAAACTATAACATTTTTCTCAAGCAACTTAAACAGATGTCTAATCAGGAATACACTTCAATTGCATCCGTACCAAATGCAACTCATATTTTTCAAGTTCAAGATTTATTTTTCTATTTCTTTCCCGAAGAGGAAACTACATCCACAAGCCATAAAATCGATCTGATAAAGTAGAAGTAACAAGAAGCAGAATCAGGATTTACATGGAATCGCATTTCAACTGTGAAACTTGCTTTGTAGGATAACCCTCAAGGCCTGGCATGTTATCAGTCACCCTCATGTTTATTTAACAAGGGGATAAAGTTCCATTTTCTTCTTGAAGTTCATACCTTGCATTGGCAGTCCTCTGTATGCTTCATAAGTTCCATTCAGGCCATTGATTACAGTAAATATGTTGAATACAAAGAGAACTATATTGAATAATTATAAAAGTACACAAAACAATTGGTATTCTTAACCGCGTTAATTGTAAGTTTAATAAACTTGGAGATGAATTGAGTTTCAGTACCAGTAACAGAGTAATTATACTCTGGAGAAGCAAAGAGATAGCAATCAGCTTGTTGAATCTTTTCCCTAAAAGCCTCAACTTCTGAAGGATATGTTCCATCAACCTCCAAGTCCGTATTTAGAAATGGCAATGGCGATATGTCCACATACTCTATGTTCAAACCCTTAACTGACTCCTTAGATATCTCCATTGCTTCAATAAAATCAAATATAAAAGGAAGTTACAACCTAATAACACATGAATTAAAGGTAAAAATTGAAATCTAACTTGAGAGCTTCCCAAGAATCTGTTTAGGCTTTAACAAATTGTTCAAATGGTTTTTTACCTGTAAACTGATATAATCAATCCAGAAAACAATTGATATTTGGCACTACTATAATTGATGTTGGCACAACCCCTGACTTTCTGAATCACATGAAGAGGAAAAGGGAGAAAAAAAAAAGATCGTCTTTCATTGTGTTTACAGCCATCATTGTTGTATCACAGTGAAGATTTCTTTCTTTCTTTTGTGTGTGTGTGTGTGTGTGTGTGTGTGTGTGTGTGTCTTTTCACATAATTGGAAGTCAAGGGAATCAAGAAACTATTGGAAATATGAAAAGAATCCAAATTAGGAAGTCCAGTTACATGTTTTCAGGGGAAAAATAGAAGGAAAAAAATATAAGCAGCATGAAAGAGAAAATTCTTTAAGTATGCTCGAACTTAAAACCATTCTACAAATGGGTCCATTTTGAAGTGGAATTCTAATTCAGTGGTCTTCGCGTTCCTGAAATGCAAACCCAAGTCCAAGCTCACATTTACAACATGCAAGCTCAGAGTGGCTTATTTTCTTCAAAAAATTAATATATTTAATAGAGATTGCATTCAAAGAGAGTGAGCTCTTTTTTCAGTTATTTAGAATTAGGCAACATATGAATGCGACAACTTTTCATCTAAAACAATTATAAGTCAAACTTAAGAGTCAGCTCAATCAAATGAAACTCGATACGCATGTAAGAAAACATAAAAATTAGACTTTTCCTCCATTATTCCTCCATTCATCATCAGGCTCCCCGACATATTATCACCACAAAAATTGGCAGAACAATATAATAAAATAACAATATGAGCTCAAAATTACTGAAACCAAAGTCGTCTAAACATCATTTTCTTTCCTATTCAATAGTTTTAGAATTTTCTTCAGCATGAAGTTAAATAAATTAGACTACATTTTCCTGTTACTTGATTAACAGGGTTCCGTTATGTTAACATCCAACAAAAAGAAAAAGAAAAATACAATATCTCCTAAAATTACCAATCAAGAAAAATTATCCTGTAAAACTTCAATCAGAGATTATACATCCCGGTGGTTTGCTATCAACGGTTGATTCAACTTCATTTCTTTTATGGCTATCACAAACTCAATCAAAATGAGTAACCAAAATTGCTATAGGAAGGACAGGGGAAAGAAAGAAAAGTAAAATTTGGGGAGGAGAGAATATTAGGAAAAATAAGCATAATACCAGCTCGAAGGAGGCCGCGGTTGTAAGAGCCTTTGCGAAGGGAACCGCAGACAGCGGCGACGTTTATCAATGGTGGACCACGGACTACTGCAGCTTCCATCCTCGATCTTAAAATGGGAAGATTTTGTTAAAAATTGGATGACGGACCAGAACTGGGGTAGGATGGGGATGAGTGAGAGTGGACTAGAAAATCACATGATCCTATCCTTGATCTTAATAACATTATATAGAACGTGTACGGTAGTTTTCTTTTCTCTTTTCTTTTTGGTGTAAACTTTGCAGTGTCCGTACTAAACCCGACTAATCTGGAATCAAGCACTGGCGGATCCTTCCGGGTTGGCTCTCCCATGATGTAGGGACTGGCTCTGCCGTCGTTTTCTTCATCCGCATTACATCATGTCATTTTTATGTACATTGATGTAATTTGGAGGGGTTTGCTGGGTTTTTGGTCCATTAGTCTTTAAGAGTTGGGGAGACGAGAAATTAAGGGAAACAAAAGAAAAGAAGAAAGGACTCACTTTTGACACTTGCCGTCACCACTTCATCTATTTATCTTGAGAAATTTCCAAATGGTGTCCCTTTTCTACAAAATTTTCCAAACAGGCTATCTTCTTTCTTCTTTTTTTTCCCTCATTCGTCAGTTATTTACTTTATTCCTATTCTTACTCCCACTCTAATCTAATAAAAGGGAGGTTCAATTGGACGTACTGGAGAGCCAATAGGGATTAAACTATCATTGAATCAAATGAGTGCACTACACAGCACTAATATAAATTTGAAAAAATCACGTATTATGATAAGTTATTGACGGCAAGATTTGGAAATCTTGACCTCTCACCCCGTTAAAACTTAAGTCTTTGGTGGTGAATAACCCAAATGGCTGTTGATTCCAAACAGTGCTATCTGATAAGACGTTTTCCATCGGTAAAAGTGTATTCCGAAATGCAAACTTTCATGAATACTCATAAATGCGGCTTTTTGGAACACAAAATTTTTTTTTAAAAAAAGGAAAAAAAGCCACTGAAAGATTGCATTTAAAGCGTGCATTTTTTTTTTTTGGAAAAGCGCATTTCAGAAATGCATTCTTTATAAAGAGCGCATTTCAGAAAATGCATTCTTTATAAAGAACGCATTTCTCAAATGTGTTATAAAATTAATAAAACTACTATAATATGAATGGAGATATTAGAGAAAGAAGAGAGAAAAGGAGAGTGATATTCTTATATTCTAACAAGTACCAAAGGTCATCCCAAAGGATGTCAATGTACCTCTATATATAGGTAATACAAGATTAAAAGTATATTAATCCTATTAAACACCCACTATTACAAGAATATGAAAAAATTATGAAACGGTTTCTCCCACTATATGAATAAAATTATGGATTGGTAAATTCTATACATAATGTAGCCATAAATCATGAATTAATTCTCTTGAGAATACAAAGAGACATCTACACTTTTAGTTGTTTCATAACACTCCCCCTTGGATGTCCATTACACAAAAAATATGTCTCGTTAAAACCTTACTAGGTAAAAATTCATCGGGACAAAAACCCTAGTGAAGGAAAAAGAGTACACTATTCTTGTGTATTAATTTCTTCCCCTGATGCAAACATTATTTGAGATCTTTTAATCGTCGCATTCCAATATTCTTCACCAATTTCTCAAATGTTGCTATTGGCAATGCCTTGGTAAATAAATCTGCCAAATTATTATCTGATCGGATTTGTTGCACATCAATTTTACCATTCTTTTGCAAATCATAAGTAAAAAATTTTTGGTGAAATATGCTTTGTCCTATTTCCTTTAATATATCCTCCTTTCAATTGGGTTTATAAAAGCTGCATTATTTTCATATAATATAGTTGGAGGATTTTCTTTTTCGGAAGATAACCCACAACTCTTCCGAATATAGTGGGTCATTGATTTTAACCAAACACATTCTCGACTGGCTTCATGAATTGCTATTATTTCAGCATGATTCGATGAAGTGCGGCTAATGATTGTTTTGTAGATCGCCAAGAAATGGTTGTACCTCCATATGTAAATAGATAGCCAGTCTGAGATCTTGTTTTATGCGGGTCAGATAAATACCCCAGCATCAGCATAACCAACCAATTTAGGTTTGGATTTTATTTGAATAAAAATAAACCAAGATCAATTGTTCTTTGGAGATAGCGAAAAATATGTTTAATACCATTCCAATGTCATCTTGTGGGCAAGGAACTAAATCTTGCTAATAAATTCACTGCAAATGATATATCAGGTCTTGTACAATTAGCAAGATACATTAGTGCATCAATTTGTACTGAGAATATGGTATTTCAGAACCAAATATTTCTTCATTTTCCTCTCGTGGTCTAAATGATCCTTATTAGGATCTAGTGATCTGACGACCATTGGGGTATTTAATGTATGTGCCTTATCCATATAAAATCGCTTAATACCTTCCGGGTATAAGCCAGTTTGGTGGACAAAAATTTCACCTTTCAAATGCTCAATTTGTAAACCAAGACAGAATTTTTGTCTTTCCAAAATCTTTGATCTCAAATTCTTTCTTTCAAATATTCAACACTATTTTGAATCTCTTCAGAAGTTCCAACCAAATTTAGATCATCAACATATACAGCAATTATCACAAAATTTGATCCATTTTTTTGATAAAAACACATGGACATATTGGTATCATATACCTTCTTTAGTTAGACATTCATTGAGGCGGTTATACCACATACGTCCAGATTGTTTGAACCCATACAGAGACCTTTGTAATTTAATAGAATAAATATTTTTAGAATTTGATTTGCATGCTTCAGGCATGTTGAATCCTTCGGGGATTCTCATATAAATATCATTTTCAAGATTCCATATAAATATGCAGTAACGACGTCCATTAGACGCATATCCAATTTTTCATGTACTGCAAAAATCACAAGATATCTAAATGTGATAGCATCCACTACAGGTGAATACGTTTCATCATAATCAAATCCAGACCTTTGTGAAAATCCTTGGGTTACAAGTCTTGCTTTATACCTCACAATTTCATTTTTCTCATTTCTTTTTCTCACAAATACCCATTTATATCCTACTGGCTTTACACCTTCAGGTGTTTGGACTACAGGTCCAAAAACTTTCTTTTTGGTCAGTGAGTCCAATTCAGATTGGATCGCATCTTTCCATTTTGACCAATCATTTCTACCTCGACATTCATCAACTGATCTAGGCTCATGATCTCGTCCTCTACCAAATATCAAGTGCTATATTATATGCAAAAATACTATCAATATTATTTCTTTTTGTTCCAACTTTTTCTTGAAGTGACAAAATTTATTGAATTTTCATATAATTTCATTCTCTTCAAGGAATGCTCTTTAGGAGCGACCTCTTCAGGAGATTGAATTTTGTCACTAATTTATTGATTTCCATGCTATTTCTCTTTTCTTTCGAGAATTTTTATCTTTTGGAATCAATAGGTCTCCCACGCTTTTAGGCGTGCTTTAGACTTAATTAGCATTTTGTTAATTTGTCTTTCAAGAACATCAATTTTAATTGGAGCATTTTTCAGCAGGGAATAATGTTGATTTAGTAACTTCTTCTGGAGTCATTAATGCATTCGGTAATTGATTTGCAATTTTTTGCAAATGTATAATCCTTTGAACTTCTAGTTCACATTCTTTAGTACGAGAATCAAGAAAATTCAATGATATTTTCCAAGTAATTTCCTTTTCGGTTGATTTTTATCTCCCCCTAATGTCGGAAAATGTGATTCATCAAAATGACAATCTGCAAATCTCGCAGTAAATAAATCACCTGTTAATGGTTCCATATATTTAATAATTGAAGGTGATTCATATCCGACATATATCCCCAATCTTCTTTGGGGGCCCAATTTACGACGTTGGGGGTGCAATTGGAACATAAACCGCACAACCAAATATTCGTAAATGAGAAATATTGGGCTCATAACCAAAAGTTAATTGTAGGGGAGAATAAGTATGATAACTTGTCGGCCTAATTCTCACAAGTGTTGCATGTAAATAGCATGTCCCCAAGCAGATGAAGGAAGTTTAGACCTCATCAACAATGGTCTAGCAATTAATTGTAGCCGTTTAATAAATGATTCGGCTAGACCATTTTGTGTGTGAACATAAGCTACAGGATGTTCAACAGTTATTCCAATGGACATACAATAATCGTCAAAAGCATGTGACGAATATTCACCAGCATTATCTAGACGAATTTTCTTTATTGGATAATCTGGAAATTGTGCTCGCAATTTAATTATTTGAGCAAGCAATCTCGCAAACGCCAGGTTGCGAGTAGATAATAAACATACATGTGACCATCTAGTTGATGCATCAATTAGCACCATAAAATATCGAAATGGTCCACATGGTGGATCTACAGGCCCACATATATCACCATGAATTCGTTCTAGAAATGTAGGGGATTCAGTCCCAACTTTACTTGTGATGGTCTAATAATTAATTTTCCTTGAGAACAAGCAACACAAGAGAATTCATTGGCTTTAATACTTTTTGATTTTTCAATGAGTGGCCATGTGAATTCTCAATTATTCGTCTCATCATTATAGATCCGGGATGTCCGAGACGATCATGCCAAACCATAAAATCATTAGGAGAGTAGACTTCTGGTCTACTAGGTGATGAATTTCAATTGCACTAATTTGTGCATAATATAAGAAGAAAAAGAAGATAATTTTCTACTACACATTTTTGCCCAAAATGATACTTGTGATTAATAAAAATTCACCATTTGTCTCAGTCATTGTCTCGATATGATATCCATTTTCGCGGATATCTTTAAAACTCAATAAGTTTCTTCGAGACTTGGGAGAGAATAGTGCATTATTTACGATAATTTTAGTCCCTTCAGGGAGAAATATAGTGGCTCTTCCGGAGCCTTCAATCAATTTTGCACTACCACTAATGGTATTAACATTTGTCTCTCCCATTTTTAAACAAGAAAAATATTTTTTATTTTTCAATATGGTGTGCAGTAGCACTATCAATGAGACAAATGTCATCATCACCATTATTTAATCCCAAATATTTGGCATCCATTTCTTCTTCAGGAAGAAAATTTCAAACAAAAATAAATATTAATAAAGATGCGAAAATAAATATTAAATAGAAAGAAAATTACATGAAAAATATAAATCATAAAATATCTAAATAATCATGGGATATTTGTTGACATCTTCAGGATGCTCAAAAAAATCAGCAACATCGAGGTGTGTCATATCAGCATCATCACCATCATCATAATCATTCTTTTGATCAATGAAATTTGTCTCAACACCTTTATCTTTCTTTTTCAATGATGCTTGATAGAGGTCAAAAGATGCTCAGCCGTACGACAGGTACGGGACCAATGACCTTCCATACCACATCGGTAGCATTTTTCTTCATAAACTTTCTTTTCTCCATTTTTCTGATCGTAGTTATTTTCCCTCTTTTGGGAAACATTTTGTTGTTTGCCACGGTTATAATTTTCACGGGGCACAAATCTACTACGATCACGTCCACGTCCACGGCCACCTCTACGTCACGTCCACGACCTCGACCAGAATTTTGAAATTGGGTCATTCGCTTCAGGGAATGGACTTGCACCAGTTGGTCGGGACTCATGATTTTTCAGCAATAATTCATTATTTTGTTCAGCCAAGAGAAGACATGCAATAAGTTCAGAATATTTTTTAAATCCCTTCTCTCGATATTGCTGCTGCAGGAGCATGTTAGAGACATGAAAAGTAGAAAATGTCTTCTCTAACATATCTTCATCAGTGACTTTTTCGCCACATAATGATAATTGAGAAGTAATTCTGAACATGCTGAATTATATTCATTGACAGATTTAAAATCTTGCAGCCGTAAGTGAAGCCAATCATATCGGGCTTTTGGAAGAACGACCAACTTCAGGTGGTCGAATCTTTCTTTCAAATCTCGCCAAAGGACAAGAGGATCTTTAACAGTAAGATACTCTATTTTTAATCCTTCATCTAAATGATGACGAAGGAAAATCATAACTTTGGCACGGTCTTGGTTTGAGATTCATTTTTTTTCACAATAATGTTACCAAGACCCATTGCCTCAAGATGAATTTCAACATCCAACACCCATGATAAATAATTTTTTCCAAAATATCAAGAGGTACGAACTCTTGTTTTGTAAATTAGCCATAAGAAATTAAATAAGTTTTGAGTTAGAAATTTACCTCAGAATTTCTTGAAGAAATATGGGCAGAATTTCGACAAAATCTTGTGCTTCACCTTTGTTCAAGGTAGAGCTTCCGTTTTCACCTTTTGCTCAAAAGTAGAGACTTCGTGCTGATAACGTGTTGTAAAACTAATAAACTACTATAGTATGAGTGAGATATTAGAGAAAGAAGAGAGAAAAGGAGAGTGATATTCTTATATTCCAACAAGTACCAAAGGTCATCCCAAAGGGTGTCAATGTACCTCTATATATAGGTACTACAAGATTAAAGGTACATTAATCCTATTAAACACCCACTATTACAAGAATATGAAGAAACTTATGAAACGGTTTCTCCACTACATGAATAGAATTATGGATTGTAACTTCTATACATAATGTAGCCATAAATCATGAATTAATCCTCTTGGGAATACAAAGAGACATCCACACTTTTAGTTGTTTCATAACAAAATGCAACTTTTACTAATGGTTTTTTCTTTGAAAAAATGATGGTTTATCAGCATTTATGAGGGAAAAGCAACAAAATAATTTCATTTTTAACATCCATCTCTTCCCACATTCCCCTACTGTTGACCATCGCCATTCCTAGTGCTTTGCCGGCCTTTACTATAACCCTCATAAAAAATTGTTGTTTAATATCATCTAGAGTTTGATCTCTCCCCAAAAGATATAAGTTCCAAATTGTTTATTTGTATTTTTTACCCAATTATTTGCTAGTTCTTTGCACTTGCTATTCTCCAACCCCACCCCCCTCCAACACTGTTGATGTCATCTAGTACATGCTATATGCCTCAAAAGGTTGGAGATTAATGGAATATTGGCAACTAATGCAGTACATTTGAGTGACAAACAGTTGAGTTTCTCAGTTTATAGAGCTTCGGATGCGCATTTGCTAATGTCCCTCGAAACCTTCGAACAAATGACCTTAAACACTCTTCCTCCCTCAAATTC
Organism: Coffea humblotiana; assembly: GCA_023065735.1. NCBI lineage: Eukaryota > Viridiplantae > Streptophyta > Magnoliopsida > Gentianales > Rubiaceae > Coffea > Coffea humblotiana. The sequence continues at coordinate 39,619,558 of CM041209.1, read as the reverse complement.
GTCCATATTTTACCACTGTTGCACAAAATTGATTCTAGAACTAAGTTTTATGCACATTAAAACATCTTTTTACAACAAAATTTCATCAAAAACATATCAGATTCTCAAAATCTAAAAAATCCCCCATTTTCCAAAATTTTTAAATTTGTCTATAAAGTAGTTTCGTGGAGTTTCATTCACTACCTTGCATCATATTTCATCACACCCATGCCTTGCACGCCCATACATCTACTAAGAAAGTTTATGCATTTATTTCATCACATTGCATCATAGTGAAAATTAGAGGAGGCTCAACTTCTATCGGTCATGCGGCTGGTTGTGGAGATGCTTCCAATAGTAGACAAACGGGTCAAAGATCTTCTAGAAGATGGGAAGCTAATGCGCAAAGTGCTCAAGGTGCTCAACAACAACACAATTACCAAAATTCATTGATGAGGCTATCAAAGAGAGGTATACTTGGGTTTCTCAAAAGGGTTTTATTGTTTAAATATCTGTAAACGTCTCTAATTTCCGTAGATATAATCTTCAATGGATTCTTAAAAAATTTGCTTTCCAAAATGGTCTTGTTTGTTGCATTTCCCTCATGTGGTTTATCCTGAGATGGCTCATCAATTTTATGCAAACTTTAGGCAATATGAAACCAAATTAGATGTCCTTTCTTGTGTCAACCACATCAACATTCATCTTACTCCTCAAATTATCAATCAAATCTTTAATACTCAAATTGAGGAATCATATAGAAGTCAGATTGCCAATTTCTTTCCCTATAAAGAATTTCAAACCCCTGAAATCATTTTGACACAAATAAATTGTTTTCTTATTTCAAAACAAAATTTAATAACCCATACGAAGCTGATTTATATGAGTTACAGCTCTTACACCTCGTATTTTTTACTTTTATTGGCAGCCCTTCGATGCCTACTAGTGGACATCGAATTGATGCCAACAAAATAGAGTTTTATCTCTTTTATTGCTTTAGGAAGAAAATATGAATTGATTTTATTTATCATGTGTCATTTATGAATAAAATTCACACCGACACTAGTAAAATCTGCTCAATTTTATTTTCAATCATTTTTAATATTCCCCTCATTAGCTTCTCCTCATGAAAAATCTGCTCAATTTTATACTAAAGCTTATTTTGAGCACAAAAATCTCAAATCCGTCGATGGCTCTTGGTACTATGAGGAAACCGTTTCGGACAGATGTACTAAACACACTCATGATCCATCCTTTCCTTCTCTACCTTCTCAAGCTCCTTGTAAACATCGTCGCTTGGAGTCTCAACCATCCATCTCTCATCCCATTGGTCCAAGTTCCTTATCTCTTACCTTTACTTCTACAGATCAAGTGGTAACCCTTTTGAGAGGCCTAAAGAACCATATTCTTTTCCTTAAGCACGACTGCATATGGCCATGACCTCGATGCCACAAATGGAGTTTGAGAACAAGGAGAAGCTCTTGCCTGAGTGCACCTCAAGAATAAATTCAACAAATGCCTATTCCAATGCAAGGCAAGCATCAAGAGGGCACAAGTTCATCTCACCAAACCCAGGGTCCATCAACTCAACTATAACAAGAGAAGATTCATAGTGATGATGAAGAGACCAATAATGACATGCTAGAGCTATTTCAATGAGCACTTCCTTATCAACCCTCACACTAGGATCACTTAAAATATTTAGTAGTTGCATTAGAATACCTAGGATCATTTCATATAGTTGCATTAGGAGCATCTTAATTTATCTTAATTCACAAGTTGGACATCCTCTTTGTAATTACTATGTTAAACTTTATTGTTCATGGCGAGTGTTATTTGAACCACGAATATTGATTGCACTACCTGAGATTACATGAATTTTTAAACTATGCTTGCTTTGAGCTATGGTGTGAGTTCTTGGCAGGAGGAATTAAACCATTTTTAAGGGAAAACTCTACCCAAATTTTTGTAAAATGACCATAGTTAGTTAATTTTGATTGATGACAAAAAGGGGAGAAAAGTGAAATGATGATGACTTATGATGTTTCTCAACTCTATGCATATTCTAAAGGGGAGTTTTGAGTTTAGACTTTCTAAACTCTATGCTTATTCTAAGGGGCAGATTTGAGTTTAGACTTTTTCAGTTTTTTTTTATAATACTCTGTCACAGGGTGAGTTCATTTGAATTAGTTTGAAAAAATTATCATTTCCTTTGCTATCATCAAAAAGGGGGAGAGTGTTGACCTTGGATTGTCAATTCCTTAGTTTTGATGATTAATGAAACAAAACAATGATTTGGACTAATGATTTTTGTGAGAAATTTGTTAGAATAAGTATTTAGTCCATTGAAAAGAAAAGGAAAGAAAATCAAGAAGAAATAATAGTTATCACTATCCATCGAACACACAGTATAGGATCGAAATTTCGAATGAAAAACGAAAAAAAAAACTACATTCACTATCGGACGTAGCTCTCAGATGTAGCACTGAAGGAAAGGACGTCCAAAGGAAGATGAAAGGGATCAAATGCAGAGATCTAATGTAAGGCAATAGCATCGGCCATTCAAAAAATTTGAAGCACAAAACCAAAGTCTCTAGACACTTGTCGGACGTAAAGAACCATCTATCAGCCGTCTGAAAGACTTAATAAAGAAATTCTTCAAGACATGTCAGACACATAATAACAGACAGATAACAAACCATCGGATGTTTGATATGTCTAATGGCTTGTTTCATCTACATTTAATGCATGACTGTTGGAGCTATATCTACTACCACTTTTTAGTATCTATATAAGGAGTAATGTCTGAAAATTCAAACAATTTAGCCCACTCTATATACAAGCCTTTTTGAGTGATTTAGCCAGTAAATACTCCTTGTACACTTGTATACTTGTGAGGAAGTGTTCATTAGAGTAGTTCTTAATTGGCTGAATAAGCTTTCAATTGTTGCATAGTTGAGTGTTAACTTGAGAAAGTTGTAAAACTCTGTGACTCAACTAAAAAATTTTAGGGTGAGTAAGGAGTGAGTCTTTATCTGTACAAGTTGGTTAGCTTGATCAACAATTGAAAAAACTATTAGTGGATTCAATTTCAAGTTTTGAAGGAACATGTGTTGGTTTGCTTTTCTCTCCCTTATATTTTTTTAATTTTTGTTGACCACTTGTCTGTGTGATCTTCATTGTTTTATCTTTCTCATCTTTATTAATTTTCACTTGCTCACTTGTGTGATCACTTAGATAATTTGATAAATTTAAATTGGACAAAAATTGCTATAATTTGACTAGAAATTGAATTAACTTAATTCACTCCCCTCTTACATTGCTTTGGAACTATCACTAATCATCAACAAATTCACAACTTCAAATTTCATATTTATATAGGATTTTGTTATCATGATTGTTACTTTACTTATGACCAAATATTATGAATACTGCGTATTTCTTAAATGTGCATGTGCTTGTGATTCTGCTTGATTGAAGGCCAGAGTCTTGAGTGCGTTTAAGATGTGATTGAGCCAGCACTAGGCTTGGTCAATTGATCGTAGCTCACCTAAACATCGCAACCCTGCGTGTAGGAGTGATAAGTGACTAATTTACGTTATATTTGAATGACATTTTATGTTATTTTTAGTCACTTTGGTTATATTATTGGAAGAAAATGAATCATTTTGGCTATAATTGGTGAAAAAATGTTCTTAAGTGATTAAATGAGGTTTTTATCACTTTTTACTTCTATTTTGTGCATTTTGACAACTTTGACACATCTTTATATTTTAGCTATAACTTGAGCTATAGGGATTGGATTGAGATGATTCTTGAACTAATTTGAAGATAAGAGATAGATCTACAACTTTGGTGCATATATAGAAATCCAGTTTGAAGGTTTTCCAGGTCAAAAGCCGAATTACAGTAGCTAATTTCTATTAGTCGAAGCTGAAACAGGGCATTGAGCAGTCAAGGGTATTTCAGTCATTTATCAGTCTACACAAATCCAAATGAGGTGATTCTTAATGCATTGGAAAGCTAACTCAAAGAGTTACAAGTTTTATGTTTTGGTCAAGAGTTAATTCAGCTTCTATCATCAAGAAAAGTTCATTTGAAGTTGAGGAAAAATTGGAGCAACAATGGAAATTGAACAGAAATTGCACAAAAAGTCAAGGGAGCAATCCAGCCGGAACTTGGCCGGATTGTGGTCAGAAAAGGCTGCTCTCTATGCGGACAACTTGTTTTCACCTCCAAAAAGTCACAGCTAATGCTAGACATGTGACAAACACTTTGCAGCTATAAAAGGGAGGTGTAAACCTCATTCCTTGACCACCTTTTACCTTTATATAGCCAAAAACTTGCAAGATAGAAGAAGAGACATACGGGAGAAAGCTTGGAGTCTGCAGAAATGTAGCTCTTCCATTTTCTGAGTATTAGGTTAGTATAGTATAGGATAGTTAGTTAGTTAGTTCATCCATCTTGTTTATTAGCTAGATGAAGAAGAGGTTGGAGGATGAAGAAGGCAAGGAGATGAACTCATGTGACAAGGGTTACATTCCTTTCCAATTCTTTATCTTTTGTACTTAATTCCAAGTTTAGTTAAAATACAAGTTATGGATTTATATGTTATTATGTGTTTCTAAAGTTTATGCCTTGGGTTTGGTTAAACTTTCTATGATTGCTAGTGTTTATTATTTGGCTATTTGATGCCATTATTTTGAGCAAGTTATTTAGCACTTTACCTCTTTGAAATCATGATTAATCTTTCTGGTACCGATTAATTGTGATTATCTAAGGTGTTGTTTCTACAATGAACATTGAGAGTTAACACTGATTCAAGAAGTGCTAAACATAGGGAGTACACTTACGAGAGTAGAGGTGTACCTATGTGGTTTTAAGTGATTCATTTCATGTAATTTCACAGAAGAAATGAACTTGTAGCTAATCTCATAACCATGAGAATAGGTATGGATTAGTTATGAGTATAATTGACTCACTACGAAAGTAGGATTCATATGCATAAGGAAATTACACCATAACTAGCCTAGATAGTAGTATTCAATGATCCAAATATAGCACTTGCATGAGTGGTTAGGGATACCATAACCTAAGGAGCTTTCATTTTATTTATTTTCTTGTATAAGTTCAGGAGGTTTTACTTGTTATAATTCATTGATAGTCTAAATAATAGAGAAACTTTAGTAATGCCGGTAATTGTTCAATCTTCTCGTGGGATTGACCCGATATATACTCTAAACTACTAGTTGACTTGTATATTTGCAGTGAAACGGGTGTATTTCGGAATTTTAACTTATACGTATAAAAACCCGTCAAGTTTTTGGGCCGTTGTCGGGAAAAATTGGGCAATATCGGTGTGAAGAGCAACTTTATTAGTTTAAACATTTTATTAGTTATAGTATGAATGTTATTTTCTGTTATTTTAGTGTTTTATGTGTGTATGTTTTATTACCTATTCTTCTTACTAATTTTGCTCTTAAGTTATTTAAAAGCAATTTTAGGTAATGAGGAGGGTAGGTCAATTTGGAGGATAATGCTTGAAAAATGGAAGATTGGCAATGGATGGTTACCAAGTGCAAAACTCCTTCAATAGAGGTAACCAAGAAATTACTGAAGGTATATCTTTTGATGATGGTTTGAAGTGCCTAAAGGCAAATTTGATGTTATTATGTTACAAGTTCAAATGGACACAATTATGCATGAAATTGAGCAAAGGAGGAATGCTAATGCTTTTAACTCTTATCATATGATTTGTGACTTGTGTGGAGGTTATCATGCTACTAATACATGTATACAAGCACAAAAAGTGGATTATTATGATGAATTAGAGCATTACAATCCTTGTTTTGATCAATATAGTGCTAATTGGAGCAATTCTCCTGCTTATGGTGGGAATAATCAATGTACTTATAGTAATTCTTCATATTTTTACGATTACCAACCTGAATGTGTCCAATATGAATCAAAACTATCATGGGAGTTGGCAATAGAAAGAGTACTAATGATTCTAAGCCATCTTGGGAGTTAGCTATAGAAAAATTAGCTAATGTAACTTCCGACTGTTTTGATGGGTTGAGGAAAGAATAGATGAATTAACTTCTCACTTTGATAGAATATATGAGCAATTGAATGTATTGTGTGAAGTTATTTCTTCTAATAATTTGCAAAATGATCCTAGCATGAATGGTGGGAATTGTCTGTGAAAATGGATTGCATTTTGATGAAAATGATGAATCTCAATTGTGTTTCAATGAGTAAATGTCCATTTCACATGATAATATTTTGGAACTAATCTTGAACCTCAAGAGGTGAGTTTTAATGACTCATTTTTCACCCCTCTTGAGGAGTGTATTGAAAGTATAGGTTCTAAAGGTATTGTTGCCCAAGATATCCTCATTGCATTTCCTTTGGTGAGTTCTCAAGTGGTGCATATTCAAGGTAATATTATGAAACACTTGGGATAGGTAAGTCACTTCCATTTCTCACATCATTAGATCATGTGGCTTTTGCTATAAAGTCACCTTTTAATGATCCACCACGGCCTAAAATGGTGGATTATTCTTTAACTAAACCTCCTTGAAAAATGAGGTGTTATATCAAGCTAATGACTATAAAGAAGCGCTTGTTGGGAGGCAACCCAACGATTTCTTTTTTTAGTAAGTTTTAGTTGTTTAACCAGTGTTTTTGTGTGTTTTGTAGGTGGTAATGGCAAGGGTTCATGCAAATGATTTCAATTACAAAAGTGTCTATATTGAGGCAAAAAGGGAGTTTTCATGTTCAATTGCTGCATTTCATGCATTTAAAGTGTTTCATGTTAAAGTTATATTCATGCATGATCATGTTAAACTTGGATTTTATTCAAAGAACATGAAAGCAAGTGGATACCGGTGGAATGCGAAAGGTTGGCCAAGCAAATTGGAGGAAAAACTGCAGAAAACAGATTTTTTTGCAGCAAATCCGGCCAAATATTGGCCGAATAGTCAGGGGAGAAAGAAAAAAAAATTTTGGGCATTATGGCTAGAATCCGGCTGGAAATCGGGCCAAAAACTGGCCGGATACAAAAAAAAAAAAAAACTGTAGCAATCCCTCCAAATCCCTCCAATTTGGCCGGCTATGAACAGTGGCCGGATATGAACAGTACCAACGGATTCCTCACAATTTTTATCCCTTTTTCTTCAACCACACTTACACACTATTCACTAAAACACCACTTTTCACCATTTAATCTTCAAATAACCTTCACCAAATCACTTTCTCCCATCCTCTAGAGTGAACTTCATAGTTCATATTCTTTCAAAAACAACTCTAAAGTGGTTTCAAGCTTACGATTAGTTAGGGTTGTATCTTTTGAATCACTCAATTGAGGCCAAATTGGAGTAAGTTTCTTGGGGTTTTCACATCATGTTCATCACTAAACATCACCAAACCACTTGAGGTAACAATCTTCACCTAACTTTGTCATTTGAACTTTGCCATGATTGAATTTTCTATTTTTAGGCAATTTTTATATGTGAAGTTAGGTATTTATTTATTGATTGGTGATTGTTAGTGATAATAAATTTTGTGATTTGCATTTATTGTATTTATTTGGTGAATTCTTGCTAGTTTTATGCTTAATTTGGCTTGGTGACAAAGTTGCATATTAAGTGGCCAATGTAGCATTTTAATTAGTTTAGTGGGAGTTTTTGATATTCATGTGAGTAATTTAGATTACCTAATGAATGAAAAGGTGTTGGTTGAATGATTTCTTGAATTCTTAGGTAATTCTAAAAGAAGAGGTGAATTGAAGATGGCCTTAATTGATGAAATTCATAAATGCACTTATAATCTTTGTGGTTCAATGGTTTTTAGTATTTCATGAATTCTCATGAAGGTCATTTATATTTTGGTTTGGTGTGTTTGCCTCCATTTTGAGATTACTTTTGTACTTGAGGGAACTTGATCATTGATGACAAAATGTATAAATGGAAATTACTTTGTTCATGATGGTGTACTTATTTTGTGAAATTAGCTTCCCTTTGCTTTGGAATCTAATGCATATGTTTTTTTATCCCTTGAACATTGTATGGTTCCACATGCTTGATCATTTTTCCTTTTTCCTTGAATTGCATGTTTTCTTCTTGTTGATTGCAACCTTTTATTTTAAGAAGTTGTTTATTTTGATTTTGTCTTTTTCAGGGTGCAATAATTGAACTCTCCATTCTTTCTCAAATAAGGTTGAAAATTCACATTGCCATGGATCGCTTGCGCAAGTTCATAAGAGGAGTATTTTCTTTACTCTTTATTTATTTTCCTTTTCTCACATTGAGGACAATGTGAAGTTTAAGTGGGGGAGGAAATATTTGAACTTGCATTTCAATGCTATGTGATGATATTTTGTGGATTTAAATGCTTTAGAAATGTTGGAATTGTGCTGAAATATTGCCATATGGATAATTTTTGAAAATTGGGTTTGTTGGCAGGGAGTTTCATCCATTTATAAGGGAAACTCTGTCAAAAATTTTCTAAAAATTTCATTTATACCCAAAATTCTTCAAATTTTTGCATTTTATTCAAAAAGGGCTAATTGTTCCAACTTTAAATGTCTAATTCTTCCATTTGTTGAAACGTTATATGTATTTTGGAAGGTTTAATCCTCATTTAACTTGGAAATGGTTATTATGCAATTAGGATTTTTGCATTTTAGAAAGTATATCCGGTAAAGTATGGAGAATTATGCTTATAATTTTGCATGTTTAATGAGATTTCTCCTCTTTACTTAATTTTGCAAGTAAGTGATTGATATAGTCAATAAAGGTTATACTCCTTTTGATTATTCTTATATATTTTCTAAGAGGGAATATCTATTTATTGTCCTTTATTTTTGAAAAAAAAAGAAGAAAAAAAAGAATAAGAGTTTTTTTCTACTCCAATGATTCTTGTACCTAGTAACCGGGGGTTGGCATCTACAAATGTCAACATTCGCGTAAAAAGGTACTTGAATTAAGAGTATGCATAGTAACTTGAATAAGTGAAATGTTGAGTAACGGAGATTTCACCTAAAAGTGTCGATTTTCGCGTCAAAAGACATTTTCACTATTTAAGTAAAATCAATGTGAATAAGTCCCTCTTAGTTAAAATTTTGAGAAAAAGATAATTATAGGAGGAGGAAGGCTATAAATTGACTATGTGATTTGCTTATTTGTGAAATTAGATTAGGGTGAGAGATTAAGTTTAACTTGTTAAAATTAGGGTATAATTATCTTTCCTTTACTTGATATTTTGAGTATTTAGTGTAAATTGAACAATTGTATAATGATTGTTTGCCAAGTCATGAGGAATTAAATTTGACAAAAATGCATATATTGTTTCATCTCTTGAATCATTGTAATTGATTATGTGTGAATTGCTTGAGGATAAGCAATGGTTCAAATGTAGGGGAATTTGATAAGTGACTAATTTACGTTATATTTGAATGACATTTTATGTTATTTTTAGTCACTTTGGTTATATTATTGGAAGAAAATGAATCATTTTGGCTATAATTGGTGAAAAAATGTTCTTAAGTGATTAAATGAGGTTTTTATCACTTTTTACTTCTATTTTGTGCATTTTGACAACTTTGACACATCTTTATATTTTAGCTATAACTTGAGCTATAGGGATTGGATTGAGATGATTCTTGAACTAATTTGAAGATAAGAGATAGATCTACAACTTTGGTGCATATATAGAAATCCAGTTTGAAGGTTTTCCAGGTCAAAAAGCCGAATTACAGTAGCTAATTTCTATTAGTCGAAGCTGAAACAGGGCATTGAGCAGTCAAGGGTATTTCAGTCATTTATCAGTCTACACAAATCCAAATGAGGTGATTCTTAATGCATTGGAAAGCTAACTCAAAGAGTTACAAGTTTTATGTTTTGGTCAAGAGTTAATTCAGCTTCTATCATCAAGAAAAGTTCATTTGAAGTTGAGGAAAAATTGGAGCAACAATGGAAATTGAACAGAAATTGCACAAAAAGTCAAGGGAGCAATCCAGCCGGAACTTGGCCGGATTGTGGTCAGAAAAGGCTGCTCTCTATGCGGACAACTTGTTTTCACTTCCAAAAAGTCACAGCTAATGCTAGACATGTGACAAACACTTTGCAGCTATAAAAGGGAGGTGTAAACCTCATTCCTTGACCACCTTTTACCTTTATATAGCCAAAAACTTGCCAAGATAGAAGAAGAGACATACGGGAGAAAGCTTGGAGTCTGCAGAAATGTAGCTTCTTCCATTTTCTGAGTATTAGGTTAGTATAGTATAGGATAGTTAGTTAGTTAGTTCATCCATCTTGTTTATTAGCTAGATGAAGAAGAGGTTGGAGGATGAAGAAGGCAAGGAGATGAACTCATGTGACAAGGGTTACATTCCTTTCCAATTCTTTATCTTTTGTACTTAATTCCAAGTTTAGTTAAAATACAAGTTATGGATTTATATGTTATTATGTGTTTCTAAAGTTTATGCCTTGGGTTTGGTTAAACTTTCTATGATTGCTAGTGTTTATTATTTGGCTATTTGATGCCATTATTTTGAGCAAGTTATTTAGCAACTTTACCTCTTTGAAATCATGATTAATCTGGTACCATTAATTGTGATTATCTAAGGTGTTGTTTCTACAATGAACATTGAGAGTTAACACTGATTCAAGAAGTGCTAAACATAGGGAGTACACTTACGAGAGTAGAGGTGTACCTATGTGGTTTTAAGTGATTCATTTCATGTAATTTCACAGAAGAAATGAACTTGTAGCTAATCTCATAAACCATGAGAATAGGTATGGATTAGTTATGAGTATAATTGACTCACTACGAAAGTAGGATTCATATGCATAAGGAAATTACACCATAACTAGTCTAGATAGTATTATTCAATGATCCAAATATAGCACTTGCATGAGTAAGTTAGGGATTACCATAACCTAAGGAGCTTTCATTTTGTTATTTTCTTGTATAAGTTTAGTAGGTTTTACTTGTTATAATTCATTGATAGTCTAAATAATAGAGAAACTTTAGTAATGTCGGTAATTGTTCAATCTTCCTCGTGGGATTGACCCGATATATATTCTAAACTACTAGTTGACCTGTATACTTGCAGTGAAACGGGTGTATTTCGGAATTTTAACTTGTACGTATAATAAAAACCCGTCAAGGAGCATAGTGTCTACTGAGGATATGGGCGGAGATCAAAAGACATATTCTAGATGTGTCTAACTTTAGAGTGTTGAGTTGAAAATCATGCTTACGATAATATAAGGGGTAGCAGATCTATGGTAACAACTCTATACTTGATGATTGATTATCTCTTAGATATACTGCTATTTGATTTTTGAGTATTTCATGGGATATGATAATTGCATGTTACTGTTACTAAATTGGTAGTACTACCACTCATTTTGTATCATGCCATTGCTCATGATTTTAGAAATTTAATTGAAAAATAATTTTTTATGAAATGTTTTAAGATACACTTGCACACAAAATCACGTGGACTCACTAAGCTTTTAGATCACTCTTAATAAAAGGTTTTGTCAACACGACTATGATGAAGTAGCCACAAGATTTATGAATCTCAATTAGCAGTGGTATTTAAATATTGTTGCAAGTTTGCAATCTTTCGTAAAATAGAATAAGGCGTATATGGTTTAATTTCTTATTTAGATGCTTTTAGCTTGTATTAGTACTTTGAGAATTCATCTTATTAGCTGCAATGTTATATTTAGGATTTAAAACTTCGTAATTAATTTCATCGATTTGAATGAAAATTTAACCATGCTTACGTTTTAGTATTTAAGCCATAGCGAGAGCCAGATAGAGGCTCGACTACGGCCCTTCTAAGAGAGGGTCGGGTTGGGGTCTCACAGAATGCACCTATAGTAATTTGATAATTAATGGAAGATTGTCGAAAACTTTTGTACTAGAACACTCGAGAAAATCCCAAGGAAAAACATCTCTTGATCTATGGAGAATTTAAAGATTTAGTAGCACTTGAGATTGTATAGACCTTGAGGAACAACATCATGCGTTCTATTCCTTTGACTAGATTGACTTGAAGATTTAATAAAACTTGGGGACTTAAAGAATGTGAAGATCTTGCCGAACTTCAAGGACTTGAAGTTGAAGAACATAGATTTGTTGTGAAAACTCCAAGTACTTGAAGTCTTTGACAATATGAAAGATGATGTAGAACACCAAGAATTTGATAGATTTGACAAACTCTAAGATCTTGACTGTCGAAGAATGTAGATCCCTTCAAAGAACTCGAGGACCTAAAGGACTGGATGATAACTTGAGTGAGATTCGATACAAACTTTCTCCAATAACATGTTGTATCTATCCTTTGTCTAGAAAGAGAAATACCCTATTTATAGTTAATATTAGGTTTTCCTACTTCAAATCGGTTACTTGTGACTTAATATAAGGAATCATTTAGGTAAGAACAAACGAAAAATTTTGAATTTTGATTCCTTATTACAGGTCATCTTGGATAAATTGCCATGTAATTGTGAGTTAAAAAGACTACCTCAAGTTGTAGAAAATCTTCTTTAAACTATGGAGATTGGTTGTGTGCAAAATCCTTAGCATTCTATTTGAATTTACATGTGTGTACAGCCTCTAATAGTGATCTACACAAACTTGCTTAACTTGAACCTCCAAGGTAGAAATTGTCTAGTCAGAATAGTAATTTATGGTCAAGACTATAACACACAAGCTATTTGAGAGGATGAAGAAACCCTAACTTTTCTAACTAGGAAAAATCCAATCACAGAGAGGAGATGGAGAGTCAAATACTCCTTTTCTTTTGGCCAATTTTTACTTTCTACTTTTCCTCTAGATTTTTCATAAAAATCTCACACAACCCAATTGATGTTCATTTGTCTTGTTAGCATAAGTTATATATAGAGAAATAGGTTTACTGAATCTATAAGGAAACTGAAAATCTATTTCTATTTAGAATCAACTTCCTTATTTTAATACTCTTGTATTAAAAGACTTAACTTTATTTATAAATAAGTCCCCCAAGTTTAATTTGCCTTATAGATTAAACTACAAGTTACAAAAATTTTCTTTCAAGTTTCCACTTAAGTTTCTTTTAAGCTAACTAACGAGATTCTTAATGTATGTGACCTACTAGATTCTCATGTACTTTAGTAATAAGTATAAGTTATAATTTTAATAAATAAGTATTTTTTTTCTTTGGCTAATCTCGTACATAGGGAATGGTTGCCATTCCAAATATTTATTAATTAAAAAAGAAATTTACATGAGGGGGACTAGGCCTTACATCAGTGAATACTCAAGAAACAAGAAAACAATCATTAAGCTCTAATCTTCCTAATATAATGCATTTTAATTCTATAAAGTTTGAGTTCACCACGAATCAAATGAGAAATATCATTTTGATATTCATAAATTCGAAGTGGATGCTAATCATGTGAACACCCCACATTTGATAAGATGTCCACCACCTTGTTTGCTTCCCGTAAACAATGTGAAAAACAAGATGCATCAGAAAGGAGGTGCCAAATTTGTGAAATCTCTCTATGAATACTCCATGGACACTTCGATCGATGCTGCAGAATTGCTATTAACACCTTTGAATCCGATTGGACTAAATCTTGAGAGAAACCATGATGGAAACAAAGCTTCACTCCTTGCAAAACTGCCAAAACTTCTGCTTCCAAACTTGTCATCTCCCCCAAAAAAGCTGAAAATGCTAACAAAAAATTCCCATTTGAATCCCATAATACCCCTCCTCCACCAGCAAGTCCTAAATTTCCTTTGAAACAACCATCTGTATTAAGCAACAATGACCCAACTGAAGGAGCAATCCACCGAACAAGTTTGAAATGATACAACATAGGTGAATGAGACAACAAATCATATAAGTGATGGAATTTCCTGAAACTATAGACTCAAATTGGCCTTTATCTCCCGAAAGATGACCTGACAAATAGTATCAATTCTCATAGAATCACCTTCAAAGAAAGTCTTGTTTCGCACTTTCCAAATGTTCCAACAAACATAAGTTGTAATAAGCCAAAAAGGAAACACAGCTTAATTGATTTCGAAGGCGCATACTACCAACTAACTATTCTTGTGCGCAAATGAGTGGAAGAAAAAGTAATTCCATAAGTAGTTCCAAAATAATTTCATATCACATCTGCTACCTATCCTAAAGAAAAAATATGTTCAACATCCTCTACCTGAGGGGTGAGCAGCAAAAGCAATTTGAGGGTATATTGAATCCCATGCCCATTAGCACATCATCTAGAGGCAACTGTCCCACCAATAATCTCATCATGAAAAAGAAAAATTTCAAAGGAATCCCCGAATGCCAAACTTGGGAGGATATGTAGGAACTAGCTTGACCCTTCCTTACCTCCTAAAAGGCCGATGACAAAGAAAATTTTCAAGACTTAGTTGGAGCCCAAACAACTTCATCAACTACTCCACGTCGAGGAATATGAGTGCGCACCACCTGAGAAACAACATTTTCAGGCAACACTTCACTTAGCGAATAAGAGTCTCAATTACTATTGACAATAAAGTTACTAAATGATTAACTAGTAACTTCATATGCTCTGAGAAACAACGCATCACTACCCAACCAATTGTCATACCAAAAAATGACATGAACCATCATTGATCAACCGTCAAATGTAAAGCTCCAAAAATTGACTCACATTTAACATTCTTCTCCAAGTAGATGAACTCCTAGAATTAATAGATGCCTGACACGGATGAATCCCCACACAGTATTTAGCTCGCATAAAATCTGCCCAAAGAGACCCTCCTACGAAAATTCCACCATAAATTACATGAAAAGGTCATGTACATATCCTCTAAAGAGCGAAACTCAACTCCTCTTTCTTCAACAGGATAACATAAAGTAAATCACTTAACCCAATGAAACTTATTACCTTCCATTTAGATCCCCACAAAATATTGACACAAACTTTCTCCAAGATACAGAAGATCGATTTAGGCATAACCGTCGCAGCTAACAAATGAGTACGAATTGAAGAAAGTACATGTTTAATTAACACTAACTTTCCAAGATAAAAGCCTAGACTTCCAAGATAGCACTCTATTGATAATTTTTTGACAAATCTCAGTAAAATAGGATGTCTTACAATGACCCAAATAAAGAGGACATCCCAAATATTTGGTAGAAAAATGTTGCTTGGTGAAATTAGTGATGCATTCAATGACTTTTCTCCTTGCCGCTGATAGCTGAGCAGCTGACCTGAATCTTTTTTATATTTATCCAACACTAACATAATCTTTTTCAATGCAACAGACGATCCATTAGCAAAAATAATTACATCATCAGCAAAGACCAGATAAGTAACTTGAGGATAGCCCTGGGGAACTTTAAAACCCACAAATCGGGCCTGATTAGCTAATTCATTTAAATCTTTAGACGAAACCTCAGCCCTAAGAACAAATAAAGTTGGGGACAAGGGGTCTTCTTGTCTCAGACCCCTAGACGATTTGAAAAAATCATGAGCAACTCTATTTATGATAATCGAAAACTATACATTAGAAACCAACCTCCACATCATATCAATGAAACATTCCCCAAATTCGAAACATCGTAAAACATTAAGCACAAAAAATCAAGATAATCTGTCATAAGTTTTAGTCATATCTAATTTTAACACCACATTACCACCTCTACTTTTCTTTTCAATTTCTGAGACAATTTTTTGTGCTAGAAGATAATTGTCGGTAATATTATGGCCCCTAACAGAACTAGTATGATGAGGAGAAATAAGGCGAGGCAAGGTAGAATCTAGTATGTTCACCAAAAATCTAGACAATATTTTATTAAAGAAATTACACAAACTAATGGGGCGAAATTTAGAAAAATCTTGGGAATTTGGAACTTTTAGAGTAAAAACAATGGCTGTTTAAGTCATAAACCGAGCCAACTTGGCACCACAGAAAAAATTGACAACTACATTATAAATGTCATAAGCCAACACATTCCAAACAAATGTAAAGAATTTACTCGTAAATCCATCAGGTCCAGGCGAACTTTCACCATCCATCTCAAACACCACTTGTTGCACTTCATCCATGGTAGGAATAGCCTCCAAAGCCTTATTATCATCCTCTATTACCAATTGTGGAATCAAATACAATAATTCTGAAAATATGGAAGAATCATTAAAAAATAATTCGGCAAAAAATTGAATTGCCTTAGTAGCAACCTGATCATCTTGAGATAACCATGTTCCATTTGAATCCTTGATCCAATGAATCACCCCTTGGACTCTTTGTTGTTTTAGAACTGAATGGAAGTACTTCAAATTTTATCCCTATGCTGAAGCCACTTCACACCTTCTGACTCTAGAATTGTTCTTCTATCAGCAAAGCATTCCGCAATTGAGCTTGGGACTTTTGCAAATTGGCATGTTCCTCTTGAGACATGTCATGTTCCAATTTCTCCTCAGATGCCAATACTTCAGTTTTTTCCTTCTTTACAGTTTGAAAAATATTGCCAAACGATTCCTTGTTCCAATGCTGAATTGCCCTTCTAGCAGCCAATAATTTTGAACATAAAATTCTCGATAGAGAAGTAGCAACATCCATCTATCATACATTTCGAATAATATCAAGTAAATTCGGCCTAGTTGTCCAAACATTTAGAAAACAAAATGGCCTTATTTTATTATCAAACTGACTAGATAATGAGATAAGTAGAGGTGCATAGTCCGATGGATCATGAGCTAAATGCGAAATCGAAATAGAAATAGAAAAATCTGCACAATCAGCATTTTTAAGGAACTGATCCAATCTTTTCCCAACTCTACCACGCACTCTTCGATTGTTGCATCATATGAAATTGGATTTCAAAAAACCCACATAAAAAACTATAACATTTTTCATGAAAGACAACAATTCTAACCCCTCAAAAGGGTAATAGGCTCTACCTCCTGGTTTCTCATGCGGAGCTACTACTCAGTTGAAATCTCCACCAATACACCATGGACCTTGGAAAGGTTTATCGGCCAATAAAGCAGACCAAAGAACTCTCCTATTTTCCAATGTGCACTTTGCATGTACAAAGGACAAAACCACCGTTCCAGGAAAAAATAGATGTTGAATAGATAATGATAAATACTGATCAGAATCACCAATTATATAACAAACAAATGGATAGCTGTAATATATCAATAAATCACTAGAAGAATTACCTAATACTGAATGAAAACGAAGCTTTAATTGAATGCTATCAATTTGAGAAACGTTTAGTTTTGGTTCACAAATTGCTACCAATTTGACATCATGCATCCGGATCAATTTTAACAATCTTCTCAAATTAGAAGCCTTAGAGACCCCTCTGATGTTCCAAAAAATTTCACTAATCATGAGATAAAATCTAAAAAGAATTTTTTGCAGATGATGTTGACCGAAACTGCCTATTAGTAGGAATTATAGCTTTTTCCTATGCCCTTTAACCTCCTGAAAAGCACCCTCTAAAATTGCTAATTAATCCACATTTAAAGCCAAAAGGGTAGACTGTACATTACCCTTATTCTACATAATCTGCCTTGGTGAGAGGTTCCTCGCGGAAGGAGACAACTCTGCTAGAACATCCGCATCTATCCCTTCTGATGCATCACTCGCCTGGTTAACTTATTCTTTTAGATGAAACTTAACATCTAGTAATATATTATGACCACCCAAGTAATAAGAATAGTTAAGTAGACAATTTCATCTTTCATTGATTATCTCCCATGTAATTAATATCTTTACCTTACTTATCTTATATTAGTGTTATAGTATGGAATATGAGCTTATTTCACTATGATTAATATTATGTCCTAAATCGAAATATGATTCCAACAAAGAAGTAATTAGAAATATCTTTCTAAGACTTATCTATTTAACTCTAAAATTTCTTGAGTTGTACTTCTACAAGTGATCAATAATGAGATAAATTCCCAATATAAGAGTTGGCAAATCCTTATAGGCTCTTCACTATCTTTTCATCCATATGCCATTTTAAATGTCTCACATCATAATAAATGAACTCTATTATTTCTTATTTAATAAGAGACATAGTGTGTGTTTAGATAGCAAATTATTTACATAAATTTATCCACTTGTATCATAAACACATTTTTTAATCACCCTTTTATTTCACATACATCACATTAAAAAAATGCTATACATAAGCAAAAAAGTTATCCCAAATGATTTCCTATCCAAACACACTCATAGTATTACTAGTCTAACCGCATTAACAATATCCTATTTTATTAATACTTTGACTAGATATATTTAAGAATAAACCTTTTATATAAATGAATGAATCTCAACTTGTATGATTTCATACATTAAGTTTACTCTAAAAATTTTTATCATACAAATGTATATACATAAGCAATCAATATGAAAAAAATGTTATATATTATAATATAAATAGTCAAACTATATATGAAACACTAAAGGTTGATTAACATTAGGACATATACACTATCACAAAGAAGGTACGGGGATAACATCAGTGCAACATGTCATGGAGTAACCATCATTCAAAGGCGTGTTTTTTAAGGGATTCCTTACATACTCTAGTTAAACAAAAGGAACATGCATAAGCCAAAAGTTTAAGATTTAGACTTTGTAATTAAATTACTGAAAGAAGTTGGTGGAGTTTAGAGAATGCTATCTTATCTAATAAAGAATTGAAATGACAGAAATAACCTGGTGCACCAACTTAAGTTGCGATGTCTCACAAAAAAAATGCATTTTCATTTAGAAACCTTGGGCATTTAGCATGAATAATGGTGTAAACTTATTTGGGCTTGGAAGAGGAGAAAGGAAGGAAGGAAGGGACGAGAAGGAAAAAGAGGTGAGGGGTGGGTGGTGGTTAGGGATGTGGAGAAGGAGGATGGAGGCCGGAAGGGTTGTGAGTAGGAGGAAGGGACAATAATAGGGTTGGGTGTGATGGAATGGATCAAAAGGAGAAGTAGGGGAAGAAAACTGATTAGAGATGAAAGTAAATTTTGGAAAATTGAATCTTAACACATTCATATTGTACTTAATTTTTATTTTGCTCTTTTTTATTTTTTGTAATTATTTTATTTACTTTGTAATTTTTTTCATTAAATCCTTAAAATCTGGAACTTTTGCCCCTTAAGAATCAATCATGTGTGGTTCACATAATTGATTCCTGCCAAAAAAAGTTGTTAGAATTAAAGTTTTGGACTAAATATAATGGAATTTCTATTGTGAGGAACGTAGAATCTACATTTAACATGTGGGGGACATAAAATTTCCCCTAACAGAATGTAATAGACATTTTATGCAATTTTCTGAAAATCCAAATTAAGTTTGCTGTCCAGGATTTGTGATTTTATTTTCTCATTTCACCAACTTAATTGGTTTCACGCTTAAATTTTAGTGTTAAGATTCTGACGATTTTTTTTAATATAAGAACAAGTTTAATTCCGAATTACTCCCGTTTTACTGCAAGCATACAGGTTAAACTAGTAGTTTAGGGTATATATCGAGTCGATCCTACAGAGAGCAACTTTGCGAGTACTAGATCCTTAATTAGTCTATTATTTAGACTAATGATCAAATTAAGCAAGAGAAATTGTAATTACTACTATCTAACTAATTTTAACTAGATATTTGCAAGGTAACTGTGAGAACCCTCACTTTAAAATCCAATCTCCCCAAATTACTTGCCTTGCCTTATGATTTAAATCACCTCATACATGCCCTTGTATTACATTTCCCATGTGTTACAACAATTTAACATACATTTCATTTCATTCCTTTTTACTTGAAGAAAAACATTTACTTGAGTTGATTTTTAATAATCCACCAATTATTTTGTTTCCAAGTGGCTTTGTTTTGTAGTAAGGACTTTAAAAGATAGGTTAGGGGTGTTAAATAAGTATTGGTACACTTGGAAGAGTTGAATTAGCATTAGTCAAAAGATTAAGAGAGATTATGGACAAGAAATGGACTAAGTGGCAAAACCCTAACCAAGCATTTGTTTGACCAAAGGTTAGCTAATATTTTAAAACACCTTGGCCC
The DNA here is from genome assembly GCA_023065735.1 of Coffea humblotiana. NCBI lineage: Eukaryota > Viridiplantae > Streptophyta > Magnoliopsida > Gentianales > Rubiaceae > Coffea > Coffea humblotiana. The sequence goes on along the minus strand of CM041209.1, from coordinate 39,599,494 downwards.
TCTTTTCACTCTCTTGGCCAAAATTCTTAGACAAAAAAAAAAAAGAAGAGAGAGAGCTCCAAAATTCTAGCTTTCAAACCCTAACAACTAAGAGCAAAACAAATCAAAGAGAAAGATTGTGAGTTAGTGAGAAACTTTTCCTCCAACCCTAGTGTTTGATTCAAGTTTCAAGGTTTCATTTGGTTGGTTGATTTGGTGGTTCAAACTTCCTACAAGAGAGGTAAGTGTTCTTTAAATGATGTGGTTGATGGATTATGATGGTTGTAAACTTGAAGAAATTGAAGATTTATCATCACTTTGTCATAGTTAAGTAAGCTGAAATGTTTTTCCAGCTTGATTCCAGTTTTTGTACCTACTTCAACTGGATGTTCGACCATGATAATGGCCAAACTAGCTTTTACACAAAACATGAAAGTTGTATAGAATTGAGTGTATAATATGCCTGCAAATTTTCAGCTCAATCGGAGCAGGATAGCTTGTGAAATGACCAAAATGCCCCTGATGCCCTGTTTCTGCCCGAACTGATATTTTGCCTCTGTAATTGGTCATTTTGACCAGGAAGATGACCGATTTAGCTTTTGATGTCTTCTCAAGAATTATATCCCTGTAACTTAGCTTTCAAATGGCTTTGGAATCACCTGAATCGGAGTTGTGTGTGCTGAGATATGATGGAATAAATCAGGACTGCTAGTTAAATTTTCCAGTGAGCTTCGAACTGGAAAAATCTGGGGCTGTTTGGGTAAATTTGACCAGGTTAGGTTGAGAACTGGGTTGAGATATCTTCATAAGAATTGTAGAGCTCTGTCTTAGCTTCGAAACGGTATAAGGTTTGCCCTAATTCAATAAACATAACTCTAGTTATGACTAAAATACTATGGGATGTCAAATCTGCCGTTGGTATGCCTACCAAGTGTTTGATGAAATGTATGCCTACCAAGTATTTGATGAAATGTTTGCCCATTGTTCATGATTGTTTATGAAGTATTTACATGTCTTAAACCTCTTTTGAGCTAGATCTATGTTTGATATGTGATTTAAGTGAAAATCATTAGAGGATGAAGGTTGGACGAATAGAAGAAAATATGGACTGATTTCAATGTCTTGGCCGACCGGTCCTTGAAGGAAGGCTTTTTATTTGATTTTTGTGGTTTATTTACACCCTAATCATACCTAAACAACTTGGCTAGAGATTGGTTAAGCTTCTGTATATGAACATTGGAGGACTGATTTGGGTGAATTTGAACCAAAACAAATGAAGTTAGCATAAGGAATTAGTGTGCACATGTAAGGGTTGAGACTGATCCAGGTCAGGAAAAACAGCCGACTTCTCTGAGTTACTGGCAACGCTAGGAGAGGAACTAGAATGTGTGCGAGGTACCGTTGGAAAGATATTCGAGTCTAGTTTCCAACGCCGCTGACGGCACCTAATTCTGACCTTCCTACAGTGATATATAGTCATTTTACCGAGACTGCACTGGCGCGACTGTGCACCCGCGAGAAACTTTTAAAAGCTTGAATGAATCTTTCCTTTTACCCAACTTTCATGCACTTGTTAAACTTGTTTATTCATGAACTTTTACTGCATTTTGGGCCTAAATCTTATGGTGAATTGAGTATAGTTAATCGCTCACTTAGGCACCTAATGAGCTCACTTTGCTTGGACTTAGACCTGGTCGTTAACGTTTTTACTCGTTGCCCTAGGAGGGGGAAACGGCGGTTCACGTAATCGCGCGACTTGATGTTGATTATTACTTTGCTTGCCAGGTGAGTGTTCCACTACCTGCTACCTGCTTATATGAAATAACTGAATACTTGAATTACTACTGTTTGAGCCAAACCATGTTTTGATAATAATGGAGGCGAGCGTGTACTTTATCGCACTCGACCTCCCTCATTTTCCACTGTGGCTCTGTATACTGCAATCATGAGTTGTGAATTCTCTATATGTGTGACTATACTTGAGTTGCTTGGGTGATACCCCATCAACTACTGCTACTGTTTGGTACTTGAGTTGCTTGGGTGATACCCCATCAACTAATGCTACTGTTTGGGTACCCAACCTCATAGGTGAGTCGGTTGGATCGAGCCAGCAAGGGCTTGGTTGAGACGGCCGATAAACTTTGGGGACTGTTTACTGATCACTGGAAACCGGTATACTCGAGTATTACCTAACTACTGTTTATGGAGTGCGGGGCCGGTAGGGGGTTGATCGGTGGACGGAGATTGGAGAAAGTGGTGTTCTACGGACTGTATATTCTATGAATGCAAACGTTGACGGAGAGTCAACGGACCCTGGTATGATCAAACTCAAGAGGATTTGGCTTTTGAAAGCCACCCGTATCCTTGAATTGCACTGTGATTAAATTGTTATTGTATTATTCGGTGTTTACTTGATTATATTATGCCTTTATTTGGCTATGTGTTTACTTGTTTTACTTGGAACCTCACTGGGCTATAGCTCACCCCACTCCCTTTTGTTTTCCTTAACAGATTTGGGACGGACTTTTGGCCAAGAACCTTCTTAGTTTTATTTTGCTCGAACTTGTAACCTTTTGTTTAAGATAATTTTACTCCTGACTTTTGTAAGTTCGAATTTATAAGTTCGATTCATGTTATATAACTGTAGTATGAGACGTTTAGTCAATTTCTAAGTTTGGACAGTTGGCTTGTCTATCATTTGCCATTAGGGTTTGTACCATTGATTTGAAGTTATTCCACTGGGTATTTCGAGTTGTTAGTTCTTTGATCGACCGAGTCCCGGCGAGAGTTGGGCAGGCAGTCCGCTGATACTCTAGGGTTCGCTCTAGGGAGAGGTGGGGCTGTCACAGTAACAATGGAGAAAATTCACTAAATTCTTGAGTCTAGGAATATAGATTCCACTTATGATATGAAAGATACAAATAAATAAATTTACCCCTTGCTACAACTCTTATTTAACTGAGGATTCATTTTCAATATTACCAAATCTCATTCTCATGATAAAATGACCTAAAATAGACTAGTTTTCCGGATTCTCTTGGTGAATAACTAGATCTACTCTTGTTTCCTTCATGAAATGCAAGTTAATCCACTTAAGTGCATCTCTATTCTCATGAGAACACTACTCAAGCTTATTTATGTTGTTCCATCATTATTACCAACTTTCATTGAATAACAACAACTATAAAATTACTATTGGTGATCAAGCAACAACAAGTGATAAGCATGCATAAATAGACAAGTTAATACAAGGTGTAACAAGTGTAAATCATATTTACTTCATATCAAGTAGCCATAAGTTTCATCTACTCCCTAGATCTAAGAATTTAGCTACTCATAAAATATATAACAAGAAAGAACGTGGTTTCATTGTATGAACACATATTGAATCACAAGTAAAAGATAGATTAAGAAAGTTTAGCCAATATTAGTGAAGAAGCTCCCAATGATCTTCTATTTCTTCAACAAAATGTGTTGTACAATGAAGTGTCCAGTTGTTCTCACAAAATTTCTAGTTAGAGAGAACAAAACAAGACTAAGTACTAAGCTCTACTGCTAAAATCTGATAAGAACTACTGCTAATATGTTCTATTCTCCCCCTTCTAATGATTCTAACATCTTTAGTGTTAAGAGAGTCAAAAGGTGGTTTTTAGACAAGACATAAAGTTCATTTTTTCTTCCAAAAGGTTCCTTGAACATATGAAGTCAAAATTCTTGTCTGGAGTAGAGCTGAAAAGTAGTGTGAAAGCAGAGCAAGTAGCTGAGCAAATTATAGAAATCAAGCTACAATATGTGACTTTGGAATATGCAACTTCAACTCACGTATTGCGAAGTCGCATATTCACTTTTGTGAATTAGCATCATTTCAACTGCTATTTTCTCAATGATGAAGGCTGAACTAACTCTTGTCCAAAACATGAAAGTTGTAATCCTTTGAATTAGCTTTCCAATGCTTCAAGAATGATCTAATTTGGATCTTTGTGGATTAAGATATGACCAAAATACCATCAATAGATCAGAGCTCTGTTTCAGCTTTCGACCATGCATATGTACTTCTATATTTCAACTTTTTGACAATGAGAATGACTGAACTGGATTTCGATGTCTTCATACCAAATGTAGATCTATCTCTTAGCTTCAAAATGGTAAAGAATCACCTCAATCTGATGCTTGTAGCTCAACATATTGCCGAAATACCACAAGGTGTCAAAACTGTCTTCACTTGCATTTCTTCCTTTGAACGTTTTGCACTTCATGTCTTCTTTAAACATCTTCAAATCATCAATAATCATCCAATTCTCTTCTCAATTCATGTCATTTGATGATTGAATCATTAAACCTATAAAACATGAAGTTTTCACCATTAAAATCCATAGAAATTCAATTTTTACCACTTAAATCACCAAATGTATATGTTAATTAGTTATAAAACTAAATAAAACATACCAAAACTAACTAATAAAACACACTAAAAATACGTGAAATATACTCTTATCAAACTCCCCCACACTTGAACCATTGCTTGTCCTCAAGCAATTAAGAATTTCAATCTCACAATGATCCAAAATTTTGAAAATAAACGTATGTGCACAATCCAACATCATTTCCGCAAAACTAGATAAATAACCATTATGCAATCATTCAATTAAACTCAAGTACTCATACTATAAAGTAATGAAGAGCCAATTATACCGCCATTATAACAAGTTCAAGTCAATTTCTCATTCTTACCCAATTTCACAAGCAAGTAACTCATGTGGTCAATAAAAATGCTATCTAATCCCATGATCATCCTCTTATTCAACTTAAAGAGGGATTTATTCATATAATATAGATAATTATTACTCAAGTTTTGAAAGTGCCTTTTGACACGAAAATCGACATTTTTAATATAAAGATCGCCAGTTATTCAACACTTCACATTCTCAAATTGCTTTGCATACTCTTAATTCAAGTACCGTTTTACGCGAAAGTTGACATTTGTAAATGAAGACTCCTGGTTACTAAGTACAAAAACCATTGGAGTAGAACAATTTTTATTCTCCTTTTTATCTACTTTTTCTCTTTTTTTTTTAAAGTAAGTCCCTCAAAAGTATAATCATGAGAAGAGTGTTACACTTATTGACCATATTGATCACTTAACTATGTAAAACCAAGTTAAGAGAAGAAATTTTCATCAAACATGCAAAATGTAGGCATAATTTTTCTCCACTTTACATAATATATTTTCCTATAAATACAACATTTATAATCACATAATAGTCATTTCCAAGTTACATGAGGAAAAAAGTGCTTAAGTCATATATATTTATTTTAAAAGTAGAAGAAATTTGAGTTACTAATGATATGAAACTTGTTACCCTTTGGATAAAATTGAAACATTTTGAAATGTTTTGGGCCAATTTTGTAACTTTGGATAAGATTTTGAAAAAATTTTGACAGAGTTTCCGCTTAAAATTGGACGAAAGTCCCTGCTGGCAACCCCAAATTAACAACAATTAAGTGCAATTCATATTCCAAACATCAAGTCCAAACAATGAACACAAAAATACTACAAGTACCACACATTTCCTCCCCCACACTTAAAATACACATTGTCCTCAATGTATAGGGAAAGAAAAACAACAAAGATAGAAAGAAATACTCTGCAGTGCAATAGTTGAGATCTAGATCAACCATGAATCACGAACCTTCACCAAAACACAAACATCTACTAACACTGTCTAAAAGATGAAATGTAAAAGGAAAAGGGCAAGATTAAAAACGACAAAAAAAAAATCAGGAAACAACAATAAGAGCTATTCTAGAGGTGCAGCTTCAATCATCATCTTCATCTTCATCGCTGTCATGAGGCGGAGGAATGCCTAGGTGATACTCAATTCTCTCCAAGCGAGTGTCTATTTTTCCCAATCGATACTCGATATCGTCCAAGCCAATAAAAAGCCGCTGCTAATTCGATTATTGTGGTGGAGGATGAGGTACAGCAGTAGAAGGACTGACTTCCTCTCGGCCATAATATGCCCTTTGTCTCTGTTCTTGAGCAGGCTGAGGAATGTTCGGCAACAGAATTCGAGTATAGGAGGATTCCCGATTATGAAACATGTAATCAAGAAAATATATATCACTTTTTCGGACCTCCGTATGATCCGTCTTTTTGGGTATAACATTGTGCGCATCATATAGATAATGAGACGATGGCGAGATTCGAAGACACTTGCCACCATTGTCTCCTTCCTTGAAGACCTAAAAGGTTGGTACTCAAAATCAAACCTATTCATGGCATACGATGGATCCCACCACCTATTGGGTGTGACGAAACCCTTCTTTAGATCAATTGCCTGACCTTGGTTGCTACATCCCAAAATAGTAGCTAAGTGTTCTCGTGATAAAACAATGCGCCACCTACGCACCCATGACTCTACCAACTCGCCACTGTGATGTGTTTTGTTGTCAATATTGGTGTAGAACTTGCGCACCAAGTCAGGGTAGTAGTGAGTCGGCAATGTGAGAATTGGCTCCCAATCAACTTGGTTAAACACCTTCGAGATACGATAAACTACCTCAATTTCTGGTCTTACATGCATCTCAAGAGAAACTCTAAATTAGCATGCGCTTCATACCACTTTTGATTCCTAAGACTTGTAAACTTGGCACTATCAAAAACAGTAGCTTCAGCACTCCGAGAAGTGCCCTTCCCTTGTTGTCTCCACATCGATTGGGGTGACGGTGACCTCTCTTTTTCACTTTTTTCAATATCCTCATTTACCTCCATTTCGTCACTACTAGAAGACGAATAGACAACTTGCTTTCTCCTTGCCATAGTACCTAAGAAAAGAGATTCAATTATCCACATGTACTAACACATACTTCATAATTTTGGCGATAACGAATCCCAATTGACGCAACTAACCACAAAAACATATCTCTATGTCATAAGAAATCAAATAAACATACTTAAACGATCACTATTATGACATACGAGGAATAACATAAAAAATGTTAAAATTTGTTAAAATCACCAATTTATCAGAATAGGTAACAAATATATTCCAATTAATCAAATTAGTAATAAGCATGATTATAGCAGTTTATAATTAGCAACAATAATGCACAGTTAGCTATAAATATGGTTAAACAAAATCATCCTAATAACTCACAAAATTTATCAAATCAATCTCTATATACAATGCACATGCTAAAATATCATCACCTAACCATTTTGAATCATAATCATCTATCACAAATGGCTCAACAACATTCAAACTAATTTTATAGCAAATTAAAAATTTAAAGAACTAATAATCCATCAATTTGCTACATTTGAACGTGTAAACATGTTTAAACAACCTAAATAATCATAATGGAGGTCAAAAACATCAATAAACATCATCAAAACTTCGAAATTAGAAGATGTCAAAAAACTTAGGAAATTGAAAAATACCATCTTCTAAAATATAAAGATTTGATAAAGAAACTTATCTCAATCACGAAGAATGATGTTTGGAGATGATGATTATGCAAAATCCCTATGAAAATCACGCCAATTGACCTCCAATTGATGAATTTAAGAACTACAAATCGTAGCCCCAAATTTCTTAAAAATCGATTTTGAGTTGTTTTTTTTTGGATTTCAATCGGTTAAAAGACTTTATGAGGGTTAAATGATGATGGGTTGATGTTTTCTAGCAAGAAAATTGAGTAGAAAGTGGAATTTTGTGAAGAGGAGTTTTGGGCTGAAGGAAAACGCGATTGGAAGATGAATGAAAAAGAAGAAAACTGAAATAGAAAGTCGCGTTTTAGGGTTTTGTATCAAGGGAAGAATATGCGACTTCAAGTCGCGTATTTACAAGTCTTATTTTCTGTGAAAACATTTCAGTATTGAATACACGACTTCTGAGTATTGAAGTCGCGTATTTGAAGTCACGTTTTCAGTTATATCCTTGCAGATGTAAATACGCGACTTCATCAACACGCGACTTTGAGTCACATTTTTCTGAGTTGTGCGTATTCTTCTGCAAATTTTGCAAAACTTCAAATTTCTAAAAATTATGCAATCTACCAGAAAAACTCAAAATATATTCTAGATCATTCTTTTGCCAAATTTATCATCGCATGCACATGTAAAATGATCGAAACATTTACCCCTTTTTAACGGATCAAAAACACCTTTAACGCAAATCGAGAGATTGAGTTCCTTGATCAAATTTCGCCGTTTCCACCTCAAATGGTCATCTTTGCTTCCGTTTGCCAAACCTATAATACAAAGCCAACAATCTAACTCAAATACATGCATTGAACACAAAATCATACCAAATTAACATATATAACTTAAACATTGGGTTATCTCCTAACTAGTGCTTTTGTTTATAGTCGTTGGTTCGACCCAAAAGGCTTGGTTCATTGAGTTGAAAAAGAGTCACCCAAAGGATATATGAGTCCTTTGGGGACGATTTCACCCGCCAAGTAGGATTTTAATCATTTTTCATTGACCTTGAACTGCTCATTTTTTGCATTAACCACTTCAAGGCCTCATAAGGAAAAACTCGAGTGACTTCACATGGTCATGACTACCTTGATTTGAGTTTTTTGGGAAACAATTTAAGGCACAAATTGTATAAGAGAACTTTTTGCCCCACCTCAAATTGTTTGGGTATAAGATGTTATCATGCCAATATTTCACTTTATCTTTATAGATTTTGGCATTCTTATAAGCATGTAGCCGGTGTTCCTCGAGTTCTTAACTCAAGTAGTCTCCTCCCACCTGCAAGATTAAAATCCATATTAATTACTTTAATAGCCCAATATGCCTTATGTTCAATCTCTATAGGTAAATAACAAATTTTTTCATATACTAATCGATCCGGCAACATCCCCAAAGGTGTCTTAAATGCCGTTCGATAAGCCCACAATGCATCGTCGAGTCTTCTTGTCCAATCCTTTCTCAAGTTGTTCACCGTTTTCTCCAAGATGAGCTTGATCTCTCGATTGGCGAATTCCGCTTGTCCATTTGCTTGTGAATGGTATGAAAGTAATGTCTTGTGCCCACAACTATACTTAAGCAACAAAGAATCAAGTTGTTTATTATAAAAGTACTTTCCTTCATCACTTACTATGACTCTAAGGATACCGAATCTAGTAAAGATGTTCTTTTAAGAAACCGAAGTACTACCTTAGTATCATTGGTAGGTGAAACAATTGTCTCCACCCATTTAGACGCATAGTCTACAGCTACTAAGATGTATTTATTATTAAAAGAATTAGGAAATGGTCCCATAAAATCTATATACCATACATCAAATAACTCTATTTTTAAGAAAGTAGTTAATGGCATTTCATTTTTTCTAAAAATATTTCCAGTTCTTTGATAGGCATCATAGCTTTTAACATATTTTCGAACATCTCAGTACATGGTAGGCCAATAAAATCTCGATTGCCACACCTTGGCTACAGTCTTAAAGGTACTGAAATGACCACCCATTTCCAAATTATGACAATGATAAAGAATATCACATACCTCCTCTTTGGAAATACATCTTCTTACCATACCATCGGTATAATGCTTATAGAGTAATGGTTCCTCCCAAAAATAGTTTTTAACATCATGCAAAAATTTCTTCCTTTGGTGAAAATTGAAACCCCTTGGAGTTACTCCACTTACCAAAAAGTTAGCAAAATCTGCATATCATGGAGACTTAATTAGTGCTAGAACTGTCGCGCCCCATTTTTTGGAAAAAATGAAATTACGGGTTTGTAAAAATGAATTTTTATTAATTTTAAGTGAAAATGAGTTTTTGATTTTTTAGAAAATAAATAAAGAAAATGGGTCTAAATGGGACTTTAAAAGTGCGACGGTTTTGATCCAAAATAATAATTTAAAAAGGGTTTTTAATAAACATAGGAGTCGCCACTTGGTATTGAGTTAAGGTGTATCAAGTCACCTAAAATGAATTTTTAAAGAAAAAGTAGAAAAAACCCTTTTTAAACGACTCCAAATCTTCGAAAATCAGAGAAAAGTGTTCGGCAGTCACGTTTGAAGAAAGGGAAGGCAAGAATAAAATCCAAGACATCCTTTCAACCTAGCCTAGAGTTAGTTGCGTGATTTAGTCAAAATATTTTCTTATTTTAATCTAAAAATTTATCGAATTTGGATGTCACTATATGGATGGAAAACCTGAACCTAGTGGTGGATCGAGTGGGGCAAAATATCTCTGAGGTTTGATCAGCATCGAACACATTGATTGTGACGGCCAAAATTGATTCCTTGAAGAGTCACAACAAATGCAAGTGATGAGACTTGGAGGCAAAAAGAGTAAAATTAGGATTTTAAAAGATACAATTGATTGAAATTTAAAGGCAAAAGAGATTAGTGTTTTGGAAAATGAATTTTTAAAGGGAAAGGGAAATTAGGGTTCAAAAGATATATTGTAGAAGAAAAGAGAAAATCATGCATGTGTGCCCTAAAAGAATCAATGCGACATAACGGATGCAGTGGACTAGGTTCGTGACTTTAATTTTCCCTTTAATAGAGGGAATACAAGCGTGCTAAAATTAGAGAGCCATACTCGTCCATATCCCATATTCGAGGGATATTTCTCCTATCTAATCAAGCAAATGATCTAACCTAGTTCTAATTTTCTTAAATGGAATGCAATTCTATATGTCATGTTTCGCACATAGGGATAAGGAATATATATAGGGAAAATATGGGATAAGAAATATACATATAAGGGAAATGTCATGCGAAAATAGAAAAATCCTAGAAAATAGAAAATATACGTGTAAATGTAGTGATTGTCACACCAACATGATCTAGTGTGTGGATGGTCTCTAAGGGTTTAGCGTTGGACTAGCCCATGTCTATAAGTTCTCACTAGCATTGGACTAGTGAAAAATCGAAAAGAGGGGCCACAACTAACGTTGGACTAGTGTGGAATTGAAAAAGGACAATAACTAGCGTTGGACTAGTGTGGTGATGTCATACATTTATTATAATCAAATAAATCATATAAACATAATAAAAGCGAGTAAACATATAATAACACATAGCACATAAGCATGATATCTAAATGCAAAACCCTAAAAAAGCGAATAACACGTAAATATACAAGCATGCAAAACACACAAAGCAAATAAAGCGAGTAAAGACCTAACTATTACATTTGGGGGCCCTAACTACAATCTAAAAGGGGAAAGAATGAAATGAAATGAAATAATAACCGAACTATTACAATTTGGCATTTAAATGCCTCTAAAATAATCAATAATTAAATTAAAATAAATATACAAAACTAAAAATGAATAAAGTGAATAAATAAATGAAAATAAAGACATTCAAAAATCATGCAATTACACACATAAAATCACATAGGAGCACATAGGAGGATTTAAAATAACACAAGAAAATACCTCCCTTGACATAGTAGCTAATTGCGGTATGTATTTGTCCTATTTAACTCCAAAATTAACAAAAATCATCAAGGCACCAATTTAAAAAAACAATAACATGTAAAAAAATGGAAATAATCATGAAATTAAACAATTAAAGCATTTAAATGAAAGTAAACAACCTATATTTAAGAATTTAAAAACAAGTAGGGACCTAATTGAAAAAAATAAGAAAGTTTTAGGGGTCAATTTGTAATTATTATAAAAATTAGGGGTCTAAATAAAAGAAAAATAAAGTTTAAGGACCTATTTGCAATTAAATTAGGGACCTAATAGAAAGAAATCTAAAGTTTTTAGGGCTGAAATATAATTAATGAAAAGTTCGAGAGTCGATTCGCAATTTTCGGATCTGAATTGACCAGAAAATGTTTTGGGCTATCATTCAATCAATTCTCTTATTTCGGTTGGGCCAAATCCTCCAAAAACCATCAAAGATCCGATGAGAAACATACGAGCCAGCCCATTATTTTATCCTAGCAAACCCAACTAAACACATAGGCCCTATCCCCTCAAACCCACATACAAACCCAGCATACAATAAGCTTCTTAGCCCAATTATTTAACCCAAAAACATGTTTCTTTCACCATCAAATGGCCCAAACGGATCAAACTATGTAAAACAAATAAGGAAACATCAAAACAAGATGGAAAGAAGAAAAAAATAAGAACACTCCGGCGGGTCGACCCGCCGGAAACTGGAAATTTTCCGGCCAACTTGGCCGGATTTTTGCTGCAATCGCGTCCTCAACCTTTTAACCCCAGATTTTTGCATAAACATGAATCTTACATCATTTTTAACTTAAAAAACATCAAAGACGATCCAAACATGACATAATCATGAGGAAACGCGAGATCTAAGTCTCTTGAACACAAACTCTTATGAACACCTTTGAATTCCTTGCATGAAAGTCGAATCGAGTTAGGAGGGGTCAGAGATATACCTAATGAAGCCTTCAGGTCTGGATTTGAGTGAGCAAAACGCGGATGGAGCGAGTTGATGAAGTTCCAAGCAAGTTTGTAGCGGAACCAGGGTTGATGATGCAGCGATTTTATGGCCAAATTTCAAGTCTTTCCAATCGTTTTTTCGACCAAATATTTGAATGAAAGTTCTTCCCCTAGCTACATAGAGGGTGCAGAAATTCAAATTTCTTCAAGAGAAGCTATCATGAGAGAGAAAAATGCCCCACAATATGGCTGCCTGACCAGCCTTTTCCACGAATTTTCTGCAAAAATATTTTTCTTCTTTTTTCGTTTTTTCTCTCTGTTTTTTGCTCTTTTTGATCGCTCCGCCGCCTCCTCCCTCTCTATTGCTCTCTTGAAACTATTTATATGAGATAATGGTCCTCAAACCCTCATCTCAATGGCCCTTATGAAACCCATTTTTTGTAGAATTCTTAAAGCCATTAGATGGCCTAATTCTGGATCCTTCTTGATGTTTCTGATTGTTGTTATGTGTCCCTGTACTAAGGGGTTTAAAGGGAGACAAGAAATGCAAGAAAATGGGTTGAAAATGGAAAGAGAAATGGAGCTGCAATTTTCTTTGTACTATTTCTGGTTTGCTTCCTCGTACGAAGAAGAATGCACGCGTGCGTGGCTTCCCTTTTTTTTTAAATAAAAAATATTTGATTTTTGATTTTTTTTTCTTTTCTGCTTTTCTTTTTCTTTCTTTCTAATTCTTTTCTTCCAAATTTTCTCTTTTTCGATTTTCTAAAATAATTTTCTTCAAGAATACAAAATAAATTAAAAATAAATAAAATAAACAAAAATATATGAATAAAATGAATGAAATAAAATGGTGAAATTTTGGTGTCTACAACTTGCTCCTTTTTGTCTGGATTTCGAAAAAATTCGAGACAAAAACGTAGACACCAAATTATTCATGTGTCATGCTCAACTGCAACTAAAACAGCTAGCAGAACTTAACCAATGAATCAGAAGACTTAACCCTGGAAAAAATGAAAGGTTAGTGGGATAAAATTCAAATCCAATAAAATAAAATAATCAATGGAATAAAACCCAAGTCTGTCGAGATTGGTGGGATAAAATCCAATCCCAACAAAATAAAAACGGTTAGTGGGATAAAATCCAAACCTGTCGAGATTTGTGGGATACAACCCAAACCCAACAAAATAAAACGGTTAGTGGGATACAACCCAAACCTGCCGATGTTAGTAGGATAAAACTCAAACCCAACGAGATAAAAAACAGTCAGTGGGATAAAATCCAAACCTACCGAGATTGGTGGGATCAAACCCAAACCCAACGAGATAAAAACGGTCAGTGGGATAAAATCCAAATCTGCCGAAATTGGTGGGATACAATCCATGCCCAACAAGATAACAACGGTCAGTGGGATGAAATCCAAACCTGCTGAGATTAGTGGGATACAACCCAAATCCAACAGAATAAAACGGTCTCATGAAAATATATTTGATTAAAAAAGATGTGCAATTATTTTTGTCTTTGTTTTAAACCAAAATTAGACTTACTTAAATGATCAGATATCACCTTGTAATAAAAATTACCCCAGTGTAAACCAGACTTGACTGGATAGTTGCTGATTTTTCGTTCTTTTAAGAAAACGTATGTAGTTCGATCCTGCAAAAGAGAAATAATCACGACGAAATATAATGTCTCCACCATGCGGTCTCTTGAGTCTTAAAAAAACTGATTCTTTCAATATCATATAACTGTTCGATTCAAAAATCTTGTGTAACCCTTTCTTGATCCGCTAACATCTGTATTCAGCCAATTTATGCTCAGATCATAAGAAAATATGTTTATATACCAATTATGATAAATTACAGAGATTGTCTCTTGGCCGAGTTAAATGGAAGCAAATAAAAGTTTTAGATCAAATTATTTCATGCGCGGATACCAAATGGAGTAAAATAATTCTCCAATGATAAAAATGACTCTTATGAAGTTTACGGAACAACTCGAAAACTCAAAATGCAAATTTGAATAGCTTTTCTATGATGAAAAAACGTCACATTTGACCCCTTCAGATATCACGTTTCTGGAAATCAGTATCGTCAGAAGAACCACAACATGGGGAGAAACCCAGACGAACCTAGTCACCAGCTTCTCAGCAGTCGAACCTCAACTTTCCATTCTTGATTCGATCGATAATTCAAAAAATCCTACCTTAGCGCCCTTTCGGGTTTTCACCAAGATTATCCCCACCCATTTTATTTTCTTTTTTTCTTCTCTTTTTCTCTTTTTTTTCTTTTTTCTTTTTTTTTGAAAAGGCGCCCTTTTGGGTTTTTATCTAATGAACAAATCTTGTCTACAGTCTTTATCAATTCAGAAATGTGTTTTAAGAAATGATGGCATCAGTACGACAATCCTTCTCTTGCAAAATTGGTGAAAGTGTATTGACATCATTTGCCATTTGATTAAGTGATTTTTATTAGAAATACTACTAAAACGGAAGTCGGGATTTTATGGCTTTTGTAATGGGGTCAGGTGTGAGGTTAAAAAATGTTAAAACTCGAAGGCAAAATTTTAAAGGGTTTCAAAAATCCTAAGGTCGTATTCTATCAACATTTGCTTCAGTATGAAGGTATTAAAGCTAAAAATTTGTCCCAATTTGGCTTTTGACTTCTCTTTTCTTCTTCTTCCTTTTTTTAAAAAAATAATAAATAGAAGATATAATTTGCCCCAGTATTGGGTAAGCGATCTTTAGGGAGGCTATCAAACGAATGATTAAATTATTCTGGAAGTTCAAAAGGGAAAACAAGGGGTAGAACGTTCAAAGGGAAAAGAAGAAAACCTAATTTTAATCCACCATAGATGGTATTTCAAAAGAAAAGTCACATAATCAGATAAAGAATTCTTTACACATATCTGAATTGATCGGTTGCGAAAAAATCTATCCGTCCATTTCTGTTAGAATGAGTGCTCCTCCGGGTAATACTTTCTCGACGACAAAAGGTCCTTGCCAATTTGAAGCAAATTTTCTTTTGGCTTCATCTTGAATGGGAAGAATTTGCTTCAAAACTGTATCTCCTTCTTTGAACAATCACAGCCGGACTTTCTTATTATAAGCACAAGCCATTCTCCTTTGATAGCATTGTCCATGGCAAATAGTTTTTAAGCGTTTTTCATCAATTAAAAATAACTATTCATGTCTCTGTTTGATCCAGTCCGCTTCCTCTAGCTGTGTTTCTATTAAAATGCGCAAGGAGGGGATCTCAATCTTTGCAGGTAATACCGCTTCCATTCCATAACTAAGAGAATAAGGCGTTATCTCAGTAGAAGTTCTGATTGCAGTCCGATAAGTCATTAATGCATACGACAACTTCTCATGCCAATCCCGGTGTCTTTCTGTCATTTTGCGAATGATTTTTTTCAAGTTTTTGTTCGCGGTTTCTACCGCTCCATTCATCTGAAATCTGTAAATAGCTAAATTCCGGTGTTTGATTTTGAATTGTTCGCATAATCCATCTACCATGTCATTATTGAGGTTTCTGGCATTATTAGTTATCAATGTTTTTGGTATTCCAAAATGACAGATAATGTGATCTCTCAAAAAATCGACTACAACTTTCTTGGTCACATTCTTGTAGGATGCTGCTTTGACCCATTTGATGAAATATTCGATTGCTACGAGGATGAACCGATGCCCGTTCGAGACAGGGGGATCAATAGTTCCAATCACATCTATTCCCCACATTGAGTATGACCAAGGAGCAGTCATACTATGTAGTTCAGTCGGAGGAGCATGTATAACATCAACATGCAGTTGACACTTCATGCATCTTGTGACAAAATCTACACAGTCATGCTCCATGGTGAGCAAAAAATATCTCGTTCTCATGATTGTCTTAGCCAATAAGTATCCGTTCATGTGGGGCCCACATATTCCGCTTGCACCTCTTTCATCATGTAATCAGTTTCTTCTCTATCGATACACCTAAGGAGGCCCAAATCCGATGTTTTCTTGTATAGCACCTGTCTGTTTAAGAAAAATTTTGACGACATTCTGCGTAAGAAATTCTTGGCCGGTGAATCGGCATTTGAAGGATAAAAGACCCCGTCTTTATGAATTCTTTGATATCACTATACCATGGACGATCATTAGATGTCTCCCCCACAGCCAGATAGTGCCTAGGTTTATCATGAAATGGAATTTGAATGGGATCAATTACCAACTCGTCTGGATGTAGAATCATTGAACATAAAGTAGCCAAAGTGTCCGCAATGACATTTCGAATGCGAGGGATATGTCTGAATTCCAAGTTTCGGAACTTACTGGCCAAACTGAGCAAACTGCAATGATACGACATAATCTTTGAGTCTCGAGTCACCCACTGTTTGAGCGTCTGATGCACTAGTAAATCAGAATCACTGAATGCGATCAAATCCTTCATCTCTATTTCCAATACCATTTTTAGTCCAAAGATACAAGCTTCATATTTAGCCATATTGTTAGTACAAGGAAATCGTAATTTAGCAGCGGTGGGGTAATAGTTTCCCTCAGGTGACACTAAAACAGCTCCAATTCCGGCTCCAAAATAATTTGAGACGCCATCAAAGAATAATCTCCACCCAGGGTATTGCTCATTCATGTCTTCTGATGAGCCAATAAATAAGATCTCCTCATCAGAAAATAGGTATGCAATGGCTGGTAATCATTTTCCCTTGGATTCTCGGCCAAATGATCTACTACAACTTGACCTTTGATTGCCTTCTGCATAGTGAAAATGATATTGAATTTTGAAAGAATCATCTGCCATTTCGCCATACGTCCCATTGGCATAGGTTTTTCTAACAAATATTTCAGAGGATCGGAGCGGAAAATAAGGTAGGTAGTGTGACTGAATAAATAATGCCTCAACTTCTGGGCGGTTCAAGGTAAAGCGCAACAATTCTTCTTAAGGAATGAATAATTTGCCTCATACGCGGTGAAATTTTTACTGAGATAATAGATGGCTTGATCTTTCTTTCCCAACTCGTCATGTTGTCCCCATACGCACCCCATAATTTCATCCAGCACAAATAGGTACATAATCAGAGGTCGACCAGATTTGAGTAGCACTAAGACCGAAGGGTTCAACAGGTAATCCTTGATCTTGTCGAAAACTTGCTGATATTTTTCGTTCCAATGCATCGGCGTATTCTTTTTCAATAACTTGAACAAAGGCTCACATGTAGCTGTTAACTGAGCAATAAATCTGCCGATAAAATTGATGTTTCCCAAAAAACTCTTCACGTCCTTCTGAGTTTTCGGTATAGGCAGCTCTCGTATTGTCTTCATTTTTGTCGAATCGATCTCAATTCCCTTTTTACTGATAATAAACGCTAACAATTTACCGGCAGGAGCTCCAAAAGCACACTTTGCAGGATTCAGTTTCAAGTTGTATTTTTCAATCTTTCGAACAATTTCTTTAAGTCAACCAGATGATCCTCAGCCTTCTTGAATTTAATGATAATATCGTCCACATAAACTTCCATCTCCTTATGAATCATGTCGTGGAACAAAGTGGTCATAGCCCGTTGATAGGTAGCTCCAACATTTTCCAATCCAAACGGCATTACCCGATAGCAGAAAGTTTTCCACGGAGTAATGAAAGTAGTCTTCTCTCTATCTTCCTCAGCCATCTAGATCTGGTGATACCCAGCGAAACAATCACTGAAAGATTCAATTTCATGCCCCGCGGTACTGTCCAAAAGAATATGAATGTTTGGCAAAGAAAAATCATCCTTCGGACTGGTTTTATTGAGATCCCTGTAATCGACGCATACTCGCACTTCTCTACTTTTCTTCGAAATAGGTACGGGATTTGAAAGCCAAACGGGACAATGAGACACCATAATGATTTTGGCATTGAGTTGCTTTTCGATCTGCTCCTTGATTTTGAGACTCATATTAGGCTTAAATTTGCCCAATTTTTGCTTTACTGGCGAAAAATTTGGATCAGTTGGCAATCTGTGAACCATTATGTCTGTTGAAATCCCAGGCATATCATCATACGACCATGCAAACACATCTTGAAACATGGTTAAGAATTCAATCATCTATTTTCTTTGCCCCTTATTCAAGTGCACACTAATTTTGATTTCTTTAACCTCCGTCTTAGTGCCAATGTTAATGATTTCTATCTCTTCTAAGTTTGGTTTGTGTTTCTCTTCATATTATTCAAAAATCTTTGAAATAGACTCAGATTCTTCCTTGCTATCACTCTCATTTTGAATTTCAGATTCCAAAATGTCAAATTCGTGAGAGATATCGAGTAGGAGATCATTGAATTCCAAAATAGTGATATCCGAAAGATCAAACAATTTTATTTTTGGCCATCTGAAAATAAAGTAAACATGCACAATAAACAAGTCAAAAATAATAAATATTAACAAAATCTTCCATTTCATTAAATTTATAAAGAAAAGCAAATAGACATTGGAATAAAAGTGAAAACTTTGCAAACTGAAATATCATTTAAAACAAACACATTCTCGATAGAACTGTGCAGTGGGAACGGATTTTCATTTAAACAAAATGCGTATTAACATGACACTGAGAGGAAGCAAATAACTAAAACAAAGTAACTTTTTGTCATTGATTTCGGCCAAGACAATCCCCTAAATTTACCGAAACTCCCTTCGAGAGGGAAGGTAGTCTGCAGTTCAATTTTGCATGGCTCCTTCAGGGATGATCGAGAACTCCATTTCTTCTAGTGGCTCGTCCTCACAGGTGGCTCCAACGAACACCTGAGACAGGCCCATTCCAATCTCTTCAATCGAGCTCTTTTCATCCAATTCTAACAGGATTACTCTAGATGGTCGAGGAAAGGTGTAGCGCAACGGTGAGATATTCATAGCGATATGCTTTTCCTCCTCCTTTGCCTTCTTGCGAACTTGAATCTCCTTTTTGTCCTTGACAGTCGGTTGAAATTCCAATCCAAATGTGTCTTTCTTCCCAAAAATCTCTATGGGTTCCAGGATGCCTTGCAAATTTCATCCCAAATCTCTGCCCAGCTTGTACCTTCCTCTTATCATTTTCTTGGCCATCATGACACTGGTTTTAGGTGCATCTATTGCTTCTTTGCAAATCCATCCAACTGACACGATATCGACCACACAACGAGGAGAACTAAGAACTTTTCTACTACTTTCTTCATTCGAACCAGAATTGACAATCATGGTACAATCATCCTCGGCGAACACAGTAATAAGTTGATCATTGACAATGAATTTCACCTTTTAATGAAGGGAAGATGGGATAGCACTAGAAGTGTGGATCCAGTGTCTTCCAAGTAAAACATTATACACACTTGAAAAGTCTATGATTTGGCAACTCACTTGAAATTGGATAGGCGCTATCTCCAACACCAAATCAACTTCGCCCATCGGCTCCCTTTTGGCTCCGTCAAATCCTCTTATTATCGTTGCAGACGGCCGCAGTCTAGTATCCGAAAGTCCTAGTTTTATGAGAGTGTTTCTCGGGCAGATGTTCAACGCAAATCCGTTGTCTATCAAGACTCTAGATAGTAACTTTTCATTGCAGTGTACTGAGATATACAACGCCTTGTTATGTCCGATTCCTTCAGAAGTCAAATTCTCATCAGAAAAAGTTATGTAGTTGGCAGCCAGCACATTTTCCATGATGTGAGCAAACTTGTCAACTGGGATATTCTTCAGTATTTGTGCTTCCTCTAGGACTTTGAGCAATGCATCTCTGTGTAATTCAGATGTTAAAAGCAAATCCAGAATGGACACTCGCATAGGCATTTTGTCCAACTATCCCACGACATTAAACTCACTCCTTTTCAGCAACTTAAGAAAATCTAATGCCTCTTTGTCAGTCACCAATGGCTTCGATGGCATTAGATTCTCCTCCACAATCCTTTCAAGTTTGGCAACGGTAAACCCCTTTTCTTTTGGCACTTCAATATCCCCAATCAACAAAGCAAATTCACTATAATCTTATGGTACTTCTTGCAAGTCATACACAGGCAATTGTTCAGGAAATTCAAGCACTACAGGTTCTGGCAGGTCCAAAATGAAAGGCTCTCCATCATCTTTTAGCAGCTCTTCTTCCAACACAAACGGTTTCTCAACTATTCCAATTACCTCATTCTCATCTATAATGTATTGGGCAGGCTCCTCACATTCATCATCAGTGGTAATGACCCCTACAGTTTCTTTGTACTCAGGAAACTGTGACAGCCCCACCTTCCCCTAGGGCGTACCCTAAGGGTTAGCGAACTGCCTGCCCAACTCTCGCCAGGACTACTAACGGTCACATACACGCAATTCTAAACGTTTCGAAAAGTATACCGAAGGAAGGTTAACAATAAGTGCGCAAAACGAAAACGGAAAACGGAACGGACGTGAACGGTATTTGCCACGCCACAATCCGGCCGGAATCTGGCCGGATTCTTGGCCGGATTGGAGGCAGAGACCAATTCAAAATTTTTTCAAAAGTCACCCCAAATCCGGCCGCATATCCGGCCAAGATCTGGCCGGATACCTGGCCGGATTCTGATGAACAGTGTCCGGCCAGGATTTTTCTTTTCCCGCGTTTGAAGTCCGAACTCGTCCGAACGCGTCCCAAACACGACTAAACTTTAAATCAGCATAAACAAGTATATTTCCAAGAAGTACATCATATATACATGAGAAAATATGTACACATAACCCACTCTAGGATTTTCCAATCCAAAATAAAATGTCCAAGTCCTACATTAGGGTTTCTAAAGTCGAGGAGCTATACAAAAGTACAAAAGAATGCCTAACTAGTTCTACTCGCTTCACAAAATTATGATTTCCCAAAAACATGCCCTGTAAGGAAAACAAAAGGAACGAGTGCGAGGTTTCGCCCAATAAGGTACTAAAAGTCATGCATTCAAAGCGCACGAATATAGCCATACTCAGTTACACTTACTATCACACATGAAAAGAACACCAACCAAATTCAGGAGTAAAAGGATACGGGTGGCTCTCGGGAGCCAATTTCCCCTTGCAACACTTGATCACATCCCGTTGACCCTCCGTCAACGCTCAACGGACAAGTACGACCGTAGATCACCACTTTACTTCCAATACCTTCCCCATACTTTCCCCTACCGGGCCCGAACACGTCACAGTAATCAGGGGGTAATACTCGAGTATACCACAAAGTCGAGGAGCAAACGCTCCACTCGACACACAGTGACCTCGTGGCTTGTTACCTAATCGACCGGGCCCTTACCGGCTTGACTCGATGAACGGCCATTGATGCTTGAGCTCAGTTATCACAGTAAGGTCGTAGGGTTCATGCCCCAACCGACATTAAGCCAAACACAAGGCAAATTCACATATATCCAGTAATCAGTTATACACATAAGAGAACGAGAGCGATAAAGTACACTCTCGTCTCGAGTACAGAAATCACAGTTATCCAATTCAAGGAATCAAGTACACAACAATTAAACACAATTCATGCATAGTACACTCACCACTTAAGCAAACAAATCACAAGTTTTCGCCCAATGGGTGTCCGGAATCACCGGCTCGACCTACAAGGAACAAGAAACTACAATTGAGACTCGAACACGAGTCGAAAGCTTCTTACATGAACTATGAAAGCAAAATTCAAGTATAGCTCAAAAATGGAAAATACTTTGATTTTAAGGCCAAAGGTGTAAACAAACCCAAAACCTCGCACTTTTACTCAATCACGACCTAAACGCACGAAACCCTAATTTTCTCGATACTCGGACAGCATTTCCCCTAAATTTCAGCTTTTCCATCCTACAATCAAACATCAATTTCCATCCAATCCAATCACAATTGCTACAATTCAACCATAAACCAATCAATGACTTTCATTAGGGACACAATGCCCCCCATTCACAACCAATTGCAGGATTAATAACCAATTATAGAAAACCCCAAATTCAAAACCCTAAAACTGAAATTTTCATTCAAAACTGAAATTTTTCGCAATTAACCGTAATTCACATACAAGAGCTCCAATTGGCCCAATATTAAACCATCAATCCAAGGCTAACTAACATTTATCATATAAAACAGAAAAATTCCCCAAAAATCAGAAATTCACCCAACTTCCAATTAAACTATAAATTCATCCATAAATCTAGCTATTAAGCCACCATAGGCCACCAATTTAGCATTATTAGAACCAAAAGTGAAGTTTCCAAGCAAAATATCTCAACTCTCAAGAAAGTTTGTAGCTTAAGTGTTCCACCACCAAAATAGCTCCACCAAGAGTTTCAAGCTTCCTTAGCAAGCGGTTTTTATGGAGGAATTTGAGATTTCAATGGTTGGATTTCAAGATTGAGCAAGAAATGGAAGACACAAGGTTGAAGCTTTCTCTCTTCTTTCTCTTCAAATTTTCGGCCAAGAGGGGAGCAAAAGTGAAGGTGATTTGGTCAAAATTGGCCTTTTGGTAAAGGTGGTCAAGAGTTAGGCAAGTCTTGTCCAATGAGATCGCGACACGTGGCAGCTTTTTAAGTTTTTAAACTTATCCTCTTACTCCCAAGGGTTAATCCTATCTAGGTAACCTCTAATCACCTACTAACACCTAGTAATTAAATCCCTGTACGCAAAACTTGACCTAATTGGCCGAATTTCTCTCACTTAACGCACTAGCGGGTCCCACGTCCACTATTCACTCCAAAAATCTCGTAAACTAACTTATACTAGAAAAATATTTTTAAAACTCTATTTACTCATAAAAATGTCTAGAAAATTTATAGAATAAAGAAAATGTGGAAAACGGGTGCAAATAAATAAATTAAAGCCTAGAAATAAAGAAATTTACGGGTTCTCACACTCTCTCCCCCTTAAAGAATTTCGTCCCCGAAATTTCTCACCTGGGTTACCAAACAGCTCAGGATATTTCTTTTGTATTTCTTCCTCCACTTCCCAGGTTGCCTCTTCTATACCGTGGTTCCTCCATAAGACTTTCACCAAAGGAATATTTTTATTTCTCAGCTCCTTAACCTTTCGGTCGAGTATTTGTACAGGTTTCTCCTCATAGGTTAGGGCTTCATCTACCTCAATCTCCTCCGGTCGTAAGATGTGGGTTGGATCAGGATGATACTTTTTGAGCATTGAAACATGAAAAACGTCGTGGATCCTGGCTAAACTTGGAGGTAACTCGAGACGGTATGCCACTTTCCAACTCTTTGGAGGACTTTAAAGGGTCCTACAAATCTAGGTTGAAGTTTCTTCCCTCTACCCGCCGTGATATTTCGTAATGGCGTGACCTTAAGAAACACTCGGTCCCCAACTTCAAACTCCAAGTCTTTCCTGCGGTTGTCTGCGTAGCTCTTTTGTCGGCTTTGAGCAGTCTGGAGTTTTTGGCGTATTAGTTTAACCTTTTCTCGTGCATCCTCCATCCATGGAATGATTGTTGGATCTAAGACTTTCTTTTCTCCTACTTCATCCCAATAAACTGGTGAACGGCATTTCGGCCATAAAGAGTTTCATACGGTGCCATTTGGATTGAAGAGTGGTAACTATTGTTGTAGGCAAACTCTACTAACGTCATGTGTTGACCCCAATTTCCCCCGAAATCCAAGATACAGGTTCGTAACATGTCCTCAAGGGTTTGAATGGTTCGCTCAGATTGTCCATCGGTTTGGGGATGGTAAGTGGTACTTAGGTTGAGTTTGGTCCCCAAGGTCTCCTGAAATTTCTGCCAAAACCTAGACACGAAACGTGGATCCCTATCCGAGACTATACTCACAGGAATCCCGTGCAGTCTCACAATTTCACTCATATACAGTTGAGCCAATTTCTCCAGAGTGTATTTCATGTTTATGGGTAAGAAATGGGCTGATTTGGTTAGTCTATCAACGATCACCCATACCGCATCATGTCCTTTTTGGGTTCTTGGTAATCCAGAAACGAAGTCCATCGTGATGTTTTCCCACTTCCATTCAGGTATCTCTAGGGGTTGCAACAAACCAGAGGGTTTTTGGTGTTCCGCCTTCACTTGCTGGCAGACGAGGCAGGTTTGCACGTACTGGGCTATTTCCCTCTTCATTTTATTCCACCAATACAATTTCCGCAACTCCTGATACATCTTATTACTACCCGGATGGATCGTATATTTCGATCGATGGGCTTCCTCCAAAATCTCCCTTTTTAAGGTTTCATCCTCCGGCACCACTATTCGATTCCGATATTTCAATATCCCTTCAGAACTAGAATTAAAATCAGGTAACTTCCCCTTTCTCCACCTTGTCTCTCCATTTTTGGACCATCGGATCCTCCTTTTGGACCTCTTTGACTCGCTCCAGAATAGCAGAGGTTATTCGGATATTTCCTAAAATTACCCTTTGATGCTCTAATCTAGGGTTCCACTCACTCACTGCTTCTAACATCTCCCACTCTCTGACCATCAACCCAGCTATTTGAGCCTTTCGACTTAAGGCATCAGCTACTACATTCGCCTTTCCCGGATGGTAGTTAATTGTACAGTCGTAGTCTTCTAAGAATTCCATCCACCGTCGTTGCCTCATATTTAGCTCTTTTTGGGGAAATAGGTATTTAAGACTTTTGTGGTCAGAACAAACCTCAAAGGTTACCCCGTACAGGTAATGTCTCCACTTTTTCAGGGTGAAGACAACTGCGGCTAATTCCAGGTCATGGGTCGGGTAATTTTGCTCATGAGGTTTCAGTTTTCTAGAGGCAAAGGAAATCACATTCTTATTTTGCATCAATGCACACCCTAAGCCTTCTCCGGAAGCATCAGTATACACAAAAAAACTATCTTTTCCATTAGGTAGGGTTAGAATAGGGGCCACGGTTAACTTTCGTTTCAACTCCTAGAAACTACCATCACACTTAGCATCCCATAGAAAACGCCCATTCTTTTTCGTCAGATTGGTTAAAGGGCTAGCAAGTTTCGAAAAATCTTTAATGAACCTCCGATAATATCCAGCTAACCCTAGAAAACTACGAACTTCAGTAGGAGTTTCGGGTCGTTTCCACTCAGTTACTGCTTCTACCTTCGCCGGGTCTACGGTAATGCCCTTCTTCGAAATCACATACCCTAAAAATGAAATTTTCTCCAGCCAAAATTCACACTTACTAAATTTGGCATACAACTGGTGATCTCTTAAGGTTTGTAAAACTAATTTCAAATGTTGCTCATGCTCCTCTCGGGATTTAGAATAGACCAAAATGTCATCAATGAAAACGACGACAAATCGGTCCAAGAAGGGTTTGAAAACTCTATGCATCAGGTCCATAAAGGCAGCAGGTGCATTGGTCAAATCGAAGGGCATAACAGCAAATTCGAAATGCCCATACCGAGAATTGAAGGCAATTTTGGGTACATCCTCCCTCCTAATCAATAATTGGTAGTATCCCTGACGGAGGTCTAACTTTGAAAACACTACGGCTCCCTGTAGCTGGTCAAATAACTCATCAATATGGGGCAGTGGGTATTTGTTCTTAATGGTTATATTGTTCAATCCCCGATAGTCTATACACAACCTCAATGTCCCATTCCTTTTTCTTCACAAATAGCACAGAGGCTCCCCATGGGGACCCACTCTCTCGGATAAACCCTCGCTCTAACAAATCCTGCAACTGTAATTTCAATTCTTTAAACTCGGCAGGTGCCATTCGATAGGGGGTTCTAGAGATAGGTGACGTTCCTGGTATCAAGTCGATCTTAAATTCTATCTCTCTTTCCGGAGGTAAGGTTACTAGTTCGTCAGGGAACACATCTGGGTATTCATTCACGATAGGTACGTCCTCAACCTTCAACTTATCAACGGGAGTGTTTATAAGGAAAGCTAGGAACCCTTGCGCCCCTCTACGCAGCAGTTTCCTAGCTCTAATGCCCGAAATCAAGGCAGATGAGGCAAGGCTACCCCTCACATCCAGCCTTAACGTAGCCTCCCCTGGTATACGGAATTCACTACTTTCCTCTTACAATCAAGTTGGGTATCGTACTTAGCTAACCAGTCCATACCTAGTATGACATCATACCCCTTAATAGCTAAACTTATCAAATTTCCCAGTAATTTTCTCGCTCCTACCCAAATCTCACAATTTACGTATATCGTACTAGTAATCAACCGTTGGTTCCCCGTAGGAGTACTAACTTCCAAGTCATAAGGTAAACTAACAGGTTTTATATCAATGCCGCACATAAAATCGGGGTTAACAAATGAATGGGTAGCACCGGGGTCAATCAAAATCCTAGCTAGACGATGGAAAACAGGGATGGTACCTTCTACGACTCCAGATGGGTCAGGGATTGATGTTGCTCAAGGGAATACACTCGAGCGGCCACTTTGGTTTCGTCCCTTCCACTCTAGATTGGCCAGAGCTGGCTCTCGAAGACTGTGGGGTCACTCTCGATTCGCGGGGTAGTACAGGACAAGTAGCTATCTGATGCTCCGCACTTCCACAGCGCAGGTATTTCCTCTCTTTCTCCAACAGTTATCCTCCGTATGGTTTGGTTTCCCGCAAAATCCACAAGGATCTCGGGAAACGGAAGCTGAACTCCCTTGTGAGGCACTCCTCTGCTGGCCTCGTCCGAACGAACCACCCCTCACCAAACTCCCTCTCGACGTCCCCGTAAACCTTCCTCCGCCGGACCCTCGTCCAGATTTAGGAGGGTTACTCCGTTCACCCTGACTAGAACTGCTTCCAGGGAATCCCCGCTTCCTCACCTGGAAGTTTCTGACTTGAAACCTAGCGTTCTCTACACTCAGTGCGTTTTCTACTGCCTCACTAAAGGTGGTGATCTGGGCAACCGCCAGATCTTTCTGAATCTCCACGTTCAACCCCTGAGTAAAACGCCGAATTCTCCTCTGCTCCGTCACTATAAGTTCATGGGCGAACTTCGATAGTCGAGTAAACTGGCTCTCATACTCGGCCACCGATTGCGTGCCTTAGCGCAATCTGAGGAACTCGTCGTCCTTCTTCTCCTGGACCAAAGGCGGGAAGTATTTCGCGTTGAACTCTCTCATAAAGTTTGCCCATGTCCGCGGCATTTGCTCTCTTTCCCACTTCGTTCGTATAACGTTCTACCAGGAACGGGCAGCTCCTTCCAATTGAAAGACAGCAAAAGTGACCTGTCTTTCCTCCGAGTAGTGCAAGGCTGCAAAAATATCTACCATTTTCTCCAGCCACCGTTCGGCCACGTCCGGATCAGGTCCTCCCAAGAATTTCGGAGGGGAGAACTTTTGGAACCTTTCGAGGGCTCGATCCTCGCTCTCAACGTGCTCGCCAGGGTTCCTAGGATTATGGACAGGGTGCTGGCCTTGATGTTCTACTACGTGGGCCAATAAGTCGGTCATTCTTTGAATCGCGGCGGCCACTTGAACGTTCGGGTCAACCCTAGGTTCAGGATTAAGCTCAGGTGTGGGTTCTCGATTAACCCTATCAGTTGAAGGTTGCGTACTACCGCGACCACGGCCTCGGCCACTACGAGTACCTTCCATGTCTTAAGTTCACAATCTAGGGCCGAAACACAAGTACGGTATCAAAATACGAAATAAAAGTAAGCAAGTAACAAAAATTAAACACTAAACAAGAATATCAAGGCAATTAGCACATAAGCATACTACACAAGTTGTACAATAGCAGTCAGTCAAATATCTACAGGCAATCCCATGAAAGTAGCGGGGTCAATCAAAAGTACATATACAAAGTTAGGTCAAAAGACAAAAGTAGCTAACTAGTAGTTTTCCCCTAACTAGTCCCCACATGGGATCAAAACACGGCTCAAAAGAGCCATAACCTAGTTCCCTACGGAGCACACAGACTCTCCCCCATTACTAGAGTTAGGCGTGCTCCCCTCATCAGATGTACTAGTACTGGACGCCTCCACTTGCCTATTAGCGCCGATCACACCTCTGACGAGCGCCTCACACTCGTTAATGATGCCGCCCGACCGATCTCACACTACCCTAGTCACCCTCGTGAGGCGGTCGGTGGCTACTTGCAACTGTCCCCTAAGAGCGTCGGTTCGCTCTTGCTCCTCAACCACGTCGTCCTCAAGCTCACGGATCCGATCCGCTTGCATGCGCATTAATCCACTCAACCTAACCATCTTGGTTTGGTCCCTAGCGGTGGCTCGCCTAAGCCTCCTACGCTCATCAAGGTCGGCTACTACTACTCGATCTATATACGAGTAGTTCTGGCATCGGGTACAGCGGCGAGTCCGACTAGCGGCACTCCAGCGACGGATAGGTCCTCCAGATCTCTCCTGGTAGTCCACAACACGAAAGCGTCTCTGAGGTGGCTCACCTCCGCCCTCGGAGTTCGTTCCAGCCATATCCTACAAGAACAAGTTAAGATTCACACCTTAGACGAGAAAATCATATTTAATGGCGCCT
This sequence comes from Coffea humblotiana, assembly GCA_023065735.1. Lineage (NCBI taxonomy): Eukaryota > Viridiplantae > Streptophyta > Magnoliopsida > Gentianales > Rubiaceae > Coffea > Coffea humblotiana. The sequence continues at coordinate 39,570,752 of CM041209.1, read as the reverse complement.
TAACACAATCCTTAAAGGTGCTAAAACAAATTTCTAACTTGCCCAAGTTATTTCTAACCTAGGCTCTGATACCACCTGTGACAGCCCCACCTTCCCCTAAGGCGTACCCTAAGGGTTAGCGAACTGCCTGCCCAACTCTCGCCAGGACTGCTAACGGTCACATACACGCAATTCTAAACGTTTCGAAAAGTATACCGAAATAAGGTTAACAATAAGCGCGTAAAACGAAAACGGAAAACGGAACGGACGTGAACGGTACTTGCCACGTCACAATCCGGCCGGAATCTAGCCGGATATCCGGCCGGATTCTTGGCCGAATTGGAGGCAGAGACCAACTCAAAATTTTTCAAAAGTCACCCCAAATCCGGCCGCATATCCGGCCAAGATCTGGCCGGATACCTGGCCGGATTCTGATGAACAGTGTCCGGCCAGGATTTTTCTTTTCCAGCGTTTGAAGTCCGAACTCGTCCGAACGCGTCCCAAACACGACTAAACTTTAAATCAGCATAAACAAGTACATTTCCAAGAAGTACATCATATATACATGAGAAAATATGTACACATAACCCACTCTAGGGTTTTCCAATCCAAAACAAAATGTCCAAGTCCTACATTAGGGTTTCTAAAGTCGAGGAGCTATACAAAAGTACAAAAGAATGCCTAACTAGCTCTACTCGCTTCACAAAATTATGATTTCCCAAAAACATGCCCTGTAAGGAAAACAAAAGGAACGAGTGTGAGCTTTCGCCCAATGAGGTACTAAAAGTCATGCATTCAAAGCGCACGAATGTAGCCATGCTCAGTTACACTTACTATCACACATGAAAAGAACACCAACCAAATTCAGGGGTAAAAGGATACGGGTGGCTCTCGGGAGCCAATTTCCCCTTGCAACACTTGATCACATCCCGTTGACCCTCCGTCAACGCTCAACGGACAAGTACGACCGTAGATCACCACTTTACTTCCAATACCTTCCCCATACTTTCCCCTACCGGGCCCGAACACGTCACAGTAATCAGGGGGTAATACTCGAGTATACCACAAAGTCGAGGAGCAAACGCTCCACTCGACACACAGTGACCTCGTGGCTTGTTACCTAATCGACCGGCCCTTACCGGCTCGACTCGATGAACGGCCATTGAGGCTTGAGCTCAGTTATCACAGTAAGGTCGTAGGGTTCATGCCCCAACCGACATTAGGCCAAACACAAGGCAAATTCACATATATCCAGTAATCAGTTATACACATAAGAGAACGAGAGCGATAAAGTACACTCTCGTCTCGAGTACAGAAATCACAGTTATCCAATTCAAGGAATCAAGTACACAACAATTAAACACAATTCATGCATAGTACACTCACCACTTAAGCAAGCAAATCACAAGTTTTTGCCCAATGGGTGTCCGAAATCACCGGCTCGACCTACAAGGAACAAGAAACTACAATTGAGACTCGAACACGAGTCGAAGGCTTCTTACATGAACTATGAAAGCAAAATTCAAGTATAGCTCAAAAATGGAAAATACTTTGATTTTAAGGCCAAAGGTGTAAACAAACCCAAAACCTCGCACTTTTACTCAATCACGACCTAAACGCACGAAACCCTAATTTTCTCGATACTCGGATAGCATTTCCCCTAAATTTCAGCTTTTCCATCCTACAATCAAACATCAATTTCCATCCAATCCAATCACAATTGCTACAATTCAACCATAAACCAATCAATGACTTTCATTAGGGCCACAATGCCCCCCATTCACAACCAATTGCAGGATTAATAACCAATTATAGAAAACCCCAAATTCAAAACCCTAAAACTGAAATTTTCATTCAAAACTGAAATTTTCCGCAATTAACCGCAATTCACATACAAGAGCTCCAATTGGCCCAATATTAAACCATCAATCCAAGGCTAACTAACATTTATCATATAAAACAGAAAAATTCCCCAAAAATCAGAAATTCACCCAACTTCCAATTAAACTATAAATTCATCCATAAATCTAGCTATTAAGCCACCATAGGCCACCAATTTAGTATTATTAGAAACAAAAGTGAAGTTTCCAAGCAAAATACCTCAACTCTCAAGAAAGTTTGTAGCTTAAGTGTTCCACCACCAAAATAGCTCCACCAAGAGCTTCAAGCTTCCTTAGCAAGCGGTTTTTATGGAGGAATTTGAGATTTCAATGGTTGGATTTCAAGATTGAGCAAGAAATGGAAGACACAAGGTTGAAGCTTTCTCTCTTCTTTCTCTTCAAATTTTCGGCCAAGAGGGGAGCAAAAGTGAAGGTGATTTGGTCAAAATTGGCCTTTTGGTAAAGGTGGTCAAGAGTTAGGCAAGTCTTGTCCAATGAGATCGCGACACGTGGCAGCTTTTTAAGTTTTAAACTTATCCTCTTACTCCCCAAGGTTAATCCTATTTAGATAATCTCTAATCACCTACTAACACCTAGTAATTAAATCCCTGTATGCAAAACTTGACCTAATCGGCCGAATTTCTCTCACTTAACGCACTAGCGGGTCCCACGTCCACTATTCACTCCAAAAATCTCGTAAACTAACTTATACTAGAAAAATATTTTTAAAACCCTATTTACTCATAAAAATGTCTAGAAAATTTATAGAATAAAGAAAATGTGGAAAACGGGTGCAAATAAATAAATTAAAGTCTAGAAATAAAGAAATTTTACGGGTTCTCACAGGAAATGGATTCTTGCTGACGTTCAACTCTGACTCACCTCTTCTCCTCAAAACTTTGTCTTCGATTTCAATCATATCTTGAATCTTATGTTTTAATATCCAACAATTGATAGTAGAGTGGTCGGGGCTCCCAGAATGATAGGCGCAAATGGCTTGGGAATCATAACTAGTAGGGACACCCCTAGGGTAGGTGTTAAGAGGTACAACGCCAATTTTACCAGCAGCTTTAAGTTGTTGGTACAATTGGTTGAGAGATCGACCCAAATTGGTGAAAGTTCGGTATTGATTTTGATTTGGAGTTTCACTGATTTGAGAATAGTTATAGGTTTGATTGTTTGGTGGAGTGGGTCTTGGATTATACGGGGTCGTGGTCGATTTTGAAAATTTGGTTGAGAAATTTGAAAAGATGGTGCAGGTACATTTGTGTAGTTTGGTCGAAATCGAAAATGGTTAATGGTAGTATGGTAGATAGGACGGGAGTTTGGGTAATATGGGTAGGATGATGTGTAAGTGGGGCGGTTTGAAATTTAGGTCTGGTCTAGGGGCCCTGATCCCAAACAAAAGTAGTTTCCCCTTCTTTTTTCTTAAACTGGGACTTCTTTCCACTATTATTCTGGCCTTGCAGAGGTTTTAGTTGCATCTTCAATGTTGACACATTGACAATTTTCTCGGCCTTCACAAATTCATCAAATTTTTCCAATTTATTGACAATGGCTGCAAATAAACATCCAGTCATACGAAAGATCTCTTCAAAATATGGCGGGTCATGAACTTTAATGAACGTTCGGACGATTTCTTCCTCGGTCATGGGAGGTTCTACTTTGGCAGTCAGTTTCCTCCAACGCTTGGCATATGTCTTATGATCCTCCGACGGTTTCCTCTTAGTGCCCTCAAGCGTGGTTCTCGTTGGTGCAAGTTCGCAATTGTACTCATACTGCCTCACAAAAGCCGTAGACAGGTCTAACCAAGTTTTCATCTCTTTAGGTTTCAAGTTAAAGTACCAATTCTGGGCATCACCTTCTAAACTTTCAGGAAACAGACGCACAGGCAGGTTCTCGTCATCTACTGACTTCCCTAATTTGTTCGCGAACATGCAAAGATGCGTCTTCGAATTGCCAGTGCCATCATACTTGCTGAACTTAGGAGCTTTCCATAGGCAACTGCATATCGAGGAAAAGACAAAGTTCGTCGTAATTCAAGCCTCAGTGTTTGTTCACTTCTTGACTCTTCTTTATAAATTCGTTAAATCTATCTAATCTTTTCAATAGATTTTTGTCAATCGTAGCAGAGGGTTCACCAACTTCCGTCTTTGTTTGAAAAGCGGCGTCCAACATGAACGACTTTGTGATAGGCTGATGGGGTTCTTGAGGGTTGGATGAAATGTTCATATTGATTTATGGATGATTTTGAGGAATCTGGTGGCTAATCGGGTTGACAAAGATATTGCTTGGATAGGTGGGTGGTAAACTGGGGATGGGATAAGTGAAAGCACCCTCAAGTGAACTTGTGAAAGGTGGAACGAAAGTGGTTTGGTGATGTGCCATGTGAGGTGGTGGCTTCTCCAACTCACGTTGGTTGTCTTCAATAGGTATACGTTCATTTTGGACACCGCCAGCATTGTTCGAGACCAGTTGGTCTATCATACGCCTCTATGTTGCCATCTCTGCACTCAACTCATTGAACCTATTCAGCATTTCGCTCAACTGGGCAACCAATTTTGCGGCGTCTAAAGATGGAATTAACGCAGATCTCTTTGATGATTCTGGATGAGTACTCATGTTTTCGAGATTTCTCAAGACTCGACTGCAAGTTCGCGTAATGATGGGGTTTTTACGGGTAGTTATTTTGAAATTACCTGAAAATTTTGGAAAAATCATATTTAGATTCCTTTTTTGATTAACTTGCTGTCAAAAAGAAAGAAAAAGAAAAAGACATGAGTTAGTAAAAATTAATGTAATTCGGATGAATATCCTATTGGAGAGCCCTTTTTGTGCCAAAAGTAGGTCTAAAATGATGCAACTCTTTCGGGATAAAGTCTCAATTTCAAACCTGTAAGTGAATGCAGAAATCAAAATAGAAATTCTCATTAAAAACTGATAAGTTTAATCCTTCTTTACAATTTCATTGATGGTTTGACTCACCATTTTTACAAAATTCTCATACTTTGCTAATCTAATATGTCGAGATTCCCTAGAATTCCCTATGCTAAACTTTCGAATTTCTTCTTGAATTTTGTCAAATGCATCCAATGCTTTCTCCAACTTTTCAGTTTTCCTTTTTTCTCTTTTTAATTGCGATCGGGCGTCTTTCAAGGTATGGTCGGCCATTATAATCTGCAATTGATGATCCTTCAACTCCTTCTTCAGTTTCTCTTTCTGCTTTTCAGGACTAGCGGAGACAGACGGCGACTTTTCTCTTCTTTGTTCTATTATCAGTTTGATCCATTCATCATATTTCAAAATAACCTTAGGTTTCAATTTATTCACTTGATCTAGGTGTAGGTTGTCCAGACTACGAAGATTCCCCGAACCTTTCAGTACCATGCTTTGGCACTCAGCGACTGTGTTGAGTCTAATGTTTCCAATTTCTTGTATTATCGAAACTCTCTGTGGATACCCAAATTGTCTCATAACTCATTGCTGAACATATGCGACTAATCCATTAGTGTCTGATAGAGGGATGAAACTATGTTGCGTAGTCGTAAAAACCAAATCCCTTACTTTTATTCAATCAAGAACCCATTGTACGGTATCTGGGGTCAAATTACCAAACTCTTGAACAAACTGACTCGGAAATGCTATTCGATAGTATCTCTTGACCTTTTCTCGGTGTGATTCAAACCAATTTTCTGTTGGAAGACATGATTCCAAGAGATTGAGCGTTCTCTTTGATAGATGTTCCATTGCCCACATTTGAAATACCTCATTTGATGCATAGAAGAACCCTCTTTTCTTTTAACACTCGGTAACAGTTGTGAAGATATAGGCAATGATAATAGGTACCAGGGTGGGGGTCTTTCCCTTGATTCCTAGAAACAAACTCTGAATCATATTGATAGTTAAGAAAGTGACTTTTTCATGTTTTTGCCGGGAACAATAGCAGATTGATCAAAGTTAGTCCAAATGCTTGCACTTACTTCTCCTCCCACTGTTTCTGCTGATGAAGAAGTCGTCGCGGTATTGGTCATAAGATTCCCTTTTCCCAAATCGCTTGTACAGGAACTCCAATGGGCACGATTTCGTATCCGGGTGTTGGTTCATGCTAACTTGTTTTAACCCCAAAAATCTACAAAACTGTTCTCTGGTTCCATTAGTTGGATATATCATAGGGTAACCCTTCCCAAGTACTTGCAATAGTCCTTCTATTTATTCCAAGGTCGGGTGTTAGTTCACATTCACCAAATCGGAATATAGAACCTTCTGAATCCCAATATTCAAGCAAAACTTGAATGATCGCAACATTTTGGGTTATGTTTAAGAGATTCGGTAAATGCCCCATATACTGTAATAGTCTTTTCACCTCATGTGTCATGTTATTTTTCCAGTCTGTCAGTTCCGGAGGTATCTGGTTTAACATTCTGCATGGAGCTATCTGAGGAGAAATTTCCTTTTTAGTACCATATCTCGAAATTTTACCCCTTAGGTGAGGTAAAATTATAAACATACAAGTCTTATTGGATTACATATCTGAGACACGTGGTGGCTTATTCCTAACGTGGGATTCTATATGCGACATTCCCTTCTAAGGTTGATGCATGATGCCAGTTTATTAAAACAATTAAATATGCAATTTGAAATGAAAACATGACCTAAAGGGATCCTTTGTGTGCGAGGGTAGGGATAAAATGATGTGCAATTATTAATCTACAAATGTTATACATCGAAATTTTAAACGTGCAATAGTCTATCTAAAAGGGTAGGTTCTAAAAGAAAATCATGCCAGATCTCTTATTTTCTAACGTTTTGTGAATGCAAAAGGCGAGAAAACAAGGAAATGTTAGTTCAACACATAACACGTTGTGGCAATTAAATGATATAAAAAGTAAAAAAGAAAAATAAGGAAAGAGGGGTGGATTCCCTCCCCTCGTGCTTAGTGTTCCTAGTTGGGGTAAGGTTGACTCTATTCTAGGGTATTTCTAATATGGATGCATGAGATTTGGCTTACTAATGCATCTAAATTCGATAAGATTTTAGGCTCCCAAACCATCAGACCAAGAGGCGAAGGGTCATCAATCCCAAGACCTTTGGTCGGTGACTTGAGTGATCCCGTAGACATCGCTATGGGCGCAAAGCACACCATCCGCTTACCTAAGAAAATCGATCCTAATCCTACAAGAAAATGTGTGAAGCGCTCATGAAAAAAGAAAGAAAAAAGGTTAAAAGTAATGCATGCATGTATGAAGTGCTTCCTTTTGAGCGGAGAGATTATAATACCATCAAAGGCGGGCGAAGGTTCTAGGGTGACTACCTCCCCTCCCAAGAGCAAGCGCAATACACAAATACAAATAAATGAAAGTAAACAAACAAACAAACGATCGCATACGCGGATATTGAGAGACGATTGCGCGTGTGAAAATGCAAAAACCCTAAAAAAAAGGAAAAAGAAAAAGAACAATGCAATCTAAAACCTCCAAATGTGATATATAAGAAGATTAGAATGAGAAAAAAAATTGACTAAATCAAATGCTCGGATCCTCTAAAGTCTTCAGTGGAGTCGCCAGTTGTTGCATCCCATTTTTTGAAAAAAAATGAAATTATGGGTTTGTAAAAATGAATTTTTATTAATTTTAAGTGAAAATGAGTTTTTGATTTTTTTAGAAAATAAATAAAGAAAATGGGTCTAAATGGGACTTTAAAAGTGCGACGGTTTTAACCCAAAATAATAGTTTAAAAAGGGTTTTTAATAAAAAAGTAAGAGTCGCCACTTGGTATTGAGTTAAGGTGTACCAAGTCATCTAAAATGAATTTTTTTTAAAAAAAAGTAGAAAAAAACCTTTTTGAACGATTCTAAATCTTCGAAAATCAGATAAAAGTGTTCGAGAGTCACGTTTGAAGAAAGGGAAGGCAAGAATAAAATCCAAAACATCCTTTCAACTTAGCCTAGAGCTAGTTGCGCGATTTAGTCAAACAAATTTCTTATTTTAATCTAAAAATTTATCACATTTGGATATCACTATATGGATGCAAAACTTTAAACCTAGTGGTGGATCGAGTGGGGGCAAAAATATCTCTTTGAGTTTGATCGGCATCGAGCACAATGATTGTGACGGCCAAAATTGATTCCTCGAAGAGGTCACAACAAATGCAAGTGATGAGACTCAGAGGCAAAAAGAGTAAAATTAGGATTTTAAAAGATGCAATTGATTGAAATTTAAAGGAAAAAGAGATTAGTGTTTTGGAAAATGAATTTTTAAAGGGAACGAGAAACTAGGGTTCAAAAGATGTATTTTAGAAGAAAAGAGAAAATCATGCATGTATACCCTAGAAGGATCAATGCAACAAAACGGATGTGGGGGACTAGTTTCGTGACTTTAATTTTCCTTTTAATAGAGGGAATACAAGCGTGCTAAAACTAGAGAGCCATACTCGTCCATATCCCATATTCAAGGGGTATTTCTCCTATCTAATCAAGCAAATGATCTAATCTAGTTCTAATTTTCTTAAATGAAATGCAATTCTATATGTCATACTTCGCATATAAGGATAAGGGATATATATAGAGAAATATGGGATAAGAGATTTTACATATAAGGAAATGTCATGTGAAAATTAAAAAAACCCTGAGAAATAGAAAATATGCATGAAAACTGTTAGTGATTGTCATACCAACATGAATATAGCGCAGTGGATGGTCCCTAAGGATTTAGCGTTGGGACATAACCCATGTCTATAAGTTTTCACTAACATTGGACTAGTGAAAAATCGAAAAGAGGGGCCACAACTAGCGTTGGACTAGTGTCGGTGACGTCATATATTTTATTATATGCAAATAAATCAGTATAAATATAATAAAAGCGAGTAAAACACATAATAACACATAGCACATAAGCATGATATCTAGATGCCAAAACCCTAAAAAAAATGCGAATAACATGTAAACACATAAGCATGCAAACACACAAAGCAAATAAAGCGAATAAAACCTAACTATTACATTTGGGGGCCCTAACTACAATCTAAAAGGGAAAAAATGAAGTGAAATGAAATAATAACCTAACTATTACAATTTGGCACTTAAATGCCTCTAAAATAATCAATAATTAAATTAAAATAAATATACAAAACTAAAAACAAATAAAGTGAATAAATAAATGAAAATAAAAAACATTCAAAAATTATGCAATTACACACATAAAATCATATAGGAGCACATAGAAGGATTTAAAATAATACAAGAAAATACCTTCCTTGATGTAGTAGCTAATTGGGGTGTGTTATTTGCCCTGTTTAACTCCAAAATTAACAAAAATCATCAAGGCACCAATTTAAAAAAACAATAACATGTAAAAAATGGAAATAATCATGAAATTGAACAATTAAAGCATTTAAATGAAAGTAAACAACCTATATTTAAGAATTTAAAAACAAGCAGGGACCTAATTGAAAAAAATAAGAAAGTTTTAGGGGTCAATTTGTAATTATTATAAAAATTAGGGGTCCAAATGAAAGAAAAATAAAGTTTAAGGACCTATTTGCAATTAAATTAGGGACCTAATAGAAAGAAATCTAAAGTTTTTAGGGCTGAAATATAATTAATGAAAAGTTTGAGGGTTGATTTGCAATTTTTGGATCTGGTTTGACCAGAAAATGGTTTTGGGCTATCATTGAATCAATTCTCTTATTTCGGTTGGGCCAAATCCTCCAAAATCCATCAAAGATCCGATGAGAAACATACGGGTCAACCTATTATTTTATCCTAACAAATCTAACTAAAACACATAGGCCCTATGCCCTCAAAACCCACATACAAACCCAGCATACAATAAGGTTCTTAGCCCAATTATTTAACCCAAAAACATGTTTCTTTCACCATCAAATGGCCCAAACGGATCAAACTATGTAAAACAAGCAAGGAAACATCAGAATAAGATGGAAAGAAGAAAAACTAAGAACACTCCGGCGGGCTTGAAGTTTCCAACGGGTCGACCCTTCGGAAACTAGAAATTTTCTGGCCAACTTGGCCGGATTTTTGCCAGAATCGCATCCCTCAACCTTTTAACCCCAGATTTTTGCATAAACATGAATCTTACATCATTTTTAACTTAAACAAACATAAAAAAACGTTCCAAACATGACATAATCATGAGGAAACGCGAGATCTAAGTCTTTTGAACACAAACTCTTATGAACACCTTCGAATTCCTTGCATGAAAGTCGAATCGGGTTAAGAGGGGTCAGAGATATACCTAATGAAGCCTTTAGGTTTGGATTTGAGTGAGCAAAATGCGGATGGAGCGAGTTGATGAAGCTCCAAGCAAGTTTGCAGTGGAACCAAGGTTGATGATACAGCGACTTTATGACCAAATTCGAAGTCTTTCTAATCGTTTTTTCGACCAAATATCTGAATGAAAGTTCTTTCCCTAGCTACATAGATGGTGCAGAAATTCAAATTTCTTCAAGAGAAGCTATCATGAGAGAGAAAAATGCCCCGCAATATGGCTGCCTGACCAGCCTTTTCCACGAATTTTCTGCAAAAATATTTTTCTTCTTTTTTCGCTTTTTCTCTCCTTTTTTCTCTCTGTTTTTGCTCTTTTTGATCTCTCCGCCGCCTCCTCCCTCTCTCTTGCTCTCTTGAAGCTATTTATATGAGATAATGGTCCTCAAACCCTCATCTCAATGGCCCTTATGAAACCTATTTTTTTGTAGAATTCTTAGAGCCATTAGATGGCCTAATTCTAGATCGTTCTTGATGTTTCTGATTGTTGTTCGTGTCCCTATACTAAGGGGCTTAAAGGGAAACAAGAAATGCAAGAAAATGGGTGGAAAATGGAAAGAGAAATGGAGCTGCAATTTTCCTTGTATTGTTTTCTGGTTTGCTTCTTCGTACAAAGAAGAAAGAATGGCATGCGCCCCCCCCTTTTTTTTAATAAAAAATGATTTGATTTTTGATTTTTTTCTTTTCTGCTTTTCTTTTTCTTTCTTTCTAATTCTTTCCTTCCTAATTTTCTCTTTTTCGATTTTCTAAAATGATTTTCTTCAAGAAATACAAAATAAATTAAAAATAAATAAAATAAACAAAAAATATGAATAAAATGAATGAAATAAAATGGTGAAATTTTGGTGTCTACAAGAACAAATTCGTCAGAAAAATTCTCCTTAATTGGAACTTGATCATTGGTAGGGATATACTCTAATCGCGATAAATGATCCACCACAAGGTTCTCCGATCCCTTTTTGTCTTTAATTTTTAAATCAAATTCCCGCAATAAGAGAATATAACGAATTAGACGCGGTTTTGCATCTTTTTTACGGAACAATAATTTAAGAGGTGAATGGTCCATAGAAATAATAACTTTAGATCCTACTAAGTAGGATCTAAATTTATCTAAGACAAATATCACCGTCAAAAGCTCTTTCTCCGTGGTCGCATAGTTAATTTATACTTCATTGAACACTTTACTTGCATAATAAATGACATGCAACATTTCTTCCTTCCATTGACCTAACACAGTTCCGATTGCATAATCGCTTGCATCACATATCAATTCAAATGCTAGAGATCAATCCGATGAAGTTATAATCAGTGTTGAGGTCAACTCCTTTTTCAACCTATCAAAAGCCATTATACATTTATCATCAAAATGAAATGGGGTATCTTTGCACAATAAATCACATAACGGTTTAGTTATCTTGGAAAAATCCTTAATGAAACGTCTATAAAAACTCTCATGTTCCAGAAAGGTTCTAATCCTTTTGACATTGTTTGGAGGTGGCATTCGCTCGATCACTTCTATTTTGGCTTTATCCACCTCAATTCCTCTTGAGGAAATCTTCTGCCCTAAGACAATTCTTTCTTGGGCCATAAAATAGCACTTCTTCTAATTCAACACAAGGTTCGTCTCTTCACATCTCTGTAAAATCAAGTCCAAATTATGAAGACAATGATCAAACGACGAACTGTATACTAAAAAATCATCCATAAAAATCTCCATAATTTTCTCAATATAATCAGAAAAAATTGCCATCATACAGCGTTGGAATGTGGCAGGGCATTGCAAAGGCTAAATGGCATCTTTTTTAAAAGCAAATGTATCATAAAGGCAAGTAAAGGTGGTCTTTTCTTGATCTTTAGGAGTTATTGCTATTTGGTTATAACCTGAAAATCCGTCAAGGAAACAATAAAATTCATAACCAGCAATACATTCCAATAATTGATCAAGAAAAGGTAAGGGAAAGTGATCTTTTCTAGTGACTGCATTTAGGTTTTTATAGTCTATACACACTCTCCATCCTACCACAAGTTTAGAGGGAGTAAGTTCATCATTTTTTCCCTTAACTAGGGTAGTTCCACCATTCTTTGGGACAACATGAATTGGACTAATCCATATACTATCTGAGATAGGGAAGATTATACCTGCATCTAACCACTTGATAATTTTTAATCTTACCACCTCCTTCATATTCGGATTAAGCCTTCTTTCCAATTCGACCACTAGTTTGCAATTATCTTTCAAAAGAATGCGATGCATGCTTATACAAGGGCTAATTCCTTGAATGTCAGAGATGGTCCATCTGATAGTTTTCTTGTGCTTTCTTAAAACTCTTAGCAACTTATTAACTTGCTTTTCCTCCAAGAAAGCACTGACAATTACTAATAGAGTCTCATTTTCACTAAAAAAACTCATACTTCAAATGGCTAGGAAGTGCTTAAGTTCAAACCTTGGAGCTTTTATCTCCGAAGGTGGTGGAAGTCCCTTTCCTTGTCCAAGATTTTCGTACATTTGCCCTTTCCTATAAGGAGGTTGTGCATCTAAATATTGGACCAATACTTCAATTTCTTCATCATTTTTCTCCTGCATCCCTGTACTTATTAAACAAAGCTCAAGAAGATCCGAAATCAAGATTGATTCGATTCAACTCTTGGGTTAGTATTTCAATAGTGCCAATTGAACAAGCATTATCAGTAAAAGAAAGATACTTTTTCATTTCATTCAAATTAAATACTACCTCTTCTTCACTTACTTAAAACTTGAGTTTGCCATTTTTGACATCAATAATAGTACCCGCAGTTGCTAAAAATGATCTACCTAGAATAATTGGCATAGACATATCTTCCTCCATATCTAATACCACAAAATCCACAGGAATGATGAATTTTTGAACTTTAATCAACACATTTTTCAAAACTCCTAATAGATATCTAATAAACCGATCGGCTAACTGCAAAGTAATATTAGTGCGTTTTAACTCATGCAACCTTAATTGTTTAGCCACTGTTAAAGGAATTAATGATACACTTGTATCAAGATCACATAATGCCTTAGAAAATTCAATGTAACTGATGGTGCAGGGTATAGAAAAACTCTCTGAATCCTTCAATTTTGGTGGCAACTTGTTTTGTATAATAGAGCTACACTCCTTCGTTAATGCTAAAGTTTCACGATCCTCCAACTTCCTTTTTCGTTTCATGATCTCCTTGAGGAACTTGACATATGAAGGAATCTGCAAAATAGTATCAGCGAAAGGAATATTAATAAGCAATTGTTTGAAAATTTTGACAAACTTTTCAAAATTTTTGTCAAGTTTATTTGGTTTGAGTCGTTGAGAAAATGGAATTGCTAGAGGTATCAAAACGGTAGTGGAGCATATAGGTTGATCTTTTTCGATTTTCCTTTACTACTTTCTCCCACGCTTACCTCTTGCTCCATTAGCTAATCTTCTTGTCTCATACTTTCATTGTTCCCTCTATTTTCTACCATTGGAGGATCCTCTAGTCGTTTACCACTACAAAGAGTAATGGCCTTGATGTGTTCCCTCGAATTCACCTCCGTTTTACGAGACAATTTCCCTTGATTTCGATTGTTAATAGGATTGGCAATTTGATAAATTTGGATCTCTACATTTCTATACATTTCGGTCAATTGGTCCAACCACCCCTCTAACTGTTCAAATCTCTCCGAGGTGCCCTTAGTTAACTTTTTCACCGTTATCTCCCAATCCGGTTTAGTATTCGTCTGTGGTTGCCTTGATTGGAATCTCAGTAGATTAGTCGGCCTTTGTAGATTGCTTTGATCTTTCCACCCAAAATTTGGATGATTTCTCCACCCTGGATTGTAGGTATTTGAGTATGGGTTGTTTTGAACATTCATATTGTAATTATTGATAAATTGAGCCTGCTCAAAATCAACACATTCGTTAGTATCATGTTCACCTCCACATATAGAACAACAAGTTACATGTATATTAGATGAACTTGTACCACATCCGGCTTGTCTATTCAACACCTTTATCATACTGCTCATTTAAGTACTAAGCATATTGATGGTATTAATTTCAATCATACCTGCTTGACATCTTGGATTACCTCATTATAATTGTTTGCCGCCATTTTCTCTATCAAACCTTGAGTTCCTTGAGGTGATTTTGCCATCAAAACTTTACCTGCGGCTGCATCGATAGTAGTTTTAGTAGAAAAGGATAAACCATTATAGAAGATTTGTACAATTAGCCAATCGGAAAGTTCATGGTGTGGACCTTTCCGAAACAAATCTCTAAACCTTTCCCATGCTTCATATAATGACTCACCATCCAATTGATTAAAACTAGTAATATCCATTCTAAACTTAGTCGTTTTACCCGGTGGGAAGTATTTATTAAAAAATGCTCTAAACAAATCATCCCAAATAGTTAAAGTGTTAGGGGCATGAGAATGTAGCCAAATTTTAACCTTATCTCTCAATAAAAATGGGAACAACCTTAGCTTTATAGCATCATCACTAACTCCATTCATTTTGATTGTATCACATATTTTCAAAAATGTGGTTAAGTGTGTATTTGGATCCTTTGCGGCATTACCTCCAAATTGAAATTATTGCACCATTTGGATTAATGATAGTTTAATCTCAAAATTATTAGCGTTTACCGCTGGCCGTGCTATTGTTTGAGATCCTTGGGTTCTCGGTAGAGCAAAATCCCTAAGAGCTCACCTATTTGCTTCGTTTTTCACCATTTCTTCTTCAAAAGGTAGCTTTATCGTGATTTTCTCTATTTGTTGCTGAACCTCTTCTTCTTGTTGTTGTGGTGTATGCCTTCTTTGTCTACGTAGTATTCTTTCAATTTTTGGATCAAAAGGTGCTACTACCCATAAAGTTTGGTACATACACTACAAACAAAAATAAAGAGATTAAGTAAATTAATTCACAAAACTACTAGAAATTCTAACTTAACTAAAAACAAAGTTTAACCAACTAATATAGAAAATGTCGAAATTAATAAAGCTTGTTAAACCCTAATATTGCTGCTCTCCGGCAATGGCGCCAAAAACTTGACAGGTTTTTGATATAAGTACAAGTTTAATTTCGAATTATACCCATTTTACTACAGCATACAGGCCAATCTAGTATTTTAGGTTATATATCGGGTCGATCGTACAGAGAGCAACTTTGCAAGTACTAGATTCTTATTTACTCTATTATTTAGACTAATGATCAATTTAAGTAAGAGAAGTTGTAATTACTACTACCTAACTAGTCTTAACTAGATATTTGCAAGGTAACAATGGAGAAAATTCACTAAATATTTGAGTTTAGGGATATAGATTTCACTTATGGCATAAAAGATACAAATAAATAGATTTACCCCTTGCTACAACTCTTGTTTAACTGAGGATTCATTTTCCATATTACCAAATCTCATTCTCATAATAAAATGGGCTAAAATAAGACTAGTTTTCCGGATTCTCTTGGTGAATAACTAGATCTACTCTTGTTTCTTTCATGAAATGCAAGTTAATCCACTTAAGTGTATCTCTATTCTCATGAGAACACTACTCAAGCTTATTTATGTTGTTCCATCATTATTACCAACTTTCATTGAATAATAACAACTATAAAATTACTATTGGTGATCAAGCAACAACAAGTGATAAGCATTCATAAATAGACAAGTTAATACAAGGTGTAACAAGTGTAAATCATATTCACTTCATATCAAGTAGCCATAAGTTTCATCTACTCCCTAGATCTAGGAATTTAGCTACTCATAAAATATATAACAAGAAAGAACGTGGTTTCATTGTATGAACACATATTGAATCACAAGTAAAAAACAGATTGAGAAAGTTTAGCCAATATTAGTGAAGAAGCTCCCAATGATCTTCTATTTCTTCAACAAAATGAGTTTGTACAATGAAGTCTCCAATTGTTTTCACAAAAGTTCTAACTAGAGAGAACAAAACAAGACTAAATACTAATCTCTAATGCTAAAATCTGATGAGAACTACTGCTAATATGTCCTATTCTCTCTCTTCTAATGATTCTAACATCTCTAGTGTTTAGAGAGTCAAAAAGTGATTTTTGGACAAGACATAAAGCTCTTTTTTTCTTCCTAAAGGTTCCTTGAACATGTGCAGCCGAAATGCTTGTCTGGAGTAGATCTTAAAGTAGTGTGAAAGCAGAGCAAGTAGCTGAGCAAATTACAGAAATCAGGCTACAATACGCGACTTTGGAATACGCAACTTCAACTCACGTATTGCGAAGTCGCGTATTCACTTTTGTAAATTTGGCATCACTTCAACTGCTATTTTCTCAATAATGAAGGCTGCACTAGCTCTTGTGCAAAACATGAAAGTTGTAACCCTTTGAGTTAGCTTTCCAATGCTTCAAGACACATCCAATTTGGAGCTTTGTGAACCAAAATATGACCAAAATACCATAAACAGGTCAGAACTCTGTTTCAACTTTCGACCATGCACATGCACATGCACTTCTGTATTTCGAATTTTTGATAATGAGAACGATTGCACTGGACTTTAATGCCTTCATACCAAATGTAGATCTATATCTTAGCTTAAAATGGTATAAGAATCACCTCAATCCGATAATTATAGCTTAGGATATTGCCGAAATACCACAAGGTATCAAAACTGTCTTCGCTTGCATTTCTTCATTTGAATGTTTTGCACTTCATATCTTTTTTAAACCTCTTCGAATCATCAATAATCATCCAATTCTCTTCTTAATTCATGTCATTTAATGATTGAATCATTAAACCTACAAAACATGAAGTTTTCACCATTAAAATCCACAGAAATGCAATTTTTTCCATTTAAACCACAAAATGTATATTTTTACCAAAACCCTAGTTAATTAGTTATAAAACTTAATAAAGCATACCAAAAATAACTAATAAAACACACTAAAAATACATGAATTATACTCTTATCAGATTCCATATTCCCATCTTCAGTTTTATCTTCAAACACAGCTTCAGTCCACATATTTAACAATACTATGCACTAATGCCTCATGGGTTAGGATTTGGTCTAATGGCTGAGTTTAAAACTCTAGAATTTAGGGATCTTGGATTTTAATTCCTCTTTCTTCTCCTCGTTTCTTAAATCCCATTCCTCCGTTGCTAAGAATTTTTTTTGCAAAAATGGCTTAGGATTGGAGTCTGTGACAAGCCTAGGTGCTGGTGGTAAGATATCCAGTAGTTGATTTCACAATTGATGCAACATTACATGCACTTCTAGTTTACTTGCACGCAAAGTTGGTTTGTGCCCCATGTCACTAGGGATTACAATAGAACCCCGAAAAAAAAAATAAAAGAACTAAGGAGCATACAGATATTAGAGCGAAAAATTGGGGGGAAAAAGAAGAAAGAAGTTGAAACGATAATGATTACATATGCTTATACACTATTTTGATTTTGTATACACAAAAGGAAGCGAAAGCCCCCCTTTGTTCACTCAATGACTCGTGAACCCGGTTGTCTCCATTCTCGAAAAGATGAAAAGAATGGACAAGAACTTATTAGCTGGTATCAGTTGAATGGTATGGAAGAAATTATAAATTTCAAGCTAACCATTTGACTTGTTAAATATGTGTCCAAATGGATATCATGTATGGTATGTGTACCTAATTAAACGTGATTTAAAGCAAAGATAAACCACTCAAAATGAATATTTGTTTTCCCTTACCAAAATTTTTGGAGCAAATATTTTATACCATCACATCAATATTTTTATTGGTTGTGATGTTTACTTCATTGTTAGAAAAGTATTCAATTTTGTCTTATTTGAAAGTTTACCATGTTGCTTCCTTTTGGACCTCAAGTGAGATACAGCTAAACTGAATACATTGTCCATGCGCTTTTGGGGACAAGGACTCTGATTAATTTGTTTTATCGACACCCCATGTATGTTTTCCGTTCGTTGAACCTAGCAGTATGGGGAAAAGGAAAAGAAGAAAAAAAAATTTCATTCTTTTCCATTGTTCCTTTTTTTCCTATTTTTATTTTTTTTTTGTCAAGGAATAGCAATTGTATGAGTTATCATTAGTTGTTTCCAAGACGTGGTTGTATAATTTTTGTGAGTTAACCCTGTTTGGATTGCTATTTTCTAGGACTTTTGTAGAAAAATGTATTATATTCATTTGATGTATACAAAATAAAAAATAATTGAAATATGTGTTCACGAAAGACATATAAATTTTTTGATAAAACACTGCAATCCAAGTACCAGATTTTTATCAAGACCCGCACCTTGAGAAAAATTTTCGTGTGAAATTTGTCACACAAGTGGCACACGTTCTATAGTTATATGCGATTGATAACTTGAAGGTGACTTGGATTTTTATACTCCATAAAATGGTGAGTGGTGACGCAAAGTTTTTGTTTATTATGACTTAACTTTAGGATAAGTTTTGCAGGAAGGATATGCCAAAGAAACAAATTAATACGAACCTTTTGCAAGCTCTGAAAATCTGTCCATATGTGTGGGAAATTCATATAGGGCAAGTAACGTGATTCCAATTAAATGCACATCACTTAATTTGCCAGTTGAAGTCATTTTCGGGAAATCAATTTGAATGGGGTAACTTTATACTCTTTCCCGTATCGAGCAACTGAAAAAGAGCACACCAAGCAAAGTTTACTGAGCAATTAAAATGCATGTCAAGCAAAGTTGCAAATGACTTTAGTGTGCAAATTTACCCTTTTTGGTAGCCGAAATGAACAGATCAATCAGCACGAGTCTATACAGAAAGAAGAAAAGAAGAAAGGTTAATTGAATCCAGGCCACCATAGTTTGAACTTTCAAGTCTCAAAACTCAAAAGTGAAACTAAAATTATTAAGTTCAAGAACAATGGGTTTTTCTAATGGATGCTCTATGGATACTCGTTAACACATCTAATATTCACCTAACCCCTATTATCTTTGCGCACGTACTAACAATTATTACTTTCCCTTATATTTATATATTTTTTTCTATTTAATTTTACTTATTCTTCCTGAAATTTATTTACTTTTTCTAATTAATTTTATATTTCTAAAAAATATGACATCTAAAATGTATTTTAACATTAAGTAAAAGATACCATCAAAGCATCAACATTCATGCACCGTAAAGGTCATAAGTTTTTCATCTTTGGCCAAGTTAGCCATTACACGGATATTTCTGAGTTTCGCAAACTCAAGTACTTCGATAAGGAGAAGGATGAGTTGAATGGCATAAGGTGTGGACAGCCCCACCATACCCTAAGGCGAACCAAAGGGTTCGGCGGACCGCCTGCCCAACTCTCGCCAGGACTCGTTCACTCTCTTCCGAACAAAATAAGATAAACCTCGAGGAGAAAGAAATTTTAAATCCCAAAATGGAAACATGTATTTACATTCATTCCAATCTTACACAAATACAGTCCCAAATAACAAAAGCTATACATTCTCAAAACAATCCACCCCTAACCAAGCACTAGAGTGAGAATAAAAGCCAAAACAAAACAATTCAAAACAAAACGAGGCTATTCTATTCTAATACAGATCTCTCGTCCATACTTGCAACCCCTGTAAGGAAAACAAAAGGCGTGGTATGAGCTAAAAGCCCAGCGAAGTTCTATATACTCAAAACAAATAAATTAGGCAAGGACGTTTATCAGCAATTAGCAAGTAATTTAGAAAAATTTACAAAATGAAAGCGATAGTAAACACATTCATTAAAAGGATACATGCTCACGAGGAGCTATTCGTTCGTTCGTTTCATTCATTCGCGCTAATATTTTCCTTATTTCTCCGATCATTAAAACATTGTTTGTAAGTGAAAACTCCTTTCATTTCCTTGTCGTTTCGTTTCATTCATTTCATTCCCCAATCTCCGCCAAACCTTCGTGGTCCATAACTCGAGCATACCAAACATTCACCCAGGGGTCACTAATCGCGCCGACCGGAGGTCCGCTTCTGGCTCGAGTCGACCAGTAACAAAGGGCAGGGGCCCAGTTCAGCCAGAAGGCTTACATTCATGCACAAGTAACATTTGATCATTCAATCATTGAAAATTTCACGTTCATTTATGTCGAAGTGCGATAAAGTACACACTCGCCTAGAAAAGGTCGTTTTGAGTAATTCATTGAAACATTTAAGAGTTCAAACAACTATAACAAGCCACGTAGTCAATGGAAATATAGCGTACCCAATCACATAACAAAGCAACAATCCAAATAGTCACAACAATTCACATAGTCATTAGAAACAAATCGTATATAGAACACTCACCCAAACAAGCAAAATAACGTCCAAAGTATTCCTTCCGGATAACACCTTAGTCACCAAGGAACCCTAAGAGTAATCAAGAAAACACATTACGGTTCAACCATCAAAATGTTTGGTGAATCAAAGAAAATCCGAATAACTATAGTACAATGTATAAGTATGATTTTGGAAGTAAAAGAGTGCATTTAGTCCAAAATACATGAGTAAAATAGTTGTAAAACTTATGTCTGCTCTTTAAAATTTGAAATCGCCATTTGAGTGCAAATTTGGCAGCACGCCCTTTGTGTTTACCAAATTTCCAGCCATTTATGGCTTTATTATTTTCCTCAATCAGCCCCCAAATCACGTACAAATAATCTCATTACAATAGCCGTTAAAAAGGCTAAAAGTCATTCAATTACAAAACCAAACTAGAAAAGGGTCGGGGATTAAGGTTTAAGACAAGGAACAAAATGACCAGGTTTGACATCTTTTAGCGTATTGGTCACAACCGAAGCTACACCTATTGGATTGAGGTAACTTTATACCGTTTCGAAGCTAAGACATAGCTCTTACAATTCTTATGAAGACACCGCAACCCAGTTCTCAACGTAACCCAGTCAAATGTACCCAAACAGACCCAGATATTCCAGTTCAAACTCACTGTGAAATTCCAACTAGCAGTCCTGATTTATTCAATCATATCTCGGCCACACACAACTCCGATTCTATTGATTCTAAAGCATTCGAAAGCTAAGATACAAGGCTACAATTCTTAAGAAGGAATCAAAAGCTAATTCATTCATCTTCCCAGCCAAAAGAGCCAATTACAGATACTGATTAATCATTCTCAACAGAAACAGGGAAGCAGGGGTAAAATAGTCATTCCACAGGTTAAAGTGCTCCGATTGAGTTGAAATTTTACAGGCTTAATCTAAATTCAATTCTCTACAACTTTCAATGTTTTTGAGCTAAGTCCAATTCGGCCTCCATCATGGCCGAACACACTGGTCAGACAGGGGCAGAAAATTTTCTAATAAAAACCGAAAATCCACACCTCACCACTTTATAACCAAGAATTAATTGCACAAAACCACCAAAGTGGCAACCACAAGCCACTAATTTGCAAATATTGGAACCAAAGAAGGATGTTCTTAGCAATTTACCTTAGAACCTCAAAGAAAGTGGTAGCTTAGCCTTTCTTTCTCCAAATCAACTCCACCAAAGCCTTTAATCCTCATTAGTTAGCAACTCCTATGGAAGGGTTTGCGATTTGATCGATTGGAACTCAAGATTTGACCAAGGTTGGAGCTAGAAATTGAAGAAGCTCTCTCTTGTTTTTCTCCTCCAAAGGGCCAGCCAAGAGCAAGGAAAAATGGGATGAAATTGGTCAAAAATTTGATTTTTAGTAAAGGGTGAGAAAGTTAGGCAAGTCTTCCTCCAATCGGAACGCGACACGGGCGTCCTTTAGGTTTTAAGCTTATCTTCTCACTTCCAATAATTAGTCTACCTAATTACCCTCTAATCATCTCCTACACCTTGGAAAGTAATGTCACTTAATACTTCATCACTTTAATCGGCAAATTATATCGCACTAGCGGGCCCCACATCGAACAAATGCACTTCAAGTTACGTACCTAACTTATACGGGAAAATGATTTAAAAATTGTACTTGCTTGTAAAATGTTACAAAACATTTAATATTTTCAAAGGATAGTATAAAATATAGGCAAAGAAATAAAATAATACTTGAAAATGTCAAAATTTTCGGGTTCTCACACTCTCTCCCCCTTAAGAAAATTTCGTCCTACGAAATTTTATTTTATTTTATTTTTTTTTTCAAAAGGGTGATTTAAAATAGCAATTTATAACACACCAGGTACGGCAAAGAAACAGATCAGTTAGACAAATCAAGCCAAATTGAAAAGCCACAAGTTAAGTACATACAATAGCAATACAGGGCAAAAACAAGAAGAAAAACACGACGTGCCATCCCACACTCGGCTAAAAGATTCCCCGTCCGATCTCTCACTTTCCCTTACTACCCGAACTAGCATCTGTTAACCCTTTACACTTACTTTCACCACACATTAGCTCATTCCTGTTTCCCCACAAAAAAGATTGCAAATCCTTAGTTACTTACCCGCGTACTCGGGTAACAAGAATCCGAGATAATTCACCACTCGAGCTGCAAGCCCCCAAGAGTAAATTATCTACAATCGAGATGTCCTACCTGACGTACATATCTAGTGTCCTCAGTACCATGAAAAAAAAAAGATTTACACTTATTAACAGGCACGATTCACAGCTTATGCTCAAAAGAACACTTAGTCCTTCATACTTATTCACGGAATCAGGACCAATACACCACTTGGCCCAAGCTCACTCCGCGCAGAGACCACGCGAAGTAGCTCTGATACCACCTGTGACAGCCCCACCTTACCCTAAGGCGAACCAAAGGGTTCGGCGGACCGCCTGCCCAGCTCTCGCCAGGACTCGTTCACTCTCTCCGAACAAAATAAGATAAACCTCGAGGAGAAAGGAAATTTTAAATCCCAAAATGGAAACATGTATTTACATTCATTCCAATCTTACACAAATACAGTCCCAAAAAACAAAAGCTATACATTCTCAAAACAATCCACCCCTAACCAAGCACTAGAGTGAGAATAAAAAGCCAAAACAAAACAATTCAAAACAAAACAAGGCTATTCTATTCTATACAGATCTCTCGTCCATACTTGCAACCCCTATAAGGAAAACAAAAGGCGTGGTATGAGCTAAAAGCCCAGCGAAGTTCTATATACTCAAACAAATAATTAGGCAAGGACGTTTATCAGCAATTAGCAAGTAATTTAGAAAAAATTTACAAAATGAAAGCGATAGTAACACATTCATTAAAAGGATACATGCTCACGAGGAGCTATTCGTTCGTTCGTTCATTCATTCGCCTAATATTTTCCTTATTTCTCCGATCATTAAAACATTGTTTGTAAGTGAAAACTCCTTCATTTCCTTGTCGTTCGTTCATTCATTTCATTCCCCAATCTCCGCCAACTTCGTGGTCATACTCGAGCATACCAAAACATTCACCCAGGGTCACTAATCGCCCGACCGAGTCCGCTTCTGGCTCGAGTCGACCAAGTAACAAAGGGCAGGGGCCCAGTTCAGCCAGAAGGCTTACATTCATGCACAAGTAACATTTGATCATTCAATCATTGAAAATTTCACGTTCATTTATGTCGAGTGCGATAAAGTACACACTCGCCTAGAAAAGTCGTTTTGAGTATTCATTGAAACATTTAAGAGTTCAAACAACTATAACAAGCCACGTAGTCAATGGAAATATAGCGTAACCCAATCACATAACAAAGCAACAATCCAAATAGTCACAAACAATTCACATAGTCATTAGAAACAAATCGTATATAGAACACTCACCCAAACAAGCAAAATAACGTCCAAAGTATTCCTTCCGGATAACACCTTAGTCACCAAGGAACCCTAAGAGTAATCAAGAAAACACATTACGGTTCAACCATCAAAATGTTTGGTGAATCAAAGAAAATCCGAATAACTAATAGTACAATGTATAAGTATGATTTTGGAAGTAAAAAGAGTGCATTTAGTCCAAAATACATGAGTAAAATAGTTGTAAAACTTATGTCTGCTCTTAAAATTTGAAATCGCCATTTGAGTGCAAATTTGGGCAGCACGCCCTTTGTGTTTACCAAATTTCCAGCCATTTATGGCTTTATTATTTTCCTCAATCAGCCCCCAAAATCACGTACAAATAATCTCATTACAATAGCCGTTAAAAAGGCTAAAAGTCATTCAATTACAAAACCAAACTAGAAAAGGGGTCGGGATTAAGGTTTAAGACAAGGAACAAAATGACAGGTTTGACATCTTTTAGCGTATTGGTCACAACCGAAGCTACACCTATTGGATTGAGGTAAACTTTATACCGTTTCGAAGCTAAGACATAGCTCTACAATTCTTATGAAGACACCGCAACCCAGTTCTCAACGTAACCCAGTCAAATGTACCCAAACAGACCCAGATATTCCAGTTCAAAGCTCACTGTGAAATTCAACTAGCAGTCCTGATTTATTCAATCATATCTCAGCACACACAACTCCGATTCAGTTGATTCCAAAGCCATTCGAAAGCTAAGATACAAGGCTACAATTCTTAAGAGGAATCAAAAGCTAATTCATTCATCTGCCCAGCCAAAAGAGCCAATTACAGATGCTGATTATCATTCTCGGACAGAAACAGGGAAGCAGGGGTAAAATAGTCATTTCACAGGTTACAGTGCTCCGATTGAGCTGAAATTTTACAGGCTTAATCTAAATGCAATTCTCTACAACTTTCATGTTTTGAGCTAAGTCCAATTCGGCCTCCATCATGGCCGAACAACACTGGTCAGACAGGGCAGAAAATTTTCTAAGAAAATCGAAAATCCACACCTCATCACTTATAACCAAGAATTAATGCACAAAACCACCAAAGTGGCAACCACAAGCCACTAATTTGCAACTATTGGAACCAAAGAAGGATGTTCTTAGCAATTTACCTTAGAACCTCAAAGAAAGTGGTAGCTTAGCCTTTCTTTCTCCAAATCAACTCCACCAAAGCCTTAATCCTCCTTAGTTAGCACTCCTATGGAAGGGTTTGCGATTTGATCGGTTGGAATTCAAGATTTGACCAAGGTTGGAGCTAGAAATTGAAGAAGCTCTCTCTTGCTTTTCTCCTCCAAAGGGCCAGCCAAGAGCAAGGAAAAATGGGATGAAATTGGTCAAAATTTGGTTTTAGTAAAGGTGAGAAAGTTAGGCAAGTCTTCCTCCAATCGGAACGCGACACGTGGCGTCCTTTAGGTTTTAAGCTTATCTTCTCACTTCCAATAATTAGTCTACCTAATTACCCTCTAATCATCTCCTAGCACCTTGGAAAGTAATGTCACTTAATACTTCATCACTTAATCGGCAAAATTATATCGCACTAGCGGGCCCCACATCGAACAAATGCACTTCAAGTTACGTACACTAACTTATACGGAAAATGATTTAAAAATTGTACTTGCTTGTAAAATGTACAAAACATTTAATATTTTCAAAGGATAGTATAAAATATAGGCAAAGAAATAAAATAATACTTGAAAATGTGAAAATTTTCGGGTTCTCACATAAGGAGAGAGTATAAAAGAAAGGTAAGGATTCAAGACATATAACGTGCACTAAAAATATAAAAAAATAATAAAAAAGGAAGTACTTCGATGAGAGCTGGTGGCTGGAGCCCACTACTGGACTTGATTTCAGTACTTCCAGAGCTTGAATCGGTGCAATGCTGTGCAAGAAAGAAAACTCAAAAAAGTTTGGGGTGACTTTATGCTTGAAGTTAGTTGACATTGTGTTGTCATACAATTGCCGTCCCCAGCTTTGTTCAAAAGTCACCATTTTTTGATAATGATACCACGTCAATGGCATCAGTAGAATGAATTAAAGCATACCATTTGCCAAGTTGTTGTGGCTGAATTGATAAGGACTTGATCTTTGTGTTGGGATTATTTGAATTTAAAGTCTTGCCACCAACCTTAAACTTCAGCGTTGTTGATAAAAACAATTCTAAACCCTTGTTTGATAATCTAATTTAATACTTAAATTTAATAGATTCAGATTTTAACATGTTCATATGTATTTGATAATCAGAAATTAAACATTTGAATTAATTAAGTGACACTGAATTTTCTGGGAAAAAATTGTTCGTAAAAATAAGTGATACGCTATTCACTTATCACTTAATATAATATACACTTAAATGTATCATATTTAGTACTTAACAATTCAATAACCTAATGTATTCAGATTTCAAATTTCATATTTCATAATTCAATTTTGTTAAACCCACCCTAAGTCATGATAGTCATCTACTACGTTGATAGTCTTATGCTTGGACCTTATAATGAAGTGCGTCATTCCTTTTTAACATTTTCTTATGAAAATATATAGTACTACTATGTATATGTAGTATTCTATATGTGACTCTATTTGAATAGCCGGTGCACGACAAATCAAGCTTGCACCCCAACTTTGACTATTTTCATTTATCAAAAAGTAATTGCATTTTAATAAAACTTTCCAATATCTTGTCACCATTTGTGGAAATTCATTCACTGAAGTTGGGTACCTTCACATAAATGGGACGGAATAGAAAATGCCAAGAACTTGTTTAACTCATATTGAGTATTAAATGCGACAAGTGGGTATAACTAGATAACTCTATATGAATATGAACAAGTATAAAAACTAGAGTATCCTTTGTGTGACGTACCAAATGAAACGTTGTAATTAGAAATATAGAATATTTACACACTAAAAACGATAAAGACCACATACATACATACATATATATACATACATATATATATATATATATATATATATATATATATCTTTTAAAATCAAATTAACTAATAGAATTGCCTTGACATGTTTTTGAACATTTTCTTTAATTTGTTTTACTTGTTCTTGATGCCCTATTAAACGTCAACCTCTCACTACAAGACAGAAAAAAGTGAATAGCAATAGACTTTGCAGTCCAGCATAAATTTTTGCATCAAGCTTGACAAAGATATTTTGGAAAACAAAGGTCCGATTGGCAAATGAGTTTTTTGGATATTTGTCTAAAACTTTATTGTAACATATTGTAAAATTTGTAGAAAAACTTCTTGAAATATGTAAAAACTTTCCTTTTTTTCCCTTTTGTTTTTCCTTTCTTTTTCTTTCTTTTTTCTCCTCTTCTTCTCCCTCCCTCTCCATTGCCTGCCAATCATCATCGTTGGCATCTTTTTTCTGTCTCTCCCTTCCTCTCCTCTGCTTCCCTTCTCATTCTTCCTCCCCCGTTCTCATCCCTCCTCCCTCTTCCTCCCCCGTTCTCATCCCTCCTCCCTTCCTCTCCTCTTCCCCTCCCTTCTCCCTCTCTTCCCACTCTCCCCCACCACCTTCTTCCTCTCCCTAATGCGTGACCTAGTTGCTACTCGACCAAATCACGCATTTGGGAAGGGGAGGGTGGTAGGAGAAGGGAGAGGGAGGGAGGAGGTGGCAGGGGAGAGTATGGAGAAGGGGAGAGGGGAGGGGAGGAGGAGAGGAAGAGTGAGGAAAGAAAGAAAAGGAAAAAAAATAAAAAAAGGTGATAGGCAACCAGCACCAACAAAGTTGCCAGTCAGCATTAGCTAGTAGTAAATGTGGTTGTGGGTTATGGTGAGAGAAGGAAGAAGAAGAATAAAAACAATGATTTTTTTGTGTATTTTTGGGTATTGTAAGGTGTGTATTTTAAAAATTTTGGATAGTTTTTTAAAATTACTGTAGGTAAAGTTGTTAAAAAACTTGTAGGAGAAAAATTTGGTAAAAAATTCATTTGCCAAACAAGGCCTTACAATATGATGAGCAGCTTCTGAAAATTTCAAATTCAAGCCTTGTTCAACAGATATGGGCCATTTGGTCACTTTATTTTTGTTTTTTTGGTGATCTTGTTTCAATAGTAATTTTTAGGATTGTTGTTCCAACTATGAGTTCATCTAGTTATAATGAAGTCTAGGTGTTTCCAAGATGTATAGAATTTTGATTTCTTCACTTCTCGAAATAAGTTAATTGTCGAATGCATATAAATTTATCCAATTTGCAACTTGTTATAGCTTTTCAGGTAATTTCCAATTCCAGCTTTGCTTTATGGTATCCTGGATACATTAGAGATAATTTTGTAATTTTTGCCAAATACTAAGATTTCCCGAAATTTGCTTTTATGGTAAGATTGTAATCTTCAGCACCATACATGAAGCTTCAATTATCTCATCGAGACCTTTCAACTTGACAATCTGTATTACACAATTCAGGTCAATTTCAATGCCAAATTTCATATTTTCTTTTAACAATGGGCTAAATATGTGAGAACCTAGAAATTTGCTAATTTATCTAGTTTAACTATATGGTACTGTATTTATTTAGTCATCTATTTAGTTATTTATTGATTTGATGATGATTTTGCCTTAATATTTTTATTAAATTTTACATGTGAAAGTTAATGTGTGGAGCAAAATGAAAATTTCTTTTTTAGTGGAAAAAAAGGAGGTCTTTAGTGCAATAAGAGAGAGAATTGGGACACTTGGAGCTAGAGAGCTCTAGAAGGTGACAAGTGTTAGGACACTTGGAGTTAAAGAACTCTAGAAGATGACAAGTGTCACCATAGGAATCAAGGGAGACCTTTGACCAAGTTTTCTTATCATTTAATCTTTCATTTCTTGCCTTAAAAAAAATAAAAAAACCAAAATCAAGAGGAAAAGAGAGAGAGAGAGGGCCTAGAGCTAGGGAAAAAAAAAAGAGAGAAGAAAAGCACAACCTTTTTTTTCTCCATTTTTGCTTCAAATCTTCCCCAACTTTGGATGATTCTTGGAATCTTGCTTGAATTTGGAAGAAAATCTTTCTTTGGGGCAACTCTTGGAGGAAACTTGGACTTGTTGCTTGATTGAAATTGCTAGGAGAGGTATTGGCTTGAAACCCTCTTTTTCCTTCAAGTTTCTAGTAGATTTGTAGATAGAAAGATTGAATCTTTGATGGGTTGTTAATGGGTTTCCTTGAAACCTTGATCTAAGTAGATGATTTGAGGAAAATTTCTTATATTTTCATGGTAAGTTAGGTAGATGACTTGAGATTCATTCTTGTGCTTTTATGATGAATGTTTATAGTAGATTTTGGTGTTTTAAAGCTTGATGTTGTGGCTTGTGTGTATATTTCTTGGAAATTTTGAATATTGGTTGGATTTTATTGCAAATTTTGGTGGAAAAATTCTGTTTTGAAAGCTTCTTGATGGCCGAAACTTTTGAGTGATATTAGCCCTTATTTTCAAGAAATTTTGGGGGAAATTTTGCTCCACAAACTATGTTGGACATTAAACTTTGATTGTGAGTTGGATTTGAACCAAAATCATGAGCTTAAGTGGGAAGGTTGAGTCAAGGGCTGCTGAAAATTTTGCTCTGCAGGAGACTCTAAGTAGATTTGCGAAATCGATTGTATCTTGGTGTAGAAAAATCCAAATTGAGTTCTTCTTGTTGCGTTTGAAACTAGATTTAGAATACTTTATACTATAAAAATTTCAGAATTTTTCTCAATTCTTATAAATATCTGTGATTTTCCAAATTTGACTAAATTTTCATACCTGTTCTGGTTTTCTACTGGATAAAATAGCAATTTGAGGTTGAAATTTGACTAACTTGTGGGCAGAATCTTGCAAATGTATCTTCTAGAAAATTGTAATCCTTGGAGTCTATTTTCCAATGGTATAACGTTTATAAATTTTGGACTTAAGAACCTTGAGATACGGATTTTCAAGCAAGTGTCGCGCAAAATTGGAGAAAATTCTGTTTTCTAAAAGTTGTTCTTGCTTCCATTTCCAACTTTAAGTTGGAGTTGTTAAACCATTTTGTACTTGATTTTATGATTAGAATGAGGAATTTCTTGGTTACTCATGTCTCTTGAGTCTAAATGTTCTCTTTTCATTCCAAAACCATATTTTCATCGTTGCACTAGTAGTTACTTGGATTTTCTTTGGTTCACCTAAGTTTTGAATGGTTGAACCACAATACTTTATTTTGGTTGTTCTTAAGGTTTGTTAGTGATCAAAGACATAACTCGGTGGCGACCTTTTGGCATTATTTTGCTTAAACTGGTGAGTGTCAAGTGCATGTTTCTTAATATCTTGATTTGAATGATACCACGTGTTATGTGTTTGAATATTGAACTTGATGAGGTGAGGGTGTACTTTATCACACTCGTCTTCCCCTTCTTGAATGATCTTGTACTTGTTTGAACTTGATTAACTTGTACTTGTGCTTGACTTGTAAGTGCTGAGCGGCAGCATGTACCACACTCAATTCGAGTGGGAGGTGCCTCTCATTCCCGTCTCAGTACTTTTATTTTGATTAAATCGATTTGAGAGTTATATTATTGACCATACTAGGTCTTGCGTGGGTATACTCGAATATTACCAAAACCCTTGTGGATGTTCGGGCCCGGTAGAGGGTGAAACGGTGGATGGGGATTTGTGTCAAGTGAATTCTACGGACTTGTTACATGCGTGGTTGGCGGAGTGTCAACAAAAGAAAATGATATCCAAGATCGTGAAATGACAAATTTGTGGATTAGCTCCTGAGAGCTCCTGATGAGGAGGTCGAGAGAGCTATCCAAGTGGAGCAAGTGAAGGTACCATTAGGGCCTATGACACGAGCTCGCGTGAAAAGATTGAATGAGACATTACAAACATTGGTTGGTGCAACCCGAGAGTCTAGTGGAGAGCCAAAGGCCATCGAGGGCCTCCACGAAGCAAGACTTGTTGTCCTAATCTCGGCTCTGTGTGAAGAGTAGCCGACCATGTTTCGGCTAAGGGATCCATGTCCATTATTAGTATTAGTAGTATGTAATAAAGAGGTCCAACTAGCGTGTGGTTCGGACCTTGGTCACCATTTAGTTATTGGGTCAATTGGCTAGACCATGTGGGCCACATTAGAAGTAGCTTGGCCCATTAGCCCTTATCACTAGTTAGTATTTAAGTAAGGAATTCGGTTGTAACGAGGAGTTTTTTTTTATGATTAATAAAATTACTTTGAGAGTTCTCTCAAAAGTTTCATTGAAGCATCCTTGAATATCTTAGAATCATTTTTTTGGTATTCAAATCGACTTATCAATTTAGGACCGCGCTAGATTGTGGCGTCTTCTACCAATACCGAGGTTTGTTGACCACATGATCAACGAGTTTAGGTGATTTCGCTGCGTTCGTCGTGTCATCAATGTGACGACCCCACCGTACCCAGAGGCGTACCAAAGGGCTTAGCGGATCGCCTGCCTAACTCGCGCCAGGACTCAATACTCTAAAACGAGAAATAGAGTTCACGCCAAAAGAAAATTCTATTTACACTATTACATCTTCAAAAGTTGCATAAACTATTACAGTAAGCCATACACACCACTAGTACCAGAAAGTAAATCCTAGAGAAGCTACTAACTATAACCACAACAAATATATACATCTTACTAGTTAACTTATAACAAGTACTAGAATAAACATCAATTTTTCTCTAAACCAAAAGTCTATACACCTTCCCAAGCTTTCCCCGCGTCGGCCCCTGCTAAGGAAAACAAATGGAATGGGGTAAGCTATATGCTTAGTGAATAATCGGGGGTAAAAACGTAAAATCACATCCAAATAAACATGTAAATCAAGATATTTCAAATCAATAGACAGAAATGTAACATCACAATAGTAGGATACGGATGGCTTCAAAGCCAATTCAATTCCCCGAGCTTGTTCACCTGTTGACACTCTGTCAACCAAAAACTCATACTCCGTAGACTCCACTTACTTCCCCGTTCACCTTATCAACCCCCGCTGGCCAGTCAACAGCACACAGCAGATCGAGCAAAACAAAATCACTTAGTTTTAAACAAAGCTTTAACAAAGAACGAAATCCCCAAGGTTAGCATGGAACTAACTTCGACCAAGCCCTGGCTGGCTCGAATAGTTCGTCTACCCTTGGAACCGGGCTGGAACCAAGCCCTGAGATATCCAATCTCTCATTAGACGATATCTCTCAATAAAGTACGCAACAAAGTACTCACCCCAACAGCACACAGCACAAGAGGTTCAACTCAAGTCATGTTCACCCTAACAGCACACAGCAAAAGGGTGATTCTCAATACAAAGCATGTATTCTCACATATTAAATCAACAACAAGGTTGGGTTTAGGTCGAGTGAGATAAAGTACACCCTCGCCTAAGTACCCATGTAACATATACAAGGCACTTTGACAGTTTATCACATAAAACAACCCAATTACTCACTCAAACTAGATAGTACGCAAATCAAGGCACTTTATACGAGTCCACCGACTCCGTCCGGTTCGTCACTGCCTGTGACAGAAGATTATACGCAACCATTAGTCAATCGACCATCACAAATGGAAATATGGTCTAAAACGGCCAAAACGGCAAAAACGGCCAAGAAATGCATGTGCGCGTGCGCGGAAATGAAAATGGTATGAAAATGGGTTGCAAGGTTTCGACCATAACCCGAGCTGTGGTTATCGGATCAAGGTGTATTACATAGCGTCTCGAAGCTAAGACAAAGGGTTACAACTTTCATGAAGACAACTCAACCTAGTTTTCAGTGGATCTAGGTCAAATTTTCAGATTACCGAACCAGAACTCCAAAGGCTGGTTTGTATCTTGAGTGAAAATTTGGGCGGCATGCCCCTTGTGTTTACTTATTTTCCAGCCATTTATGGCTTCATTATTTTCCTCAAATCAACTCCAATGTCACCCATAAGCAAGGGTACCACAATAGCCCTTCAACTGGGCTCAAAATAATCCAATTACAACACAAATCTTAACAAGGCAATCGGAAATCAAGTTTAAAGGCAAATAGCTAAATGGCAGATTTGACGTCTCTTGGCGTTTCGGTCACAACTAAAGCTACGCCTATCGGTTTGGGGTAAAATTTATACCGTTTTGAAACTAAGCCAAAGGGTTACAACTTTGATGAAGGCTACTTAACCTAATTCACAGTTTATCTAGGTCAAATTAGCAAATTACAGATCCAAAAAATTCATGATCAGTCTGGTTGTCAGCACTGACTTTAACCGGTAATAACTCAAGCTACACAATTCCGTTTGAGGTGTTTTCAGAGGCATTGGAAAGATAACACATAGGGATACAAGTTTTATGTTCTGGCCAAAAGCTGATTGGATACGAATCAGGGTGAAAAAACGAAGCCAAACTGGTGAATTCACAAAACTGTTTACGAATTGAAGCTTGTGGCAGTCAGGGTATTTCGGTCATTTCACATCCTACCGTACTCCGATCAAGCTGAAATTTTACAGGAAGGTAAATAACATCATTTACTACAACTTGCATTTTTTGAGCTAAGCCTAATTCGGCCTCCATCATGGCCGAATAGAATTGGGCAGAACAGGGCAACATAAGAACCCTAATCTGGAATTTATGAATTCATGGTGTAAACTTCACTTTTCTAGCTTGAATCACTACTACAACCTCCTACACAAGATTATAGACACCATATGCCATCTAAACAACAAGATTTATGATTGAAAAATTCCAAAACCCTAACTCAAATAAACCACCATAAGCCTCAAAACCATGGAAATAACTATCATAAGCCACAAGTATAGGTTGTTATACAAACTTAAGCAAGAGTAAGGAAGAAATAAAGGAAGACAGCCATAATACCTTCCAAAACACCTTGTAAGTGAGAAACAAACCACTTTCTCCCCAAATTTTCAGCACCCCAAGTCTTCCAATCACCAAGAGGTAAGTTTAATCGGTTTGGTTTTATTGATTTCACTCAAACAAGCTTGATTCAAGGGTTGAAGTTGCAAGCTTTCTTCCTCTCTTTTCTCTCCTAAGTCACGACCAAAACCAGCAAGAAATGAAGAAAAATCAGCCAAGAAGAAAGATAAGAAGGAAGGAAAATCATTTGGTCAAAGTTTCATGGATTGCCAACAAGTGTCAACTCAAGATGGCTTTTTATTTTTTTTTCTTTTCTCTCTTTTTTCTTGGTCAAACATTTCAGCTGTCTTGAAGATATTTTGGGGCTGATTTTAATCAATTAATAACAAGGAGATTAAGGTAATAAAGTAATGTTCAAGTGGTGCACTCAATCGGTAACGAACGGTACACATCGGTTCAACCCATTTTTCCTTATTTCGCACGTACTAGGGTTTTAA
The DNA here is from genome assembly GCA_023065735.1 of Coffea humblotiana. Classification (NCBI taxonomy): domain Eukaryota; kingdom Viridiplantae; phylum Streptophyta; class Magnoliopsida; order Gentianales; family Rubiaceae; genus Coffea; species Coffea humblotiana. Next base: position 39,536,574 of record CM041209.1, on the reverse strand, counting down.
CTTATAATTCACTAACTTATTATTATTACTTCTAATCACACATATTTTCTTATTTAAAACTCACTCTTAATCACCAAATTTAGCACACACACCTCACCAAGTGATCACGCGGCCAAAATACGCAAAAATCCTAATTTACCCGAACTAGGAACCTAAAAGAAAAACCCTTGATTCTATGGTTGATTGTATCTACTGAGGGAGTGAATGAGTAGTAAAGCTATTCTAAAGGAATAAATGCCAAATAAAAAGGAATTTTAAGAAAAATAAAAGGGATTTTACAACTCTCTAGATTAAAATTAGGGTTTCGATTAAAATGTGAGAGATTTAACAAAAACCGGTTAGTCACAAGTAAAACTAGGATTTTGAGTACAAGTAGGGTTTCTAGGCTTTAAAATAAAATAATGTCTTAAAGCAAAAATAAAATAAAGAAACCATAATATCCTCGTTGAGACTAAATAAAAATATTATCCTAAAAGTTGAGGTATCACAATCAACGTGAGTATCGCCTTCTAGATCCTAACCTTTCTGTACGGGTTGCATTACAAGGTTGGTGCCGTTCGTATCAATTGGCATCAGAGCTAGTTGAAGGTATAACGTATATCCTTTTTTTTTGTTCTTTTGTGTCATTAATTGTGTTCCTTTTGGTGTCGTTTCTGTTCTTGTTTGGAGTCAAAAAAAAAATTCTGTCCAAGTGTCGCTAATCTGTCCAAGCCTTGTTCGAACTATTTCTTGTTGTTTTGTGTAAAATTTCTGTCCGTGGTTTTCTTCAAGCTGTCCAAGTTTTCCCAAAACTGTTTTGCCTTGTTCTTGAGTCGAAAAATCCTGTTTTGTGTTCACTTGTGCGTCATTGATCTTCCTTTGGTTGCTTGAATCACAATTCTGTCCGCTTTGGATTTCCTTTGTTTGGTTGTGTGTCACATCTCTTGATCGTGTTTCTTGTTGTTGTGTCGCGTGCTTGGGGCTGCCGCACTTTGTGTTGAAGCCGTGAGCCTTTAGGGTTCTAGGGTTTCTTGAGTCAAAAAAAAAAACAAAAGAAGAAGCAGCTGCCGTACCTATTCTCTTGTTGTCCGAATTAGGGTTTGCTATCCTTGTTTGGGAGAAAATTGTAGGCTGTCCGAAAAAATTGTCCTTGCTACCTTGTGCGACCGTGTGGACTGTTTTGGAGTTGTAAGCCGTTGTTTGGGAAGTATACCACAAGTCTTGGTGAATCTTGAAGTTTTTGATTTGATTCTAGCATCAATCTTGAATTTCTTGAAGCACTAGAGTGGGAACTTGACAAAACTTGAATTCTTGAAACATCCAAGTGTATCGTGAATACGTTTGGCAAGTAAGGTAATCTGATTTGTTTTCCTTTTCGGCCATACCAAAAATTCAGTTGCGGCCAATCTAGGTCAAAACCCTAGCAGCCGCACCTTGTGTTTCGTTGTTAAAAAAAAATAGCGAGCAACATTGATTCGGCCAAGTTAGAAATTTCCAAAAAAAAATTTATTGCCAATCCATTCGAAACTTACATAGTGTGTCCGAAACTACAAAGCAAAAACAAAAATAAAATCAAAAGTTTTGGTCCACTATTTCTTAAAATTCTTGAACACCGTGAGTCTTGGGGATTTGTTGCTTTCTTCTAGTGAAAATCTTTTTGTACTCCCAAGCCGTGGTAAAGGGTTTTCTTGAAGCCTTTGAGTCTTTCTTTGGAAAGTCTTGGGTAAGCTATTGGGGAGGAGCCTGAGAAGGGTTAGTTGCACCATCTTGATTGTCCATAACCCGTTGTTCTTGTCTTGAGCCAAAGCCGAATTGCCAAGTTGTCTTGAGACCAGAATTGTCGAGTTTAATTGATGTCTTGGGGGTTGAGTTTCACGTGAATTGTGCTTTAATAGCACGCAGCCAGCCGTGATCCTTGATTTGGTTTCCAAGTCTTGACTAGTTTCCTAATCTTGGTTGGTTCCCTAGTCTTGAATTGATTCCCTATATTCTAGCCACCCTTCCCCCTACTTTTTAGGGGTTCCATTCCTACATTTTAGCAATCACCCTATCCTAATTTTTTTAGGGTTTTCCACTCCTATTTTTTAGCCTAGAATTTTGCTGCCCTTTTCCCTACAATCTAGGGTTTCCTTAGCCTTTTTCTTTCCTTTTCTTTTCAGCCTCCTTTCCTACATTTTAGGTAGAAGCCGCCATCCATCCCTTCTTTTTAGAATGCCATTCGGACCTACTAAACAAGTAAAGGCAGCTTGCGTCTAAAAAAAAAGAGTATCTTTCTCTTTTGGGTCGTGTCTTTATTTTCATTGCTATCTGTGTCTTAGTCGTCCCTTTCTTGTCATTTGAGTCTTTGCATTTCATTGTGTCCCTCGAGTCAATCCCTATTAGTTCCATCCATTGTGCACTCTCCAGTCTAGTAAGGATTGCCACAGTCTCGTGACCCAAAAATTGGTGAGTTGATTGTTTACTTGAAGGAGTTTCTAATTTCTTCAAGGTATGCTATCAAGAGGGTTTTGAGAGCATTGGTGAGATTATTAGAGTGCTTTTGAGTGACATACACGAGAGCTGAGTGTAAATACGCGAGGGAGTGAGTGAGGCACACATATATATATACTTGTTGTTCTACTAACTTTGCAGGTTACCTACATCATGTCGGACGGGAGCGACACATCCAAGTTTGACCCCAAATTGAATAACCTAGTCTTAATAGCGGAGTTTAAACGCATGCTTAGGGAGTCTATGGAGTCCCTACACCAAAGGATGGACCAATTGGAGCTTTCTCAAGCTCGGTCCAACACTTGCCATCGAGATGCTCCACCCCGCAAGGAGTTCGCTTCTAATAGCGAAGAAGATGACTTTATCCGTCGGCCAAAGCAAGACTACCGGAGGATAGATAACGGATTAAAGGGGGTAAAGATCAAGATTCCCTCGTTCCAGGGCAAGTCTAGTCTAGAGACTTACCTAGAATGGGAACAGCGAATCGAGATGGTATTCGAGTGCCAGGACTACACCGATGAACAAAAAGTCAAACTGGCAACCCTCGAATTCACCGATTACGCTATTGTCTGGTAGGAGCAGGAACACACTAGAAGGCGCCGCAATAGAGAACGGCCAATTAGTACATGGGAGGAGTTACGAACCACTATGAGAAAACGGTTTGTTCCCAGCCATTACTACTGTGATCTATACCAGAGGCTCCAGACATTAGTTCAAGGAAGCCGCAGTGTGGAGGACTACTACAAGAAAATAGAGATCACCATGCTCCGAATAGACATTGTGGAGGATAGAGAGGCTAAGTTGGTGGAATTATAAAACTACGTGGATATGCCTGAATTGATTGATAAGGCATCCAAAATTGAGCGGAGGCTTAAGAGGAGGGGTAACTCTCGCAACCCTAGTTTCTCGACCACACCTCTTTGGAGAGGCAATCCGACCTTTGAACAGGATCGACCCTATGTCGGGATGTCTAAATTTACTCCTAAGATTGAGCCACCCAAGCAAGCGCCAAAGGCAACTCCAAAGCCTTCATTTGACTCCACCAAGCCACGAAGCCGCGACAAGTGCTTCAAATGCCAAGCATTTGGGCACATTGCTTCCCAATGCCCCAATAGGCGTACCATGATTGTCTTACCAAGCGGAGATGTCATATCTGATGACGAGGACGAGTTCGCCGAGATGCCTCCACTAATTGAAGAAGGTGAAGATTCCGAGGTCAAGGTTGAGGCCACCAGTGAGCAAGTAGGCATTGCTCTGGTAGCTCGCCGGGCTCTTGCGACCCAAGTCAGAAGAGCGGATGAGGCCCAACGTGACAACATTTTCTACACACGATGTCACGTCAAGGGAAGGGTATGTAGCCTCATCATTGACGCGGGTAGTTGTACCAACATGGTGAGTACTCTCATGGTGGATCATCTTTCTTTGCCCACGTTGAGGCACCCTAACCCATACCGCTTGCAATGGCTCAATGAGAGTGGCGATATCAAAATCACCAAACAAGTGGTGGTGCCTTTCCGGATTGGAAAGTATGAGAATGAGATCCTTTGCGACGTTGTTCCCATGCAAGTTTCTCACATTTTGTTGGGGCGGCCATGGCAATATGACAAGAAGACCACTCATGATTGTTTTACCAACAAATACTCCTTCTTGCCACCACAACAAGAAAATGATACTTGTTCCTCTCACACCTCAGCAGGTGCATGAAAACCAACTGCGATTGCAACAGGAGCATGAACGAGAGTTAGCTAAAAAGTCAACCGACCCTAAGGCAATCATCAAGGCACCGGCTAAGAGGACATCTACCCCTGGAACATCTAGTCGAGTGGAGAAACGGCCTAACTTGCTTGCCAAGAACAGGAAAATTCAGAAATTACTTTTGTCCAAACAAATTGTCTATATTTTATATTGCAAAGAGGTGATTCTACTCTCTCATGCGGCACTCAATGACTTACCTCCTGCAATTTCTTCTTTGTTGCAGGAATTTGAGAACGTTTTCCCAGACGAGATCCCAAGTGGACTTCCACCACTCAGAGGGATCGAGCACCAGATCGATTTTATTCCTGGAGCATCCTTGCTTAACAGGACCGGCCTACAAGATGGGTCTTGAGGAGATTAAGAAGATCCAACGACAAGTAAATAAACTCTTAGAGAAGGGTTAGGCTCGAGAGAGCATGAGCCCATGTGCAGTTCCAATCATTCTCGTCCCAAAGAAAGAAGGTACTTGTCGTTGGGATATCGTCACTTTATACCTCGCTTAGATGATATACTTGACGAATTGTATGGTGCAGTCATTTTTACTAAAATTGATTTTAAGAGTGGCTATCATCAAATCCGCATGAAGGAGGGGGACGAGTGGAAGACAACATTCAAAACTAAGTATGGTCTGTATAAGTGGTTAGTTATGCCTTTTGATTTGACTAACGCTCCTAGTACATTTATGCACCTTATGAATCATGTGTTTCGCCCATTCTTAGGTAAATTTGTTGTTGTTTATTTTGACGACATTCTGATAGACAACAGGAGTCTTGAGGAACATATAGCACATATACGAGCTGTTCTTAATGTATTGCGCAGGGAAAGGTTATTCGCTAACCTTAACAAATGTATTTTCTGCACTAATGAATTTGTTTTCCTTGGTTATAAGGTCAGTGCACAAGGCATTAGTGTGGACGAGAGCAAAATCCAGGCCATCAACAAGTGGCCCGTGCCCAAGACCATGAGTGAAGTTCGGAGTTTCCACGGCCTTGCGAGTTTCTATCGCCGGTTCGTAAAGGATTTCAATACTATTGCTGCTCCTCTGACCGCCATTATCAAGAAGGATGTGAAATTCGAGTGGGAAAAAACTCAGAAGAAGGTGTTCCAACTCCTTAAACACAAGCTCACACATGCACTTTTATTGTCTTTACCTAATTTTGATAAAACTTTTGAGATTGAGTGTGACGCCTCTGGTGTAGGAATTGGAGTTGTGTTGATCCAAGAAGGAAGGCCGATCGCATACTTTAGGGAGAAGTTGAATAGTGCTGCCTTGAACTACTCCACCTACGATAAGGAATTCTATGCTTTGATTCGTGCGTTGGAGACATGGCAACATTACCTACGGCCGAAAGAGTTCGTCATCCACACTGACCACCAGGCGTTAAAGCATCTCAAGTTTCAACACAAGTTGAGTAAGAGACACGTACGGTGGGTCAACTTTGTGGAGTCATTTCCCTATGTGATCAAATACAAAACTGACAAGACCAATGTCGTTGTCGATGCCCTATCCAGGAGGTATGCCTTGATTGCTCTATTTGATGCTAAGCACCTTGGATTTGATCTCATCAAAGAACTCTATGATACCGACTCTGATTTCTCTGATATCTATAAGTCTTGTGCTAAGTCGGATCAAGGTAAGTTCTTCATACATGATAGATTTCTGTATTGTAATGCTAAATTGTGCATTCCGTCATACTGTATTCGTGAGTTACTAACCCATGAAACTCATTGAGGTAAGTTGATGGGACACTTCGGTGTCACCAAAATTTTGAGTACTTTACAGGAATATTTTTATTGGCCACGCATGAGGCGGGACGTGGAGCGAGTGGTGTAATGCTGCACTACCTGTCACCGGGACAAGTCCAAACTCCAACCTTTCGGTTTGTATACACCTCTACCCATTCCTTTGGAACCATGGGTTGACATTTCAATGGATTTCGTACTTGATCTAACTAGGTGTAAAAGGGGTGATGATAGCATTTTTATCATTGTTGATAGATTTTCTAAAATGGCTCATTTCATTCCATGTCATAAGACGGACGATGCCACTGTCATAGCGGATCTCTTCTTTAGGGAAGTTGTCTGTTTGCATGGTGTGTCTAGCACTATTGTATCTGATAGAGATGTCAAGTTTCTCTCTTACTTCTGGAAAATCTTGTGGGGAAGTTGGGCACTAAGTTGCTATTTTCTACATCCAGTCACCCCCAGACCAACGGTCAAACTGAAGTCGTTAACCGCACATTATCTACTCTACTCAGGGCCATCATTAAAAAGATTCTCAAATCTCTGGAGGGAGTGCTTACCACATGTTGAGTTTGCTTATAACCGTACAGTTCATAGTGCTACACAGTTTTCTCCTTTTGAAATTGTTTACGGTTTTTAACTCCCTGACTCCCTTGGATTTGATGCATTTACCTTTGTCTGACCATGCTAACCTTGATGGCAAGAAAAGGCTGAATTTGTCCATGTTTTACACCAGCATGTGAGGACCAACATTGAACCTCACACCCAATAGTACCTCAAGCATTAACCAACGAGGGTCGGCATCGCGTGGTGTTTGAATCAGGTGATTGGGTCTAGTTGCACTTGCGCAAGGAGCGTTTCCCTATCCAGCGTCGCAACAAGTTGCTATCCCGTGGTGATGGACCATTCCAAGTTGTGGCGCTCATCAATGACAACGCCTACAAGCTCGATCTTCCGGGTGAGTATAATGTCTCGACTACCTTCAATGTTGCTGATCTAAGTCCCTATCTTGTAGATGATGAGGTCAATTTGAGGACAAATTTTTCGCAAAAGGACGCGAATGATGAGGAGGTCGAGAGAGCTATCCAAGTAGAGCAAGTGAAGGTACCATTGGGGCCTATGACACGAGGTCACGCGAAGAGATTGAATGAGACATTACAAACATTGGTTCGTGCGGCCCGAGAGTTCTAGTGGAGAGCCAAAGGCCATCGAGAGCCTCCACGAAGCAAGACTTGTTATCCTAATCTCGGCTCTGTGTGAAGAGTAGCCGACCATGTTTCGACTAAGGGATCCATGTCCATTATTAGTATTAGTAGTATGTAATAAAGAGATCCAACTAGCGTGTGGTTCGGACCTTGGTCACCATTTTAGTTATTGGGTCAATTGGCTAGACCATGTGGGCCATATTAGGAGTAACTTGGCCCATTTAGCCCTTATCACTAGTTAGTATTTAAGTAAGGAATTCGGTTGTAATGAGGAGTTTTTTTTTTATGATTAATAAAAATTACTTTAAAAGTTCTCTCAAAAGCTTCATTGAAGTATCCTTGAATATCTTAGAATCATTTCTTTGGTATTTAAATCGACTTATCAATTTAGTGCCGCGCTAGATTGTGGCGTCTTCTACCAATACCGAGATTCGTTGACCACGTGATCAACGGGTTTAGGTGATTTCGCTGCGTTCGTCGTGTCATCATCGTGAGTATCGCCTTCTAAATCCTAACCTTTCTGTACGGGTTACATCATAAGGTTGGTGCTGTTCGTATCAGCTCCTGTATCCTCTTAATTAACGTGTTTTAGTCCTTTTGTGACTTTACGTAAAACTATTGTTGTTATTCTGTACATGTGTTACTTGAGTTGATTTATGGTATTTGCTTTACTTGCTTGCTTGTTTTCTTGATCTCACTGAGTATCCGCTCATCCCTTTAAATTTGTTATTCCTTAATAGGAATTTGAAGTGAAGAATTGGGGGCGCTAGACTAGCCAATTTTTGTTTAGAACTAGTGTAATTCCTTGAGCGACTTTTGGATATTTGGAAGTGTAGGTTTCATTTGATTTGAAATATTATGGTTGTAATAGTTAAAGTTATTGCCTAAGGATTGTGGCTATTGTTATTCAAGTACTTTCCTGGTTTTAAAAAATTGTTTGGTTTGAAAATCTTGATTGGGTTCGAATAAGTGCACGAGTCTTGACGAAAGTTGGATAGGCGCCTTGCTAAACCCTCTGATTCGCCTTAGGGGGCAGTAGGAGCGTCACAGGTGGTATCAGAGTCTAGATTTCAAATCACTGTAGAGTATCCTAAACTGAAAGTTAAGAATACCGGACTGTGGGATTTAGTGTGACTATTAAGTGAAACATTGAACATCTATGATCGCAATGGTTCTTAAGACCAAGTTCTTTGTGCATTTCTTATCTAGGAATTGGCGGGGAAAGAAGAGGATTGTGAGGGGTTTAATTTCACAAATAAATGATGAGTTTCTTGGATAAACGTAAGATTTGATATCTAGGAGTTGAATCTTTGACTTGAAAACTTATGAACTCTCATTCATTGAAGTATCCCCTTTAAGATTTAGAGATTCGAATGTACTTGGCCGCAACTAGAAGTTGACTCTTTGAGTGATTGATTAAGTACAGTTTTCTCGTAACTGTCGTTGGCAGATTTTTGTTTTAGAAAGATAGAATTAACCGGATCTGTTATGAATGATCTAGTGATCATTTATTTTGACTTGTGTGAAAGGGATAATAGGGTTAGAAGTGAGAATTGTTTAATGTGTTTAATGCCTTCAACTTGAATCTGTATGATACGTGGTTTTCAACTTGTGTTTTGATTAAATAGCTCTGATTGAGTTTAATTGATAACTACAATTGATTGTGACTACGTTATTTGTGGAAATGTTTTAGTCTAATTTGTCAGTTATTATTTTGAATATATTGTGATTGTCATTGGTATGTTCACATGCATATGTGTATGTATGTTCATAATGAATATTGGATTAATACATATCTACATAGACTGGTTGAGAAAAAAATGGAAACTGGAAGAAAAAGACCGGGGACGTCCATGTGGACAAGCCCAAAATCAAAGGGAAGAGAGTGGGTTTGTGGCTAACTAAAACACTGAGCCAAAGGGCTATAACCTATGCTATTTTACGGACAACCATTCTCAGAGTCGACAAGGGTGATAGCAAGTGAGAATTTTGAGAACGAAATTCTTTTAAGGGGGAGAGGGTATGAGAACCTAGAAATTTGCTAATTTATCTAGTTTAACTACATGGTATTTATTTATTTAGTCATCTATTTGGTTATTTATTGATTTGATGATGATTTTGCCTTAATGTTTTTATTAAATTTTACATGTGAAAGTTAATGTGTGGGGTAAAATAAAAATTTTCTTTTTAGTGGGGTGTAAAAGGAACTTTTGAAAAAAAAGAGGAGGACTTTACTACAATAAGAGAGAGAATTGGAACACTTGGAATTAGAGAACTCTAGAAGGTGACAAGTGTTGGGACACTTGGAGTTAAAGAACTCTAAAAGGTGACAAATGTCACCATAGGAATCAAGGGAGACCTTGACCAAGTTTCTCTTATCATTTAATCTTTCCTTTCTTGCCTTAAAAAATAATAATAAAACAACCAAAACCAAGAGGAAAGAAGAGAGATAGAGAGAGGGCCTAGAGTTAGGACAAAAAAAAGAGAAAAGCTCAACTTTTTTTTTCTCCATTTTTGCTTCAAATCTTCCCCAACTTTGGATGATTCTTGAAATCTTGTTTGAGTTTGGAAGAAAGTCTTGCTTGGGGGCAACTCTTGGAGGAAACTTGGACTGTTGATTGATTGAAATTGTTAGGAGAGGTATTGGTTTTGAAACCCTCTTTTTCCTTCAAGTTTCTAGTAGATTTGTAGCTAGAAAGATTAAGGGGCCGCCTTAGTTAAAGGGTTTGGGAATCACGGAATGGAATAATCCCCTTATTTGTTGTTTGGGTTAACCATATTGGAATGCACTTTTTGGAATCATTTCTAAAAAATCGGATTTCTCCCATTCCCGAACAAATTAGGGGGTTTTGGACAAAGCCCTCAAATATTTCTTCACAATATTTATGGACAGACCTACTCATCAAGATGCCACTAAACCTCTGCTCTCTCTCTCTCTCTATCACACGCCTCCACTTTCTTGTTCTTCTTCATCAGTTTTTCTATCATCCCATATATTTTTCATCTCTTATTCAAAATCTCTTAAAAAAAGATCGAAAGTAGATCTAAATGGGTTAACAGTTGGCAAATAATTTGAGAAGACAAATTGTTCAACAAGATCTCCAAGACAAAGATCTGCAAGAAAAACTGAAAAAGAAAACCCTCAACCCAAATCCAAGGGTTCTAAGGTATGTATTTTCTCTTAGTAGTGGTGGTGATAGGGCGGCAGCATAGAAAAGAGTGGCTCCGTCGGCTGTTACAAAGAAAAACGCCAATGTCTAGGGTTCTGAATTGATAGGAGGGAAAATTTGGGAACTTTTTGCAGAGCGAATGGGTTTGGAAAGTGAGGGTAGTGCTTGGGTGTACTCAGAGATGTTGCCATTCCCCGCTCTTCTTCTATCTTTGCTCCCAACTTCTGAGGAAGAGATTCTTATGCGACGGTGGCGGACAACTCCAATTTTTACTTGCCAGCCTTTCAATTTCATTTTTCCTTTTCTTTGTATAATCATATCCAATTTCTGTGCTTGCGTTTTCACTTTGAGCAAATTATCTGAATAGCCATTGAACATTTTGAATATTATACTTTTAGTCACTCAATTTTTAATACCATGTATTTACTCTGATCAATTTTTAATACCATGTATTTACTCTGATCAATTTTTAATACCATGTATTTACTCTGAAATTGTTGTATGCTTAGTTTGATCATTTAATTCCGAAACACTCGTCAAACTAAGCATCAGGAATTAGAATGAAGCTAATTCCAGTGTGTGAACCAAGCTAAGATATTGGAATGAAAGTTTAATTCCAAAACCAAAGTCCATGATTCTATTTCCATTTCCGATTGTAATCTGTGAAACAAGTGCCCCCTGAATCTTTGATGGGTTGTTGTTGGGTTTCCTTGAAACCTTGATTTAGGTAGATGATTTGAGGAAAATTTCTTATATTTTCATGGGGTTCTTGTGCTTTTATGATGAATGTTTATGGTAGATTTTGGTGTTTTAAAGCTTGATGTTGTGGCTTGTGTGTATATTTCTTGGAAAGTTTGAATCTTGGTTGGATTTTGTTGCAAATTTTGGTGGAAAAATTCTGTTTTGAAAGCTTCTTGATGGCCGAAACTTTTGAGTGATATTAGCTCTTATTTTCAAGAAATTTTGGGGGAAATCTTGCTCCACAAACTATGTTGGACATTAAATTTTGATTGTGAGTTGCATTTGAACCAAAATCATGAGTTTAAGTGGGAAGGTTGAGTCAAGGGTTGCTGAAAATTTTGCTCCGTAGGAGACTCTAAGCAGCCTTGGGAAATTGATTGTTTCTTGGTGTAAGAAAATCCAAATCGAGTTCTGCTTATTGCGTTTGAAACTAGATTCAGAATACTTTATACCGTGAAAATTTCAGAATTTTTCTCAATTTCTATGAATATCTATGATTTTCCAAAAGTTGGACTGAATTTTCAGGCTTGTTCTGTCTTTTCTACTAGATAAAAATAGCAACTTGAGGTTGAAATTTGACTAACTTGTGGGCAAAAATCTTGCCAAATGTGTCTTCTGGAAAATTGTAATTTCTTTGAGTCTGATTTTCCGATGGTATAACGTTTATAAATTTTGGACTTAAGAAGTTTGAGATACGGATTTTCAAAACAAGTGTCGCGCAAAACTAGAGAAAAATTCTGTTTTCTAAAAAGTTGTTCTTGCTTTCATTTCCAACTTTAAGTTGGAGTTGTTAAACCATTTGAGCTTGGTTTTATGATTGGAATGAAGAACTTCTTGGTTACTCATGTCTCTTGAGTCTAAATGTTCTCTTTTCACTCCAAAACCATATTTGCATCATTGCACTAGTAGTTATTTGGATTTTCTTTGGTTCACTTAAGTTTTGAATGGTTGAACCATAATACTTTATTTTGGTTGTTCTTAGGGGTTTGTTGGTGATCAAGGACATAACCCGAGAGTGAAATTTTGACGTTATTTTGTTTAAATTGGTGAGTGTCAAGTGCATGTTTCTTGATATCTTGATTTGAATGATACCACGTGTTATGTGTTTGAATATTGAACTTGATGAGGTGAGACCGTACTTTATCACACTCATCCTCCCCTTCTTGAATGATCTTGTACTTCTTTGAACTTGATTGACTTGTACTTGTGCTTTGACTTGTAAGTGCTGAGCGGCAGCATATACTACACTCAATTCGAGTGGGAGGTGCCTCTCATTCCCGTCTCAATACTTTTATATTGATTAAGTCGATTGGAGAGTTATGTCATTGACCATACTTGTTCTTGCGTGGGTATACTTGAATATTACTAAAACCCTTGTGGACATTCGGGCCCCGGTACAGGATGAAAACGGTGAATGGGGATTCGTGTCAAGTGAATTCTACGGACTTGTTACTTGCGTGGTTGGCAGAGTGTCAACGAAAGAAAATGATATCCAAGATCGTGAAATGACAAGCTTGTGGATTAGCTCTTGAGAGCTCCTGTATCATCTTAATGAACGTGTTTTAGTCCTTTTGTGGCTTTAGGCGAAACTATTATTGTTATTCTGTACATGTGCTACTTGAGTTTATTTATATTACTTGCTTGCTTATTTTCTTGGTCTCACTGAGCGTCTGCTCATCCCTTTAAGTTTATTATTTCTTAACAGGAATTTGAAATGAAGAATTGGCGGCGCTAGACTAGCCAATTTTTGTTTAAAGCTAGTGTAATTCCTTGAGCGACTTTTGGATATTGGAAGTGTAGGTTTCCTTTGTATTTGAAATATTATGGTTGTAATAGTTAAAGTTATTGCCTAAGGATTGTGGTTGTTGTTATTCAAGTACTTTCCTGGTTTTAAGAAATTGTTTGGTTTGAAAATCTTGATTGGGTTCGAGTAAATGCGTGAGTCCTAATGAAAGTTGGGCAGGCGCCCTGCTAAATCCTCTGGTTCGCCTTAGGGGGCAGTGGGGGCATCACAAAATCCGCATCCTTATAGTCTAAATTCACATCTAGTATAACTTTTAATACTAATAGTACAAGTTAGCAATGCTTGTGGAACAAGTAATTAATGCATTGGGGTGTATAACTTTCAATACTAATAGTACAAGTTATCAATATTCTTAGTACAAGTTATTAATGCACTGGGAGTGTGGATTTAGTATCACCATTTTTTAAAATCACTTTGCAGACATTTCCCAATATTTTAATACTTAATGCATTAGGGGTGTGAACTTAGTATCACCCTTGTTTTAATCACTTTGTAGACATTTCCCAATATTTTAAAAATCATTTTTTTTATTGAATGTTAGAGTGCGTTTGATAAAACTGAAATTTGAAAACTGAAGTCTGAAATCTAAAATTGAATATATTAAGTTATTGAATTGTTAAATATTAAATCTAATACATTTGAGTGCATGTCACATTCAGTGATAAGTGAATAATAAGGCTGTAAACAATTGAACCCCTAGCGAGCCGCTCAAGTCTGAGCGTGGTCAACATCAAGTTCGAGTTGATCTCGAGCTCGAATTCGAATTTAAAAATATTCAACTCGTTAACTCGCGATCCGGCTTGATTACATATATATATATATATATATATATATATATATATATATATATATATATATAGGAACTCTTATGCGACCCTATATATTATTTTTTATTTTTATAGTAAAATGACATATATATATCCCTAATATTTTATTATTTGTTAAGCAAATTATTATTTTATTTGTTTTTATAAATAAAATAATAATAATTTTTTATTTTTTAAACTCGAGCTCGAACTTTATATTTTGAACTTGTCAAGCTCGAGTTTTATAAAACTAAATTGAGACTTGGCTCGATTAGATCAAAATTCGATTCAACTCGATTTATTTCCACTCTTAGCGAATAGTTTATTACTTAATTTTGGAAGCAAATTTTGCCTAGGAAATTCAGTGCCATTTAATTAATTTAGATATTTAATTTTTGATTATCAAACAATTTGAATACATTAAGATCTAAATTTATTAAATTTAAGTGCTGAATTAGATTATCAAACATAATGACTTTGTTTTTAAAGCTGTTCGACTTAACAACCAGTTTTATTCGAATTCCAGATTATTTTGGCCATCGAAAGGGCTTTTCACCTTTGATTGTGATGCTGTATCTATAATTGTCTAATCCCTGAAATAGCAAGTCTGATGGACCTATTTTTAAAGCTTACCAGAGCAATTCGAGTTCCAATTGTACCCAACAAACACTTGAGAATTCTTAGTGATTTATGTCCAACTGATTTAGTTCACCGGAATGCAAAAGTGGTACGGAAAGGATCAAAGGAATTAAGGTCCTATATGATAATTCAATTCAATACTTAAATTTAATGAATTCAAATTTTAATATATTTGTTTGATAACCATAAATAGAATATTTGAATTAATTAAGTAGTACTCAATTTTTTAGGCAAAACTTAGCTTCCTAAAATAAGTGATAAACTATTCACTTATTACTCACTTATCATTTAATGTGGTATACACTGAAATTTATCAGATTTAGTACTTAACAGTTCAATAATTTAATAGATTCAAAATTCAAATTTCAGTTTTATCAAATGCATCCTAAATCATTAGATTGCTGCTATATATTGGAATAGAAGAGGGGACTACATTCCATCTGCCTCAATTATAGAAACAAACAATGACAGGCTGCCAAACTTTTCAATCTTATCATAGTGAGCTCTTAATTGTATAATTTTTTTTATGAATTACTTCAAACTTTGCTAAAGGAAAGAGAAAATGGAAGGACTTGAGAGAACACATAACTCTTTTTTGCCCCCCAAAGATAATGGTTAATTCCAGCTTCCAACTCTTTATAGATTACTAGACACAATTTGATGATTATAAGTTCTTATTTGTCAACACGTACATCTGCCTATTTTATATATCTTTCATGGGCCTTGTCAGTCTTGTTTTCTACAAAATGTACAATTTATTGCACCATTAATCATCGATTTGACTCGATCGTTGAACTGGTTTAATAGATGTGCACTATGACTATGTGCCCCGAAGGGCAAGTAATCCTATTTGTTTGCTCCAAAGAATAAATGATGGAAGTGAGAAAATTTTTCGTTTGGATTGTATTTTTTTTTTTGGCAGAGAATTTGAAGAAATATAACTTTAGCATTTTTTTGAAAAGAGTATATGTATGATTAAAAGGTCAAAGAGAAATGTTTGAAAAGAATCTTTTAGAAAAAATCAAACTAGAAAACTGTAAATCAAGAAGAAGAGCTACGAAAATGCACGTTTTCGTTGTCGTGCAAAATTTGAAGTGTTCTGCAGATAAAAGATTATTTACATCAAAAGCTTCCACAATTTTGTATGCTATTTTTGAACAATGGTCTGGCAATTTCTTCCTCAATAGTCACTCGGGCCTATATCTCATGATTTGATATAACTAATTGTTAATAAGTTGGGCTTATCTCTTATGATTTGATATAACTATTTGTTTATATGGGTTGGGCTTCAGCGTTATTAGTAACAATTCATTTCGCGCTTGATGTTTTGCATTTGTTAATTTGGTTGGATTGGATTGGGTTAGCCCCCAAGAGATTTGAGGGCTTCAAAAGATTGACGGGCAAGTCCACCGAAGTAGGGCAGCCTCACTCACCTCTGGATAGGAGTTAGAGGTGGCAATTTGTCCCAAGTCCCAATATGTTACCCATGTCCATGGGGACTTTGGGCGGGATGGGTATTGGAATTTGATATTGGGTTTAAAATGGGACAAATCTTAATTGTACCCATTAATTGATGGGACATTTTGGGAAATACTTGGGTACCCATTGGGCTCAAATAACAAGGGCTCCGTTTGGATTAGCTGTTTTTGGGGGTATTTTTGAAATATTTTATTGTAGTAATATATATGAAAAATTTTTACTATAATTTTTTTTTGAAATATTTGATATACTAATATGGATGGGATATTTTTTTAGTTATTGTATATTACTGTAACATTGTATTTGAAAAACTTGTTTTTTTGAAAAAATAGCCAATCCAAACGGAGTCTTAGATTAAAAAATTATCTTTAACAATTTTTATAGTCATTCCAGCGAATATAATTTAGCAGTCTTCCTAGCCATTATCCAAAAGAATTTCCAGCATTTCAGTCAGTTTAGACCTATCATCCTTGGACAATAATGAGGATAATATTCACACCCTAAGTGCCTTGGCCATCTTGATATATGTTGGAATATGGCTGTATATCTATCTTTTCCTTTATTTGTTAATCCAATTTTTGGTGGGAATCCTGAGTATAAAGCACTTGCATGTTTATTTAATAAAACTGAAAGAAATTTAATAAATAAAAAATATTAAAGTTATATATAAAATAAAAATGAATTAAAGGAAAAAAATATATAGAAAATAGATTTGGGTATTGGGCGGAATCAATCTAAACCCATCCCAAAGTGATCCCGCCCAAATTAATCCCAAAACACATATGAATAAGATTGGGCCCAAACCCATATGACTCGATTCTTTATCAAATCCAAACAAATCCTGCCCATCTCGCCCATTTTGCCACCTCTAGTAAGAGTGCGTTCATTACTGGGTTGTTGGCACAACCCGCTGTCACTAAACGATCATTGATGAGTCGATCCTCAACCCCGATAGGACGGGTTAGGTGTTGACATTGTCTTGCGGACAACTTATCTATGAATAGAAGAACCAAGCAGCCAAGGTTTGGAGAAGTTTTCGATGTGGGACATGAGCATTTGAAACTCAAACCTGCAACTTGTCTAGCTGTATGCTAGTCAAGTCACTTCCAGGTTGTAAAGATATCCTACAGATTACGTGTATGAACTACAAACATCTTCTCACTTGACCAACATAAATTAATGTTAAAAATCGTTTTATATATTGAAGTTTAGATCTTAATTCTTTAAAAAAAAAAAAGTTTAGATCTTAATTCTAAGTAAATCAAGAATAGAAATAATTATACAGTGCACATATACTGTTAAGTACTACGTACTCAAGCTGGAGCCATTTTAAACTGCTCCTACAACTTCTTATTTAGGGGTGTAAATGAGATTAATCAAATCGGACACTCCATTGTTCAAAATTTATTTGATTATTTTAATGAACTTGAAATTTTATTCAAATTTGGCTAGTTTATTTGTTGAATTAAGTTTGAATGAACCTTTTATCAAGTTTCAATGTTATTAAATATAAAACGTTATTCAAGTTTGACTTAACTAATTGACGAATTAAGATTGAATGAACTCTTACCAACTTGAGTCCAATTCGAGTATCGAATAGCTTGATTTATCTTTCAATCCTATTCTCATTTGTTGGTCGTCATTTATGGCAACAATGAATGGAGTAAATGTTAGGGTAGTAAACCAAAAATTGGCCCTTCAATCTCTCCTTACTTCCTTGCAAATTAGAACCTGCTGGTAACCATTTTGTCATCCAGTGCTCAATTGAAATTAAAAAGGATTGATTATATTTAGATGTCCCAAGAGGGCCAAAGACCAGGAGCCAGCAAGCCAGGTGCAGAAGCAAAGGTCCTACAAACTTGGTAATTCGCATAAACAAAAAAATGAACTCCTTGGAATTGTTTTTTTAATATCCAGATTAATACTTTAGGCCAACAGCTAATCACTCAACGGTCTAGTCTTTGCACGTGTTGAAGCTTGATTTTATCCTAGTCCAGAAACAGAATAAATTTATTCCTACTGATTTGATTTTTTTTTTATCTCCAATACATATTAAGATAATCAATTATGCTCAATGATGGAGCCAAGGGGGGCTGAGGAGGGCCATGGCCCCCTATGTTTTGAAAATTTTAATTCATAATATGTAAATATATGTATAAGACAAAGTTGGCTCCCCCTAATTTTTTACAATTTTAGTTTGTATTATGAGAGTTTATATATATCTGTGTGTGTATGAATCAGCCACCTTTGATTTAATTTTTTCTTCAAAAAAAGTTATTTATTTTTTATTGTGCTAATTATTTAACATTCAAAAAATTAAACATATAATTTGATAATCCATAGTAAATTGACCCAATTTGATATATTATAATAAAAGACTCAATTCATAATTATCAATGGGCTAAAACAAAAATAATTACTTTATTGGTCCATATACAAATATACAACTTAGCCTAATTGATAAAAAATTTAAAATTAGTTATCTATACTTTTGTTGACCCATATACAAATATACAAATAATTACTTGAAGGCTTGGTAAAGACAAGAAATTGAGTGATCTATCCTGTTGTTGACAAATTGATTATATTTGTTCTCACTCTTCCTATGTTAATTGCAACTATAGAACGGACATTTTCAATTATGAATATAATCAAAACAAAGATCCAAAACAAGATAAAAGATAATTTCTTGAATGATTGTCTAACAATGTACATAAATAAAAGGAAATTGTTAAAAAATTTAGTACTGATTCAATTATAGATGAATTTAGTTCTATGAAAGAACGTAAAACTCAGTTTACTTTTAAGAAAAGAGGTTGAAATTCAAGGTATCCTAACATAACTTTTATCTTTTATTAATTGAAAATAATTATATTTATATTGCATAGTTATATTTTTGTTTTTGCACAAGTGACATATTGGAGCATTTTCTCATAATGTGCAATTTGGGTAGTTTGTGATGTTATAAAATATTTAATCAAAGGTTATTTCTTATCCTAATTTTTGTTATGACTATGCTGCATATTTATGAAATAGACATACCTTTATAATTAAAATTAATATTTGATATTTTAAGATGTCATATCTTTAAATAGATGAAAATTATTTTGAATATAATATATTAAGATAATTTTGTTCAGAAAAATTTTGGCCCCCCTCCCAAGGAAAAAACCGTGGCTCCGTTCTGTAGTCTATAGAATGGATATTTTCAATTATGAAGATAATCAAAACAAAGTTCCAAAACAAGATAAAAGATAATTTCTTGAATGATTGCCTAACAATGTACATAAAAAAAGGAAGTTGTTTGAAAATTTATCATGGATTCAATTATACATGAATTCAGTTCTATAAAAGAACGTAAATCTCAATTTACTTTTAATAAAAGAGGATGAAATTTCAAGGTATGCTAACATAACTTTTATCTTTTTTTTTATTGAAAATAGTTATATTTATATTGCATCGTTATATTTTTGTTTTTGCACAAGTGCCATATTGGAGCATCTTCTCATAATGTGCAATTTAGGTGGTTTGTGATGTTATACGATATTTAATCAAAGATTATTTCTTGTCTTAATTTAGTTATAACTATGTTACATATTGATGAAATAGACATACCTTTATAATTAAAATTAACATTTGATATTTTAAAATGTCATATATTTAAATAAATAAAAATTATTTTGAACATAACATATTAAGGTAATTTTGTTCGAAAAAATTTTGGCCCCCCAAGGAAAAAATCCTGACTCCGTCACTGCTTTCAGGAAAACTATCAAGAATATAAAGCATATATCAGTGTGCTATAAGGCAACTTCAGAAGCCAATCAAGCAAAAGAAGAAGAACAATTGCAGAACCCTTTTTTTTTTGGGTTGTGAGAATAAAGAACTGATCAGCAGAACCTGAAAAGATAACGAGGTTAGTAGTCTTCAACAATCACATTACCAATTGTTTCGGAACAGATTTTATTCATTGGAAATTGTGATAACTGGAGTTTTAATGCTTACAATGATCAGGATGGATCAGAATCTAGTGTTCTGGCAACATCTGTGCAATACCCTTCTAAGTGCCATTCCGTTTATACCTTTGTGCTTCGATCTTTGTTCATCTCCTTAGTATTATGCCGTCTCCATAAATGGGTTTTTGTGCTTTTACGATTCTATGTTTTGTTTCTGAACACTTGGCATTAAATCTTTGATCACCATTGTCGTTGTCTCTGAATTATTGTGTTTTACTGTTTGTTTCGTGTCATTGCTGCCATGGTCTTCTTTCTTTAACTTAGTCTTTCATGTTTGTTAGGATTTCTTTGTCTCGACAACTTTTTGACTAATTAAGCCAAGCAAAGCAAATTTACCCTACTTTGGATTCTGGAGACTGAAAAGTGGCCAAACAGGTGATGAATACTCCTTAAAGGGGGAAAAAAAGTCTCTAATATGTTTATTAAGCCAATTTAATGCAGATATTTTACTGTATAGAATCAACTCATGTGATGTTAAAATTGATGTGATGTAAAGTTATTAGATGAGGTGTTTTGACATTTTCTTGTAGACTAATTTTCAATTTGGGTACTGTAACAAGTTTTTAATGGAGTTAATATTTGTTAATTCCAATAAATTTCTCTATAGTATCTTCTATTTCGGAAATAAAAAAAGCCAATAAATGGTGTGCAAGTGATAAGTGCATATATTTGAGTGTTTTAAGCGTGTTTTATTATTTAGTTTTGATATGTTTTAGTTATGTTTATAGCTAATTAGCTAGGATTCTAGTAAAAGTACGTATTTGATGGTTTAAAGTGTGAAAATTGCATTTCTATGGATTTTAGTGGTGAAAACTTCATGTTTTTATAGGTTTAATGATTCAATCATCAATTGGAGTGAATTGAGAAGATAATTAGATGATTATTGATGATTTGAAATGGTTTAAAAAAGATATGAAGTGCAAGAGAGGAAATGCAATCAAGAACAAAAGAAGCAAGTTTTACAGTTTTGACACCTTGTAGTATTTCAGCTATATCTTGAGCTACAAGTATTGGATTGAGGTGATTTTTGTATCATTTTGAAGCTAAGAGATAGATCTACATTTGGTATGAGATATCAAAGTCCATTTTAGTTGTTTTCATTATCAGAAGCTCGAAATACAGAAGTGCAATTTCATTGTTAAAAGCTGAAACAGGGGATTGACTGTTGAGGGTATTTTAGTCATTTCTCCGTCTACAGAGCTGCAAATTGGATGATTCTGGAGGCATTGGAAAGCTAACTCAAAGGGATACAACTTTCGTGTTTTGTACAAGAGCTATTTCAGCCTCCATCATCGAGAAAATATCAGTGGAATTTGGTGCAAAAACAGAGCAAGGATTAAATCTGTCTAGAATGAGGAAGCTTGCAAAAAGAGCAAAACAAGGGGTAGAAAATGCAATCTTGGTCGCGTTTTGGGGCCGTATATTCTCTAGTTTCGGCTGCAACTTGCTCTGCAAATTGTGCTTTGTTCACATAACCTTTTTGACCAACTTTTCTACAAATATTTCGGCTGAAAATGAGCAGATGAGCATGGAAACTTTGAGAAGCAACCTTTGAGAGTTTCAAGAGTTAAAAATGACAACTAGAAACAACTCATTTGGTTCTTGAATTCTTTTATAAATAGCAGCCTTGGAGAACATTTTAATAACTTTGGGAAGGCTAGAGAAACTCCACAAAAATGTAGTCTTCACTAGTTTTTCTTAGTTCAGTAGTATAGTATAGTTAGTGTAGTTTATCCTTCTTGTACTTATAGCTAGATTTGGATGAAGATTTGAGAAGCAAAAATGGAGAGTTAGAGCTCATGTGACAAGGGTGATCTCTCTCCTATCACTTTCTCTTTCGTATATGATTTTATGTTTAGTTATAGCACAAGTTTGAATCTTTTTATCACGTTTAGTTAAAGTTTATACCTAGAGTATGGATGAACTTGCTATATCTTATTAGTGATATTTACTTGGTTATATGATGATATTATTTTGAGCAAGTCATCTATCACTTTTGCTTTTCTAATCATGATTAACTAGCCATTAATTATGATAATCTTAAGGTGTTAAGTTTACAATGAGAATTGGGATTTAACACTAATTCAAGGAAGTGATAAATCTAGAGAGTACACTCACGAAAGTAGAGGTGCACCTTTGTGGTTTCAATGATTTGTTTCATGTAATTTCATAAAAAAAAATGAGATTGTAGTTAGTTTCATAACCACGAAAGTAGGTATGAATTAACTATAGGTATAGTTGGTACACCGGCAAAAACGAGTATCACGTATATTAGGAAATTACTCCATAACTAGTCAAGATAATAGCATTCAATTAACCGGTAACTTCAGTTGCAAGAGTCTTTAGGAATTCCATACCTCTAGGAGATTTCTATTATAATTTTTGTTACTTTTACTTAATGTTCATAGTGTAGAGTTAATTTCTTGCATTTGTAATAGTCTAAATAATAAAGGAGTTAAAAAATCACCAGTAATTGATAATTCTTTGTGGGATCGACACCTAATACCCATATACTCAATAAACGACTTGTATACTTGCAAAAAAATTGCATGTGGGGTATTTAGGATTTTATAAATGTAAAATTTGACTGTAGATGAGTTTAATTGCTATATGTATACCCCGTACTTGTCAAGTTTTTGGTCCTCCACACTTGAACCTTTGCTTGTTCTCAAGCAATAAAAAATACAAATCAACAATGATCCAAAATTTTGAAAATAAATATATGTGTACAATTCAACTTCATTTCCTCAAAACAAGGTAAATAACTATTATACAATCACTCAACTAAGTTTAAGTACTCATAATATCAAGTAAAAAAGAGCCAATTATACCGCAATTTTAACTAGTTCAATTCAATTGCTCATTCTTTTCCAATTTCACAAGTAACTCATATGGTCAATGAAAATATTAGCTAAGCCCATGATCATTTCTTCTCAAGTTCAATGAGAGATTTTATTCATATGACATAACTAAATATATACTTAAATTGTGAAAGTGCCTTTTGACGTGAAAATCAACATTTTACATGAAGATCGTCGGTTATTCAACACTTCACATTCTCAAGTTGCTTTGTACATTCTTAAATCTAGTACTGTTGTACGCGAAAATCAACATTTTTAGATGAAAACTCCCCGTTACTAAGTACAAGAACTATTAGAGTAGAACAACTTTTATTCTTTTTCTACTTTTTTTTTTCAAAGTAAAGATAATAATTAGTCCCTCAAAAGCATAATCATAAGAAGAGTATTGTAATTATTGACCATATTTATCACTTAACTTATAAAATCAAGTAAAAAGAAGAAATTTTATCAAATTTGCAAAATATAGGCATAATTTTCTCCACTTTACAAGATATACTTTCCTATAAATACACAAATTATAATCACATAATAATAATTTCCAAGTTAAATCAGAAAAAAAGTTTTCATACCACATATGTTTAGCTCAAAAGTAGAAGGAATTTGAATTACTAATGGTAAGGAACTTGTAGCCCTTGGATAAACTTGAAAAAATTTAAAACTTTTTGGGCAATGTTGCAATTGTGGACAAGATTTTAAAAAAAAATTTGGCAGAATTTTCCTTTAAAATTGGACGAAACTCCATGCCAGCAGACCCAAGATTGACAACATTTAAGTGTAATTTATATTCCAAATCTCAAGTCCAAACAATAAACGCAAAAATACTACAAGTACCACCAAGTCTTTTAGTTTTACACCTAGTATCCTTGCCCATTCTCATACTAGAGAACAACAAAAAATTATAATAAAATCATTTAAATCGGAGAGAAAAAATGCACAATAAATTAATATAAAATACAGGCTTCCACAGGGGAAGGCTAGACGTGCCTAGAAAATCTCTTGAACTTAAAAACTTTGGGCCTGTTTGGCAAACAAGTTTTTGTCCAAATTTATCTTTTACAAGTTTTTTAACAACTTTAGTTATAGTAATCTCAAAAACTCCTCAAAGTTTTTAAACTATATACTTCAAAATATTAAAAAATTTACTCACTTCAAAAATTTTTCCTATAACTTCTACAGTAAGATTTTAGACAAACATCCAAAAAACTCATTTGGCAAATGGGACCTTGTTTCCAAATCTTCCGTTTTCTTCCACTTTCCCTCCATTTTAAATAGCTGAAATTCTTGAACAAAGAGCCCTTCGAGTCGATTAATGATTAGTTGAAAGATGAAAGTTTTGACTCTTACGTTCACTTTATGCACGAGCAATGAAAATGATTTTAGCTTCCATTTCCCGTTAAGAAATCTTTGGTGTTGCATTGGATGATAATGTGTGGAATATTTGATGTCCCATCGAAATGATTTTCTTTTATCACAGCCAAGAATTTAATCAAAAGATAAACAACTCCAATATACTTAAAAAGAAGATGCAGATTCCGTTAGGCATTCTTTCATCCAACTTCCCACTAATTGTACAGTTCTTTCTCATTTTTCTTCAAGTTAATTTGATCAAATGGACTGCCATGTAATTTTCACTTAGTCTTTTCCCCAGCCTCACCATTACCTGGTGGAAGCAATTTGAGGTGGACAACAAAGAAGAAATTTAACTCTGATACGGTCTTTGATGATCAAATGAGACACAGTACACTGATCAATTGGGACGGGAGCAATTCTACTTTGCAAAACCTATTTTTAACTTTACACTTTCAATTTTAGGGATAATTTCAGAAACCTCCCTCGAGATTTTTGACAATTTCACCTAATACCCTTAAGATTTTTAATATTACACTTACCTCCCTTGACCCTAAAAATGACCATAATAGCCTTAACATATTAATATTTTTCATCCAATTAAATAACCTACTCCTAATCTTGTTCATATGAATGCATCACATAATTAGATATTTAATGGAAACAAAAATAAAATTCACTCGTTGAATAATCGATTATGTTCTAAACACAATTATAACATATTACAAATTAATTTTAACTTTGCTTGGAGCATCTGGAGATGAATAGAAGAAGATATAAGTTAGATTTAAAAAAGATAGGACTAGTATTGGTACTCCAATTTTTTATCGATAGAATGGTGTATTAATGCAGAATAGAGGATCATGCAGTAATTGACGTACACATTGCGTGTATAATGTGTACATGATCCTTTGTTCCGTGAATTTTGCTAACGCTTTCATGTGCTCTAGTTAAATGGGACGAATATGAAAAGTTAAGGTATAAAATGTCTAAAATTAATATTGAAAGTGGAACGCCCATGGAGGTCTAAGGCTTCTCGAAATCAAAAGCACTTTTGTATCAATAATGGGAGGTTCCTAATAATGGGCAGATTTTGTAAACCAACTTCCTGCTCCTGGCGCGTTCAATCCACTTATTGTGCTTTTCAGTTTTTTTCTGAAACTTAGGGTCTGTTTGGAAGGTGAGTTTTTGGGTGTTTGTATAAAATTTTACTGTAGAAGTTGTAGAAAAATTTTTGTAAAAGTTGTAGAAAAACTTTTGTAAGATGAAAATATTTTTTTCTTTTCCTTTTTCTTTCTCTCTTTTTCTTTTTTCTTTTTCTTTCTTTCTTTCTTTCTTTTTCTTTTCCTTCCTCCCTTCCCCCTTCTTCTCCCTTCCCCTTCCCCCTCTCCTATTTCCTCTCCTGTAACCGCCTCTGCAACCACATACAAACTTTTTTTTTTTGCTTTGCTCCTCTCCCCCCCTCCCTCTCCCTCCCCCGCCACCCCTTTCCTCCCCCACCATCCCTTTCCTCCCCCCTCTGCCTGCCACCCCCTTGCACCGCCACCCTCCCACTCCCTCCCCCGCCACCCCCCTATGCCCCTTCCCCCTCTGTCCAGCCACCCCCTCCCCCCGCCACCCCACTCTGCCCCTTCCCCCTTCCCTGTTTCCCTTCCTGCTTCTCACCATGCCTGATTTCTTTCTTTTTTTTTCACATTTTCCCTCTCCCTCTCCTCCCCTCTCCTCTCCTTGCTCTTGCCGGTAGATGAAGCAGTGAAATGATTTTTTTTTTGGGCAATTTTCCTTCTCCCCTTCTCCTCCCCTTCCCCCGCCACCCTCCCCTCCCCCGGTGCAATCTGGTCGCAGCGACCAGATCGGCCAGAGGGGAAGAGGAAGGGTGGTGGGGGAGGAGTGGGGGAGACGCAGAGAGAAAAAAAAAAGACAGAGGGGAGGATGGCAGGGGAGGAAGAGGGGGAGAGGGAAAAGGAAAAAAAAAAAAAAGAGACCGGCACCGGAGGAGGTGATCGGCGCGGGAATCGGCAACAGAGGTGATGGCCGGCGACGGAGGTGGTGGTGGGGGAGGAAGAAGAAGAAAAGGGGAAGGGAATTTTTTTTTTTTTTTTGTGTTTTGGGTATTTTAAGTGTGTAGGTTAAAAACTTTAATAAGTTTTGGGGTTCCTGTAGCAAAAGTTGTTAAAAAACTAGTATAATACAAACTTGCTAAAAAACTAGACTTCCAAACAGGCCCTTAATTGAGCAAATGAGTGCCATGTTTCAGTATAGTAGTCTATTCCTAGCCCCATCTTCATCATTACTAATACTGGCGGACTAATTGGTGTTGGATAATGAATGCTACTACCACAAAACACCCAACAATAAAATAAAAAAAAACCAGGAATCCATTTAGGTATGGTCTTTGATCGGATCATCAGGAAGACCAAGTATTTTGCGATCATACGTTAGTTATTATTATTATTTTTGGGCCAAATGTCAACTTCTATATATGCAAGTCATGTGTTAGTTATGGCATGTCGGAAACTTGGAGTTATACCTAGTAGTGTAGTGTTTCTCCAAATCTAGCTAAGAGCATTTTGCATCAACAATTTTGGAGCATCCTAATGGCTTTTTCTAATTTGGCCGACTGAGTTAACTAATTCTACTACATGTTTCGTTGAACCCACGTTTGGAATTACTCCTGAAAAAATTTATTTAACAATAATGTTCCACGATTAACAATATTTAACTCCCTGTATTTCAGACTTTCAGTCCACATATTTTATAGACCTTTCTAGTCGGTTTGTTGGATGTTTTCAAGCGTTTATCACTACGCATATGGAATAATTCATGAGGATGAGTACTCCAAGCAAAGTATGAAGCTCTATACCCACAGCCTTTTCAACTAGTCAAACAAGCATATATGTATACTAGAAGTCATTATCAACAGCGGAAATTTTAAAGTACTTGCGAACAAAACAAGAGAGAACCATGCTATGACCAATCTTGTTTATTTGTATATCTAAATTAGCCTAGAAAATAACAATCTTTGTACCTTAACCTCAATGAATCTTGTGCAAATGGAATCGACTCACAGGCTTATAAACTCAGATGTTGAATATGCACTCACACTGGTGTCACGATACTTCTCCAGAATCAAGACATTTTTCTCTGGATATTCGATATCTGCAAGAAACAATTATCATCTTCAATTCTCCACGCAGGTCAGGGATCTTTTACCTTGAAAGTTTTTTTTTCCTCCTAGTCTTTGGATTGAACTCTGAAAACCAATGTTGTTGTTTGTCAATTATCAACTCAGATGATCAACCTCGAGTCATGTCAGCTATGCAAATGGTTAATCATTCTCGTCATTTTCTTTGAATAAGCAGTTGAAATCAACACAGCATCCGATCCTATTGGCAAGAAAGATTGTTAACCTCCATGGGAGGAGAGAAGGTGGCCGTGGTTTTGGACGCTACAAAAGATCTGAATTGTACTGCAATGATACAGGCCCTCGAGGGCTTGCAGCTATTTCCTGGAGATGAGCTTACTCTTGTGGGCGTTCTTCGTCAAGTGACTAACCCCAGTGAGATAACTTCATCAGGTAAATTTTCATGCCATCTACAAAACAAACTAAGAGAAGCCACCACCTCCAAAAAAAAAAAAAAAAATGGTCCGCTCTTCTCTATTTCCGTCAATGTCTTGAAACCCGGATTGATAAGTGAATTGGATGAGGTTCTGGTTCATGGTTCAATCAGTTCGACCAATTCAATATTGGTTCAAATGATTTTAAATTTTTTATTATTTTAATATTCAATTACTTGAATAAAATTAATATATAAAAACTATTTAGTGAAAAATTGAACCAAAAGCCGATTTTTTACCGGCTTTGACTAGTTTGACAGACTCTTGACTAGATTTGATCAGTTTATTTGATTTCTTAGATTAAATAGAGAATCAGACTATAGTCATAATTCAACTGGTCGAATCAGTCAATTTGATCTGATTTTCGAAACACTAATTTCAGTAGGTGTAAAGCATAGGTACAAAAAGCCCCCTTTGACTTTTTCGCCAAGATTGTCTCAGTAGGGACCGCAAATGTGCTGGTATTAGTGATTATTAGTGATTACAAATACAACTAGACTTGAAAAGCTTAGGCCCAGTTTGGACTGTTAGTTTCTGTCGAAAAAATTACGTTATTTTTCGTAATCACATTTTCCTATTATTTTTTTTTCTCACATACATCAAATTGCTACAGTATTTTTTCCATGAAAAATCATGAAAAATGCAATCCAAACACAACCTTACTTATCCTAAACGTATTAGTGAGCAAGTCATCACGATTATGCAACCATGATATATTACAATTTTAATAGTTGTAATAGTCTTCCATTTTTTCCATTTAAATTTAGTATAGATTGTTTTTGACGAAGAACCAACTCATAAATATCATCACTCTTTTATTGGACAATATGATGCAGTTAAGGAACTTTGAAAGATGGGTTTGCCCCATTGCAACTCCCCCTGGCTTTTTTTCCAATCTCAGCACTAAGGCGGGCCTATACAATAGCTAGCAACACAAACAATGTATACTATCAAAACATAATAATATCAAAACATGAATCAACTTATTTCCTAAATCAAGTTTGACCCAATTCTAATCTAGTTACCAAAAAATATATATAATTCAAAAACACTAAACTTCTAAATATTGCTTGATTTAAAATATGTCAACAATACCTCTTTTAAACCAAACCCTTGATATTATCATCTTTAATACCATCATGAACTTAAATTGCCTTTGCAACCCCTATAAAAGCATAACTCAGATGCAATTCCAATTTATTTTTTATCTTCATCTTCACCAGTGGGAGTAAGATATGCCTATACTTTGCATACAATTCGGCAGCCAATTTCACTTGATCGAAAAATTCATCCACATTGACCCATTCACCATTAGAGCTTCCATATTTCCTTGGATAATAATAATTCACACTATCTTCAAATAATGAATCATGTCGTTCTTGTTGCAAACAATTTTCAATTCTATAATTGCCAATGGATTCATCCACCCCACAATTACCAACAATTTCTTTTCCATCTTCATCCACAACCAAATTAATGCACCGACTAACAAATTCTTCTTCATCAATCACCCCAAATAAAGTATGAAAATTATAATTTTCAAATATGTCAAAAATTTCTAAAACCTCTTTATCAACAAACATATCTTTTTCCAAATTAATTTCCCATGTCAAACCAAGTTTTGACTTACGATTAGTCTCATAATCATACTCCATCAAAATAAAATAGAGATCTGACCAAAAACATTCAAACATTGCTTGAATAAATAAAGAGTCTCATATAATATTTTTCAACAATGGATTCTTGCATAATCCTGCAAAAAACTTTCCCATCTTTTTCTTGTATTCTTTTGGCAAACGATAGAAACAATTTATTTTAAAAATGTCATCCAAACCACACCTTGTAAGATATTTCTCCATTATTTTCTCCCGTTCTCGTCTTTCTTCAATAGTACTCAATGTCTGCAAAATTTTTAATCTTTCACCATTGGCAAATTCTCTCTCCATGGCAACTTAAAACAATCTACATACCTTCACAAAATTTTTTCTTTCATGCTTGAAATTCTTGGCCTCCTTTGATTCAGGCTTGATCAAACACATCAATAATCTAGCAAGACTTTTTTCTTGATCACTGAACAACACCAAAAATCTCAATAGCGTCCCTCTTTTAGACCTTTGTCAGATTAGAGTTACTTTTTCCTAATTTTAATCAACAAACGAGTACCCCAAGATCAACCCTTGTGGTCCAATTCTTCAATATACGAGTATTCTACCACAATCTTTATATCCTTCCATGGTATAGCCTCCTCTAACACAAACTCGGTAAGCCCTCTAGGCACAACAAAAATGTTATAGCCTCCTCTGTCACAAACTCTATAAACCCTCTAGGCACTACAGACACTTCAGGATCAAACTCTTGAATCTAGGGTTCTGATATCACTTGTTAGCAGGAATAATCATGCAGTAGAAGTAACATTAAAATCTTATAAATAACAAGCATTAAAAAAGGCATGGGAAGAGACAAAATATTCTGTTTCAATTCACTAATTTTCTTTTGCTGCAAACTTAGGACTTCAAGTCCTTAAATAGAAAAACATAACCACAAATCCTATTCTAATTATAGTATTAAAACATGACTGAACCTATTTCCTAAATCAAGTTTGACACCAATTCTAATCTAGTTACCAAATAAAAAAATATAATTCTAAAACTACCAAACTTCTAATATTGTTTGGTTTAATATATGTCAACAATGTGTACACTAACTTATGAACTTAAGCATGAGTATAAAACAACAATAACTTGTTACCCGTGTGTTGTATTCTGTGTGCAAAAAATTTGTCGGTGTTCTATAATTGTTATTTTAGTGCATAAATTTGTTGTCTTCATATCTGTATTTACTAACAAATTTGGGATTTTTCCTACGAAAGTTTGCTTTCACCAAAAGTCTTCTTTTTATAGCGAGCTAGCAACACGAACACAGTATCATTAATGCGTACACCAATTTATGAACTTAAGTATGATTATAAAACAGCAATTACTTCTTATGGTGGGTTGTATAGTGTAAGCAAAAAATTCATCGATGCTCTATAATTATTATTTTAGTGCATAAATTTGTTGTATTCGTATCTGTATTTGCTGTACTAGTGCATTCATTATTGAGTATTACTAGGACTCAAATTATTGAAGCCCATGATCCTTACTCTTTTGTTTCCTATCATCCAGTGGGATACAAGATGAAAGTAAATTCAAGTTTAACAAACTCAAGAACTGTGGAGGCCGAGTACGCACAAAAGAAGGAACAGCTTTCGCAAAATCTGAAACTTTTGAAGGAATCGACAATGG
The DNA here is from genome assembly GCA_023065735.1 of Coffea humblotiana. Lineage (NCBI taxonomy): Eukaryota > Viridiplantae > Streptophyta > Magnoliopsida > Gentianales > Rubiaceae > Coffea > Coffea humblotiana. Next base: position 39,505,637 of record CM041209.1, on the reverse strand, counting down.
GGAAGGTTTTGCCCATTCTGCTTGCTCTAACGTATTTTTAGTCGTTCATGGTTTTTATTTCTCTATATCAAAACTTCTACTCCTTTTTATGTTTGTTATAAATCTTTGGTCTTTTGCATCTATGGTTGATCTTGTGAGACTATTGCATTTGCTACATTATTTAGTGTATAAATACGTTAAATTTGTTATCTTTGTGAACAAGTTTGTCTGCATGAATAACATATTTTATGCATATAAATATAATAATATAATGTAATTGTACATCAAATATCTTAACAAATACAATAATTGAATAGAATTGGATATATCACAACCGCACATGTCCCACATCCAGCTAGATGTTCCAAATAATCATGTGGTAAGAGGTCGGAAGAAAGGCACGTTATAGTTCAAAGAATACAAATGGTAAACGCATTGCAAGGAAGAAGGGCAAAATTTCGCATATAAAATTTTCTACCAAGGAACTTTCTACACTTTCATATGTTTTTTGCTCATAATATAATATTTCCCTGTTAAAGTAATCAGTTACTCTGTGCTAATTTTTGCATTCAAACTTTGCCCCAAGAGAAACTGGTACAATTTATTATCTGCAAAGCAATATAAAGAAAAAAAGGATGACAATAATAATGAAGTGATTACGATCACTTGCTAATCTTTATATGTTTGTCAGAATATAATGTTTTTCAGTTATACCAATTAGTTACGAGTGCTAAATCTCTCGTTAAGTTTGCCTCCAAGAGCAACTTGTAAATTTTATTATCAGCAAATAAATATAAGCGACAAATATATAATTGATTTACAAAATGTCACATTGTACTCTAATCTGAGATTTTAATTCACAATCTGAATTTTATCAGTTGTACCAGTTAATAGATGAATGTAATTTGTTGCATGGAAATTGTACTCCTGGGCCATTTGTAGGTGGTGCTAAGGGTAAAGCCATACAAGAACAACCAAACATAAGCTGACATTATTGCCTATCACATATTCTGTTCCAAATGGATTACCCCTTCCTTGAGGTTTTCTACAATTTCATTTAGCCCCATGAAATTTCGGATACCATATTTGCATCCCTTTTTTGAATTTTGATGTGAGAAAGTGTGTCAATTTACTTAAAAAACTCATTTAAAATGCTAAAATGTATTTCAGTTCCCAAATTACCATTGGATACTCAGATAATACAACAAATTCTACAATAAAGGTCTTTAAAAATGCAATAAGAAAGAGGTATGCTGATCTTAAAAAGTTACTTATGGCAATGATAAGGTAAATCATAATAATGCTATTAAGAGAACTAAAAAAATCTAAAATTTGATGCTTATAAACTCTTAAGAAAAGTACCTTACTTTGATTAGGCTAATAAGACATACGCTAAAGATGCTATTAAGTGTGAATTTAGTGTCAATTTCTTGTAGCTATAAGTATTTTCTAGCATCAAGATTCAATGTGAATTTTCTCAATGGTTTGGTTGTAACCTACAGGACTCTCTGTGACTTGCATAAGTAATTTTTTAAGATAAATTTCTTTCTCTTTTTATTCATTTTTCAAATATTTTTAGTTAAATTGTAATACAAAATTTTTTGAGCTAGGGAAGGATAATTTGAAAAAAAAATACATTCAAGCATTTCATATGAATTTTTCATGGAAGTGATATTAAAAATAAAAGTGAGAGGTCTTGAACCTAAAACTCCTACTCACAGTCTCTCCCACCTTATTGCCCATTTCAATCCTTCCCCTTAAAAAAACTGATATTAAAAATGAAAACAAGGGAGTAGATGTATAATGCAATTGGGGGGCAAGTGAAGCAGTCCAAAACCCCAAGGAAATATGAACTTGTCCCATTCCAAAATTTATTTGGTCTTGGTTAAATTATTGCTCTTGGGTGTGTCTAAATAGGCTTTGACCAAACCTTCCATTTGTTTTGTTCTCATAGACGCTTTTGCCATTTAGAAAAATGAACTAACTGCTCAGGTAAGAAAAATACTACTATATTTCTGCTAAAAAAATCGACATTTTGTCACAAATTGATTTCAGTCAGTAGCAGCTAGATGTTTTGGGATTCGATTGTCGTGATAAAATTTTAGATTACTCTCTTAAAAACTTAATTCTATCGAGTTCCATGGGAATTTAATATTCTTGCTTGTAGTACTCTCCCATGTCTTTATGCTTTTCTTCTTTTTGCAGTATAAATTTTGAAGCAAAATACCTTGCGGCCATTAAATTATTTATTGCATCTATTTTTTACCATCAAGCTACTTTTTGTCTTAATTCAATCACTCAATTTACTAACCAGTATACCTGTGGTAATTTCATTGGATTTTGCTTTTAATTTACAAAATAAACCAAACATGTGCAGATCACTTGTCAAGATTTAAGGGTAAATATGTCCACTGACTTCTTAATCCGAATATAAAAACTCTGACAGCCACTAAACTATTTTGCTCATTCACTTTTTGTTGCTCAAAATTTTTTTTAATCAATATAGTCACTGAACCCCTACATCGATCTACTTGTGGTGATTCCCATTAAATGTTTTAGTTAATGTTAATCAAATGAGCTCCATGTGCATTTCACGTACCAATAACAAGGACAGTTTTTTAGATTTTTTCCATTTAGAATTTTAGAATTTTTAATTAATGAAAAACAAAATTTAGAATCTTTAATAGTTGCTTTAATATATTTTGCTTTATAAGTTTGACAAAAATCTAAATTATATGCTCAAGTTCTTGTGAATTATTTCCAAGACACTCGAAATTAAATGAAAAATAGTAGATCTAATGACAAATTTGAATGAAAGCTCGCTAATATATTATTTTGGTGAATTGAGTGGCTAATTTGAATGAAAGAAAACTAAGAATATATTGTTTGCATAGTTCAATGTCTATTTAAGATTTTTGTCAAATGTATTTACCTATGGTCTTTGGTATATGCAGTGCACATGCAACTCATTCCATAAAGTTTATCTTCGAATTTGGATGCAATGGTCACTAATACAACACATTTGTAAGTTGAGTGGCCATTTGAATAAACAGTAAATTGACTGGTTAAAGTGTATGATCAGAATAGTTTAGTGGTTGATGAAATTATTTTGTCTTCGAGTCAAGAAGTTCAGTAGACATATTTACGTTAGGTTTTGACACATGATTTGAACACGTTAAGTTTATTTTTGTAGATTAAGAGAAATGGCAACAGATATAATGATTATTTAGTTGAGTGGCTAAATTAAAGCAAAAAAAAAAAAAGTTTGATAGTCAAAAGTAGACTTAGGAATAATTTTAACGGCTATCAAGGTTTTTTGCCCTAAATTTTGCCTATTATTTTTGTCCTTTGTTTGCATTGTCGTGACAACAATTTATTGATTTTTCATTTTATTAGACCAATAACAATAAATTTTGCTCCAATATGGTAAAGTAAAATTCTTCTATACTGGCGTACAAGTATTGATGTTAAGAATCATTACTTGGTCCATTTTGGTAAAGCTTCATGAGAGGTAGTGCTTTTGGATAGCTTACATCTTTATTTTGATAATCCCAAACCAGTATTCAGTTTTGCAAAAGAATTCTACTCTCAATGACATACGACTTGCAAAAGACAGGTGGTACAAACTAACTAATGTCTCACATCGATTTAAAGGATTTCCCTCTTTGTATCTATTTCTTATCATATTTTAAATTGTTTTTTATAGTTGAACTCTGAAATGAATTAGAGGACACTTTTTGTGATACAACTATTTATTTATTACTTGAAGGCAATAAATATGGAAGTTAAGCACGCTAAGATTCTTACACAAGATTAAAGCACGTGGCTAAACATGCGTTAAGAAAATTTTCAATTAGTTGTGTTAAACCGTTGCTAAAATGACAATCTAAATCAAGAATCAATCTGAAGTATCAAATTTGAGCATACGTTAAATTGGGTTTATTTTCACTTTATAAAGTGTGCAGATAATTTCCTCCTAGTATTATCAGAAGGAGCTTCTGATTAAATTGCCAATTTTTTTTTGGATGTGCTGGGAGAATTTCTGCTTGACTTGCATGTTGAGTTGCTTGTTTTAACTCCTAATTTTTGTATTTTACAAAGCAAACTATATGGTTCAAAAATTGATTTTGGCTTTATTTTACACAATTTAAATGGGTCAAAAAATATGACTGAGCCATTGTAGTGAACAATATTCACAGATTAAGCTCGACTTCAAGTTGGAAGCCGGGCCTTCATGTAAGGTAATCGCGGTTCAAGCTGCTAAAAATTTGGGAGCAACATGGGTTATACTTGACAGGTTAGTCAAAAGCTCTACTTTTTTTTTAGAAAAAGAAAAATTCAGAATACTTTACTCATTAAAGGAAATCGAATCAATAAGGTGCATTTCTATTTGACGTAAACATTTTATCTCAATGAATTGAGCACAAAAGTTCTCTAGAAGTTAGGGATGTAATGAGTTTAGCCAATTCGAATACCTTAAGGTTTGATTTATTTAATAAAATTATAATGGTATTCAAATTTAATTTGTTTATTTATTGACACAAACTTTATTCGAGTTTGAGTTGCCTGAATCTTTAACATGTATAATTTCAAATTGTTTACTGATCGAACCAAGTTCAACTCAAATTTAAAATTTGCTAAACACAAAATGTTATTAATATTTAGTTTGATAAGTGGGCAAAGTAATCTTCAAGATGATACGACATCAAATATTAAGTAGTTTGGGTCGTGTTTTAATCCTACTAATAATCACAATCTACTAGAACTATTTACTGCTAAATGGCAAGCTTGCTTGATTTTGGACATGACAGAGGTATAGTCCAGCGCTTTTTTCTGTCCCCCCTTCCTTTTTCCATTTTAATTAAAGGCGGTTTGGCATGGGTCTCTAGCAATCATGTTGGCTATGGAACAAGCATAATACATGAAAGGAGGGGACTTTGAAAACCTTACCTCCATTTCATCTAAGGCATTTTATGTTTCGGTAGGCGTATAATGTTTTGAAGACACTTCCTAACACAAGTAATTTTGTCAAGCTTTAAGAATTAATACATAAGATGGAGTACTAGATGAGGTACAAATTATATCGAGGAGGGTTTGGTCCAATGGTAAACGTTGAAACTTTAAGAGTTAGAGTCAAGAGTTAGAAGTTCTGAGTTCACCCCACCCTCCTTGATCCCCCTCTCAATTTTTAGACCCATTCTTTCTTTATTAGAAAAAATAATAATTTCTAGAGCTTAACAGTTTATAAGTTAGTGAACTAGAGTGAAACCAATTATTTGTGATCGATTTATAAGGATTAGGGATGGACTTTATAAATATTTTTATAAAGATTTTGTCAAAAAAAAAAATATCCTGGCATGGTAACTCAGGAATGGGAATTGAAATGTAACAGTGTGCTAATGCAGTTTTCTTTGCACTGGTCATTGCAGAGCAACATTTGATAATTCACTCATATATACTTCTTTGCTTTCCTACTGCAGGGTGATGAAGAAAGAAAAGAAATATTTTATGAAAAATTTGCCTTGCAGGATATCAAAATTGAAAAGTAAAAATACAATTGACCAGCTTCGAGGACCCGTGGAAACGGTGAACGTTGAAATACCTTTCCATAAAAGCCCCAACAATAGTGGTCTAGTGTCATATGATGAAATGATACCAGAAGACTCATGGAAAGAACTTCATCAATCTCCAAAGAGTAAGTAAACGTCTATACTTTGGCATTGTTCTTATTTGATTTAGATTTTGCAAATTTTGATTATGAAAAGTGATTATAGAGAATAACTAGAATCAACAAAAGTTACCCTTTCGATGATTATAAATTTTTTTATTATTAAAATCTATAATCTAAATATAGAAGCATGTAAGAATATCTCAAAAGCTGATTGTTCATAATCAAACTCTATAATTAATCAACTAAAATAATGAACTGAGAATAAACCCTTTATTAATGTTGTTTTCTAGTATTGATATACAAGTTAAATTTGCAATTTTGCTTTACAATATATTAAGGCTGCCATTTATCAAATAAAGAAGGAGAAGACAAATAAAAAAAAAAAGATGAGGTCCTTTTTTATCTTATCTACAATATATTTTTTATCTTATCTTTTTAGTGATGAGTCGTAAAGTCAATAAATTTTGGTTGTTCGTAAGCATCATTTTGACATTCTAAAGAGGGAAAATTTCAAGTGTGACATGTGTCGGATCGTTGTCTTTTTTTGGAACAATGATACTAGAGAAAAATTGAATTAGTACTACAATGGGTAACATTTTTTTGACCCAAAAAAATATATACATGGGTACCACTTTGCACGTTTGGGATTTAACACGTAAGATGGACTCCTCTAGAAGAAGCAAATTTTTAATTAAGTTCTTAAGCAGAATGTACTGACAGCTTTAATTTTGTTAATACTTGATCTCAAAGCTAAAACATTTTTCCCTTGAAAGAAGTTGAAATAATATTTTAGGATTCTTTTATGTCATCTTCTAATGGTTAGAAGAAAACAGTAAAATAAAGTCTTATAATTTTAAAAGCCCGGTAATCTAAAGCCCCTAGGGCCGTAAAAGAGAATTTAAATGAACAAATAGTTAAAAGTATCAGCCTTGTGACACATCAAACAAAACATTCTTTTTTTTTTCCTTTCCAAACGAATTTTCTTCGTGCTAACAAGTTTTTTTATTACCCTCCCACCCCTCCTCATGCCGTTTCTATCTCCAGCTATCTATTAAGAAAAATAAACAAGCAAAATAGGTTAAGGCAATATATCTCTAGGATACAACAAGAATGACTAATCTTTTGACAGCAAAATCAAAAGGACTTTTACTAAGAAAGTATCAAAATGGTTATGTCTGTTTGTTTTACTAAAACCTTGTCATTTATATAGGAAAGGCAATCCAAAAAACATCAAAACTAAAGAGCCACAATTTCCTCACTTCAATGACCATCAAGAGGCCACTTTACTCTCCTTTAATAGGCAAAAATATCAAAACCGTTTCCTCACTACAATTATCATCAAGAGGTTGCAATTAGTCTCCTTCAGTGGACAAAAATTGCCAAAAGCATTTCCTCACTATAATGGTCATAAAGAGGCTACATTAAGCATTTTCCTTTTGTCCAATATTTTGAATTTAACAAGTTTTATTTCCATTTCAATTCGCAAACTATTCCTACATTCCCTCACTTAGTTTGTGAATGAAATAAACAAACTAACACACATAAAACACCATGCATAAAGATAAGTATCGTTAGATTTAAACTTATCCTTTAGTGTTAGTATATCACTTGAATTAGTCAAATCATGGTTCTTTATAAAATATTAAACCAATATTTGTAAATTAGCCAAGAAATACCACATACACTGGCCATGTGCTCTAGTCTAGTTTCATGATCATTTACAAAAGTAAATCATACTTTTGCTAAAAGCGACACCACTTCTATGATCATATAAGTGAAAACACTTTCAAACTTTACATAACAAATCACTTTGAAAGCAATTACATTTCATTAAAAATATAACTAATCATATATTCAACTTCCCATTTTACACACTAGTGGGGTAATTTGTATACAAAGTACTAGTGTTCACAATCACTTAACAACTTTTATTACCCTTTAAACCTTTGCATCTAGTGGTAGTGCTAGAATAAAAGTAGGATTCCCATTGCAAATGACTTTAGACAAAATGCTTTCAACCTCATTCCCAATGACGTTGTATTCACTAAGTCCCTTGGTAAAGGTTTAGTCAATAGATTCGTTAAATCGTTGTATGTTCTTACATGTACAATTTCCATAACGCCATCTCTTAACATTTGTCTAAGATACTCATGTTTTAAACTAATATGTCTAGATTTATCATTATATACCTTATTGAAGCCTCTAGACATAGTGGTTTCACTATCACAATATAAAGAGATAGGAGGCATAGGTCATGGCCACAACTTGATATCAAGTAACAAATCCCTAAACCATTCCGCCTCTTTACATGCAGCAGCCAAAGCTATGAATTCAGTATTCACGGTGGAATGAGTAATCACAGTTTACTTCTTAGAAACCCATGAGATTGCACCACCTCCCAATGTGAATATCCACTCGGTTGTGGAATTTTTGTCATTCACACTAGTAAACCAACTAGCATCTGAGTAACCTCAAGTACTAGTGGAAATTTATTATAAAAGAGTTCTAAACTCTTGGTTCTTTTAAGATAACCAAAAATCCTATCAATAGACTTTCAAGGGTCCACACTAGGATTTTTAGTGTATTTGGCAAGTTTACAAACTATATATAAAATACGTGGTCTTGTACAATACATTACATGCATCAAACTTCCAATTGCACTAGCATATTCAAGTAGAGCAATCGAACTTCCAAAATTTTCATGAAACTTCAAACTAGGATCAAAGGGAGTACTCACCTCTTTGACATTAAGATGTTGAAACTTGTTCAATATCTTGTTAATATAGTGAGATTGACACAAAGCATAACCCCTACTATGTTTCCTAACTTTGATACCTAAGATAATATCCACCTCACCAATGTCTTTCATCTTAAACCTTGAAGAAAGATACTCCTTAGTATCTTCTACATTTTTATATTATTACTAACAATTAACATGTCATCTACATAGACACAAAAGATCACACAATAGTCTTGAGCATATTTAGCATAAATGTAGTTATCAGTAGTATTGTACCTAAATCCACTTGAGACCAATATAGATTCAAATTTCTCATGCAATTGATTAGGTGCTTGATTCAGGCTATATAATGATTAACTAGCTTGCATATTTTTCATTTCATTTTCAGGCATAACAAACCCTTCAAGTTGTTCCATATACACCTCTTTATCCAAGTCACCATTTAAGAATGCTGTTTTAACATCTATTTGATGTACAAACAAATTGTACAATAAAGTTAGGGACAATAGCACTCTAATGGAAATTATTCTTGCAACTGGTGCATTGTATCAAAATAGTCTTTTCTTTCCTTTTGTTTTAATCCTTTAGCTACTAAGCTTGCTTTAAAGGTTAGTAAAGATCTATCCGTGGCATATTTTCTTCTAAATACCCACTTACAACCTATTGGTTTTGAACCTTGAGGTAAATCAACTAGAACCCAAGTATTGTTGGACAATAATGAATCCATTTCATCATTTACCACTTCCCTCCAAAAAGAAGCATCTCTTGATAACATAACTTCACTAAATATTTTAGAATCATCTTCTACATTCAACAAGATCACAATCCTATTTAGTAGAGATTCCCTATTGTCTTCAACTAAGAAAACAATAGCTTGTGAAGATACGAAATATGAGGATAAATGCTTTTCTTTTCTTGGTCTTTGACTTCTCCTAGATTCAATAGGAGTGTCACTTACCTTCTTCTTATTACTTGAAGAAGAACCAATATTTTGGAGTGGTTACAATAGGTTCTGAATCTTTGAGAAACTTATTTTCAAAAATTGTACGTCTCTTGATTCAACTATGATATTAGAATCAAGGTCAAGTAGCCTATAAGTTTTAGAATTTTCTACATAACCTACAAACACACTTTTAAGTGCCCTTGGTCTCAATTTATTTCTTTTATTGTTTGGAACCCTATATTAAGCAATGCAACCCCAAACTCTAAGGTAACTTAGGTTTGGCTTTTTCCCTCTCCACAGTTCATATGAAGAGACTTTTGTTTTTAATGAAGGAATTCTATTATGTATATAACATGCAACCAACAAAGTTTCACCCCACAAATTCTTTGGCAATCTAGAACTTACCAACATGGAATTAACTATGTCTTCCAAAGTTCTATTTTCTTCTCTTTCAGCCAATCCATTTTGTTGTGGCGTATAAAGTGCACCTGTTTGGTGTATAATACCATTTTGTTCATAAAAACATTGAGAATTCACTAGGAAACTATTCACCTCCTTTATTACTTCTCAATATTTTGATTTTCTTTTCTAATTGACTTTCAACAAGCAATTTGTAAGATTTGAACATGGTAAAACACTCGTCTCTACTTTTCATAAGATAGACATAAGCAAATCTTGAACAATCATCAATAAAGTAATAAAATATCTATTACCACCTCTTGTAAGAAAACCATTTAGTTCACGTACATCAAAATGAAAAAGTTCAAGCAATTTCGTATTTCTTTCAACCTTAGGAAAATTCACCTTTATCATTTTTGCTTGAGCACAAGTTTCACATTTCTTTTCTTCTTTATCACTATAAGCAATTAGTCCATGTTTGGACATAAAATGTAAAGTTTTACTACTAACATGTCCTAACCTACCATGCCATGAAGAATAGGAAGAATCAGCCGTACAAACAGAAATAAAAACCTTATTAATACTTAATTTGAACATTCCATCACGTGAATAACCTCATCCTAAAAACGCACCGCTTTCAAACAGGATTATTTTGTTAGACTCAAGTACAACTTTAAGACCACTTTTACTAACCCTATCAGCTGATACAAGATTCTTCCTCATGTTCGGAACATGTAGTACATTAGCGAGTACTAATTTCTTGCCAAAAGTGAATTGTAAATCCAAAGCCCCATTTCCATGCATCTTGGTGGTGTCAAGATTTTCCATTACAACTACATGTCCTTTGGGAGCATATTCATAGGTCTTGAACATGAACTTACCATTGCACACATGTATGTTTGCACCGGAGTCATACCACCAATCACTTGAATTGAACGAAGATGAAGTTACATTCAATTTGGAGATCATAGATATTCTTCACTCGGACACCATTGCAACAATCTCTGCAATGTCTTTGTTTTCAACAAGACTTGCTTGGGTATTATCCTTCTTTTGTTTTGTATTTTGGTCACACTCCTTGTAATGCCCTTTCTTGCCACAGTTGTAACATATCCGATTACTCTTCTTATCCTTGCACTTATAGCATTTTGCCCAAAAGATTTTCTCTTCTTAGACCCTTGACCATTGTTGTGATTCTTCCTCTCGTCCATATAGTTCACCTTAGGAGTAGATGCTAAATCTTTCTTTTAGAGAATCCTAACATCTTCCTCTATATAGTGATGCTTCAATATTTGGTCCTCCGAGAACAATTCAGTTGTGTGTAGAAGTTTCTTTTGACAATCATTCCAAATAGGGTGCAACTTTGATATAATTGCCCCCACTTGCAATGATTCAGAAATCTCAAACACCTAGATCTTTAAGTTTTGAAACCAAAACGTAAATCATGCACTTGATCAAGAAGAGAAGAAACTTCAATAATAACAAAGTCAAAATACTTTTTAATAAGAAATTTGTCTATACCTTGGTTTTGAGTAGTATACTTGTACTCCAAAGCCGTTCAAATTCTCCCTTGGTGACTTGATGGATGTTACATGTCGTAGAGCCTATCTGAGAGAGTATTCATGACATGACCTACACACAATACTTCGTCATCTTCATACTTATGCCTTTGTGCCTTTAACTCCTCAAAATCACCATCCTTTGGCTGTGGAATTGGCTGAAGATTTGGGTCAAGCATATAGGCCACTTTGAGGGCGGTGAGAAAGAACAACATTTTATCCTTCCATCAATTGAAATTGGTTCCCTTTCCATCAAGCCTATCAAGTTTGGTAACATTTTGGCTTATGGTCTTGAGAACATTTTCAGTTGAAGCCTCCATTGCTGATATGAATCCAACCAAGAATTGGAAGAACTCGTATTCCACAAGCCTAGATCTAGACAATACACCAAAGTTTGATGATTGTTGTGCAAACTGAAACCCTATAAACTCTTATGTTATGAACTAAGATGAACTCGTAACCCACAACAAGCGATAGATAGAACTTTGATTGATAGGTAGAAGGTGCCACAAACAAGTGCGGTTCTTGTTTGATAAGCCAAGCGAATACCTAGAACAAATTTTAAGATATTCAAAGGTTGCTTCAAGAAGTTTAGAGAAACTCTCTCAATTGTTGGAAATTCTACTTATTCATTGATAAAAACGTTGCAAGTTGTGGCTTATTTATAGCCTTACAACTTATAAGACACAAAAAACCTAATCTGATTTGGAAATCATACGATCTTCGTAGTCGACTTGGAAAGACTAAACAAAACACAAAACCTAGCAAGAAAAGGAAACCCTAAATTGGCTCTAACATAATCATGACTTGGCCGATTATTTCAGTAACTAACTAATGACTAAATTGACACTAAAATACTATAAAATAACATAATGGCTCAAGACGTAAACACCAACATAAGTTCAGCTTTGAATGTGAAGACGAATTTAGCTATAGTTTGCCCCATCTAACCTTTCCACTACTTGAATAAGATGAACAAGTTTCCAATTTTATTCTCAGATCCCTCAATATGTTTTGGGACAATTTATTGACTTTGCATATCACGAACCAGAAGACTTCATGCATGTTAGGCATGCCCACGTCTAACTCAGTTTTCAACTTGAAGCAAATTAATACTTGAATTAGAATTTTGATGGAACTTATAGGACACTCAATTCCTTCAATGCTTCGATAAACTCCAACTTGACCTTGAATTGCATGCACCAAGTTCCAAGTGATCTTTTTTAGCTTTCCTGCTCATATTATCCCTTCCTCTTGAAAAAAATTTGTCCTCAAATCTTAGGGAAAAATGGGTGAATGATAGGATGAGCAATACATATACTCCACTGGGATCAAAAACCATAGTAAATAAGCAAATGGAATCCATGACACCAATGTTGAAACCTCCCATGTTGATGCGAAGCAAGCATGGATAAGTTGCAGCAACAACATTGCTCCTTGCATGCCTTTTGCATATCTTAGATTGAAACATGTGATGAGCAGTGTTCTTCCAAGATTCTTTGGAGTACCAAGAATGATGCAATTGAAACACCATAAAGAAAGTAATGCAACAACCATCATCTTGAACTTGTTCAACACCAACACGTGCGATGCATCCATTTGCTATGGAAGTAAATTCCTCCAATGCTTTCATTTTTGGCAAATTAAAAGCTTTGAAACCATGTGTACTCTCAGCATTATCACTTCATTGGATGCTTCATTTGATATACAAGAAACATCAGTGTTGGTGCTAAAATTCAGCATGATTTGTTGACAAATAGAAGATAATCAAGAATGCAAACTTGATGGAAAGTTCCAAAGTTGACAAAGGACTTAGGAATGGAATAGCAAACAAACAAACTTCACTTCACTTCCTTAACCTGCATAAGACAATGAACACTAAACAAAGCAAAGTTAAAGTCGTTAGGAAAGCAATAAGTTCTCTCACTCTCATTCTTGTTGACACTGAAAATCAGCTCACTTTTCCTCTTTTCGTCCTTTTTCTCACTCAACTCACTTGATTGTTCACTAGATTTTTCATTTGCACTTTCCTCGATTTTTACCTTCTTGCTCATTCTCAACTATTACATCATTGTTTGCACACTCATGTTGTACCCGATTTTTTGTCACATAAATCCTCTCAAACTAGCTCTTGATAACTAGCTAGTGTAGGTTGAACTTCACGATCATTGGTCTCAACAAAATCCTCTATGAGAGATTTTTGAGTATTGCAGTCAACTTAGTCCTTCATTCACTTTTGTTGTAGAAGACGTTGGTAAATATCCCATACTAACTCCTCCTTAAGTGGCTGAACTTCAGGCTTAGACTTGGAAGAAACTAATGGAATATCCTTCCTCCTTGGATAGGTTAACTTTGAAGAGGTAGATTTGCATTGGAACTAGATGGCATGGAATCTCTCCTCTTGACAATCCTATTCTCTATTCAATCAAGTCATCTATGAAGATGTTCAATAGTTTCATAAAAAATCTGCTTAAATTCTTCCCTCATTGCATTTGCAAAAAGTTTAAATTTGAGAGCTTGGGAGCTTCCTTCTCCACAGTTACACATTCTTTAAGGTAAACCTGCAAAAATTGGTTAGTATTAAAGAAAGGAATATCCTCACTCATTCCCTCATGTGTTTACTTTCACACTCATTTTTACACTCAAATCACTTTAATAACTCACCAATAAGTTCTCTAAAGCTCTTGATTTCACTCTTGAAGAAATTAGAAATTGCTATAGAGTATCACAATAAGCTTACCAATGAAACACATAAGTGCATGTAGCAATAATGAAGGACTTCTCATGTGTTGAAGGGAACAAAATTTTTGAGGTTGAATAATCTGGAAATTTGACTCAAAGACATGTAGTTTGTTGCTAGACAGATCGAAATAATGACTAAAACACAAGATACGAAAGCTAAAACTTTAAGGAACCTAGAAATAGACTCTACCCGACACTATGTGGCTGGAAAATTGAGGAAAATCTGATGGTATCTTGGAATTTTCTGTTTAGGCAATGAAAAGTGATAAAAATCCCTTGTTTCAAAGTGATTTTCGAAACTTGAAGTTGGTTTGCTAATTGCTGGAAAATAAATTTCCAAATTTGACGGCTTTAGGAAACAAATCCAAGTAGGGTTTGGATTAGGAACAATTTGCTGCCTTTTCACATTCTTCCTTATCTGAATGTAACTTGGATTAATAATGGAAGAATGTATCAAGAAGAGCTGTTCAAGATGATTATATACATATATATACATATATATATATATATATATATATATATATATTTCCTTATCCAAATGTAACTTGGGATTAATAATGGAAGAATGTATCAAGAAGAGCTGTTCAAGATGATTATATACATATATATATATATATATATATATCAATTTGCAGCTTCAAGAAACATCACAAACAGCCACGGTTTCAAGAACGTGGTTTAGCATTCAAGAAACTCAAGATTGTGAAACTTGTTTCAATTTATGCAAGAAACCCAGATTTTATGTCAAAAACTTCAAGATTTTTCCAGAAAATAATCAAGAGATTCAGGAATTCAAGAAAACTCCAAGAATCCACAAGATATTCCAAGGAAAATATATGACCAACCACGAAACCCTAATTCCCAAAACTTGGTAAGATACGGACTGACTTTTTTTTTTGACTCAAGAACACACAAGACACTTTATCACACGAACTAGCAACAAAGCTTATTAAAAAAAATTCAAACGAATTTTCCACAACAAAAAAACGGATAGCCATGACAATGACAAAAATCCTAGTGATAGAGAAACACTAGCAATGGGATTTTTTTGACACTAAACCGAATTAAGATTCAAGGAAATGACACAAAAATACAAAAGCAAGAAAGGGATATAACCTGGACACTGTATACCAACTCTAATACCAACTGATATGAACCCAACCAAGAATTGGAAGAACTCGTATTCCACAATCCCGGATTTAGACAACATACCAAAGTTTGATGATTGTTACGGAAACCGAAACCCTATCAACCCGTGTACTATGAACTAAGATGAAATCTTAACCCACAACAAGTGATAGATAGAACTTTTGTTGATAGGTAGAAGGCACCACAAACAAGTGCAGTTCTTGTTTGATAAGCCAAGCAAATACGTAGACTAAATTCTAAGATATTCAAAAGTTTCTTCAAGAAGCTTAGAGAAAATCCCACAATTCCTGGAAAATTCTACTTATTCATTGATAAAAACATTGGAAGTTGTTGCTTATTTATAGCTTTATAGGACATCGAAAACCTAATCTGATTTGGAAACAATACAATCTTCATAATTCGACTTGGAAAAGACTAAACAAAACACAAAACCTAGCAAGAAAAGGAAATCCTAAATCGGCTCTAACATAATCATGACTTGGCCGATTATTTCACTAACTAACTAATGACTAAATTAACATTAAAATACTGTTAAAATAACATAATGACTCAAGACGTAAACACCAACATAAGTTTAGCTTTAAATGTGAAGCCGATTTAGCTATAGTTTTCCCCATCCAACTCATCCACTACTTGAATGAGATGAACAATCTTCCAATCTTCATTCTCAGGTCTCTCAATATGTTTTGGGACAATTTCTTGACTTTGCATACCATGAACTAGAAGACTTCATGCATGTTAGGCATGCCCGTATAACTCATTTTCAACTTGAAGCAAATTAATACTTGAATTAGAATTTTGATGGAACTTATCGGACACTCGATTCCTTTAATGCTTCAATAAAACCCAACTTGACCTTGAATTGCATGGACCAAGCTTCAAGTGACTCTCTTAGCTTTCCCGCTCATATCAATTGCACTCGATAAAGAATGAATAAACACTTTAAGATTGTTAAGAAAATAAAACAAGACAATAGAAGAGTGCTTGAAACTTCACTAACAAATTTTACAAAAGATAAGGATTTGTTGATGATTATTGAGGGCGTTGTACAAACAATATGCTTAAGGTTTTTATTGCCCCCACTACACTTAGTAGTTTGCTTCTAGGTTAAGGCAATATACCTCTAGAATACAACAAAAATGAAGAACCTTTGAACAACAAAACCGAAAGGTTTTTACTAAGAAAAGATCAAAAATGCTAAATTAGTTTGTTTTACTAAAAGCTTGTCATTTATATAAGAAAGACAATCCAAAAGACCTCAAAACTAAAGAGTCACAATTTCCTCACTTCAACGATCATCAAGAGGCTGCTTTAGTCTCCTTTAATGGGCAAAAATACCAAAACCATTTTCTCACTATAATGATCGTTAAGTTGTTGCAATTAGTCTCCTTCAGTGGACAAAAAATACCAAAACCATTTCCTCACTGTAATGGTTATCAAGAGGCTACATTAAGCATTTTTCTTTTGTCCAATATTTTAAATTTAACAAGCTTTAGTTTCATTTCAATTCACAAACTATTCCAATATTGCCAAGTTCAAAATTCAAAACCTTGTGACAAATTAAGCCAAAACCAAAATCTGTAATGATTTGGACTTTATACGTTTTACTATTTTGGAAATTACCTAGTTAGAGCCTTGAGGATAAGGGTGTCAACATTTATGCATTCCAACGGTCGGTTTTCATAAGCTAATCCTAATTGCATAAAGAATGAAAATGAACAAATCTCAAGCTATTTAAATCACAAAATTTGATTCCAAACTTAGACCACCGGGGTCACAAGTTTTAGCAACCTCATAAACCACAAGTTTGACTTAGGTTTCGGGCTATGTTCATCTTGGCCCAAGAACATGTTGGCCCAAATCTACTTTGTACCATGTTTCCTTTTCACTTACTCCTACTACTAGTATTTTGATCAGTGCATCTTATGAATTAAAACAATAATATTAGCAAAATTTTACTATGTAATTAATATAATAGGGAATAAGGTTCATCAGGATCTTCCTGACTTGAGGCTTTTCAGGCATCCAATCATTTACTACTAATCTAAACTTTTGACAACATGCACCAAATTTAATAAAATCTAAATACCCCATTTTCTGCAAGTATACAGTTGTTTATTGAGCATAGGGGATATTAGGTTCAATTTCACAAGAAAGATTGTCAATTACTGGTGGTTTTCAAACTCCTTTCCACTCGTTTGGTTGATATTTTAGAATGGTAATGGCTATGAATGTCGAAAGGTCCTCAATGGTAAAGAGTTTTGTCAATTTCTTTTTCATTTGTTTGGTAATTGTACTACAATGGGAATCTATTGAATATTTTTAATTTTTTAAAACCCTATTTTTAGTTCTCCATTTTTCTTCCTCAAATTTTCTTTCTTGCTTCCAATGGCCTTGGATCCCTCCTGCACAGAAAATTCCACCACTAATCTTCAGTTGCCCTATTACACCAAGAACCCATACTGCTCTAACTTCAAAGATTTCTCTCAAGTTCTTGAAATCACATCCATTGATTTATTAAAACCAAAAATCAGTTAAAAATTCCAACAAATTTATTTGGTTCAAATTTAAGGAGATATGCAAACGCATCACCAATTACCAGTAAAATATCAGTTGAAATCAATCCACAATGATTACGTAACATTCACCAACACTTTTTTCACTTTTGATTCATATTTCTAAAAGCCTAATGAATCCCATTAACAATAACCCAAATAAACAAGGAGAAAAAAAAAACAAGAAACTGCAACTACCTCTCTAGCTTGGATTCCATGGCTGATCCATATTGAAGGGAGCAATATTAAGGAGAAGAGATGGTGAGCCAAGTGGTAAAAACAAGTGGCTTAGTTGGTGGTTGGTGGTAGTGATAATGGAGTATGAGAATTGAGAAGCATTGGAAGACAGAGAAAGAGAGAAATGTTTAGAGAATATCTTTTCCTAATTTGTTTGATCTGGTCATTAATGAGAGGCAAAAGTGCCCAAATTACTCAAGAATGATGATTGAAGCATTTTTGGGTTTTCCATTACCATAGATTCATTTTCATAGTAGAGTACCAATTACTATCATTAATAGTCATACCCATTGAATAACCCCAAAACCCTCCAACCAAATGGGCGGTTTATTATTTAGACTATCACAAATATAATAAATAAATCTACACTACAAATATAAAATAAAAGTAACAATAATGACAATAAAAAGCTCCTATGGTTGTGGCATTCCTCACCGCTCTTGCAAGTGAAATTACTGGTTAGTTGAATGTTATAATCTTGGGCTAATTATATGTAATTTCTAAATGTACGTGATACTCACTTTCGCCAATGCGCCAACTATACTATAACTATTCATCACCTACATTTCGTGATGAAGAAACTAACTATAGATTCATTAAACTCTATGAAATTACTTGGTTAAAGCCACAAAGATGTTTCCCCACTTTCGTGACAATACTCCCTAGTTTAACACTTCATGAACTAATGTTAAATTATAACTTTCATTGATGAAACAACACCTTTAGATAATCAAAATTAATGGCCAATTAATTATGATTCCAAATAGTAAAAGTGGTAAATAACTTGCTCAAAAATATAACTGAAATAACCATAAAAAGATTACATAACAATCATTGTAAGTTCATTCATCCCTTAGGTATAAAAACTATAGCAAGACATAAATGAAATACAAACAATAACAAACTTGTATTATAACTAAACATAATATTCAATACAAGAAATAAAGTGATAGGAGAGAAATCATCTTTGTCACATGAGTTTCAACTCTCCATCTTCATCGTCACACTTCATCCATATCTAGCTAGTACAAGATTGGTTGAAAACTATATTAACCTTACGTATTACTAATGAACTAAGAAGTTCTAGTGAAAGAATACATTTTGCATAGTTTCTCTAGCCTCCAAAGTTAAGCAGAAATGTGTCTTGCATGGCCTATTTATAGAAGAATCAAGTTTCAACCAAATCATAATAAAGTTGGTATAAATTAGTTCTTGAAATTTCTAAAAGTTGCTTCTTGATGTTTCCATGATCTCCTTGGGTATTTCACACCAAATTTGATCAGACAAGTGGGTCAAAAGGTTGTGTGAACTAAGTGTAAGTTGCATGGTTGAAATTAGAAATCCATGAGGTGATCCACAAATTGTAGCTCGTGGATCGGGTTGTAGTTCTCCTTTTTTTTCAGTTTTTGTACGTTTTGACCAATCTTCAACCTTACTCTGTTTCTAACTCTTGCACAAAACATAAAACTTATAGCCCTTTGAGTTACCTTTTGAATTCATTAAGAATCACGTAATTTGGATGTATGCAAGCTATTAAATGACTAAAATACCACTGACTAATCAATCCCTTATTTCAGCTTTCGACAGCAAAAATGTCCTACTATATTCAACATTTTGACCATAAAAATGCATGAACTACATTTCGATGTCTCATAAGAATTGTAGCCTTTTGTTTTAGCTTCAAATAGTTTAAGA
Source organism: Coffea humblotiana (assembly GCA_023065735.1). Classification (NCBI taxonomy): domain Eukaryota; kingdom Viridiplantae; phylum Streptophyta; class Magnoliopsida; order Gentianales; family Rubiaceae; genus Coffea; species Coffea humblotiana. The sequence continues at coordinate 39,485,968 of CM041209.1, read as the reverse complement.
ATCATCTCAATCTAATGCTTGTAACTTGAGTTATAGCCAAAATACTAGAAGGTGTCAAAATTGTCAAACTTTTCTTCTTTTGCACTTGATTGCATTCCACACTATGATACCTTACACTTCATGTTTACTTTAAATCACTTACAAATCATTAATAATCATACAAATATCTTCTCATTTAATTTTATTTGATGATTGAACCATTAAACCTACAAAAGCATCACAAATTTCCACATTAATCCATACTTTTTCATGTTTTAGTCCTAGAATATTAGCATGAAAAGTAACTATGCAAACATATCAAAAACACAAAACACACCAAATACAACCATTAAATTTCACTAAAAATATGTAAAATATATGCTAATCAAACTCCCCCACACTTGAATCATTGCTTGTACTCAAGCAACAAGAAATACAAATCAACAATGATCCTAAAACTTTGAAATAAAACATGATGCACAATTCAAATTTAATTTATCAAAACATGGTGAACAACTATAATGCAATCATTTATTCTACTTCAAGTACTCATAATATCAAGTAAAGGAGAGATAATTATAGACTAATTTTAACTAGTTCAATTGAATTTTCTCACTTCAACTTAACTTTGTGAATCATATAGTGAATAAATAACTTCCTAATCCTATGATTGTCTTCTCAAAAGAGGGATTTATTCATAAAATGTATTAAATACTTACTTAAGTTATAAAAGTTCTTTTTGACATCAGAATCTGCATTTTTAGATGAAGATCCCGATTACTCAACACTTTGCTATCTCGAGTTGTTTTCCATACTCTTTACTCAAGTAGCATTTTACGTGAAAGTTGACATTTGTACATGAAAACTCTCAACTATTAAGTACAAGAACTATTAGAGTAGAAATATAACTTTTATTCTTCTCATATTTTCTTTTTATCCTTCTTCTTTATTTTTCGAAAGAAAAGATAATAAATAAATATTCCCTCAAAAGAATAATCAAAGGAAGACTATTGCATTTATTGACCATATTTATCACTCAACTTTGTAAAATCAATTAAATAGAAGAAATTTCATCAATTATGAAAAATTTAGGCATAATTTTCTCTACTTTACAAAATATACTTTCCTAACAAAAATTATAATCACATAATAGCTAAGAAATGAATTTCTCATATCACATGTATTTATCTCAAAAGTAAGAAGGAATTTGAATTACTAATGGTATGAAACTTGTTGCCCTTAGGATGAAATCAAAAAATTTTAAAAAATTTTGGGGTAAATTTGAAATTGTGGACAAGATTTTGAAAAAATTTTGACATGGTTTCCCCTTATAACTAGATGAAACTTCCTGTCAACAAACCCAAATTTGAATAAATTCAAAGCACAATAATATTTCCAAGCACAAGTCAAATATTTCCAACCAACAACTCAATCATATACAATGCATAAATCTCAAGTTCTCCCACCCCCACGCTTAAAGTACAAAATGCATAAAGGAGGTACATAAAATATTGTGACTTCTAAATCTTGCAAATAACTTTTTGCCTTTATTATTGTACCTATATAAAATAAACGAAAAACTACTTAAGGTACAAATCACACAACACTTCCCATACTTCTTAAACTTTTTTTCATTCAAAATGCCTAGAATAATAAGTGTAAGACATAGTTTTTCACTAGGCATGCTAAAAGTATCACCATTTTGAACCTACAAAACAAACATTACAAATACACTTAAAAACATAGAAGAAACATGAAAAAAATTAAAATGAAATAAATTAGCACAAAAAATTGGGTTGCCTCCCAATAAGTGTTTTATTATAGTCATTAGCTTGACTATTCATGTGTGGATGTCTAGGCGGCGTTATCAAGGAGTAATCTACCAAGCTTGGATGCAATGGATCAACAAATGGTCACTCCACCTTATGAGCCCTTTCTTCAATTGATATGACAGTTAGAATTGGCTTACCAATTTCAAATACTTCACATATATCACCATGTAATTGCATCACTTGAGAACTTAACAAAGGAAATTCCGCATTGCTTTCTTGGGAAATAATGTCCTTAGAACCTACACTTTCAGCACACTTCTCAAGAGGGGTTATATATGAATCATTCATGCTTGCCTCTTAAGGTTCAAGATCCATTCCAAAGGCATTATCATGTGAAATAGACATTTCCTCATTAAAGTTCATATTAGATGCTTCATTATCATCAAAATGCAATCCATTTTCACATGTAACATTCCTACCATTTATGTTAAGATTGAATTCACCGTTCTTGCATGAAATAGCTTCACATATAACATTCAAGTGCTCTTATATTTTATTATAGCATGAAGTGAATTCACCACCCATTATAACATCATGACGGTTGGAAGTCTCATTAGCTAGTTTTTCAATAGGTTCTCCCAAGATGCCTTTGAATCATTTTGGATATATTTGCATTCGTAATCATAACAAATTGAATATGCATGTTGATTATTCCAACTATATTTATAAGAATTGCCCCAACTAAGGTTGATTGATCAAAGCAGAATTATAATGTCCAAATTCACCATAGTAATCCATATTTTGTGCTTGCATACATTCATAAGTAGCATGATATTTTCCAAACAAGCCATAAATCACATGATTAGAATTAAAAGCACTAACATTCTTTTTTCATTCATGCATAGATGTCAACATGTCCAAATTATCATTTAATGCACCAAAGTCATAATTACCTATGGGTCTTCCTTGGTTACCTCATTGTAGAAGCATTCATAGTAGTCAAGGTCCATGGCTGATCTTTCTTCTCTCAAGTTTTGATCTAGCTTTGTAACTATCCTTCTTAAAATCTAAGCATGCCTTCAAAAACTCAAATGCAAGATTAGTTAAGAAGAATAGTTTGAAAAACACAAACAAAATAAGAAACTAAACACAAAATTTGAAGACTCGACAAGACACTAGAAATGACAAATAAGAGAATAGACACGACAAACACAAGAAAAGAAAGTAAAATAGTCTAAATTAATAAAGTTGTTCTTAGCACTTTTATTAAACCAAATCTTCCCTAGCAATGGTGCTAAAAAATTGACAAGTTTATACCATTTACCAAATTTTAATAAAACCTAAATACCTCATTTTTCGCAAGTATACAAATTGTTTATCGAGCATAGGGGATATTAGATGTCGATCCCCCATGGAAGATTGTCAATTATCAGTGGTTTTCAAACTCTTTTATTATTTAAACTATCACAAATATAAGAAATTAAATCTACACCACAAATTTAAGATAAAAGTAACAAAAATAACAACAAAAAGCTTCTAGAGTTATAGAATTCCTCACTACTCTTGTAAGTGAAATTACCAGTTAGTTGAATGTTATTATATTGACAAGTTTTGACGTAATTTTCAAATGTGTGTGACACCTACTTTCGCCAATGCACCAACTATACCTATAACTATACCTCACCTACATTTCTTGATGAAGAAGCTAGCTATAGATTCATTAAACGCTATGAAATTACTTGGTTAAAGACATAAAGGTGTTTCTCTACTTTTGTGAGAATACTCCCTAGGTTTAACACTTCATGAACTAGTGTTAAATCACAACTTTCATTGAAGAAACAACACTTTTAGATAATCACAATTAATAGCCAATTAAACATGATTGAATTAGCAAAAATGGTAAATAACTTCCTTAAAAATATAACTCAAATAAACATGAAAAGATCACATAACAATTATTATAAGTTCATTCATTCCCTAGGTATAAAAACTATCAAGATATAAATGAAACACAAACAATAACCAAACTTGTATTATAACTAAACATAAGACTCAATGCAAGAAATAAAGTGATATTAGGGAAGTCATCCTTGTCACATGAGTTTCAAGCTCTCCATCTTCATCCTCACACTTCATCCATATTTAGCTAGTACAAAAATTGGATGAAAACTATACTAATCCTACACTAAGCTAATGAACTAAAAAGTTCTAAAGAAAGACTATATTTTGTGTAATTTCTCTAGTCTCCAAAGTTAAGAAAAAATGTGTCTTGAATGGCCTATTTGTAGAAGAATAAAGCTCCAATCAATCATGTTAAAATTGGTGCAAATTGGTTCTTGGAATTTTCAAAAGTTGTTTCTTGATGTCTCTATGATCTCCTTGGGCAATTCCCATTGAATTTGATTAGAGAATGGGTCAAAAAACTTGTGTGAACTAAGTGCAAGTTGTAGAGCAAGTTGCATAGCCAAAATTAGAAATCCCCGAGGTGATCTGGAAACTGTAGCTCATGGATTAGGTTGTAATCTCCTCATTTTTCAGGTTTTGTACTTTTTAACCAATCTTCAATCTTGCTCTGTTTTGCACTAATTTTGAATGCAAATATCTTAATGATGAAATCCAAACTAGCTCTGTTACAAAATATAGAAGTTGTAACCTTTTGAGTTATCTTTCCAATTCATTTAAGAGTCATGCCATTTGGATGTCCTGTTAGATGATAAATGATCAAAATATCCTTGATTGGTCATTCCCTTATTTCAGCTTTCAACAGTAAAAATGCTTGACTGTGTTTTCAATGTTTTGACCATGAAAATACATGAATTGGATTTCAATGTCTTCATAAGAATTTTAGCCCTACATCTTAGCTTCAAATGATTCTAGAATCATCTCAATCTAATTCTTATAACTTGAGTTATAGTTGAAAAATCAGAAGGTATCAAAGCTATCAAACTTTTCTTCTTTTTACACTTCATTGCATTTCACACTATGATACTTTTACACTTCATGTTTATTTTAAATTATTTCAAATCATCAACAATCATACAAATATCTTCACATTTCATTTCATTTCATGATTGAATCATTAAATCTACAAAAATATTACAAATTTGCACATTAATCCATATTTTTGCATGCTTTGGTCATAAAACACTACTTGCATGAAAAATTAATCATAAAGGGAACTCAATTATTCCATTTTCACTTAAAAACACAAAAAAAAACATTAAATTTCACTAAAATACATAAAATATATACTAATCAACTTTATTAAGTGTTCCACACTAATAATAATGTGCTTTCATTTATACAATCCAACAGGTTTGCTATTTCTCATTTTTTTTCTTTTTTTTTCTGGTTAAATTGTTTACCCAACTTTTGCCATAACAACATATGTTCCTTTATTTTATTTGTTCAAAAATAATTTTTTCTCTTTACCAATTTCCTTTTGTTTAAAACGTAAAACCAAATTCAGTCTTTTTTGTGCAATTTAGTAAACTTGAAATTCGATATTCTGGTGCACGCCCAAACTCAATAGTTCTACAGTAACGTACACGATCCGATTGCACATAATTCACATACTCACGCATCTGACATACATACTAGCAGTTTACATGTGTATTACTAGGGCTAGGTCGAGAATGAGCGGTGCTTTTAAGTGGGGGAGAGGAGTAGGAATGGTCATCAGCAACAGATAATGTCTTGAAAACTAGTTGTTATTTGTCGCAAATTACTTGTAAAATTTCGTAAAAAGACGTGACACCCTCGATATTAGGAGACGATTTGACATTACATTCAAACCTTTTGTGTGGGTGCCAAAATTGAATGGTTGTACGCTGACCTCCAGCCCTGCCCCTAATTTGCCTGTGTTAAGGCTCACGAAATAATTTAACGGAGAAAATTGGTTTTACTACTTCATTCGCATTCATAGGTAGCACTTTCTTCTAAACATTACAGTAATGATTGTCAGAATCGCTTGGAACTCTCAAGACGATTTTAGCCAAAGAAATTGATTCCTACGCTTGTGTGAAAACCTCGAGTGATCTACCTGTGTTGTCCACCTCAACTTCGTTTTCAGGCTCAAAACATGTTGAAGCTTCAAGGTATCGGAAGAAACATAAAGTTTTGATACCAACTGAAGCCACAGCAATCGACGATGATGAAACATCTGCTCATGGAACTCCTGAGTGCGTCGAAGAGACTGGAAAATCAGACGAACTTTTCGATACAATGAGGCTGGATCATCAACAAAAGGACCTACTTGAAACTTCCATTTGCTCAGTTTGCCAGAATAGGCGTCCGACGATTGGATGGCATAGAGATTTCCATTATGCTGAGCTTCATGAGGCCACAGCAGGCTTCTCTGACGACAACTTTCTTGGTGAAGGTGGATTTGGTTCTGTTTATAAAGGAGAACTGAAGAATGGACTAAAAATAGCTGTTAAGCAGCACAAAGATGCAAGTCTACAAGGAGAGACAGAATTCAAGTCTGAAGTAGCGGTACTTAGTAAAGCAAAACATCAGAATTTGGTGATGCTACTTGGATCTTGTTCAGAAGGTAACCACAGGTTGCTTGTGTATGAATTTGTCTGCAATGGCTCTTTGGATCAGCACCTATCAAGTAAGTACAATTCCCCAGAAATATACTAATGCATGATGACTAAAAGAAACAGTTTAATCCTCCTTTTTTTTTTTAAACTTTTCCAGTTTTTTTCTATGGGCTAATCACACTTTGCTCCTGTGTTTTGGGGACTGTCACAATTTACCATCCCCAACTTCGGTTCTATATATATAACCGTTAACGTTTGTGGAAAAAAAAAAAAAAAACTTCGGTTCTATACATCTTGGCCGTCCTCTTTTCCCCGAAGATAACAGTGCTGGTACGCTTTAATTAAAATTTTCATACCAACATTATCTTTGGGGTCCAAGTGTGACTTCCCCAAAATTCAAGGCGCAAAGTATATATTTCAAACATTAATGATAGGAAAGTGTTATTATGTCCAAATAATAGGGGGTCTGGTAACATTAATACCCAATGTTTTCTACCCAAATTTTCTTTCTTGACATCTTATAATTCAATACAATTTTTTAGTACTTAGAACCAAATATGCTTTACTCCCAAATATTTTTTCCAAAAATTTTAATAGTTCTTTATCATAAATTTTATACTGTTTGACAATAATTAAAAACTCTATTTTTTTAGATGGAGCTAGTGACTTTTATTTTTAATTGCTTTTTAGAGTGCATTACAGATAACTTTATATGTCTTAACATCTGTTTAAAATTGTAAGTATAAAGCTTAAGATCTTTGATCTTGAATAATAAAAAGAAATGAGGTTTGTAACCATACTACTAAATTTTATGTCAACAAACTTTCCGTTTATTCTTTTGCAATGATTCACAGTTTTGTATTTGAAAGCACTTTGTCGAGATTTGTAACTCAAAACATGATGGTATTTGGAGCATCACCAAAAGTTGATGATTATAATGGTTTGGTTATATTAAAAACATATAATTTTTTTTAATATTTAGACACTTGGTTTGTAACAAGAAAGGATAATCTTCTATAGTAACATGCAAAATAATAATAAGAGAACATGTCTTCAGACACTTACCACTAAAGGTCCAAATAGAGACTTATTTTTTTAATCCTTCATTGATACAGTTAACTACTAATAGTGTATCTTTTCCATATTCAGGTATGATTGCTAACAAAGCATATTAGAGTTTTGGGTAATTAACTCAATTTATAATGCTAAATAACTATTACATTTAAATATATATTTTCAACAAAAAATGTCATTATACTCTTTTTTAAGGGATAATTTGAGAAACTTGCCCTCAGGCTTTTGCTAATATCCCTTAGCACCCTTAAAGCTTCAAAAAATCATTGATCTCCCTTCAAACCATTTCATTTGCAACAATTTCAGCCCAATATCATAAAAGAATCGTCAACATAATCATTTAAGGAGAGAGATCTATTGTTATTCCAACTCTCTCCTTTTGTGTTTTCCAACCTCGAATGTTATAGATACCAAAAGTTTTTTAATGTTTCCAATGTAATTATATTATAAGAGAAATTTAAATAAGGTTTGCATAGGAGGGCTAAAAAACGGAGACAGATAACTAAAAGCAAAAATAATTGTTAGCATAGCCATTTTTATTCATTTTGGTAGTTTTTTTTTTATTTTCTTGGCTCATATAATTGTTCAAATAGCGAGAGTAATTAAAGATAAGTTTTACATAGCAATAAAAGAGTATGGGAAGAAAAAAAATATGGGGAAGGGGTTTATTAAATGAAAAAAAAATATTAGAATACCTTTTTCTTTTTTTTTAAACAAAATTTAGGTTATTTCTCTTCCAATTCTTTCTTTTTGGGCCTAAATAGTTGTCAGAATTGCAAGGACACTTTAATAAAATTTGGCATAAGAAATAAAAATGTGGAAAAGAGATATTTAAGTCCAAAAATTATTGTTAAAATAATCATTTTTCATGAGTTTTGCTATTTTCTCTTCAAAAATGTTTTTTGCCCAAATAAATTTTGGAATAGTAAGTGTGATTTAATACGATGCTGGCACTGAAAGGAAAAAAATTTGGAGGGCCGCTGTTGGGTAGTTGAGTGCTATGATAATAATTAGAATAACCGATGTTTTAATCGATTTTGACTTTTTTGTCCTTAAGATTTTTTCCCCTAAAAAATTGCTAGAATAGCAATGAAAGTTCAGTATATGGTTGGCATAAGAGGACCATATAGCATGGTTTAAATGCAAAATAAAAATTATTAAAATAGTCAATTTATTTTAGCTATTTCTATTTGTTTCTTCCATATTTGTTTGTCTAAAGAATTGTTATGGTATGAGGATATTTTTGTCATTTTGAATGTTGTGAGATGAATAGTGGTCACATCTCATTGATAGGGGAGGTAAGTGATATTTATAAAACTTTAAAGGTGCTAAATCATATTAGCATGAACCTCAAGAACGGATTCTGAAAATAACCCTTTTTCATGGCGTCAACCCATTTTACTAGTTTCATGAAGAATAAACTGTATACTTTCAAGGCTAAAGGTAGTGAAGTATGATTATCTCCAAGGAATAACAAATGAAAAAAGCGTGAAATTCATTGGCTTTAGTTAAAAATTTTAAAATGAAGTACTGCAATATTAATCATATAAGTTCTAGACTTGATTTGCTAAACTGCCAAACTTTTTAACATTGACACATCTCCTATTTAGCCCTCTTTTTTATTTCTTTTTTTTTTTCTGGGTAGCATTAGTTGTTAAGTTTTTACTTTAGTACATTTACTCCCTATGTTCTTTAAGTCACAATTTCAGTACACTGTTATCTGTTTTCAAGAGCGATATGATTCAAAAGGTACAAGTCATTTATTTTCTGGGCAAGTCTATCCATGAAAGATTGAAAAAGAGCTAAGAGACAGAAGTTAAATTTTAATTAAGGATTAATTTTTCTTATACTATCAATACAAAACAGATTTTTTAATGAATGGACACCAAATGTACAAAAAGCGAATTTGAAATTTCAATGGAAGATACGCTTCGTGACATGTATAAAATATTACATTAACGATGTAGTAAAGACTAACAGTGTTTTAGGATTTTATTTTATGAACTTAAGGAATATGTTTATATTAGGGATATCCTTGGTTTGTTTCAATTGTATCCTACATCAGCATAACTTTACCTACAAAATCTCTAAGGATGTAACATATTATGATGAGGCATAGCCTCAAAATCACGTGTTTTTTCTTCCCTTTTCTCCCCAAAACTGCAGAGGCTGCAAAAGTGCCCCTGACTTGGGAACAGAGGATAAAAATAGCTTTGGGTGCAGCCAAAGGCTTAGAGTATGTGCACAGCCACAACATCATCCACAGAGATATGAGGCCAAACAACATACTTATAACGCATGATTACGAATCACTGGTAAAGTTTTTAACTTGGACTTGGGTGCAGGGCGTGCTTATTGCTTAGAGATCAATATATTGTGGGCTTAGTTCCATTTTGCACCATTCAATTATAGTTCAAGTTTCATTTTTGTCCTTAAAATTGTAAATGGAGACATTGTAGTCCCTAAACTATAAAAGTTGTTCCACTTAAGGACAATTGCTAATGAAATCCCTGAAACTATCGGAAACTAGTCACGTGAACAGCCACAGTGGAAAGGGGTTTGGAGACCAAATTAAGAATTGAAGTATAGTTTAGGAACTTAGTGTCTCAATATAGTCTGGGGACTAAAGTGTCTTAATGTGGACTTGAGGGACTAAAATGAAAATTAAAGAATAATTGAAGGGTGCAAAATGAAATTAACCCATGTATTATCGGGTTAACTGTAAATTGCACCGCTGAATTCACACTACGTGTAATTTGCATCCTGAAGTATCAAATATAGCGGTTCAGTCCCTGAATCAAGGTGTCAAATTTTAACATGTTTATAACATACACTAAAAACTAAGAATTTTGCCAGTAGTTTGAGTGAAAAGATTCTAGTACCCACAAACGAATAAGAGTATTTTGTTTAATGAATGCAAATTAGGGCTGTCATGCAGTAAGGTAAATTCATTGAGTTTCAATTAATTTGTATAGAATGAAAAAAATTGACAATTAAGGTACGAAATTGATAAAATTGATTGTTTATCAAAAGTACAAAATGATAACAGTTCAGAAATACATATATAATCAACCATTAATTGTATTTTGGAAGGAGAAAGACAACAGAATTTCTTATAGTTCAAAGATTTAGTTGTATTGTGGGTAAATTCAATTCCTTAGGTTACACAAAAAAGAAAAAGAATAAAAAGCTTCCTAATCAGCTAATTTAGTACATTTGTCAAATTGGCCGAACTGGGGAAACTTATGGGTCATTTGATAACACGTATGTTTGGTAGATTACCGAAACATAAGTTTTGGTTCTTATCACAAAAACAAATAACAGAACAAAAATATGCTTGTTGTGTATTCTGATTTTACGAATAACTTTAACTAAATGTCTCTGATTGTGGAAACCATTATGTGAATCAAGGGTAAAACTAAGGGGTGGCGGGGAGGATCTCCCACCCTCCCAGATTTGTAAAATTAAGGCCTTTTTGGATTGCCATTTTAAAATTTTTTTTTATGTTTTTGGCAAATACATTTCCCAAATATATTTTTATTATACATACATCAAATTGTTACGGTGTATATATATATATATATATATACAAAAGCTCCAAAAAATAAAGTCCAAACGAAATTTTTAAAAAATTTTCTTGTAAATTTAAGCTCTTGCCCCGTAAAGAATTAAAAATATATCAAGTTGCATAATTCAATTTTAGTTGAATTAAAGTTTGCCTCCTCAAAAGAAATGTTCTGGTTCGGCCTATGTTGTCAATCAATCAGTTGAATGCAGTTTTCTTATCCCAAAAAGAGTGCTACGGTTTTCTTATACTCTGTCTGATTAGCATCTAATCGCATGAATGCATATCTCCCAGTTGGGAGATTTTGGACTGGCAAAAACACAACATGGCACTAACTCGGACGACAGTTTTGTGGGAACTCTTGGATACATGGCACCAGAATATGCGCAAACTGGGAAAGTCTCAACTAAAACTGACGTCTACTCTTTTGGGGTAGTTCTATTACAGCTTATCAGCGGACGAAGGACAACAGATAAAATTCCGGGAGGAAAAAGTCTGATTGGATGGGTAAGGAAAGCTATTCTTCAGCTCTGCTCATGTCTAGTTCTTGAGTTAGAAAATGGAGACATCTTTTAAACAAATAACTCAAATAATAGTGTGTATACAAGCAAAGAAATCCATATGAGGTGCTCAATTACCTTATGCCTGAATAGTACCATTTCTTACTCCTTTTAGCTTATGCACTAATAATACATGCAAGAATCCGGAAAATCTTGAAATATATCCCGTACACAGTAATAGTGTATCTATTATCATGGTTGAATATATGATGCATGTATAAAATTTGAATTTTAGATTTAATTTTCAGATAGTATTGTCATGCATCCAAATCTAATGATCTATATACATGTTAGTATATTGAAGATTATCTAAAATTCCATATATTATCGATTTTGCATTTGAGTGAAGTACTTTTTCTACCTTCATAAGATTTGTAACAGTGCAATAATCCTTGGTTATAATGTTTCAGTTAGGCAAGCATATTATTATTGAGGGAAGTAATGAATGCTTAGAAAATGAATCTTGGCACATTTGAAATTCGACATATACATACATACATACATACACACACATATATATATATAGACACACACACACACATTTGAATATATACATTTGAAATTCCACACACATGCATACATGCCTAATTAAAGAGAATTGATAGGTTGGGTTTTATCCATAATGATATCCAACTTTAAACTAACCAATTTTTCTCACAATTTCTCTCTCTTTTAACAACTTAACCCTTTTTAAATAAATTTGAATTATCTTTTTATATGGTTTTCCTTTCTCTTTAATAAACTGTATATGTATTAGTAAATTTGCTAAATTTTTATTATTCATCTGTATGTATTTATTTAATGTTATTTTAATTGTTACTTCATAATGTTTCTAGAAACTTAATATTTATTTGTGAAGAAAATATATTTTTTGTGTATATGGTATTTAGTTGAGTACAAATATCTAGTTTTAAGTTTTTAATCATATAAAATCTAATAACTAATTCAAAGAATAGGTATAAATCTTTTTGTTACTATGCACATTTAATGAATAATATTATATTAAGATATATGTATGTATAAAAGTTTGAAATTTGAGTCCTATACAAGGAAGAAATTTATATGTAAAACAAGAGTACGGTGTTCTGGTTGTATTTGTTTCTGTCCCAAATTTACGATACAACCTTCATGGGATGTTGGTTATAACAAACTTATAAAGGATAATTACAAATCATTAAAGTATCTTATAATTCTTTTAAATTTGTTTAATCAAAATTTGCGATTGGATTTGTACACGGTTCCACTAGTGAGCACTACGGTACTAACAAGGTCTAAGTAGTTAAAAAAGAAAGAATGGATACTAAATTTTACCAAGTTATAGTTTACATATCCACAATACAAATATTTAAACATCTGAGTTTTATTTTATTTTATTTTATTTTTATTTTTTATTTCTGCAGGCGAAACCACTTCTGAAAGACAGGAATTATCCTGATCTTATAGACAGGAGAATCATAGACTCACATGATTTCCTCCAACTTTTTCGGATGATACGACTTACAGAAAAATGTCTATGCAGCGATCCTAGCAAGAGGTTCACCATGGAGGAGGTAAGTTATAATGAATCTTTCCAAACGTCTCCTTATCAAAACATGGTTTACCTTCAGTAGCTAATTGATGATTCACATTGTTTTTATGAAAACATCATCATTTTATTAAATCTACACTTGTGGAAGAAATCACATCAATCATACATAGATACAAACAGATCTAAAGAACAAATATTAGATACTTCAGATCTATAAAATCTATAGAATATTACATTGTGAAACTTCTAAAATATTAAAAGATAAAACGGATATAGCCCTAAGATTGTTTGGGTGTACTTCCAATCGCACTGCTTATTTCCTCTCAAATCTGCTAATAAACTAATTCAAATCCAAATGTTAAGGAGAGATTTGACGAGATAGATCTAAGAAATGCCAGATTTAATAACTAAATTTGAAATAATTTAGATCTAATAAAAGATTAGATTTGCTGTTCTTATAGTTATAGAGACGGACTAGATTTCATAATCCAATTAAGAATTTAAATGCCTTGGAATTTTGATCAACTTAGGTGGTTAATCACATGTAAAATGGTTAGTGAAATATTTCAAGTTGAAGTTGATTTAAAAAATGCTCATTTATCATCATCATCATAACAGCATTGCCATTGTCATGTTATTTTTCTAGAATTTTTTGAATTCCTAGCATACATAAGCAGATATGTATAACATGGGAAGTTATTTGTTCTCCAGTCTTAAATTCATGATTTTAATATATTGGATAGTTTTGTGTAGTTTAAGACTTATCATTGGTCATAAATTATAAGGTTGTGTTCTCGATAATACTTCTACTACAGTTATTCACTTTGAATACGTGATACTTGAACATGTGACAAGCAAAATCTAATTCATCAGAAGACTTTGAGAAGAATATTTGAATTCAACTTATAGATATAGAGGCCTTTCATTGATCAACATAACGATTTTGACTTTCTTGACAAGTAATAAGTATTTTTATTATAAGATTGAAGTTTAGTGTGGTTCTACAACAGATTGACCACTAAATAATTAGCCCTTCATGTTTACTTTTAGGGTTAGGGTTAATTATAAAATACTCCTGACGGGTTTTTAATATACGTACAAGTTAAAAAAATCCGAAATACACCCGTTTCACTGCAAGTATACAGGTCAACTAGTAGTTTAGGGTATATATCGGGTCGATCCCACGAGAAAGATTGAACAATTACCAGCACTACTAAAGCTTCTCTATTATTTAGACTATAAATGAATTATAAGAAATGAAACCTACTGAACTTATGCAAAATAACAAATGAAAGCTCCTTAGGTTATGGTATTCCTAACTACTCATGCAAGTGCTATTTTTGGATCATTGAGAACTACTATCTTGGGTAGCTATGGTGTAATTTCCTTATGCATATAAATCCTACTTTCGTAGTGAATCAATTATACTCATAACTAATCCATACATGTTCTCATGGTTATGAAATTAGCTACAAGTTCATTTCTTCAATGAAATTACATGAAATGAATCACTAAAACCACATAAGTGCACCTCTACTCTCGTGAGTGTACTCCCTATGTTTAGCACTTCTTGAACCAGTGTTAAATCTCAATTTTCATTGCAGAAACAACACCTTAGATAATCACAATTAATGGTACCAGATTAATCATGATTTAAAGAGCTAAAATGCTAAATAACTTACTCAAATAATAGCTTCAAATAGCCAAATAATAAACACTAACAATCATAGAAAGTTCAACCAAACCCAAGGCATAAACTTTAGAAACACATAATAACATATAAATCCATAACTTGTATATTAACTAAACTTGGAATCAAGTACAAAAGATAAAGAGTTGGAAAGGAATGTAACCCTTGTCACATGAGTTCATCTCCTTGCCTTCTTCATCTTCCAACCTCTTCTTCCTCTAGCTAATAAACAAGAATGATGAACTACTACTCTATACTAAACTAATCTAACACTCAGAAAATGAAAGAACTACATTTCTGCAGACTCCAAGCTTCTCCCGTATATCCCTATGTTCCCCCTTAATCTTGCAAGTTTTTGGCTATTTAATGATAAAAGGTGGTCAAGGAATAAGGCTTACAGCTGCAAAGTGGTTCTCACATGTCTAGCATTAGCTGTGACTTTTTGGAGTTGAAAACAAGTTGTCCGTGTAGAGAACAGCCTTTTCTGAGCACAATCCAGCCAGAAATCCGGCCAAGTTCCGGCCGGATTACTACAGTGACCTTTTGTGCAATTTCTGTTCAATTTCCAGCTCTGCTCCGATTTTGCCTCAACTTCAACTGAACTTTTCTTGATGATAGAAGCTGATTTAACTCTTGACCAAAACATAAAAATTGTAGCTCTTTGAGTTAGATTTCCAATGCATCAAGAATCACCTCATTTGGATTTGTGTAGGCTGAGAAATGACTGAAATACCCTTGACTGCTCAATGCCCTGTTTCAGCTTCGACCAATTGAAATTGGCTACTGTAATTCGGCTTTTTGACCTGGAAAACCTTAGAACTGGATTTTGATGTCTCCACCAAAGTTGTAGATCTATCTCTTATCTTCAAATTGGTTCAAGAATCATCTCAATCCTATCATTGTAGATCAAGTTATAGCCGAAATACGAAAATGTGTCAAAGCTGTCAAAAATGCACAAAATGCAAGTAAAAAGTGATAAAAACCTCATTTAATCACTTAAGATATTTTTCCCCAATTATAGCCAAAATGATTCATTTTCTTCCAATAATATAACCAAAGTGACTAAAAATAACATAAAATATCATTCAAATATAATGTAAATTAGTCACTTATCAACTCCCTTGAGATATACTCTAGTTCTCACTTCAATCCCTAACTTTTATTTTGTGTCACTTAACCTTCCTTAAAAACTAAAAAAAAAACCCCTTAGAGGCAATTAACACCATCTAAGTTCTTATCTTCCAATTCACTTCTTTCTTTTCCAACGAATTTTAACTTGTGATTTATTTGATTACTTTAATTGATGGTGATCAAGTATCACATGATAGGACTACATATATTAAGGAATATACTAATCATTAATTACTTTTAGAAAATGGTAAAGAAAGATCCTAATATGTAAAAATCCATCCATTGGAAAAGGAACAAAAAGATCTCCAAATAACTGAAATGTGAAAAAATGGGGAATTGATTTTGTCTAATTATAGTGAAATAGAATACAATTTTCCTTAATTTCTTAAATTGAAAATTGGATCAAAATTGATGTGTAATTAACTAAACAGAAGGAATATATATATATATACATATATATATATATATTCAATTTGGTAAATTAGATAACGGTTATCATAATTTTTTTTGTTACGATAAACTATAACATATAAAAGAAAGACAAATTAATGTATGATCTTTGCATGCTAGGAAATAACAGTGGAACATAAATGTACTAAAAAAATTTAATTCTTTAATGAACAAAAAATTTAAAAAAATGAAATTGATAGAAAGGTATATCTCTTGTTTGCTCAAGATAAAAGATTAAGGAAAAAATTAATTTGGAAAAATAGAGGAAAGAATTAAAAAAAAAGAAAAAATCAGTAAAATAGGGATATAGTTTTGTTTTGTAGGGGCATAAGTGACCCAAGACATGGTTACAGGGTAAACCAATATTTAGAATATAAATTAAAGAGATGAGTTGTAATTATCCTTTAGAACTATATGAAATTTTCTTTTGAATATGAGGACTACAGGAAGGTATGTTCTCTTACATACAAGAGTACATAATAAGCACACTACTTTTGACTAAACATTACTTAATTAAATGAATGCTTATGATACCCCTTGAAGAAACTCTATAGTAAGTAATGTTTTTAAACCTAGACATGTAAGTGAAGCGCATGAGATTTAAACCAGAAAGCTCAAAATTTTTTTTTCTCTTGATGTTGAATAACTTTGATGCCCTTGAGATTTAAATAAAAAAGAACAAAAAATTTACCATGAACTAGTTCAAAATTCCTATTTTCTTTAACCAATTTTGATTGATTCAATTGATTACTAATTGGGTTTGACTACTTCAGTTTTGTTTTCTGAGTTTACTAGTGAACTAGATTAGTGTCTCAACTAGTTCACGGTTCAACCGATTGATCGAATCAATCAGATAGATCTAGTTTTTGAAACATTGATAATAAGTGAACCTTGGGAAATGTATAGTAAGAGTATCTTTGTATTGGAATTTTAGAGCTCTAAGGAACTTTGTATAATGTAGAGGTTTGAATTAAGTGTTCAAAATTGAAAGAAAATATCTTATATAAAAATTAATAGCATCCTTAAAGTCAAGATAGTTGAGGCAAAACAATCATGTGCTTGTAAGTAAAATCTTCAGTAAATCTTAAGAAATGAGCTTTAAGTATTATATATCAACTTTATCCAAAGTAAAGATAAAATAAAATCATAAGACACTGACAAAAGACATTGACTCAAAACATAAAATTGAATTCTTGCATACATTCATACAAAACATAATGTTAGCACTATGCTACATGCATAGCATTTGACCATCATTATAGAGAACCTTGTGAAAGAGGTGAGAAATGTAGATTTCATCCAGTAGCTAATGAATTCCAACTAGATGTTGCAGCCAAAATTTGATACGCAATCATAAAACAAGAGGAACATTTATTGGTTGTTTCTTGCTATGTCAATAGATTATAGAGTAACCTAAGAAAAGACTGCTTGTAACATGACATTATCAATGAATTTCCATGCTAATCATCAAGAGCAGGCACCTAATTAATTCAAGAGAGGAATGTGTTTATAAATAAATTTGTAAATGTATCCCATGAAACATAGTGCTTTCAATATAGCAAAATATGCAAATAACTGTAGCATAGGAACTAAAGTTAGGCACATTTGCATATTCCATATCATGTCAAGACTAGGAATTTTTTTTTTAATAATAAGCGTGATCATGTCATAAGCAAATATCCACACAAGGTCAAATAAGTATTAGGTCTAGATCACATTTGTATTTTCTCAACAATTCTTATCCATAGATTACATGGCTGCTTAGGTGAAGTAATTTTAAGTTGCATAAGATGATAGTTTATGATTAAAAAAGAGTAGTTAAGAGAACTATGTCGTGTCCTTTTAAATTGCTGATTGAGAGATTGCTCTATATGTTACAACCATATCATCTACATGCACAACCATATCATCTACATGCAAAAGTAGAGAAACAATATCACTAGCTATTTGTTAAATAAAGATAGGAGAATTATAGAAACTTGAAAAGAAATCTAAACTAAGGAGACTAGGCCTCATTTTGGAAAATTAAGTATGAAAAACATATGTAAGTCCAAACATGATAGATTGGAGATAATGGAAATTGAGCATGATCAAAATGTAGTAGGTGCATATGAGACCATTTTCTCTATATTCCTATCAAGGAAGGTATTTCCAATATCCATTTGTAAGATGGTCAATGATAAATAGCAACAACAACAAGAAGTATAAAAACATATGTAATTGAAACTATGCTTCTTCTAGTAGTAATACTTAGATAGGAGATTAAGTCAATCAGATAACTATACTCCTTCAATTGCGTTAAGCCAAGCGTTTAGATATTGTATTAATATATGTGATTTCCAAGGCCACAATAAAAAATACTTGTATTTATTATTGTTACTAGATTTTGATAAGAATATTATCATTTGGGTCGAAATTACTTCTATTTTATCATAAAAAATTCTTTGTTTTAATATTTAATTAGTATTTTTGAGTAGTGCTATCTTGTGAAACTTATCAAATTTATCATTATTACATAACTATTTTGACTAAGTAAACTTTGTAGAATTATTTAAAGCTATTAATCTCAAGAATTATAAGTTAATAATCTTGAGGGAAAAACCTTATGTACATTTTATTTAATATGAGACAATCCTCAATCCAAAATATTTCTTATATTAGTTTTGAGAAATTTGAAAATTTGCTCATAAAATGAGTATTGTGTGTGTGTGTGTCTGTCGATATATATATATATATATATATAACACCTATAGGAAAAGTTACTTTTTTTTGTTGACCTGGATAAAATATCACTAAAGAATATGAAAAATAGTTGGCATCATTTTAATGGTCATTATGGTACATTGTTGTGATTAATGATCTAAATTGTTCAAATTTTAAACTTGCAGGTTGTTAACACTT
Source organism: Coffea humblotiana (assembly GCA_023065735.1). Classification (NCBI taxonomy): domain Eukaryota; kingdom Viridiplantae; phylum Streptophyta; class Magnoliopsida; order Gentianales; family Rubiaceae; genus Coffea; species Coffea humblotiana. Next base: position 39,466,774 of record CM041209.1, on the reverse strand, counting down.
TGACGTGTATAAAGGATGGTCATACGGCTTTTATGGGAGACTTTTCTCCATTATCCAAATCAATTAATGCGATACTGGATCCCTTTGTGGCTGAAGAATATGGTAGAAATAAAGGATGAACAATGATATAGAATCATTATCTTGCTTTAATAAATGCAAGAAAATGATTTTATAAAATGTAATATGTGGTGCTTTGGTATTGATGATAAGATCAATTACACTTGTGAAATGAAATGAAACAACTCCTTAATATACACAAATGCTTCCAGTAATTGAGCACGCAATACTATAGTAAAAATAGTTTATTATACTTGGTTCAAATTTTTTTCATACTTCACTTATTTTAATGGAGTATCAACTGAAGCTTTGGATACTATTTTATGTGACGTTTAGCTAAAAATTCCCATGCAATAAAGAATTCCTTGCCTAAGATAAATAAAGTAATATTCCTTTCACAAAACTAATATTTACAACTAAAAATGAAATAAAAAAATCTTAAGAAAGTAAAGAAGAATAGTTAAGTAATTATAATTAGTAAATTAGAGGGTCTTGAAGAATAACTCCAAAGAGCAAGCTTTTTACTGCTTTGATAAATGTTGCAAATATAAACTACCACGCTATGCACTTAATTGTTTAGGCTATAGTTGTAGTCCAAACAAATACTTTTTAAGAATTGATTAAATTAGGTTAGATGAGTGCTAACTATTAACACAAACCATCTTAAATGTGAGAGAGTAAGAAAATCCAAACATTTTCTTTCTTAGAAGTTCAACCAAAGAGAGGAAGAAATAGCCTCTCACTTCACATTGACGTGGCTTGTTTGGTCCAAAGGAATAGTATTTATATGCTAAAACTCTAAGTGGCTTACATATTTGCGTTATATCACCTTTAGTTTATCTATCTCTATAACCGAATTCATAAATATCATGTTATTCTTTAAATGGTTACTCATTTTGTATGTGATCTTTTAGGTCCATGACGAGCGCGAGGTATATATATGCAATTTGCTTATCCACAATCAAGTTTTACATTTATAAATCCTAAATACCCCACACGCGATTTATCATAAGTATACGAATCGTGAGCGAGTATAGGGTATTAAGGGTCAATCCTGTGACAGCCCCACCTAACCATAGGGCGTATCCAAGGGTTTGGCGGACCGCCTACCCAACTCTCGACAGGACTCAGTCACATAACATGAAGATTTACAAATAGATCCTCAAAAGAAAACGATATTAATTACAACCAAAGAGTCGAACTTGCCAAAAATCAAACCAAACAAGTCGGCTAGACACCTATGCAGTGCTCACACGAGTAACTAACAAACTTAGAAGAAAACGAGGCCTTCCTTAATTCAATCTCTCAAGTTCTCATCCCTATAAGGAAGACAAATGGCGTCGGACGAGCTAAAAGCCCAGTGAGGTTTCAAGTAATTAAGCAGGTAAAATACAAGACAAGATAGCATATCCAGATATCGAGAAACAAGTCAAACACGAATGGATCATGACTCAGTATATAGTTAAGCAAATAGCCAAATAAAACATGCAAAAGGGTACAGTAAGGAACACATTCATGTCAAAGGATACAGATTGCTCTCCGGAGCAAGTTCCACTGTAGCTTGATCAAGGTCCGTTGACTCTCCATCAACCACGGAAGTATAATGTCCGTAGATCTCCACTTTACACCAGTTTCCGTCCACCGATCAACCCCCTTACCGGGCCCAAACGTCACAGGAGTACCCAAGGTTCGTCGATCTTCTCGACCAAGCCCTTGCTGGCTCGATTCGACCAACTAGCCCTAAGTTGGACTTATAGTCCCGGATATTCAATAATTCAGGAATGGCTTATAGCCCTAGTATTCAGTAAACAGTAATGGAGTCGTTGGCTGATATCCAATGCTCACGTAGTAAAGATTGGAGATGTTAGTTGTCACTTAACGCTCCGTATTCAGAAAAAAAACAGTGGTGGTAATATTCAAGCATACCGGTTAGCCGAGGAGATAGCACTCCACTCGACAAAACAGAATAGAGGCACTGAGACGGGATGAGAGGTACCTCCCACTCGGATGGAGTGTGGTACGTGCGACCGGTCATCCCTAGTGTCGATGAGATAACTCTCCAATCGACTTAATCGGGATAAAAGTACTGAGACGGGATGAGAGATACCTCCCACTCGATGGAGTGTGGTACATACGGCCGCTCAACACTTGCAAGTCAAATACAAGCACAAACACAAGTACAGGTCAATCAAGTTCAAGTGAGTACAAGATCATTCAAGAAAGGGAGGCCAAGTGCGATAAGGACACACTCGCCTAGCCAGAATCAAGTCACAAGAAATGTCCAGCAATTCACATTCTCAAGTATTGCAAGTATTTGAAGTAAATATACAGGTCATATACAGATTAGGTTACTTGTTCATGTGTGAGAGAGATATCAAGTACTTAGTCAAGTCGGGTCAATTGAGGGTACATAAGAGCACACTCGCCTAAACAGGTTCAAGTCACAATTAAGTTCAGTATATCATGTTTCAAGCATTTCAAGTATTTCAAGTCCAAACAGTTGAAAATCGGATGGTTACGAAACTTGATCAAATAAGAAGAACTGGAGAAAATTAGAAATCTCTTTAGCAAATCCGGTCACATATCAGTTATAACAAACGGCCAGTACATATTTTAACAAAATATCAAATTTTAGTCGAGCGAGGTCAAGTGCAATAAAGTACACACTTGTCTATGAGACAAGAAATCAAGTACCTAGCATTGTCTAACAATAATGAGCATGTAACATGTAAGTCGGTGGGATAACCACCCGAGTGACCAACAAGTCAAGTGCAAACAAAGCATTTTGTTTCATATGAATGTCACGAAGTGAACTACAAAGGATCGAGTATGATAAAATACATCCTCGTCCCAAGGGTTATCAATTCAACAGCAATTACTTTAACCAAATAAGCATGCTATTAAAGCAAGAAGACATTCCACGTAAATATTTTCATGTACTTGGAACACTCACCTGTTAAGAAATGCAGAGCTTAATCGTCAAGTTCCGCGATTAACCTCACCTCCGTTTCCCTATCCTAGGGCAACGAGTGAAAGTCGTTAATGATATAGGTTCAATTCCAATCCAAATGTGAGCTCATTAGGTGACCAAGTGAGTGGTTAAATCTACTCAATTCACCATGCAAGTTAGGTCCAAAATGCAGTAAAAGGTCATAAGGAAACAAGTTTGACAAGTGCAAGAAAGTTGGGCAAAAGAAAAGTTTCATTCAAGCTCTAAATGTTCTTCGCGGGTATAACAGTCGTGCCTGCGCAGTCTTGGAAAAATGGCTATATCTCACTGTAGAAAGGTCAGAATCAGGTTCCGTTAGTGGCGTTGGAAACTAGACTCAAAGAGCTTTCCAACGGTACCAAATGCACGCTCTAGTTCATCTCCCATCAGTACCAGTAGTTCAGACAAATTGGCTGATTTTCCAGTTTTGATCAGCCCTAAAACCCTAGCAAGGTTACTCTAGTTCTTGATGCTAACTTCACTTGTTTTGATTCAAATTCATCCAAATAAATCTCCTAGGGTTCATAGACAGGGGAAGCAAGTTATCTAGCATCATTGGAGCTCAAAATGCCAACATACATAATTAATTAAAAGAGCCAAAATAGTCTAGCCAACCAATGGTACCAAAACAGTCCATTACAGCTCAAACAACCACTTTTCTTGCTTAAATTCCATTTTAATTCACACCAAACCTTAAACCAATGTTTATCCAAGTTTCTTAGGCCTAACTAAGGTGCAAATGAATCACAAAATCAAGGAGAAACCTCCCTTACAAAACCGGTCAGCCAAGAGAAAAGGAAAACAGTCCACAAGTTCGCTTATATCACCAACCTTCATCTTTACATTGTAATTAACTTAAACATCATACCAAGCATTATCGTTCACTCAAAAAGGGTCCAAAAACATGTTAATACATGAAGGAAATCTATGAACAAAGTTCAAGCAATTTATCAAACACATGGTATGCAAAACAACTAACCCTACGACCACTTGTTTAGTTCAAGAATTTTAACCACAAACAACATCCATGTAACTCCTAGTTTGCCATCAAATCTTCAAACACATGATATAACACAAGAAAGCTAGGATTTAAGGTTCACATACCTCTCTTATGTGAAGCTTGAAAGCACCAAAACAAACCACCAAAACCAAAACTCTAAGCTTGAAACACACTCTAGGGTTGCAAGTAACTCACTCACTAACTCAAGTTCCTTCTCTTATGATTTTTGCTCAAGATCAAACTAGGGTTTTAAAAGCAAGAAGATGGAGTTTTCTTCCTTCCTTTGGAAGCTTCAAGGTGGCTGAAAATATGGTGGAGGAAATGAAGCAAAGTTGGTTTAAAATTCCTCTAATCCTTTGGTCAAACAAGATGTGTGGTTAGGGTTTTGCCACTTGGCCCTTTCTTCCCTTAATCTTTGACTAATGAAGTTTCTACCCTCCAAATGTCCCAATACTTATTTAATACCCTCTAAACTATCATATAAAGTCCCAACCACAAATAAAAGGACATTTGGTCAAAATATATGTGGTGAAATAAAATAATACCAAGTCAAGGAAATGTTTTAATTCAAGTAAAAGATAATGAAATGCAATGCAAGGGAAATGTTATAATGCATGTAGAATGCAATGCAAGGACATGTTATAAGTGATTTAAATCTTAGGGCAAGGCATGTAGTTTAGGAGAATTGTGTTTTAAAGTGAGGGTTCTCACACTCTCTACCCCTTAAAGAATTTCGTCCTCGAAATTCTCACCTTGATCACTGAATAGCTCAGGATATTTTGCACGAATGTCCTCTTGAACTCCCTCGAGTCCTATGGTCACATACTATAATAAAAAACTAGCAATACAAAGCCAAAATATATGAAGAAATTGAGGTTCCAAAACTTTATTTAGAACATGCATCAATTTACAAGTTTATACCCGTATAACTTATCAAAATATATATTTGCTTGTTCCAATCAAGGAGTAATCTCATGTACTTACTAATCAACGTTGCAAAGTCATTTAGAGCGCAAGAGTATCACTTAATAGTCAAACGTTTGGAGAAATTAGAAAAGACGTTCAAAATACAAAGTTGGAAATTGTCTGATCTAAAAGATTTGAAACCTCAATTCCACTCATAAGTCAACCTCAAAATAGTTTTACCAGCTCCACATCCTAAAGTTGGAAATGAAAGTAGGAACAGTTCTAGGAAAACAGAAATTTTCCAGTTTTGCGCGATACCATTTGAAAAAATCATATCTCAAGTTTCTTAAATCCAAAATTTATAAACTTTATACCATCGGAAAATAGATTCAAAGGGTTTACAACTTCCTAGAAGATCACCCTTGTAAGATCCTATCCGCAAGTCAGTCAAATTTCAACCTAAAGTTGCTGCTGTCACCCAGTAAAAGACAGGACAGGTATGTAGTTTTAGTCAAATTTTGAAAAATCACAGATATTCATAGGAATTGAGAACCATAGCTAAAATTTTCATGGTTGATGAGTACTCTGAATTAAGTTTCAAACGCAACAAACATAACTCAATTCTGACTTTTCTACATCAAGATATAACAGATTTCCTAAAACTGCCCAAGGTTCCTTGCGGACAAATTTTCAGCGGCACTTCCTTTGTGTTTACTAATTTTTCCAGCCAATCCAAGGCTTCATCCTTCCCACAAAACAGCTTCAACTCAAGCATATACATACCAAGCCAACAACTCACTAAATCAAGCATATAACCGTTACCTACTTCAAGTTAGAAAATGAAACCCTAAGCTGAAATTCCCAATCACAAGCTGAAATTTCTTTAGACCAGTCAAACTAGCATATAAAAGCTAGATATTTCACACAGGAAAGCTACCAAACCATGGCCAACACTTAAGCATCATGTGTGGGGCAGAAATTTGTGACAGCCCCACCTTACCCTAAGGCGAACCAAAGGGTTCGGCGGACCGCCTGCCCAGCTCTCGCCAGGACTCGTTCACTCACATCAAAGAAAATAAGATAAAGCCTCGAGAATAAGCGGAAACGAAACCCAGACTTGAAACATATACTTACATTTATCCCAAACTCAACAATTACATAGTCCCAAATATATACATAAGCTTTAAATTCTTAGTACATTCCAACCCTAATCAAGCACTAGAACGAGATCAAAAGCCAAAACAATACAAAAGGCTAAACTATACTATACAGGTCTCTCGCCCTTGCTCGCAACCCCTGTTAAGGAAAACAAAAGACGTGGAATGAGCTAAAGCCCAGCGAGGTTCTATATACTCAACTAAGCAATTAAACAAAGGACATAAGCAGGTAACAACAAGTATCCAGATAACATTTACGATATAAAGCAAGAATAACACATTCATTAAAAAGGATCACGGAGTCATTCGTTCGTTCATTCGTTCATCGACCATCCATTCCTTCAATCATTTAGAAAATTTCATTTGTCATTGAAAATCCCTCCGTCATTCTTGCCATTCATTCGTTCATTTCGTTCTTCCCCTTCTGGCCAGCGCACTGGTCAAGTCCTTCCCAAACTTCAATGGTCATACTCGACGTATACAAACATTCACATTAAACCCAGAGTCACTAATCGCCCGACCGAGTCCGCTTCTGGCTCGAGTCGACCAGTAACAAAAGGCAAGGGCCCAGTTCAGCTAGAAGGCTTACATTCATGCACAAGTAACATTTAAATCATTCAATCATTCCAATTTCACGTTCATTTTGGGGCCGAGTGCGATAAAGTACACACTCGCCTAGTAAAAATCATTTTTGCAATCATTAGAACATTTAACATTTAATCAAGTATTTCAACTAGCCACATAGTCAATGAACATAACGTATATAGAACACTCACCTAAACAAGCAAAATTACGTCCCAAAGTATCCCTCCGGATATCAACGTTGGTCACCAAGAATCCTAATAACATCATGAGAGAATATTATGACTCAACCATCAAAATGTCCAGTGAATCAAAGAAAATTCGAATAAAACAAGTAAAGGGGGAAGTATGATTTTAAAAGTAAAAGAGTACATTTTGATCAAAGAAAATGAGTAACTAAAGGTTTTCCAAATCAAACATAAAACTAAGCTCAAAAGGTTTTTAGAAAATTAAATCGGAAAAAGTTGAAACAGTTGCCACGTCAGAATCGGCCAGAACTTGGTCGGATACACGGCCGGATAGTGAACAGTAGTTTTCCTCATTTTTCGTAACACGTGTTTTGGCTCAAAACTAACACATTTGCCAAAGAATTAATGTATAACAAGTATCTTGGTTAAAAATCATATGAGAAAGGTAAGTTAAATACCTTGAATCACACTTTAAAACCTTGCGCGTTAAAATTAGGTTTTTGTGGCCGAGAAACCCTAGGCCACTCCTTTTGTTTCGGAACGAAAATGAACACGTATTTGAAGTTCAAAACTCGACAATTGGAACCAAACATTATGGTACAAATGGAAATGTACAAATGCAAGTAAACTAGCTCACATAACACTACTCAAGTGGAACTAAGTTACTCTAAGCCAAGTAAGCCAAGTAAGTCTAATGCATCACAAAACTACATTCCAATCTCATTTCCATTCACTCAAGTTCAAGAAATAAACGGACAGCATTTCCCCTTGTTTTTCTTTACTTTCCATGCTACAACCCAACCACCAAATCATACCATTCAATCACAATTTCATATACAAACCATAAGCTATCAAACACCCTTAAAATGCAACCAATTGAAGCTTTACAGCCATCCAAAACCAGGCCCAAATATTCCATCATAACTCAGCACACACAACTCCAATTCAGTTGATTCCAAAGCCATATGAAAGCTAAGATACAAGGCTACAACTCTTAAGAAGGCATTAAAAGCTAATTCATTCATATTCCCAGCCAAAAGAGCCAAATACAGAGGCTGATTACCATTCTCGGACAGAAACAGGGCAGCAGGGGTAAAATAGTCATTTCACAGGCTACAGTGCTCCGATTGAGCTGAAATTTTACAGGAATAAGCTACACTCAATTCTCTACAACTTTCATGTTTTGAGCTAAGGCCAATTCGGCCTCCATCCTGGACGAACACAACTGGTCAGATTAGGGCAGAAAATTCCCAATAAATCAGAAATCTAACCAACTCTCCATTAATCCACAAAATCATCCATTAATCATGTTAGCAAGCCACCATAGGCCACTAAATTAGCATCTATTGGAACCAAAGAAAGGGTGTTCTTAGCAACCTTACCTTGAAACCTCAAAGAAAGTTGGTAGCTTAGACTTCCTCCTCCCAAAACAACTCCACCAAAGGCCTTCAATTTCCTTAGCTAGCACTTGTATGGTGTAGTTTTCAATTTGGTTGGTTAAAGCTCAAGATTTGAGCAAGGATTGAAGTTGGAATTGAAGAGCTCTCTCTCTTGTTTTCTCTCCAAGGGGTTCGGCCAAGACAAGAGAAATGAAAGCTTTTTGGGTCAAATTTTGGTTTTAAGAAAGTAAATGTCTTGGGTCAAAAGTCCAACATCCAATGAGAACATGACATGTGGCCTCTTGAAGTTTCTAAGCTTATCTCCTCTCCTCCAATAATTCAAGTAGCTAACTAACCTCTAATTATCTTTCTAACACCATGTAGAATAATATCACTTAGTATTCATCACCTAATCGGCAAAATTATATCGCACTAGCGGGCCCCACATCGAAACAAATGCACTTCAAGTTATGTACACTAACTTATACTAGGAAAATGATTTAAAAATTGTACTTACTTGTAAAATGTACAAAACATTTAATATTTTCAAAGGACAGTATAAAATATAGGCACAGGAAATAAAATAATACTTGAAAATGTGAAAATTTTCGGGTTCTCACACTCTCTCCCCCTTAAGAAATTTCGTCCTCGAAATTTTACCTTCCGTTTCCTCGTGTGCCCCCAAACTTGTTGCTGGCTCTATGGCATATATCTGAGCTGGTGTTGTTGTTCGGTTCCCTCGTTCGCTAGTCGGTTTCGGTTTGGCTCCACTTACTTGTTGAGTACCAGCCTCTCGTGGCTGCTTCCTTGGACAATTACTCAGCTGATGCTCACCACTCCCACAGATCAAACACTTTCGCCCTTTTCTCCAACAGTCATTCTCAGTGTGGTTTGCCTTCCACAATAGCCACAAGCCAAGCGAGGAATTACGGTTTGGGCTTTCGCGAGAAGTCTTCGCAGGTACGATCTGACTTCTTTGGTAGATCCCTCATATAGTGCTCCAAATGTCCAGGGTGGATGAGGGAAATGGTTCACTTTTGACACTTTGGAGGGCGTTGTCTTTTCCCCAGATCTTCCGGTATGCTACTAGGTGCGCCCCTTTTCCGCACTTGAAAGGCTTTTACTTGTGCTTTTGCATCCTCAATTCTTTGTGCTTTCTCAAGAGCTTCCGTAAAGGTGTTAACTTGAACCGCCGCTAAAGCTTCTTGAATTTCCAAATTCAAAGCCTTGGATAAACCGCCTTATCCTTCTTCGCTCAGTAACCACTAATTCAGAGGCGAACTTGGATAATTTAGTGAATTTCGTCTCATATTCGGCCACACTCAGGGTTCCTTGACGCAATCCAATAAATTCGTCCTCCCTCCTTTCTTGGACCAGAGGTGGGAGGTATTTCTCGTAAAATTCCCGTGTGAAGTTCACCCATGTCCATGCAGTTTGTTCTCTCTCCCATTTGGCCCTAATAACATTCCACCATGCTCGGGCCGGTCCTTCAAATTGAAACACAGCAAAGTTCACTTGTCTTTGCTCCGTGTAGTTTAGGGCGGCGAAAATGTTAATCATTACTTCTAACCACTGTTCAGCCACATCTGGATCAGGTCCTCCAAGGAATTTGGGAGGATTAAATTTTTGAAACCTTTCCAAAGCCTTATCCTCTCCTATTTCTCTTATCTCAGGGTTCTGGGTTGATTTACTGGCAATTGGCCTTGTTGATCTACCAATCGCGCGAAGATACTAGTCATTTGTTGTATCGCCGTCGCCACTTGATCTCCGGCCTCAACCCTCGGTCCACTTTCTTGCTCAGTTACTGTTGCTCTTTCTTTACTGGGTTCTCGAGCTTGCCTAGCCCCACGGCCACGACCAAGCTCCACGTCCGCGTCCACGACTACGTCTCCCGTCCATTCCTTTTCTCTCTCTCTCTTTTTTTTTTTTTTTTTTCAAAAAGGCGTTTTAGTATGCAAATAAAGTAAATCGACTAAAATGGCAAGATATAACACACCAAATATGCAAGAAATCGTGTCAAGTTAGACAAACCAAGTACAGCAAGTACTATTCATGTAAATATCGCAATGTCACAAGTCAAACACATTCAGTAGCAGTACAGGGCAAAACAGGAAGAAAACACAACGTGCCGTTCCACACTCAACTAAAACACTCCCCAACCGATCTCTCACTTCCCTTACTATCCGAGCTATACATCCGTTAACACTTTACACTTACTCTCACTAAACATTAGCCCAATCCTGTTTCCCACGAAAGATCGCAAATCCTTAGTACTACCCGCGTACTCAGGTACAAGAATCCGAGATAATTCGCCACTCGAGCTGGCCAGTCCCAAGTGTAAATTATCTACAATCGAGATTCCTACCGGACGTACATTTCTATTGTCCTCAAGTACCCTAAAAAGGATGTACACTTATAACATGCACGATTCATAACTTATGCTCAAAAGAGCTCTTAGTCCTTCACACTTATTCACGGAATCAGGACCATACACCACTTGGCCCAAGCTCACTCCGCGCAGAGACCACGCGAAGCTGCTCTGATACCACCTGTGACAGCCCCACCTTACCCTAAGGCGAACCAAAGGGTTCGGCGGACCGCCTGCCCAGCTCTCGCCAGGACTCGTTCACTCACATCAAAGAAAGTAAGATAAAGCCTCGAGAATAAGCGGAAACGAAACCCAGACTTGAAACATATACTACATTTATCCCAAACTCAACCAATTACATAGTCCCAAATATATACATAAGCTTTAAATTCTTAGTACATTCCAACCCTAATCAAGCACTAGAACGAGATCAAAAGCCAAAACAATACAAAAGGCTAAACTATACTATACAGGTCTCTCGCCCTTGCTCGCAACCCCTGTTAAGGAAAACAAAAGACGTGGAATGAGCTAAAAGCCCAGCGAGGTTCTATATACTCAACTAAGCAATTAAACAAGGACATAAGCAGGTAACAACAAGTATCCAGATAACATTTACGATATAAAGCAAGAATAACACATTCATTAAAAGGATACGGAGTCATTCGTTCGTTCATTCGTTCATCGACCATCCATTCCTTCAATCATTTAGAAAAATTTCATTTGTCATTGAAAATCCCTCCGTCATTCTTGCCATTCATTCGTTCATTTCGTTCTTCCCTTCTGGCCAGCGCACTGGTCAGTCCTTCCCAAACTTCATGGTCATACTCGAGTATACCAAACATTCACATTAACCCAGAGTCACTAATCGCCCGACCGAGTCCGCTTCTGGCTCGAGTCGACCAAGTAACAAAAGGCAAGGGCCCAGTTCAGCTAGAAGGCTTACATTCATGCACAGTAACTTTAATCATTCAATCATTCCAATTTCACGTTCATTTGGGCCGAGTGCGATAAAGTACACACTCGCCTAGTAAAAATCATTTTTGGCAAATCATTGAGAACATTTAACATTTAATCAAGTATTTCAACTAGCCACATAGTCAATGAAACATAACGTATATAGAACACTCACCTAAACAAGCAAAATTACGTCCAAAGTATCCTCCGGATATCAACCTTGGTCACCAAGAAATCCTAATAACAATCATGAGAGAATATTATGACTCCAACCATCAAAATGTCCAGTGAATCAAAGAAAATTCGAATAAAACAAGTACAAGGGGGAAGTATGATTTTAAAAGTAAAAGAGTACATTTTGATCAAAGAAAATGAGTAACTAAAGGTTTCCAAATCAAACATAAAACTAAGCTAAAAGGTTTTAGAAAATTAAATCGGAAAAAGTTGAAACAGTTGCCACGTCAGAATCCGGCCAGAACTTGGTCGGATACACGGCCGGATAGTGAACAGTAGTTTTTCCTCATTTTTCGTAACACGTGTTTTTGGCTCAAAACTAACACATTTGCAAAGAATTAATGTATAACAAGTATCTTGGTTAAAAATCATATGAGAAAGGTAATTAAATACCTTGAATTCACACTTTAAAACCTTGCGCGTTAAAATTAGGTTTTGTGGCCGAGAAACCCTAGGCCACTCCTTTGTTTCGGAACGAAAATGAACACGTATTTGAAGTTCAAAACTCGACAATTGGAACCAAACATTTGGTACAAATGGAAATGTACAAATGCAAGTAAACTAGCTCACATAACACTACTCAAGTGGAACTAAGTTACTCTAAGCCAAGTAAGCCAAGTAAGTCTAATGCATCACAAAACTACATTCCAATCTCATTTCCATTCACTCAAGTTCAAGAAATAAACGGACAGCATTTCCCCTTGTTTTTCTTTACTTTCCATGCTACAACCCAACCACCAAATCATACCATTCAATCACAATTTCATATACCAAACCATAAGCTATCAAACACCCTTAAAATGCAACCAATTGAAGCTTTACAGCCATCCAAAACCAGGCCCAAATATTCCATCATAACTCAGCACACACAACTCCAATTCAGTTGATTCCAAAGCCATATGAAAGCTAAGATACAAGGCTACAACTCTTAAGAAGGGCATTAAAAGCTAATTCATTCATATTCCCAGCCAAAAGAGCCAATACAGAGGCTGATTACCATTCTCGGACAGAAACAGGGCAGCAGGGGTAAAATAGTCATTTCACAGGCTACAGTGCTCCGATTGAGCTGAAATTTTACAGGAATAAGCTACACTCAATTCTCTACAACTTTCATGTTTTGAGCTAAGGCCAATTCGGCCTCCATCCTGGACGAACAACACTGGTCAGATTAGGGCAGAAAATTCCCAATAAATCAGAAATCTAACCAACTCTCCATTAATCCACAAAATCATCCATTAATCATGTTAGCAAGCCACCATAGGCCACTAATTAGCATCTATTGGAACCAAAGAAGGGTGTTCTTAGCAACCTTACCTTCAAACCTCAAAGAAAGTTGGTAGCTTAGACTTCCTCCTCCCAAAACAACTCCACCAAGGCCTTCAATTTCCTTAGCTAGCACTTGTATGGTGTAGTTTTCAATTTGGTTGGTTAAAGCTCAAGATTTGAGCAAGGATTGAAGTTGGAAATTGAAGAGCTCTCTCTTGTTTTCTCTCCAAGGGGGCTGGCCAAGAACAAGAGAAATGAGAAGCTTTTTGGGTCAAATTTTGGTTTTAAGAAAGTAAATGTCTTGGGTCAAAAGTCCAACATCCAATGAGAACATGACATGTGGCCTCTTGAAGTTTCTAAGCTTATCTCCTCTCCTCCAATAATTCAAGTAGCTAACTAACCTCTAATTATCTTCTAACACCATGTAGAATAATATCACTTAGTATTTCATCACCTAATCGGCAAAATTATATCGCACTAGCGGGCCCCACATCAAACAAATGCACTTCAAGTTTATGTACACTAACTTATACTAGGAAAATGATTTAAAAATTGTACTTACTTGTAAAATGTACAAAACATTTAATATTTTCAAAGGACAGTATAAAATATGGCAAGGAAATAAAATAATACGTGAAAATGTGAAAATTTTCGGGTTCTCACAAAATTACCATAAAAACTGAAAATTTCACATCACAGCTTCAAATCATGAAATTTTCTCATGAAACTACCGAAATTGAAACCCTAAACCACTAGTTTGCATATATTTGAAGTAGAGAAAAGTTTATTGCCAAAGTTTACCTTGTACCTTCAAGAAAGATGGAAGTTTAGTGCTTTTCCTCTAAAAATCTCTCCACTCATGCCACTACCACAATCTATCTAGGGAGGAAATCGTAATAATGCAATGGCTAAAACACCATACTAAATAAAATCAGTCAAGATATCAAAAGGTGAGAAGTGACACAAACTTTAATCTCGATGAAAAGAAGAGTTAAAACTTGGTTACTATTGTTGCTAGCTCTTAAACCCATATACTGTACATTGAATAATTTCTTCCTTTCGAACCGCAAACGAAAAATTTTCACTTAACTTAAAGACTAAATTATAGTAATAGACTCATGGATAAGGATCCAATACTGCCCAACCACCAATTTTAATAGCACTTATTAAAACAGCAGGTACCAAGTCCACTGTTCCTAACGGGAATACGGCTTACTACATAAAATTTCACTACGCATAGTCCAATGATCACAACTATTTCAGGCAAGACCTCACTAATGGCTAACTTTGACTAGGAATGTCTTGAGATGCTATTCGACTAGGCAAATGCACTAATTCAAACTTATTCCGTACCTCTTCTGGAATCCTTTCGTATTTCTTTTTCAATTCTATGTTCTGGTGTCGTAGTTCAATTTTTCTCCAAAGTATTCTTATTCTCATCGTCCTTCCCAGTGCTCAGCTAATCTCTTTTGGAACTCTACTTGATGTGAGCGCGGAAGCAAAGATTAAATCGTAGAGGACACGTTGGGTAATGGATGGAATTGAACCCAAACTTGGACCACTCAAGAACGGATTCAACGGTAGAGGACGCCACAATCAAGGGTGAGTGCTTGATTGATAAGTCGATAAACAACCTAAGAACCACGCTAGGATGTTCAACTCAGCTTTCACAACCTAAAGGAATTTGCCTTAATGGGAGACGAAATTCTGGAATTTTATTAATAATATCGCAAAACTGAATGTAAACAATGACTTGGGGCTATTTATAGCCTTGTCTAACCCTAATAGAACTTGAAAAATATTAAGGAAATTCGGCCAGCCCATTGGGTCTCTCTCGGCCGAAAGCTAACCTACTAATTAATTAACTTAATGACTAACTAAAGTACTATTGGACCTAAGGCCCACATGGCCGAAGCCAAGCTCAACAAGAGCTACTTAATTGAGGCCCAATCCTCCCTTTGAGGCTTGATCACTTGCACCTTCAATTGTAAGCGATATCTTGGTAGTCTTGCAAGGATCTTCCATGTTGATTCCTTCAATGAGCGGTTTCTCTTGGGCTTGGACGGCATGAACTAAGGCTTGAAGCGACTAGGTTGAATCTCTTAACTCGTGCTCATGTCACTGGGCCTTGAGGGACCTTCACGGGATCTACTTGAACACCATGGGCCTCTTGCTCATTCGCATCATTCCCCTCTTCTTGAAAAGGATTTGTCCTCAAATCTTGGGGAAAAGTGGAACTCCATGTTGGTGCGCTTATAGGATAACAATGTGGAAACTAGATGAATGAGCACTAGCCATGTCACATGTCGCTTGGACAACCTCATGATGCTCTTGAACAAGGGCATTCTCCAAGACAAGAAACACCTTGTATAAAGCTTGTGAAAATTCCATGTAGCACTCCAAAACTCTCTCATCAACCCTTGGTCATTGCATGTCAAATTCAAACCTACAGAACAAATCACACAATTAGTATATGTAGGGTTAATACTACTTGACAACTTACATTTCACATGCATTAGATAGGGATCTTCATGATGACTCTCAATCAGCTTAGAAAAATCTCGAATCTAATTGTGTAAAGTGACGAAATTCATCATTAGATGTTGGTGATAGGGTATTTCTTGCACGTATAAAGCTGAAGTAACGTGTTGCACTTCCTTAGAAGCATGAATCAAGAAGTTAAAAACAACATTTGAATGCTCAACACATGTGTTCACATCTCCCAACATGTACGGTAGCAAAGGCTTAAAGTCCCCATCACATGAAGCACACGGGTTAGCACAATTCAAAGTAGACACAAGAAACAATTGACAACCAGCTTTAAGAGACAGAATTATGCTTGAAAATTCACAAACTAATATTGATAAAAAGTCCTCAAAACTAGCAGCAATAGGTACTATAGTTTGCCTCGGATTCGATGGCTTTTCTTGAGGAAACATTGGAGGTACCCGGACAGCTTTACAATCTGCAAATAATGAACAAGTTTCATCATGTAAAGGACCAGAATTTGGAACAATAAGGAAGGCAATTTCATGAAATAATGGTGTAGACACCAAATTTTAATTTATTTTTATTTTTATTTGATAATTAGTACCTATTTTTATTTATTTATTAATCTCATGATTTTTAGACATTTTTTTTAGCATTTTAGATGTCAAATTTTTCATTTAGCTTTATTTATTATTATTTTTACTGATTAAATGATAATTATTTTTCATTTTTGCTCATTTTGATCATCAGTTTCTTAATTCTTATTTTTAAGACATTTTTAGCATTAAAATTTCAGAAAAAGAAAATTTTCACAAAAAAGTTGTTTAAATCATTTTGGATTCAATTTGAAAAAAATATATAATTGACATTTAAAATTTTTCAATTTGTTTTAATTTTTTTTAATTTTGTTGATTTTTGGAAAAAGAAAAAAAAAGCAAAAACAAAAATGACAAAAAATAATAAGGAAAATGTGTGAATAGGTGGAAGCATGCATGTGGGACAAGTGTCCCTTTATTCATTTGACAACACAACACTTAGAAAGATTAAGTGTCTAGACACTTGGAGATCATGCAAGAGGATTAGGTGTGAGAAGTAATCACTAGACAAGTGTCCCTATGGTTGGATGAGTAGGGGGACACTTGTAGGTTTAGGATTTTGAGGGGAAATTTGGGAAAAGCTACGGAAAAAAGGGAGAAATGAAGCAAGAAAAAAGGAGGCTAAAAAAAGGAGCTCCGGGGACAAAAACAAAAAAATAGAACCGGAAAAAGAAAGGAAAAAACAAAGGGTCGGCGGACGAGGAGAAAAGCGGGGAACTGCAAAACAGAGGAAAAAAGGAAAATCTGGGGAAGAGGCCAGAGGAGATAGGAGATTGAGGGAGGTTCAGCCGAGGAAGAAAAAGGAAGCGAAAAAAGAGGAGGACAGGGGTAGAGAGAACAGAGGAGAGGTCGCAGAGCAAAAAGCAAAAAAAAAAAAGAACAGAGCAAAAAAAGGGGCGGTGGACAAAAGGACGAAGAAAGAGATCGACGGAAAAGGAGAGATTGAGAGAGGAGGAAAAAGTTTCGGCTGGAGAGAAAAAGGAGAAACAAGAAACTGGGAGGAAAAAGCAGAGGGCGGACGAGAGAAATAGGAACGAAAAAGCCAAGAGAAAAACAGAGCAAGCAAAAAAGGGGGAAAATCTGGACAAATTGGGGGAAGTTTTCGGGGAAGCAAAAGCGAGAGAGAAAGCCAGAAAGTAGAGGAAAAAAAACGAAAAGAAAGCAGAGGAGCAAAGCTGAGGAAGAACGTGAGCTGCCACCACCTCGTCGGAATCCACCACTGCCATCTGCAAATCTTCACCGAGAGAGTGTGTGCGGTAAGTTATCCTTTTAATTTCACTTTTCTCTTCAAGCTCAGATTTTGAATCTCAAAGCAGAGAATTATTTTCTTGAATTTTCTCCGTGGGTTATCCACAATTTTGAATGTGCGTGTTTTATGTGTCAATTGGACTGTAGTTTCTTGGGTTTTTTGACAAAATTTTGGGGCTGAATATAACTTTAATTGAGCAGAAGATTAGCGACATTTCTAATACCCCTAACTTGCTCGATGAAACGCCTAATTGGAAGTTCTGCTTGAAAGATAATTGATTTCCATTTTACATGTATTCGCCCAGTCCGATGCTTGTTAGAACAGAAATGATATCCTTTTGAGGAATTTCAATATGCTGGTTTTTGCATCTTTTCTGTATTTTTGTTTCTTCTGTTTCTGAGCCTTGCCCGTGTATGAATTCAAGTTCCATATGGAATTGGTGTGGAAGAAAGCATATGCGAATTGTAGTTGATTTTTTTTGCGAATGGCCACAGTTGAATTTTTGTGATGCGTTGTCAGAGAAGAAAGATGAAATGGGGGCTGATTTTTAGATTGTTTGGACAAGATGATTATTTGTCCAAATTGCTAAAATGTTTGCTGCTTTCGCTCTTGTTTTGGCATCCTTTCGATGGGTCCCTGTAGCTTGCATCTTGGTTAAATTTTTGATGATCAGAGTTGTAAGGTCTTGTTGTTTTGATTTGAATGTTTGATGTGTTATTGGGTGTCGTTTGCGTCTGGCATGAATTTCATAAGAAGCATAGTTATAGAAAACGTCCTGATCGCATGCTCTTCCATTTTTGTTCTTTGATTGACCTGCAAGGATTTGTCTTTTGCTTGTTTTGCTGCGTTTTGGAGTTTAATGGAATGGGTTAATGAATTTGATGATTTGGTTTGAGATGGCCTAAGTTGCCTCGGTTGTATATGCTACGAAATTGTAGAAATCAGTGATGATGAAGAGTTTCTGTGAAGAAGATGCATCGTGGGTTTTGTATGAATTTTTTAAAAAATTATATTTTACCCCCTTAATTTTTGTCTAATCTCATTGTGGCCCAAAATCTGGAAAAATCAAACTAATTTCACCCCTTTAAGCTTAATCTTCTGTCTGCATATTTTATGTGACTTTTTGGACAGATTAATTCTGGGATTTAATGCATAATCGGAGTTTAGTAATTTTTAAGTTGAGTTTTTGTCTTGTTGGATTTTTCATAAAATAAGATGAGGTTTGATTTGGAATTGTGGTTTGGGTTTGACAAATGGATTGATGACTTATTTCCTGGATTGTTGGCATGGGTTTGAGGGATAAAGCCCATATATTTTTAGTTGGGTTTTGCTTGGACTTAAGATAGGCTGGCCCGCTCCTTTTGTTTGAACTTTCGGTTGGGCTTTGGAAGCTTTAGCCCAAGAAAATAGGAAAAATGACCCAATGGCCTGTTAAGTCAAGAAGTCTGATGACGAATTTTCATTCCAGTCCAATTTTTCATTAATTATACTATGGCCATAAAAACTTTTGTTTACTTTCAATTAAGTCCCTAATTTAATTTCAAATAGGTCCTTAAACTTTATTTTTCTTTAATTGTGACCTTAGATTTTTGTGATAATTGTAATTTGACCCCTAAAATTTTGTTATTTTTGCAATTAAGTCCTCAATTGTTTTAATTTCTTAATGGTAGGTTGTTTTCATGATTCAATTCCACGTTCATTTTCATTCTCTTATGATTATTTGTTAATTAAAATGATGCCTTGACCTTTTTCTTTGTTTTTGGAGGGTAAGTAAGATAAATTTCACTTCATTAGACAATCAATTCAAGGGAGGTACACTCTACCCCTTATTTCGATTTTATTTGACCCTATGTGCTCTCTATGTGCTCCTACATGATTCTAAGTGTGCAATTGCATGATTTTAAATTTTTTATTTTTATTTCATTTAGTCCCTTTATTTGCTTCAATTTTGTATATTTATTTTAATTTAATTTGTAATTATTTGGAAGGGCATTTAAATGCCAAAATTGTAATAGTTAGGTATTTATTTTACTTATTTATTTCCCCCCTTTTTAGATTGTAGTAGGGCTCCCCAAATGTAATAGTTAGGGCTTTATTCGCTTTACTTGTGTTGTGTGCCTTGCATGCTTATGTGCTACGTGTTTACCGCTTTCTTAGGGTCTTGCATCTAGATATCATGCTTATGTGTTATGTGTTATGTGTTTTATGTGTTTAGTTGCTTTTATTATGCTTTACATGATTTATTTGGTTATAAATGAATGCATGACGTCACCACACTAGTCCAACGCTAGTTGTGGCCCCTTTCTCGATTCCACACTAGTCCAACGCTAGTTTGTGGCCTTTTGTTTCGATTTTCCCACTAGTCCAATACTAGTGAAGACTCATAGACATGGGTTACTCCAATGTTAGACCCTTATGAATCATTCTACGCGTTAGAACATGATTGTGTGACAAAATCACTTCATCTCATGCATGTTTTTCTCTTTTTTAGGGTTTTTACCATTTTTCATGACACTTTCCTTATATATGTACATCCCTTGTCCCATATTCCCTTATATGTATATCCCTTATCCCATATTTTCTTATAAGTATATTCCTTACCCCTTTGTATGAAAGCATGACATTAGATTTGCATTCCATTTAGGGGAATAGAATTAGGTTAGATCATTTGCTTGATTAGGTAGGAAATACCCCTTAAATATGGGATATGGACGAGTTTGGCTTTCTAGCCTTAGCACGCTCGTATTTCCTCTATTAAAGGGAAAATTGAGTCACGAACATTAGTCCCCCGTACCCAACATGATACATTCCTTTAGGACATGTATATTTGTATAATTATGATTATTTTATTATTATTCTTTCTTTTCTTTTCTTAGAGTTTCATATTTTTGCACAATTCGTGACTTCTTCGAAAGTTTACCTTTGGACGTTGCGACTAATGCGAATTGCATCAAAAAATTTCGAAGAGATATTTTGACCCCGATACCCTCTTAGGTCTAGAGTTTGCATTCATATCGTACCTCCAAATGCGATAAATTTTTAGGTTAAAATAAGAAAATTTTTGACTAAATCACGCAACTAGCCTTGGCTAGGTTGAGAGGGTGCTTTGGATTTTGTCCTTGCCTTCCCTCTCTTCAAATGTGACTCCCGAATCTTTTTCTCTGATTTTCGTAGACTTAGGAGTCGTTTAAAAAGAGTCTTTCATAATTTTATCTAAAAAATTCATTTTAGGTGACTTGGTACACCTTAACTCAATACCAAGTGGCGACTCCTGTTTTTATTTAAAACCCTTTTTAAACTTTATTTTGGGTCAAAATCGTCGCATTTTCAAAGTCCCATTTAGACTCATTTCATTTTCTTTATTTTTCCAAAAAATCAAAATTCATCATTTTTCAAATTAATATCAATCAAAAATTCATTTTTTTTTCTTAAAACTCATTTATTTTTCTTATAAAAAATGAGGCGCGACAGCTGGCGACTCCACTGGGGACTTAGAGGGTCCGAGCAAATTTGGTTTAGTTAATCTTTTTCTTCTTTAACCTTTTTATATATCACATTTGGAGGTTTAGGATTGCATTTTTTCCTTTTTTTTTAGGATTTTCTTGCACTTAACACACAATTGTCTCGATATCCATGTATGTGGTAGAGATGTGTGTATTTTCTTATGTTTGTATATCGTGCTTGCATTTTGGGGAGGAGGGTAGCCACCCTAGAACCTTCACCCGCATTTGATGGTAAAAATCCCTCCCTTCGATAGGGACACTTCATACATGCATACGTTTTACTTTATTAACCCCTCATTTTTTTTTTACTTTTAGTGGTTGCCATACCACTCTTCCCTTATTAGGATTAGATCGATCCACTTGGACATGTGGCCGTGGCACGACGTGCACGTAGCAATGTCCGAGGGATCACTCGAACCACCGACTCTTGGGCATTGGGATTGATGACCCTTCGCCTTTGGTCTGAAGGTTTGGGAGCCTGAAAACCTTATCGAGTCTAGGTGCATTAGTGAACCCCAACCTCATGCATCCATGATTAGATTGCCTAGGTTAGAGTCGACCATACCCAACTAGGAACACTAGGCACGAAGGGAGGGATCCCACCCCTCTTTCTTTAATTTTCTTTTTACTTGTTGTATCATCTAATTGCCTAACGTGTTATGTGTTATCTGTTATCTAACTTCCCTTGTTTCTTATCTTTTGCATTCACCAATGCTAGGAAATAAGAGGTCGGGCATGATTCTCTTATAGAACCTACCCTTTTAGATAGGCTATTGCACGTTTAAATTTCAATGAATTGCATTTATAAATTGAAAGTTGAACATCATTTTAGGCCCACCCTGGCATATAAAGGGTTCCTTAGGGTATGTTTGCATATTTAATTGCTTTAATAAATTGGCATCATGCATAAGCTTTAGAGGGAATGCCATTTAGGGGATCCCGTGTTAGGACTAAGCCGCCTCGTGTCTCGGATATGTAATCCACTGAAACTTGCACGTTTATATTTCTTGTACCATCTGGAGAGGTAGTGCACAAGGTAAGGTAGGATCCAATCATTTTCATAGAGCGATTCTTTTGTACATTAGAATATGAGCCTCTAATACTCATTTTGTGGCCATCTTAACATAGTTGGTAAAAATCCCTTGCGTAAAGGACATTAATTTGAAGAAATTCACAAATAATTCCGCATTGTTGAGATGGTAAACGTATTGAAGCCAAATCTTGATTTTAGAAGGCTCATAGACTGATGTATTGAATTTTTGAAACTACTAATGGACATTAAATTCAATTAATTTTCAAATAAACCATCAAATTCGTCCAATCCATTTTGTCAATTAATCCATTTTTAGGACAATCTAGTCAATTTTGAATAAATCATCAATTTTGTTTGACCAATTTACCTATTTTAAGGGTGATCCATTCATTTTTTAAATAAATTATCAATTTCATTCAATTCATTTGACCCATTTACCCATTTTAAGGGTGATCAATTCAATTTGAATAAATTATCAATTTCATTCAATTCATTTGACCCATTTGCCCATTTTAAGGGTGATCCATTCAATTTTGAACAAATTATCAAATTTCATTCAATTCATTTGACCAATTTACCCTCTTTTAGTGTGATCTAGTCATTTTTGAATAAATCTTCAAACTCATTCAAGCTATTTGATCAAGTGTACCCATTTTTAGGGCAGTTTAGCAGAGTTTATCAATTTCATCCAACCCATTTGACCAATTACGGTTTCAATGCCAAATTGCAAATTAAGAAACCTAGTCAATTCTGAGAAAATCATCCATGGCGTTCATTCCATTTGGATAGATTAGGGTTTCTAGCCATTGCAATGGTTAAATCGATTTAAATGAATTCCTGTGCCAAGCAAAACCACTCATTCAGATTTGTCCTCATTCTGTTAGAGGTTTCCCGCTGTTCAATCGGTCCAAAATTTTCAAATTATTTTTTTATCAAATGAATTGGTCGGATTCATCAGGTATTGTATGTGCCTACCTTAGAGGATTGCATTCTCATGATTAGGCCAACCCTTAGCATTAAAAGGGTCCCCCAATAGGACATGCACCCGAATTACTTTAATTTTTACTAACTCGGGTTTTTTTTTCTTCTTTCTTTTTCTTTCTTTTTGATAGCAGTTAATCAAGAAGGACGTCTAAATAGGATTTTTTTTCTCAATTTTTAGGTAACTGCAAATATAGCTACACGAAAAAGCCCCATCATTACCCGATCGCGCAGCCGAGCTTCAAGAGATAGTGTAAACATGAGTACCCATCCGGAATCATCTGACAGGCTCGCAACCACAGCACCATCAACTGATATGGCAAGTTTGGGGGCTCAATTGAATGAAGTTCTAAGTCGATTTAATGAGTTAAGCATTGAAATGATGGCACAACGGCGCGTGATCGATCAATTGGTCGCTGGTGGCGCTAGTGGTGAACAACATGAACTCTTAGCCCCTGACCAACCTGAACCTCAACCAATATTCTTACCCTATACCCAAACCGTTGCTACTTCACAAGTTATAAATCCACCTGAAGAAGCCTTTACCTATCCCCCTCATGGCCCACCACCTACTTATGCACCCAACATTCAAATTAACCCTTCCCATGCCCAAATTCCCCAGAATTATCCACCAATTAGTATGAGCATGCCATTTGAATCTCAAGGACCACATTATTACTCTACAGCTGAGCCATTCACTCTAGATACCACCGCCCAAAGGAAAGTCGGAGTTGGGGAGTCATCCGCGCCTGTGGATAAGAATTGGTTGAAGAAATTGGACCAGTTCGATGAGTTCATAAGGAAAAGCCAAAGTCTGAGCAAGCAAGGAGGGCTGGACTACAATGAGCTGTGCCTTTTTCCGAATATGCAATTGCCAATGGGTTTCAAAGCACCCAAGTTTAGCAAATACGATGGAACGGGCAATCCCAAAACACACCTTCGGATGTTTGCAAACAAGTTAGGGAGACCGATAGATGATCAGAATCTGCCTGTACGCCTATTTCCTGAGAGTCTAGAAGGCGACGCATTGGATTGGTATTCCAACTTGAACCCTGAGGATATGAGATCTTGGCTTGACCTGTCAACTGCTTTTGTGAGGCAATACGAGTACAATTGTGAGCTTGTTCCTACGAGGACCACACTGGAAGGAACCAAAAGGAGACCATCTGAGGATCACAAGACGTATGCAAAGAGATGGAGAAAATTGGCTGCCAATCTGGAGCCTCCGATGACCGAACCAGAAATTGTCCGTACTTTCATTAAATCTCACGATCCACCATATTTTGAGGAGATTTTTCACATGACCGGGTGTTCATTTGCAGAAATTATCAACAAATTGGAGGAGTATGATGAATTTGTGAGAACGGGGAAGATCGTTAATGTATCGGCTTTAAAATCACAATTGGAAGCGATGCAAAATCAAGGTGGCAGCAGTAAGAAATCTCCATTCAAGAAGAGAGAAGAGGAGGCTTCATTTGTCTGGAATCAAGGTCCTTCTTTCCGACCTAGAAACCAACAATACCCCACTTATCCATCCCATTACCCATACCAGCCACGCCATCGACCTGTTTATCATACCACTATCAACCATCCTCAGCCCCGACCAAATTATTCAAATACACCCACAACGCCTTTCCATATTTCCCCACCTAATTTTCAAAATAGATCTCGCCCTCCTTATAACCCAAGAACCAATTCACCCACCAACCAGAACTACAACTATCAACAAACCAATAACACCCAAAATCCGGCCCGATATAGAACTTTTACCAATTTAGGTCGGCCCCTTGATCAATTATATGAACAGCTTAAAGTCGCAGGGAAAATTGGTACGATACCTCCTAAAGTCTATACTAAAGGAGTTCCCCCTGGTTATGATCCCCAATCTTTTTGTGCGTATCATTCTGGGGCTCCTGGACATTCTACTGCCAATTGTTGGGTACTTAAACATAAAATCCAAGATATGATTGAGGCCGGAGACATAGTTTTGAGAAAGAGGAAAGAACAAGGGCCAAATGTTACCAAAAACCCTTTTCCTGCACACAAAGATACTGTAGGGGCTATTACTACCAATGAGGAGTTTGAGCAGCTTGCCAAATACGCTGTGGGGGAGAATGAAGTAATCGAAATAGTTCAGAAGCCTTTTGTGCTCGAATGAGTCATCTAAAATTGGACAGCAAATCACATTCCCTCTCAAAGGGAATTTTGGTAAATCTAAGGGATTGCCTTTGGTTGTGAACCATGAAAGAAATCATTCGTATTGTCCATCTTGCGCATTTCCATTTTGTAAATAGTTTTGACTCAAATGTTTTTTCAATGCAAATCTTATGTTAAAAAGCGTATCTTTTGTTAAATAGTGTGTTATGACGTTTTGTCCTTTATTTGAAATTTAATAAACTATACAGTTTATATATACTGTGTTACTTACTCATTCTTTTCAGATGGCCAAATAAAACACATTGACCCTTCGGATATCACCGTTTCGGAATTTGACGACTACAATCCCGATATCTCTCACGAGTTTCGGAAGTAGAAACTCAAGACAAGAAAGATAACGAGGAAGAATCTGAGGCTTTGATAAAAAAATCTTGAACAGTATGAAGAGAAATCCAAACCGGACTTAGAAGAAGCAGAAATCATTGATATCGGCACTGGGGTCAACGTCAAGGAAATAAAATTAGTATTCATTTGAATGAAAGGCAGGAAAAGTGTTACAATAAGAAAGGCAATCCATGACTATTCGAAAAGAAGATAAAGTGTTGAAATGGATTTTGCCAATACAACGAGGAGGCTAAGAGCAAATGGGCACCAAACTGGTAGGGCCCTTTTATCATCGAGGAGATATTGTCTGGTGGAGCACTTATTCTTGCAGAAATGGAATGGACAAGTTTCCCTTAGTCGATCAATTCAAATATGTGTAAGAAATTCTTCAGCTGATAAATGAAAATTTCCTTTTAAGGTTAATGCAAAAAATAGAATGAAAGTAAGGCCCTCTTCCTTTCCCCTTGAAACATTTTATCCCTAGTTATCCCTTTTGAACCTTCAGAATAGATTATTTCATTTGGCAACCCCTGAGGATCGCAAACCCTACACTGGGGCAAATTTAGTTTCGGAAAAGAAAAAGAGAGGAAAAAACCCCACATTGGGGCAAATTCAATTTTTGAAGGAAAGATGAAAGAAAAGGAAATGAGCAAAAGAAAACCTCAATTAAAAATAAATTGGGGCAATTTGAAAAATTCAAAAGAGGAATGGGATGAGAGAAAGGAAAATGAAAACGAAAGAAAAGAAAACCTCAGTTGAGAATAAACTGGGGGCAAGTTTTGACTTAACCCTAAAATAGGGTTAGCACAATAATGCGATCTTAGATCATTTAAACTACTTTTGGAATTCTGCCTTCAAACCTTAACCTTTTTTTAGCACCTCACCTGACCACATTACAAAAAAACTAAAAGCCCTGGCTTCCGTTCTTTGTATCACCTCTTTCAGGAAATTTTCTAAATCACATGGCAAATGATGTCAATACACCTTCACCGATTTTGCAAGGGAAGGTCTGTCGCACTGATGCCACCATTTCTTAAAACACATTTTTGAATTGATAAAGACTATCGGCGGGATTTGTTCATTATGTGAAAATTCAAAAGGGCACCTTAGAAGAAAAGAAGAAGAGAAAAAAAGGAGAGAAAAGAAAAAAAAGCAAAAATGAAAATGAAAAATGAAAAAAAAGGTGAAATGGTAGCCTTAGTGAAAACCCGAAAGGGCGCTAAGGTAGGGCTTTATGAGGAGAAAGTGAGTTAGGAACGGAATGGCTAAAGACTCGGTTCATTGGAATTTCTATTCACCTTGTGGTTCAGTTGCAAGCATTGAATTCCGGAAGGGTGATATCCAAAGGGTCAAGTGTGGCGATTTATTCGAGATCAAAGTGTTTTGGTTTATCCAACATAAATTGTTGAGTTTATAAGTTCATTTATCTAAAATTAATTTTCATTCAAATAAAAATAAGTGATTGTTTTCATGTTACTTGGATTTTATCATTTTGTGTAAATAAAATATTTTTCTTGAACTCCATGGCCTCATTTATCTCTTTGGATTTATCAAATGGCAATCCCTATGATTTATTGAAATTACCTGGATACCAGAGGTCATAAGTGGTAAGCATTGGAAGTTAAGAAGATTTGATATAGTTCACAGAGCGAAGTTGAGTTTTGCTATATCGGGGATTTACCAAAGGGCGATCCATGTGATTTATTGAAATGGCCTGAAGCCCAAGTGTCTTATTAGCATTGAAAGTCAACGAAACTTGATCAGATCACAGAGTAAAGTTGAGTTTTCGCAACGTCAAGAGGAGAACGCTCAAATGCTCATGTTTACACATTTCTTGAAGAAAGGGATCGGATGGTGGTGGCGTTATCTGTTATTATGATTATTTCTATTTTTTTGCTGGTTCGAATACTGAAAAAGCAAAACTGGGGCAGAATTTTTTTATAATTGTGTAATATCACTCAAGAATTGAAGGATTCGGACCAAGAAAGAGGTGAATCAAATCTTTATGGAGCTGCAACTATGCCGTAGTACAAATGATCGATTGCACAATAATTGATCGAAACTAGGGCAAATTATTTTTGAAAAGATTTTCTCAAAAAAAAAAAAATCAAACCAAATTTAATTTCGAATTTTAATTTCCAGTTGGTGAAGTCTCAGCGTCCGCCGCGCACCCTTCTATCCCCCATTCTCGACAAATTTAATTTCAAATTTTAATTTCCAGTTGGTGAAGTCTCAACGTCCGCCGCGCACC
The DNA here is from genome assembly GCA_023065735.1 of Coffea humblotiana. Lineage (NCBI taxonomy): Eukaryota > Viridiplantae > Streptophyta > Magnoliopsida > Gentianales > Rubiaceae > Coffea > Coffea humblotiana. The sequence goes on along the minus strand of CM041209.1, from coordinate 39,439,050 downwards.
CTTCTACCCCCCTTCTCGAAAAATCAAATTTAATTTCTCTTGTTAGGCAATTTAATTTTCTTTTGGTCTACCGCGCACCCTTCTACCCTTTTCTTAGCAATGTAATTTCCACCAAGGTTTAATTCCTCGGCAGGACCGGGTTTTATCCCGCTGACCATTTATATCACGTTGGGATCGGGTTTCATCCCACCAATCTCGGCAGGACTGGGTTTAATCCCGCTGACCATTCCATATCACGTTGGGACCGGGTTTAATCCCGCCAACCTCGGCAGGACCGGGTTTAATCCCGCTGACCATTCCATATCACGTTGGGATCGGGTTTCATCTTGCCAACCTCGACAGGACCGGGTTTTATCCCGCTGACCATTTCATATCACGTTGGGACCGGGTTTCATCCCGCCAACCTCGGCAAGATCGGGTTTTATCCCGCTGACCATTTATATCACGTTGGGACCGGGTTTCATCCCGCCAACCTCGGCAGGACCGGGTTTAATCCCACTGACCATTCCATATCACGTTGGGACCGGATTTCATCCCGCCAACCTCGACAGGATCGGGTATCATCCCATTGACCAATTGAAGGCAGGCTCGGGTATTCATCCCACTGACCAAGTGAAGGAAGGCGGGCTCAGGTATCATCCCCACTGACCAATTGAAGGCAGGCTCGGGTATTCATCCCACTGACCAAGTGAAGGCAGGCTCGGGCTCGGGTATCATCCCACTGACCAATTGAAGGCAGCCTTGGGTATTCATCCCACTGACCAAGTGAAGGCAGGCTCGAGTATTCATCCCACTAACCAAGTGAAAACAGACTCGAGTTTTTATCCCACTGACGAAATTATTGTACCGCAGTCTCAGGTTGTCATCCCACTGACCTTTTTATACTTGCTCACATGTGCCAGCTCATGGCAAAATGATTGGAGGTAAGTATTTGGTGTCTACGTCTTTGGTCTCGAGTTTCATCGAAACTCAGACAAAGAGGGGAAAACTGTAGACACCAAATTTTAATTTATTTTTATTTTTATTTGATAATTATTACCTATTTTTATTTATTTATTAATCTCATGATTTTTAGACATTTTTTTAGCATTGTAGATGTCAAATTTTTTATTTAGCTTTATTTATTATTATTTTTATTGATTAAATGGTAATTATTATTCATTTTTGCTCATTTTGATCATCAGTCTCTTAATTCTTATTTTTAAGACATTTTTAGCATTAAAATTTCAGAAAAAGAAAATTTTCACAAAAAAGTTGTTTTAATCATTTTGGATTCAATTTGAAAAAAATATATAATTGACATTTAAAAGTTTTCAATTTGTTTTAATTTTGTTGATTTTTGGAAAAAGAAAAAAAAAACAAAAACAAAAATGACAAAAAATAATAAGGAAAATGTGTGAATAGGTGGAAGCATGCATGTGGGACAAGTGTCCCTTTATTCATTTGACAACACAACACTTAGAGAGATTAGGTGTCTAGACACTTGGAGATCATGCAAGAGGATTAGGTATGAGAAGTAATCACTAGACAAGTGTCCCTATGGTTGGATGAGTAGGGGGACACTTGTAGGTTTAGGATTTTGAGAGGAAATTTGGGAAAAGCTAAGGAAAAATGAAGCAAGAAAAAAGGAGGCTAAAAAAAGGAGCTCCGGGGACAAAAACAAAAAAATAGAACCGGAAAAAGAAAGGAAAAAAACAAAGGGTCGACGGACGAGAAAAAAACAAAAAGGTCGGCGGACGAGGAGAAAAGCGGGGAACTGCAAAACAGAGGAAAAAAGGAAAATCTGGTGAAGAGGCCAGAGGAGATAGGAGATTGAGGGAGGTTCGGCCGAGGAAGAAAAAGGAAGTGAAAAAAGAGGAGGACAGGGTAGAGAGAACAGAGGAGAGGTCGCAGAGCAAAAAGCAAAAAAAAAAAAAAAAGAACAGAGCAAAAAAAAGAGGCGGCGGACAAAAGGACGAAGAAAGAGATCGACGGAAAAGGAGAGATTGAGAGAGGAGGAAAAAGTTTCGGCTGGAGAGAAAAAGGAGAAACAAGAAACTGGGAGGAAAAAGCAGAGGGCGGACGAGAGAAATAGGAACGAAATAGCCAAGAGAAAAACAGAGCAAGCAAAAAAGGGGGAAAATCTGGACAAATTGGGGGAAGTTTTCGGGGAAGCAAAAGCGAGAGAGAAAGCCAGAAAGTAGAGGAAAAAAAATGAAAAGAAAGCAGAGGAGCAAAGCTGAGGAAGAACGTGAGCTGCCACCACCTCGTCGGAATCCACCACTGCCATCTGCAAATCTTCACCGAGAGAGTGTGTGCGGTAAGTTATCCTTTTAATTTCACTTTTCTCTTCAAGCTCAGATTTTTGAATCTCAAAGCAGAGAATTATTTTCTTGAATTTTCTCCGTGGGTTATCCACAATTTTGAATGTGCGTGTTTTATGTGTCAATTGAACTGTAGTTTCTTGGGTTTTTGACAAAATTTTGGGGCTGAATATAACTTTAATTGAGCAGAAGATTAGCGACATTTCTAATACCCCTAACTTGCTCGATGAAACGCCTAATTGGAAGTTCTGCTTGAAAGATAATTGATTTCCATTTTACATGTATTCGCCCAGTCCGATGCTTGTTAGAACAGAAATGATATCCTTTTGAGGAATTTCAATATGCTGGTTTTTGCATCTTTTCTGTATTTTTGTTTCTTCTGTTTCTGAGCCTTGCCCGTGTATGAATTCAAGTTCCATATGGAATTGGTGTGGAAGAAAGCATATGCGAATTGTAGTTGATTTTTTTTTGCGAATGGCCACAGTTGAAATTTTGTGATGCGTTGTCAGAGAAGAAAGATGAAATGGGGGCTGATTTTTAGATTGTTTGGACAAGATGATTATCTGTCCAAATTGCTATAATGTTTGTTGCTTTCGCTCTTGTTTTGGCATCCTTTCGATGGGTCCCTGTAGCTTGCATCTTGGTTAAATTTTTTATGATCAGAGTTGTAAGGTCTTGTTGTTTTGATTTGAATGTTTGATGTGTGATTGGGTGTCGTTTGCGTCTGGCATGAATTTCATAAGAAGCATAGTTACAGAAAACGTCCTGATCGCATGCTCTTCCATTTTTGTTCTTTGATTGACCTGCAAGGGTTTGTCTTTTGCTTGTTTTGCTGCGTTTTGGAGTTTAATGGAATGGGTTAATGAATTTGATGATTTGGTTTGAGATGGCCTAAGTTGCCTCGGTTTGTATATGCTGCGAAATTGTAGAAATCAGTGATGATGAAGAGTTTCTGTGAAGAAGATGCATCGTGGGTTTTGTATGAATTTTTTAAAAAATTATATTTTACCCCCTTAATTTTTGTCTAATCTCATTGTGGCCCAAAATCTGGAAAAATCAAACTAATTTCACCCCTTTAAGCTTAATCTTCTGTCTGCATATTTTATGTGACTTTTGGACGGATTAATTCTGGGATTTAATGCATAATCGGAGTTTAGTAATTTTTAAGTTGAGTTTTGTCTTGTTGGATTTTTCATAAAATAAGATGAGGTTTGATTTGGAATTGTGGTTTGGGTTTGACAAATGGATTGATGACTTATTTTCTGGGTTGGTGGCTTGGGTTTGAGGGATAAAGCCCATATATTTTTAGTTGGGTTTTGCTTGGACTTAAGATAGGCTGGCCCGCTCCTTTTGTTTGAACTTTCGGTTGGGCTTTGGAAGCTTTAGCCCAAGAAAATAGGAAAAATGACCCAATGGCCTGTTAAGTCAAGAAGTCTGATGACGAATTTTCATTCCAGCCCAATTTTTCATTAATTATACTATGGCCATAAAAACTTTTGTTTACTTTCAATTAAGTCCCTAATTTAATTTCAAATACGTCCTTAAACTTTATTTTTCTTTAATTGTGACCTCAGATTTTTGTGATAATTATAATTTGACCCCTAAAATTTTGTTATTTTTGCAATTAAGTCCTCAATTGTTTTAATTTCTTAATGGTAGGTTGTTTTTCATGATTCAATTCCACGTTCATTTTCATTCTCTTATGATTATTTGTTAATTAAAGTGATGCCTTGACCTTTTTCTTTGTTTTTGGAGGGTAAGTAAGATAAATTTCACTTCATTAGACAATCAATTCAAGGGAGCTACACTCTACCCTTTATTTCGATTTTATTTGACCCTATGTGCTCCCTATGTGCTCCTACATGATTCTAAGTGTGCAATTACTTGATTTTAAATTTTTTATTTTTATTTCATTTAGTCCCTTTATTTGCTTCAATTTTGTATATTTATTTTAATTTAATTTGTAATTATTTGGAAGGGCATTTAAATGCCAAAATTGTAATAGTTAGGTATTTATTTTACTTATTTATTTCCCCCCTTTTTAGATTGTAGTAGGGCTCCCCAAATGTAATAGTTAGGGCTTTATTCGCTTTACTTGTGTTGCGTGCCTTGCATGCTTATGTGCTACGTGTTTACCGCTTTCTTAAAGTCTTGCATCCAGATATCATACTTATGTGTTATGTGTTTTATGTGTTTAGTTGCTTTATTATGCTTTACATGATTTATTTGGTTATAAATGAATGCATGACGTCACCACACTAGTCCAACGCTAGTTGTGGCCCCTTTCTCGATTCCACACTAGTCCAACCCTAGTTGTGGCCTTTTGTTTCGATTTTCCCACTAGTCCAATGCTAGTGAAGACTCATAGACATGGGTTAGTCCAATGTTAGACCCTTAGGAATCATTCTACGCGTTAGAACATGATTGTGTGACAAAATCACTTCATCTCATGCATGTTTTTCTCTTTTTAGGGTTTTTACCATTTTTCATGACACTTTCCTTATATATGTACATCCCTTGTCCCATATTCCCTTTATGTATATCCCTTATCCCATATTTTCTTATAAGTATATTCCTTACCCCTTTGTATGAAAGCATGACATTAGATTTGCATTCCATTTAGGGGAATAGAATTAGGTTAGATCATTTGCTTGATTAGGTAGGAAATACCTCTTAAATATGGGATATGGACGAGTTTGGCTTTCTAGCCTTAACACGCTCGTATTTCCTCTATTAAAGGGAAAATTGAGTCACGAACATTAGTCCCCCGTACCCAACATGATACATTCCTTTAGGACATGTATATTTGTATAATTATGATTATTTTTATTATTATTCTTTCTTTTCTTTTCTTAGAGTTTCATATTTTTGCACAATTCGTGACTTCTTCGAAAGTTTACCTTTGGACGTCGCGACTAATGCGAATTGCATCAAAAAATTTCGAAGAGATATTTTGACCCCGATACCCTCTTAGGTCTAGAGTTTGCATTCATATCGTACCTCCAAATGCGATAAATTTTTAGGTTAAAATAAGAAAATTTTTGACTAAATCACGCAACTAGCTTTGGCTAGGTTGAGAGGGTGCCTTGGATTTTGTCCTTGCCTTCCCTCTCTTCAAATGTGACTCCCGAATCTTTTTCTCTAATTTTCGTAGACTTAGGAGTCGTTTAAAAAGGGTTTTTCATAATTTTATCTAAAAAATTCATTTTAGGTGACTTGGTACACCTTAACTCAATACCAAGTGGCGACTCCTGTTTTTATTTAAAACCCTTTTTAAACTTTATTTTGGGTCAAAATCGTCGCATTTTCAAAGTCCCATTTAGACTCATTTCATTTTCTTTATTTTTCCAAAAAATCAAAATTCATCATTTTTCAAATTAATATCAATCAAAAAATTCATTTTTTTTCTTAAAACTCATTTATTTTTCTTATAAAAAATGGGGCGCGACAAATGGTGATTTTTGAAATTGAGCAGCTTTTACTTCCTTCACCACTTTATTCTTGAAAGTTGGTAACACTTGAACAACCATAAATCCTTCAAAAGAAACAAGTGAATCAACTTTAAAAACCTCAGAAAATTTAGAAGGAAATAATGAAGTATCACTAGATGAATGATAAGAAACTATAGAATAAGACTTAGGTGTAAGTACTCCGTTTGAAACTACATTCGGATCACCAACCAACAAATCAACGCTAGGTGAGAAATTGGTCACTTGTTGATAACAAAGAGATACCACACTTAAAGCACAAACTCCATGAAAGCTCTTCAATTCTCTAAAGGATGTAGGAATGGAGCATTTTAAGACCAAGGCGATTGCACTTTGTTTCACCTGCACAAAACAAGAAACACTAGATAATGCAAAGTTAAAATGCTTAGTACAATAAGAAGTCCTCTTCACATCCTTAGATTGTATCTCTCTTGTTTTCCACTATGGCAGAATCGTGCATGAAATTTTCCATACTCAACTCTTTTAAATGTTCATTCTCTCTCTCTTTGACACTTTCTCAACTTTTACCTTAAGTGCACGCTCACCACCACACTCAACTCGCTCTTTTTTAAGTTTTTGTTGGAGGAGTTGTTCATATGTCTCCCACACTCTACTAACTCCTTCATCTATGGATAATGTATTGGCATGCTTTGTTGTCGAACGAACCTCCTCCCTTCTCCTTGAATATACTGACTTTGAAGAGGTAGGTTGGACGTTGGGGTGAAATTGGTAGAGAACCCCTCCTCTTGACATCCTTATTCACCATTCGGTCAAGACATCTATGAAGAGGCTCAAAAGCTTCATCCAGACTCTGCTTGAATTCTTCCATCATGGCCTCCATGTGTAGTTTTAGGCCCATGGTTTGGTCTCCAATTCCACTTGACATGCTTAGGTATACCTGCCAAAACAAACAAAACAACTACCTCTCTCTTTTTTTTTGTACACAATAAATAGGTCACTCACGCTTGTGTTTCACTCAAGTGTGTCACTCTTTAATAATCTCACCAGCAATTCCGTATGCTCACTAGTTGCTCGGGTTGAACAAACTAGGAATCACCGTCGGGTTCGTTCTTGACTAGTCAACAACTGACACAAGATAGTAGAAATGAATGGACAATAATGGATGACCTAAGAGAGGACCTAAAACTCAGATTAGGACTGACTACGACTCAAAAGAAAGCAAGAAAGATGACTTCAAGGCTGAAATTCTGAAAATCCTAGAAGTACCCTACCCGACAACCAAAATTTCTGGAATTTGTCGAGCTGCTGATCCTCGGTCTTTTGGTCAGGTTTTTGGGGTATTTTGGGTGCTGTTTTGGTGTATAGGTCAGCCCTTAAATTGCAGTCCAATCGGATCACAAAGTGATGCTCAACTGATTCAAAATTGCAGGCTGGTTTGGCGTGGCAAGGTGTAGCGGTTGGCTTTTGGATTTTGGAAACGGAATTGGGTGTAAGATGGGCTGTTTTAGGTCGGTTGGAGGGGCACTTGGGCCTTTGGCCGATGGGTTCTTGGCTGCTATTAATCCCAACAGAATTAGGATTAGTTGGAGTCAAGGTGGGACTTGGTGCACAATTAGGAAACTAGAGCCAATATCTTTCTTCCCTTTATTTTTTCCTTTTTTCATTTCATTTCTTTCTTTCTTTTGTTTCTTTTGTGGCTCAACAGATTATTTTAAGCACGTAATTCCAATCCCAAAAATTTCCTTGAATTCGGTTCTAGCTTCAAGATTCGCCAAGACAAGATTGAAGATTGTTTCAAGTATCAAGAACCCCACAATTTGGTTTCAAGAATCTCCCCAAATCAGCCTTTGGTGATTCAAGAACTTCAAGAAATTCATTCAAGAAGCTCAAGAACTTCCCCAAATATGTTTTGGTATTCAAGTTTTGCAAGAAACAACACAAAAGTTCAAGAAATAAGGGCAAAACAGATTCGGCAGCCTCCCAAGGAAAAATTTCCATCAACGACTCAAGAACAATGAGGTATGTGAAACTTCTTTTTTTTGTGACTTTTTGCTGGGTTGTTTTCACGCCCCAAGCAACACAATAACCAACCAAAATTAGACCACAATCTAGACAAACTAACAGTAAATATTGGATGAAAACAATCTGGGCAGATTACAACACAAGGAACAAACCTACTTGATATGCGGCAATAAGAGCAAAAACCCTAACTGTCGCAAAATTAATTATTATTATTTTTTTACTCTAAACCAACACAAGAATTCAAGAACAATATAACAAGACACCAAAATAAGAAAGAAACACAAGGTATGCAAAGCAAAAAAAAAAAAAAAAAATTCGGATGAACAGTGTCACTACAGTACTTCGGATGAACAGTACCGCGGTGAATAGTGTCGTTACAGTAGCGATGCTACAGTACTTTTTTTTGTGACTCTCAACGATTTCAAGACTCAAAAATAAGAAAAGGGATATACGTGATACCTGAATCTAGCTCTGATTACCAGATGATGTGAGCGCGGAAGTAAAGATTAGATCGTAGAGGACACGTTGGGTAATGGATGGAATTGAACCCAAACTTGGACCACTCAAGAACGGATTCAATGGTAGAGGACGCCACAATCAAGGGTGAGTGCTTGATTGATAAGTCGATAAACAACCTAGGAACCACGCTAGGATGTTCAACTCAGCTTTCACAAGCTAAAGGAACTTGCCTTAATGGGAGACGAAATTCTAGAATTTTATTAATAATATCGCAAAACTGAATGTAAACAATGACTTGGGGCTATTTATAGCCTTGTCTAACCCTAACAGAACTTGGAAAATATTAAGGAAATTCGGCCAGCCCATTGGGTCTCTCTCGGCCGAAAGCTAACCTACTAATTAATTAACTTAATGACTAACTAAAGTACTATTGGACCTAAGGCCCACATGGCCGAAGCCAAGCTCAACAAGAGCTACTTAATCGAGGCCCAATCCTCCCTTTGAGGCTTGATCACTTGCACCTTCAATTGTAAGCGATATCTTGGTAGTTTTGCAAGGATCTTCCATGTTGATTCCTTCAATGAGCGGTTTTCTCTTGGGCTTGGACGGCATGAACTAAGGCTTGAAGCGACTAGGTTGAATCTCTAAGCTCGTGCTCGTGTCACTGGGCCTTGAGGGACCTTCACGGGGTCTACTTGAACACCATGGGCCTCTTGCTCATTCGCATCACTACTTCCTTTCGAATAATCTCTATTTTCTTATGCAGATCAGTCACATTTGTCATCTCGCCGATTCACTTAACTCGAGGATAACTTGCCAGGCAAATCAAAGGAGCAGAATAAGTAACTAATTACAATTGGAAACTCTAGTCATAAAACTTTTAAGTTCATTCACTTCCAATCCAACCACGAGGAATTAAACTTAGCTATTCTCAAATGAGATAGACAAGGAAGTAGATTACAGGTAAGGCAATATCTCAAAATATTATGCCACTTATTCTTATTCCGAGAGTTTAACACAAGGAGTATCCTTATCACTTATGTACATAATGAAATCCTAAAATGTATTTCGTATCTCAAAAGTTCCACACCCTATCTCAAGCTTTTGCATACAGGTATAGGACCCAACTCTTTTTCTCAAATCCCCATACATAATTCCAAAACTCTCGATCTCAACACGGTAATAATCAAGCCAAGTCCATACTTTGACATTAGTGGATAGGTGTCAAGAAAGTATAGGCAAGGGTAGTTCATCGAGGACCAAGCTACATGTATCAGATATCACAAGAGAGGTAGAAATACCTATATAGTTGCAGTTAAACCGCCTCAAAATCCAATAAACACTTATCAAGTCCTCACAGTTATAAGAGAAGGAAACAGGTCTTCAGTGCAAATTTCTCGACGTACACTACAATCTGGCCACTGTCTATAGAAACCCTAGCCAGGCTTTTACTAGATTAGTCCATGATAACTTTCCGAGATCCATTCCCTCGATCAGTCCAATTACTAGATCAAATGTTAAAATCTTCCGTGCCTTGTCCTTTGTCATCAAAACTTACCTCAAGTGCAATCAAGATACAGACCCTTATTCTAGTGCTCTCCACTTTTTGGTACTCAAGTACAAGAATCCAAAATAAGATAATTCACAACTCGAGCCGGTCGGTCCCAAGAGTAAATCACCTATATTAGAGATTCCTACTTGACGTACATATCTATCTTCCCAAAGTATCATGATTAAAGATTTTATGCTTATAACAGTCATGATTCAAAACTTACGCCCAAGAAGAACACGTAGTCCTTCCACTTATTCACATAATCGGGACTATAACACCACTTGACCCAAAACTCACCTCGCACAGAGACCACGCGTAGCAGCTCTGATACCACCTGTGACAACCCCCCACCTAATCCTAGGGTGTACCCAAGGGTTTGACGGACCACATGCCCAATTCTCGCCAGGACTTAGTCACATAACATGAAGATTTACAAATAGAACCTCAAAAGAAAACGATATTAATTACAACCAAAGAGTCGAACTTGCCAAAAATCAAACCAAACAAGTCGGCTAGACACCTATGCAGTGCTCACACGAGTAACTAACAAATTTAGAAGAAAACGAGGCCTTCCTTAATTCAATCTCTCAAGTTCTCATCTTTGTAAGGAAAACAAATGGCGTGGGACGAGCTAAAAGTCCAGTGAGGTTTCAAGTAATTAAGTAGGTAAAATACAAGACAAGATAGCATATCCAGACATCGAGAAACAAGTCAAACACGAATGGATCATGACTCAGTATATAGCTAAGCAAGTAGCCAAATAAAACATGCAAAAAGGTACAGTAAGGAATACATTCATGTCAAAGGAGACAGGTTGCTCTCCGGAGCAAGTTCCACTGTAGCTTGATCAAGGTCTGTTGACTCTCCGTCAACCACGGAAGTATAATGTCCGTAGATCTCCACTTTACACTAGTTTCCGTCCACCGATCAACCCTCTTACCGGGCCCGAACGCCACAGGAGTACCCAAGGTTCGTCGATCTCCTCGACCAAGCCCTTGCTGGCTCGATTCGACCAACTAGCCCTAGGTTGGACTTATTAGTCCCGGATATTCAATAATTCAGAAATGGTTTATAGCCCCAGTATTCAGTAAACAGTAATGGAATCGTTGGCTGATATCCAATGCTCACGCAATAAAGATTGGAGACGTTAGTTGTCACTTAAACACTCCGTATTCAGAAAAAAATAGTGGTGGTAATATTCGAGCATACCGATTAGCTGAGAAGATAGCACTCCACTCAACAAAACAGAATAGAGGCACTGAGACGGGATGAGAGGTACCTCCCACTTGGATGGAGTGTGGTACATGCGACCGCTCAGCCCTAGTGTCAATGAGATAACTCTCCAATCGACTTAATCGGGATAAAAGTACTGAGACGGGATGAGAGGTACCTCCCACTCGATGGAGTGTGGGTACATACGGCCGCTTAGCACTTGCAAGTCAAATGCAAGCACAAACACAAGTACAGGTCAATCAAGTTCAAATTAGTACAAGATCATTCAAGAAAGGGAGGCCAAGTGCGATAAGGACACACTTGCCTAGCCAGAATCAAGTCACAAGAAATGTCCAACAATTCACATTCTCAAGTATTGCAAGTATTTCAAGTAAATATACAGGTCATATACAGATTAGGTTACTTGTTCATGTGTGAGGGAGATATCAAGTACTTAGTCAAGTCGGGTCAATTGAGAGTACATAAGAGCACACTCGCCTAAACAGGTTTCAAGTCACAATTAAGTTTAGCATATCATGTTTCAAGCATTTCAAGTATTTCAAGTCCAAACAGTTGAAAATCGGATGGTTACGAAACTTGATCAAATAAGAAGAACTGGAGAAAATTAGAAATCTCTTTAGCAAATCCGGCCACATATCAGTTATAACAAAACGCCCAGTACATATTTTAACAAAATATCAAAGTTTAGTCGAGCGAGATCAAGTGCAATAAGTACACACTTGTCTATGAGACAAAAAATCAAGTACCTAGCATTGTCTAACAATAATGAGCATGTAACACGTAAGTCGGTGGAATAACCACTCGAGTGACCAAAAAGTCAAGTGCAAACAAAGCATTTCATTTCATATGAATGTCACGAAGTGAACTACAAAGGATCGAGTATGATAAAGTACATCCTCGTTCCAAGGGTTATCAATTCAACAGCAATTATTTTAACCAAATAAGCATGCTATTAAAGCAAGAAGACATTCCACGTAAATATTTTCATGTACTTGGAACACTCACCTGTTAAGAAATGCAGAGCTTAATCGCCAAGTTCCGCGGTTAACCTCACCTCCGTTTCCCTATCCTAGGGCAACGAGTGAAAGTCGTTAATGATCTAGGTTCAATTCCAATCCAAATGTGAGCTCATTAGGTGACCAAGTGAGTGGTTAAATCTACTCAATTCACCATGCAAGTTAGGCCCAAAATGCAGTAAAAGATCATAAGGAAACAAGTTTGACAAGTGCAAGAATGTTGGGCAAAAGAAAAGTTTCATTCAAGCTCTAAGTGTTCTTCGCGGGTATAACAGTCGTGTCTGCGCAGTCTTGGAAAAATGGCTATATCTCACTGAAGGAAGGTCGGAATCAGGTTCCGTTAGCGGCGTTAGAAACTAGACTCGAAGCTCTTTCCAACAGTACGAAATGCACGCTCTAGTTCGTCTCCCATCAGTACCAGTTGTTCAGACAAATTGGCTGATTTTCCAGTTCTGATCAGCCCTAAAAACCCTAGCAAGGTTACTCTAGTTCTTGATGCTAACTTCACTTGTTTTGGTTCAAATTCATCCAAATAAATCTCCTAGGGTTCATAGACAGGGGAAGCAAGTTATCTAGCATCATTGGAGCTCAAAATGCAACATACATAATTAATTAAAAGAGCCAAAACAGTCTAGCTAGCCAATGGTACCAAAACAGTCCATTACTAGCTCAAACAACCACTTTTCTTGCTTAAATTCCATTTTAATTCACACCAAACCTTAAACCAATGTTTATCCAAGTTTATTAGGCCTAACTAAGGTGCAAATGAATCACAAAATCAAGGAGAAACCACCCTTACAAAACCGGTCAGCCAAGAGAAAAGGAAAACAGTCCACAAGTTCGCTTATATCACCAACCTTCATCCTTACATTGTAATTAACTTAAACATCATTACCAAGCATTATCCTTCACTCAAAAAGGGTCCAAAAACATGTTAATACATGAAGGAAATCTATGAACAAAGCTCAAGCAATTCATCAAACACATGGTATGCAAAACAACTAACCCTACTACCACTTGTTTAGTTCAAGAATTTTAACCACAAACAACATCCATGTGACTCCTAGTTTGCCATCAAATCTTCAAACACATGATATAACACAAGAAAGTTAGGATTTAAGGTTCACATACCTCTCTTATGTGAAGTTTGAAGCACCAAAACAAACCACCAAAACCAAAGCTTTAGGCTTGAAACACACTCTAGGGTTGCAAGTAACTCACTCATTAACTCAAGTTCCTTCTCTTATAATTTTTACTCAAGATCAGACTAGGGTTTTAAAAGCAAGAAGATGGAGTTTTCTTCCTTCCTTCGGAAGCTTCAAGGTGGCTGAAAATATGGTGGAGGAAATGAAGCAAAGTTGGTTTAAAATTCCTCTAATCCTTTGGTCAAACAAGATGTGTGGTTAGGGTTTTGCCACTCGATCCAATCTTGGCCCTTTCTTCCCTTAATCTTTGATTAATGAAGTTTCTACCCTCCAAATGTCCCAATACTTATTTAACATCTCTAAACTATCATATAAAGTCCCAACATCACTTCCTTGAACTTAACACCTTTAGTGTTTAACACCTTTTAGAGTATACTCTCTAGGTTTATCACTTCCTTGAACTAGTGTTAAATTCCAATTCTCATTGCAAACTTAACACCTTTAGATAATCACAATTAATGGCCGGTTAATCATGATTAGAAAAGCAAAAGTGATAAATAACTTGCTCAAAATAATATCATCAAAGAACCAAGTAAACATCACAAACAAGAAAAACATGAAAACATTAAAGAAAAAACCATACTTGTATTATAACTAAACATAAGATTCAAATACAAGAGTTAAAGAGTTGAAGAGATGAAACCCTTTGTCACATGTGAGCAACATCTTCTCCATCTTCTAACCTCAATCATCATCTTTGCTTAGCATGATACAAGATAGGATAAAACTATACTAACCTACCTAAACTAATGAACTAAGAAAAACTAGTGAAAACTACATTTTTGTGGAGTTTCTCTAGCCTTCCAAAGTTCTCTTGAATCTTGCAAGTCCATGGCTATATATAGATGAATTTAGTCAAGAAATGAGGCTTCAAACATCACTTTTACAGCTGCAAAGCGGTTGTCATACGTCCATCAATAGCTATGAATTATTGGAGAAGGAAATAAGTTGTGCAAGTGGAGAGCAGCCATTTCTGACTAGAATCCGGCCATAATCCGGTCGGATTGTCGGCCGATTACTCCCCTGCCATTCTTAGCAATTTTTGTTCAGTCTTCAATGTTGCTCCAATTTTGCCTCAATTTCAATTGAACGTTTCTTGGTTATAGAAGCTGAATTAACTTTTCACCAAAACATGAAACTTGTAGTCCTTTGAGTTATCTTTTCAATGCATCAAGAATCACCTCATTTGGATTTGTGTAGGCTGAGACATGACTGAAATACCCTTCACTGCTCAATGCCTTGTTTCAGTTTCAACCAATAGAAATTGGCTATTGTAATTCGGATTTTTGACCTGAAAACCTTCAAACTGGATTTTGATGTCTTCATAAGATTTGTAGATCTATCTCTTATATTCAAAATGGTTCAAGAATCATCTCAATCTGATCATTGTAGCTCAAGTTATAGCCGAAATACGAAAATGTGTCAAAAGTATCAACTTCCCCTTTTCATTCAAATGAATTATATTTCCAACTCCTATACAAATTATGGACAAAATGCAAGTAAAAAGTGAGAAAAATCTCATTTAATCAATTGAGAGCATTTTAAACTAATTATAGCCAGAATGATCCATTTTCTTCCAATAATATAGCCAAAGTAACTAAAAATAGTATAAAATATCATTCAAATATTGCGTAAATTAATCACTTATCAATTCCCCCACACTTGAATCATTGCTTGTCCTCAAGCAGTCCACACATAATTAACTACAATGATTCAAGTGAAGAAAACATTATATGCACTTTTTCAAATTTAATTCCTCATATCTTGGCAAACAATTATTATATAATTGTTCAATTTACACTAAATACTTATAATATCAAGTAAAAGAAAGATAATTATGCCCTAAATTCAACAAGTTAAACTTAATCTCTCACCCTAAACTAATTGCACAAGTAAGCAAGTCACATAGTCAATTTATAGCGATCCTCCTCCCAAAATCATCTGTTCCTCAATTTTCACGACTAAGAGGGACTTATTCATACTTGATTTTTACTCAAATAGTGAAAATGCCTTTTGACACGAAAATCGACACTTTTAGGTGAAGATTCTCGATTACTCAACATTTCATGTATTTAATTTGCTATGCATACTCTTAATTCAAGTATCTTTTTACGCGAATATCGACATTTGTAGATGCCAACCCTCGGTTACTCGATACAAGAATCATTGGAGTGGAACAAAAAACTCTTATTCTTCTTTTTTTCTTTTTCTTTCTTTTTTTTTCTTCTCTTTTTTTTAATATTTTTTTCAAAAGTAAAGGACAATAAATAAATATTCCCTCGTAGCAAAGATATAAGAATAATCAAAGGAGGAGTATAACTTTTATTGACTATATCAATCATTTACTTGCAAAATCAAGTAAAAAGGAGAAATCTCATTAAACATGTGGTTACAAATATTTCTTGGAGAGTATTTTCTCACTAAAACTACTATTAATCTTTTGCATTCTCAGTGTGTAAAAAAAGGTATTTTTAAGTTTCTGACCATGTACTATTTATGGGAGACCAAGAAAGTGTTCCATTAAATCTTCCAACGGATAGAAGGTAGCTGAAGAGTCAACTAGCTGTTGGGAGTATCGGACGTCCGATACTTCTGATGCTTGCATCCTAAAGCGGACAGAGAGTTTGAAAAATCATTTCAATTCTTTCGGACGTCCGGTGATGATGTTCTTCGTCTGATATGATCGTCCGGTATCTGCCCTGTCTATCGGATGTCCGATATTGTCATTGTGAACGTCCGACAGCTTTCGACTTCCTTTTTCTTCTTTCACTTGCTTTTTGAATCAAATTTCTTCAGAGCTGAAAAGCTTTCTCATTGAAAAAATATTAGTTTGAATTATCCAATTGTTTTGTAAACATCAAAAAATCGGGATCAAGATCATCATTTTTCCCATTTTTGATGATGACAGAACAATGGATGATATTTTGAAAAAAATTTGAGCAAAAACTCCCCTTACACATAATATTCATAACCAATTCAAAATCATTCAGTACCAACATGAGCAAAGTCATGAGCAAAGTAATTTCCATCATAGTCAACATAATATTATCAAAAACTCCCCCTTTCACATAGCATCCATAACCAATTCAAAAGCATTCAGTAATTTCTCCCCCTTTTTGTCATCACAAAATCAGAAAGTAATTGCCATCAAAAGTAACATCATCAGCTAACATCAAAATCAATCAATGGCAACAATCACCAGCCAATATCAACAGAATAATATCAAAGGATATCAATGAATATCAATGATACCAACATTCATATCAACCAAAATTCATTAATGGTAATATTCAAAAACGTCAAAGGAAACACAGTACGGAACATCAAAAATATCAAAAATATTACAAAAGAAAAACTGAAAATACATCCTAATATGAAGTGCAAATGACCCTAGAGTACCTAAAATATGATCTTAGATGATCCGGGCCTTCTCCTTGCAAGACAAAACGGAGAGGGATCCAATTCGTTTTCAGTCTCTTCATCATCTGCTTCACTTCCTTCAGTGGCTGGAGCCTTGTCTTTTTCTGAAGTTGGGGGATCATGAGGAGTAGGCTGAGAGCTCGAGGCATCTACTTCAGCAGTGGGAGGAATGGACTCAGTTCGTGGCTCCTTTTCATGTGTAGGTTCTTCCTCTTGTGGGATAGGAGGCATAAGTAAATTTCTTTTATCCAAGAATGCAACTTGTTGTTCAGGTGTCATGGTCATCATTAGACCATCTTTAAAAAGAAGAACATGATTCTTGAGATCCTCAAGTAGCCTAATGACTTCGTTAGTGGATGAAGTGGGTTGAGAAGAGAATTTGTGAGGATGAATGAAAAAGGGTGAAGTAAGACGAAGCTATTTGAAAGGTCTGGGAGTAACAGAGGTTTCATGACGATTTTTGATTCGAAACTCTTAGATAGCTTCCTTATAACACTAGTGGCTATTAAAAAATCTGATATTTTTTCTCTCAAAATATGTTTTGGTGAAAATAGAAGAGGAAGTTTCTTTTGGAGATACTCTAGTGAAAGGAATTTTGAAATGAGCAAAAATTGGAGTTAAAAACTTCCCATAAGAAAGTTTTCTACGGCTGTTAGTACTAAGTTTGAGCAAAAATTTACACATGATGAAACCAAAGTCAATTCGGATTTTCTCAACAAAGCAATAAAACAATTAAAGTTCCATTTTGTTTGTATCAGTCCTGTGACCATCAGTAGAAACCAAAAGATTGGAAATGATTGTACATATGATTAGATTTTGAGAACTAAAATCCTTCAACTTGGCCTCAGCAGGTGTGTTAAAGTGAGTATGAAAGTAAATCATTAGTTTTTCAGTGTGAAAATGATGATAAGCAGTTGGAAATTCTTCATATGAGAAAAAATTCGCAATTTTAGTACTACAGCCTTCTTCAATTTTTGTTCTCAAAACAAGATTGACAATATCAGGAGTAAGAAGAATGTTCACTCCATTAACACGAGAAATGAGTTCAGTATGAGAGCTACCTTTCCTAAGATTGGCAAAAAACTGATGTAACATCTCAGGGTAATAAGTGTTGGGCAGGGACAGAATATGAGACCATTTTTTAAAATCAAAAAGCTTAAGAACAGGGTCTAAATCAAGCTCACGAAATTCAGAGGGAATGATGGTTCTTTGAATGATGAAGCCTTTTTGTGAAATCCACTCAAATTTATCTCTGGCATCATCATCAATGAATCTAGGCAATGTAGTAGATTGTGGCTCGGTTTGATTAGTCCGTTTCTTTTTATCACTGGAAATTCGTTTTTCAGATCGACGAGCAGATTTTCTTGTTGATGGCACCTCAAGTTCTTCATCTCTGAGTGAGGTTGTGCGTCCGGCACTGGAAGACCTGCCTCTCAATCACACCATAGTGAAATGCCGAGTGATTTTCTTGCAGAAGGTGATAAGAATGTGGATGAAATGGACTAATTGTACTATCTAGACGAAGATGAATGCTCGAATCTGCCAAAGTGGGTGAGTTTTTAAAACTAGGTTTTCTTATGAAACTTGGGATCGGATGAATGTTTGACAGTTAGAAGAAAGTTTAGATGCTAATCTATTTGCAAAGAGGCTGTGAGATTATTTGTGGAATCAATTTTTAGAAATTTTTTCTTGAGAAGAAACGAATATGAACTTTTGAAGTTTGAGGGAAAAGAAGGGGTGCGTCCGAGAGAGAGAAAGTATATCTGAACCAAATGAAGAGAAAAACCCTTTATAATACGCCCTTTTTGAGTGTCGAACGGCCGAACGAAGAGAATCGTTCGATACTACCGTCCGATGCAAAACTTCTCTGGAAAATAACTTAGAACACTGTCGGACGCCCGTGCCCGTTCATCAACTATTGGACGTCCGATAAAGTTTGACCGAAAATTTTTTTGATAGTCTTTTCCAAAATGCCCAATTTTATCCTTAAAAATGTAAACTGATTCAAAGGTAAAAACTTTTGTAAGAATATCAATAATTTGGTCTTTCGAACAAACATATTTTAACACAAATTTCACTATTTTGGACAAGATCACAAATAAAATGATACTTTATGTCTATATACTTTATCCTAGAGTGTTGAATGGGATTCATTGTCAAATTTATGGCACTCGTATTATCACAATACATAGGTTGTGACGACCCTACTTCCCCCTAGGACGAACCCAAGGGTTTGGCGGACCGCCTGTCCAACTCTCGCCAGGACTTATTCTGTCTCTATTTCAAGAAAACAAATTACAACTTCAAAACTAAGTGAAACAACAGTTTCCAAACATAGAATGTACATCCATACACATGTCTATCTCAAATGTTCATACATACTCAGATCTAACAAAAATTCAAATTCTAGTTGAACTTCTAACTCTGGACGAGCACTAGCGCGAGTATAATTACAAAAGTAAAAAAAAAAAACCTAAACGACATCAGCCTGTCCCAGCCTCACGTCTATACTCGCACCCCCTGTAAGGAAAACAAAACTAATCGGGTGAGCCAAAACTCAGTGAGACTCCAAACATTATGCAAAAACCAAGTAGTAAGTTGACCATTATAATAAAACTTGAAATATCAAAGTAGCGAGTATAAAAGTTCATAAAAGTGAGTAATAACACTTCAAGTAGCAAATTAACTAGATATCCAACATTTCCAAGTATAAGCATACAGTCACTTTTGCGAGCGAACTCGGCCAAAGTTTGCCAGGAAGTAGTTGACACTCCGTCAACTTTTAAAGTAGTGTAACCAGTCCAGTAGAGCACCATTTAACTCCAATCTCCATCCACCATCCAATCCCCCTATCGGGCCCGAACTTCAATATAAACAGTGGTGGTAATACTCGAGTATACCAATTAGTCGAGAAGATAACACTCCACTCGACAAAGCAGTAGACTCAGGGTTCGTTATCTAATCGATCAGGCCCTTGCCGACTCGATTCGATTAACTAGCCACAGGATTTTTGGAATTCCAGACAGTATTCGAGTCGTACACATATATATCAAGCCAATAGTAACCAGTGCACAGTAATAAGTCACATTAGAGCAAGTGCGATAAAATACACCCTTGCCTGACCAAACAAATCAAGTACTATCCAATCGCATTAGCAAAGCATTTCATTCAAGTATCAAGTTCAATCATGCACTTGGAAACATTCACCAATGATTTACTGCTTTCCAAACCAAGCTCAGGTTCAACTCCCTGGTTAGAGTCAAAATATGCGATAAAATATCGTATAACAACTTGCAATCAATTAGGGTTTCAAAATACAGGAGTTTTGCTTAAAGAAAACCAAGTAAATAGAACTCATTTCAGTAGTACTCATTTTACTTATTAAACCCTAGAAAATTCATGCTCGCTTTTTTGGTTTCGATAAAGAAGTGGTTAAAACTTTTAAATTCGCAACTTGGTATACGAAACTAGAAAATCTTGTTTAAAGTGGCCATTATTTTGTCTTTGGAAAATATACACTTTTGGTAAAATTTCAGCTTATAAGTCACCCACAAGATCAATTTAAGCATCTCTACATAAACTAAATCCAAATCGATCACAAGTCACACCTCTATATCTGCTTTCACTCACTTATCCCACGAGAGAAAAAACAGGTAGCACTTTCCCTCTTTTCCTTAACTTTTCCTCCTATTTTCCAAACCAAGTTCCATGTCAAATCAACCCAAATCAATACCACAAGTAAAAAAAAAAAAAGCAGCTCTTAATCTGGGCCACAAAACCATCTAATTGGAGTTTATTTCTAGCATATATACATCACCCAATAAAGCTGAAAAATCTCTAATAAAGCTGAAAATTCCTATTTGAAGGCTAAAAAGTCACAATAAAGCTACCAATCATCACACAAGTCCATAACCAAACTCAATACCAACATAATATGGATGAACAACAAAAACATGGCTGAAAATCATAAACCCTAGGCTGAAATTTCACCAATCTTCACCAAATATAGATTATCTTCCATAAAATTCCAAATTTCAAGTCATTTTCACCATAAATTGCAAAATAAGAAAGAGAAAGGAAGTTGTCCGCCTTAGTACCTTCAAAACCCCTTGAGAAAGTGAAGAACCAAGCTTTCCTCTCCAAAAACTCTCCATTACAAGCTTTCTTACTTCCTTGGAGCAACTTTGTTCGGTTTAGTTTTGTGATTCCAACTCAAACAAGGCAAGATTCAAGATGAACTTGGTGGTTTTTCTTCTCTTTTTTCCCTTCCAAACTCACAGCCAAGAACATGAAGAAATGAAGGAAAATTGTGACTAGAGGAAAGATAATAAGGAAGAAAGTTTCTTGGTCAAAGGTTGCATGGATGGCCAACGCTTGGCAAGCCACCAATTTTCTTCTTGTTTTTGTTTCTTTTCCTCTTGTTTTTGGCCAAGAATTTCGGCTAGGCTTAGGGTTAAATTAGGGTAGGATAAATGAAATAAAAACAAGGAGATTAGGGAAAGAAAATATTGGTCAAGTGGTGTACTCAACCGCTAACAAATGGCACACGTCGGTTCAAACCTACTTTCTTAACTCTCTTGTACTTTTGTTTTAACTTATGATTAACTAACTTATTTTTAGCACTTCTAATCACATATTTTCTCTTATTTAATACCCGTTCTTATCCACCAAATTTGGTACGCACACCTCACCAAGTGATCACACTACCCAAATGCACCAAAACCCTAACTTACTCCATTCCTTTAGAAAAGTCATAACTTGAGTTATAAAGGTAAAAAATTCATACAACTTGGCCTGTTAAAAACTAGACTTGAAACACTAATAATCTTTAGAAGACATCTCAAAGAGATTCAGTTCATAAGTTGGTCCAAATTGATCCGCAAGCTACTACAATATTCCAGTTTTTACTTGTGCAGGGCAGAATTTCCAGTCAACTTTGCTGATTTTCTGGTATTTATAGAAATTGAATCACACTCTGAATTTTATACCGTAGGAAGCGTACAAGTCTAGTTTCAAACACAACAAACGGAACTCAATTCTGACTTTCCTATACGAAGTTATAGCCAATTTCCCAAAACTGCACAGAGCCTCCTGCGAAAATTTTTAGATTTTCTAACAACTTGAGAAAATGAAACTTTTCTTAACAAAATTTCACTCCCTTGGCTCAAATTCAACATACATGTGAAGATTAAGATTTAACAAAGTATCTTAAATAAAAATCTTGCCAAAATCACCATAAAATGACTAATATTTCCACATGAAAGCATACATCAAACTCACCATAACTTTTCCCATCAAGTTACTAAGGTTTTCATGAAATGTACCTAATCCTACTTCATTATCATTTAAAGAGACATCTAGCATAATTCTTAACCAAGAAATCCACCAAATTTATTGTACATATCTCACTTGTTGGTTACACTAGTGCCGTGTACTATAAAACTTAACATGTACCCAAATAAGCACACACCATATTGAATAATATAATAGAATAAAATCATGATTCAACCATTAAAGCAACCAAGAATTTAAGGCAAGTAGATTCAAATAAGAGCTATAAAGACAAGTAAAATTTCGGAGCCTCACATAGGCACACTGTTATACACAATTCCAAAGTCATTCAAGGTATGTTTCATCCATAACAATGGAGCACAACATGCACCGGCAGCTATATATTCCGCTTCCGCTGTAGACAAAGAGATTGCATTTTGTTTCTTGCTAAACCATGATAGCAAACAATTACCAAGAAAATGACGTGTACCACTAGTACTTTTTCTATCTATCCTACATCCTCCAAAATCAGCATCCGAAAAATTACATAAGGCAAATTCATGACATTTAGGATACCAAAGACCATAATTTATGTGAGGACCCGAATTTTTCTCACTTATAATTCTATTTTTATGGCTTATTTAAATATTTATTCACCCGTTTTCTCCAAATAATTTATTTCAACCATTTTAAATTCATTTACATGGAATAATGTCTCGCTTATAGTTTTAAAACGTTCCGTTAGCAAATTTAATTTTTCGGAAACTCGTTTAGTAAGAAATAGTAAATACACGTTTTCAAGGCAATAATCGATTCGAGAGTGCAAAAATCTTGGAGGATTAAGAATGATTACTAGTAGATTAAGAAAAGTTAATTGAGGGATTAGATGTGATTAACTTAAATAAAGCTTTTACTGTACGCGCATCGATAGTTTCTCGAAAGTCATACCGCGCGACAAATTGGAGATTTAAGGAATTAATATTTGTGAGGACTCATGTTTTATTTCTAAAATGGTTATTTCATAATAAATTACATTAGTAGTAGTTAATTATATAATCGTTATATGAATTTCTCGTAAATTTCGCCTTATTGCGCGCGAATTGGAATTTCACGTATATCGAGCCGGAACGGCTAAGTGGGGATTTAAGAAACTTATTCTAGACTACTAAGAGTGAATAATTATAATGTTTAAGGAAGTGCATTAGAAGTTTAGTGCACAAGTGAAACAAACCCAAGAGAAACGGACTCGAAACACGCGCGCGCGATTACTATTGATAGTTGACTTTCACCAAACTTTGGCCCCAAGTTTTATCAAGCTTCGAAGAGAAGCTTTAGCCATCAGATTTTTCTCTCTCTCTTTTCACTCAAGGCTGGCCGAAACACTTAGCAAGGAAGAAGAAGGAAGTTTCACTCCATTTCACTTCCAATCTTCTCACCATTTCACTCCAAATTTCTCACACAAACTCACAAACACTTGGAGATTAATCTTGGCTTGGAGGAGGAGGTCTTCTAGCCGAGTTTCTTGGAGCTTTTGGTGACCCAAAATTTCTGGTTTTTCATCATCTAAGAGGTAGTGATCATCCAACCCTTGAAACTTGGTTTTAGTGAGTTAAATTTGGCCTTGGAGCTTCATGTGGGTGTTGTTATTTGGTTGAAAATGACTAGAGTGGGCTCTATGAAATCCCACAATGGACTTGTTGGACTGATATGATGATTATGGTGGTTATTTATGTTGATTAAGTATTAAACAAGTGGATATAAGTTGGAAAAGTTGAAGGAAAATCGCAAGAGAGCTTCACATAATCTGGCCGAATTCTGCCCAGTTTTTGCCGAGCCCTTGGTTCAATTTTTTTTGTTATCAAATGACCTTGAATTTGATGTAGATATGTTGTACAGGATGTGTGGAAAGTTTCCACTGAAAATCATTTGATTTGGTTGGATAAAAAATTGAATTTCTGGCAAGAACAAATCTGGAATTTGCGTAACAGGTCTCTGGCAGTAAACTTTGAACGATCATAACTCTTTGCTCGGACGTCGAAATCAGGTGCCGTTTGCTGAATTTGAAACTAGACATCCGTAGGTTTCTAAAAATATAAAATTTATCCCCTGATTTGAAGTGAGTGATCCGTACTAGTTCACCAAAGTTACCTGTTCTGTTTTATTGCTCTGCTCGAGGGTTAGTGATGAGCTGAGGCTTGTTGCTTGAATTCGAGCTAGCTATGAACTGAATTTTGTAATGATTTATTCTGATGAAATGTACCTTGTTGAATGTAGTTTCCAACGCCTCCAACCACTCTCAATTTCGAGTTGTATTGAGTGAGTTATAACCCAATTCCCAAACTGCGTCAAATCTGGAAAACCCTAATTTTGCTAGCCTAATAGCCTAAGTTGACATGGGACTTTTTGTTTTGAAAGTTTGGATGTCAAACATCTATCAAAATGTATATTAGATGTTTCTTAAACTTTTGTTTCACAAATGAGCCAGATTTGAGTTGATTTTATTGGGTAAGATGTTGGAAAAAGAAAAAGGAAACAAGAAGGCAGATTTGCCTTGGAAATTCTTTAAACTTTGGTAGTTTAGTTAACTACCTTCCCGTGTGAATTTTCAAATGAAATTTGATAGAGGAGTATTCATCATATGGAAGCTGAATTGTACTAATTTTGGTGTCATTATAAGACTGTTTTGACATGCAAACAAGACACCAAAATCTGTTCTTCAAATCTGGAAAATGGACTAAGCAGTCCTTATTTTAACTGACTTTGAGCTGCTATATCTTGATGCTCAAAACTCTGATTCTAGTTCAATTTGTTGTGTTTAAAACTTTGATTGTAGCTCTAATTTATTTTCAAATTTCAGAGGCTAGTTCACTTTCTGTGAATTGTTCCGAATTTCCAAAGTTTACCGAAAACCAAGCCCGAATCTGTCTTGAAGAGACAAGTCAGCCACTTTAAGCCGAAATTTGACTGTCTTCCATTTAGAATTTTGGAAAAGTATTTTCTAAGAACTTTTAGTACTTTGGAACTAGTTTCCAACGGTACAAATATTTCCAATTTTGGACCTACTGAGTGCAAGATATGATTTTTCCAAGTTTGACGCACAAAGATGAAATTTGCTGATTTCTTAGAAAATGAAATTTTGGAAGCTTGACTTCTTATCTTGATATTAATCTATTGTTTTTAACCTGATTTCGTGGAGGATATGAGTTTCATCAGTAACTTTAAAATCCACACTTTTGAATCTTAACTTTCAATAAAATAAAACCCTTATAAAGACATTGACTTGAATTCTAAAGCAAGTGTGCATTCTTTCTTGTTTGATAAGGAACTTGTGAAGTTGTGAGGGTGATTATTGGTCACTTTTCTTCAGGCGATCAAGAAGGTCTCGAAGAGAATCCCGAAATGGATCATGGACGACTTTCTTTACTTACTTATTTTGATTGGTGAGTGTTCCATATAGGAGTACGTGACTTGAATAGTTTTACGACATGTTTACTCCATGGTCATTATGTGTTTAACTGTTAAGTGCTACCGATAATTGCTCCTATGAACTTTTCCACCATTTTAAGGCGAGTGTGTACTTTATCACACTCGACCTACTAAAATGGTAAATTTCTACCGTTTACCGATCTATTTGATTACCTACCGTTTACCGATTTACTTGATTACTTGACTACTTGACTACTTGATTACTTGATTACCGTAAATTACGTGTTCATATGAAATTACCGCATATTTCTTACGTGTTTAAGGGTTAAGTGTTACCTATAATTGCTCATATGAAATTGCCTATAAATTTTTACCGTTAACCGAGAACTATTACCGTTTACCGTTTACCGATTTACTTGATTACTTGTGCATGTTGTAAGCTCTAAGTTGAACTGGATCCTGCCCTTGGTTATTAACCTACTTGAACCAGGATTGGGCTCGGTCGGGTAGGTTGGAACTCTGGGCCACCGTTTCAGTATACTCGAGTATTACCACTAGAGGGATAAGGTGATGGCCAGACAAACCGAGGGGATCTAAAGTTATAAGGTGAAGTTGACCGAAATGGTTCCACTGGAACACCGTATCCTTCAATATGTGTTTATTTCTGTATCATGATAACTGTCTTATTGTAAATGTGCCAATGTGAAATCTTGAACCATATATGTATCATGCTTAACTTACATGATTTATTAGAACTGCTAGAGTGTCTTGGAACCTCACTAGGCTGTTTAACTCATTCCACGTTTTTGTTTTCCTTAATAGGGTTCGAGGCCAAGGGTGTTTGTGAATAGTACTAAATCGTTTTCTTTTGAAGACCTTAAGTTGTATTATAGCGGATGGTTGTAGTACATATTCTTTTGGATTGTATTAAACTTGAAAGTTAACTAATTGTAAGTATGAATATTTTGGAGTACTTTAATTATATAGTGAAAATATTTGAAGTATTTCGAGCTTTTGGATTATAGATTGTAGCGAGTCCCGGCGAGAGTTGGGTAGGCGTTCTACGGATACCCTAGCGTTCTCCCTAAGGAGAAGTGGGGGCGTCACAATTTAAGGTTCCATTAAATATCTAAAAATTCTTTTAGCAACATTTAAATGAGATTCTTTAGGACAAAATTGGAAACAAGCACACAAGCAAATGACAAACATAATGTCGGGTCTACTTGCGGTTAAATAAAGTAAGCTACCAATCATACCTCTATATTTCTTCTGATAAACTTTCGTACCGTCTTCATCTTTGTCAAATTTGGTGGATGTACACATAGGCGTTCCAACTTACTTCGAATCCTCCATTCCGAATCTTTTGAAAAGTTTCTTTGTATACTTTGCTTGATTAATGAATGTACCCTCTTGAGTTTGAAGCACTCGGAGTCCAAGGAAGAAATTTAACTCTCCCATCATACTCATCTCAAACTCATTTTGCATAATAGTGGAAAAATCCTTGCATAAACACTCATTAGTAGCACCGAAAATAATATCATCCACATATATTTGCACAATTAGAAACAATTAGAAGATCATTGGAGTTTTGTTTAGTGAAAAGAGTGGTATCCAAATACCCCTTTTAAAACCATTCTCAGCCAAAAAATCACTTAAACGTTCATACCAATCTCTTGGAACTTGCTTTAACCCATACAAAACTTTTGAAAGTTTAAATACATGATTTGGATATGTCTCATTTTCAAAACCGGAAAGTTGATCAACATAAACCTCTTGATCAATAAATCCATTTAAGAGAGCACTTTTAACATCCATTTGGAATAATTTAAAGTCCTTGAAACATGCAAATGCAAGAAACATTCTAATTGATTATAGTCTAGTTACGGGAGCAAATGTTTCATCAAAATCTATTCTCTCTTTTTGTGCATATCCCTTAGCCACTAGTCTAGCCTTATTTCTCAAAATTTCATCTTTCTCATTCAATTTATTTCTAAAGACCCATTTTGTACCAATAATAGGGTGACTTTAAGACCTTTTAACTGGTGTCCAAACTCTGTTTCTTTCAAATTGATTTAGTTCCTCTTACATGGCCAAAATCCAATTTTCATCTTTCAAAGTATTATTAACATTCTTAGGCTCAAAATGAGAGACTAAAGCAAAATTATCCACTAATTGTTTAGATGAGGAGCGAGTTCTTACCTTTTCGGATAGATCACCAATAATGAGTTCTTTGGGCTGATTTTGAACAAACTTTCAAGCTTTTGGAAGATCTTTAGATATACTAACACCCTTGTCATTTTCTTCTAACGCTTGATTTTCTTGAAAATCATCTTCCTTTTATTTATCTTCTAATGGAGTATTTTCTTCATCTTGAATCGTGAGCTTTTTAAATCCTTCTTAAACACCTACATCATCATCTTCAAAACAACTCTTGAAAATATCATCATTAATTTTATCAAATGTGACATGTATGATTGCTTCTATAACAAGAGTCCTTCTATTATAGACCCTATATCCTCTTTTGTTTTCACAATAATCCAAGAAAATACCTTCATCGATTTTTTTATCAAAATTTTCAAGATGCTCCTTGATATTTAAAATAAAGCATTTGCAACCAAAAACTTTGAAATATCCAACAATTGACTTTTTTATCAAAAATTAACTCATAAGAAATTTTGTTCAAAATTGGTCTCAAAAGAACTCTATTCATTACATAGCGTACCGTATTTACGGCCTCGGTCCAAAAATATTTTGGCAAGTTGCATTCACTTAACATGGTTCTTACGGTTTCTTGAAAAGTTCTATTCTTTCTTTCAACAACACCATTTTGTTGAGGGGTTCTTGCAATTGAAAACTCATGTGTAATTCTATTGTGATCACAAAATTTCGGAAAGCCACAAAATTTAAATTCCGAACCATTGTCATTTCTAATTTTAACAATATTCAAACCAAGCAGATTTTTAAACTTTTGCAAATAGATAAACAAAATTTTTGAAAGTATCATCTTTATGAGCAAGAAAAACCACCCAAGTGTATCTAGAGTAATCATCAATAATTACTAGGTAATATCTCTTGCCACCCAAGTTAGCAATTTGTGTAGGACCAAACAAATCAAGATGTAAAAGTTCCAATGGTTTTGAAGTAGAAACACAATTTTTGAGTTTAAAAGAGATTTTGGTTTGTTTTTCAAATTGGAAAGCATCACAAATTTTGTCTTTTTCAAACTTAATTTTTGGCAAATCTCTAACAAGATCTTTTTTTAAAATTTCTTTTAACAAATCCATATTGAAATGACAAATCCTTGTATGCCACAACCAAGGATTTTCATTTGAGACTTTAAGACATTCAAAGTTAGAGAAATTAATATTTTCAAGAATCACAACATAGATGTCATTGAATCTTTTTCCTTTGAAAATGATGTTAAATTTTGAATCAAGAACTAAGCACTCATACTTCTTGAACAAAATAAACAAATTTCTATCACATAATTGACTAACACTTAGCAAGTTATAATTCAAATTATCAACCAAAAGAATATTATAAACAAAAGTCTCACCATTCTTACCAACATATCTTATTCCAATTGTTTTAACTTTCATATCATTTCTAAATGTCACTTTGCCACTTGATTTTGGTTTGAATTTAATGAATTGTGATGGATCACCGGTAATGTGTCTTGAACATCCACTATCTATGAACCACTTTGATTCCTTAATGATGTTCACCAAATTCACCTACACAAGAGTTCAAGAAATAATATTTGGTACTCTTTAATTTTTGGGTCCTTGAGAGTTAGTATCATGTCTAACTATCCACATGCATTTTATGCCTCTTTTTATGTTCTTCCTCACATAACAATCATTTTTCATGTGACCTTTTTGACAACAAAAATTACACATAATCAAAGAGTTATTTACATGAAAAGGTTTAATAGATCTTAATTCTCTTCTCTTATGAATAGTAAATTCAGTTGCACTAGAATTTAACTTCTTTTATGAGTGCCAATATGAGATTTTGATCCATTTCCTTGAAAACAATTTTATTTCTTATGTTGGAGAAATTCATTTATATTGTCCATTTTTCTTTTCAAATTACCTTGTTTCTCTTTGAACATTTCACAAAATTTTGTTGTTCTATCAATCTCATTTTGTAGATCAATCTCACCATTTTTCAAGTAATCATTTTCAGTTTTCAGTTTTTTTGTTTTCTTGAAGAAGATGTGCATTGTCCTGAAGAAGAAAACTAATTTTGTGTTTTAATTCATTGTTTTTAATTTAAAATTCTTTCAAACTATCATACAATTTTTCAATGAAAGATTCAAGATCATCATCAGTTTCATAATCATTTTCAAGTTGAGGGTTACAAGTTGTTACCTCATTATCTCCAATGGTCATAAAAATTATTTGAACAGATTCTTCTTCCTCTTCAATTTTACCATCGGAGTTGCACTCATTCCATGTGATTTGGAAGTTGTTGAATCTTGGTTTTCTTTCAACTTTCCCTTCTTTCTTCTTCTTCATTGGACACTCACTCATGTAGTGTCCAAGTTGGCCGCATTCATAGTATTTGTCACCTTATTTTTTGTTGGCCTCTTGCTTTCCTTTGTTTCTTGCATTGTTGAGTTGATTGGAATTCGAATTGTTAGGTCCTCCTTTTCTGAATCTACTTTTTTTGAGAATTCTCTTGAAACTTTTTGTGATGAGAGTTAGGTCATTGTCATCAACATCCATATCTTCACCATCCAATGAAACTGAGTCATTTTCATCTTGAGATGCTTTTAGAGTAATACTCCATTTTACTTTTGCATCTTCTTTTCTTATACCTTGATCTTAAATTTCAACTCATAAGATGTTAGAAAATTTTTAAGAGATTCAATAGGTATTGAATTCAAATCTTTCGCCTCTTTAATGGCTGTCACTTTACTCTCCCAATCTTTAGACAAAGTATTCAAGATTTTTTTGTTTTTCTCTCCTAAGGAGTATTCCTTTTCCAGAACTTCTAAATCCTTAATAAGATCATTAAATTTACAATACATTTTATCAATATCTTCATGAGATTCCATCTTAAACGACTCATATTTAGTAACCAAGATAGACTTCTTTTGTTTACTAACATTCTCACTACCTTCATGAATTTTTCTCAATTTGTCCCAAATCTCTTTAGCCGACTTATAGTTTTTGACTCTAATAGATTCATTTGAGTCTAAAGCACAATATAACACATTCATAATTTTTGCATTTAAGGTGAGATGAGCTCTATGCTCTGCAGTCAATTCATTTCTTGTTTTCGGTCTAGGTCTATGAGTATTTTTATCTTCTATTGAGGCATCATATGGACCTTCATTAACAATAAACCACAATTCAATGTCAATCGATTGCAAGAAGATAATCATTCTCTCTTTTCAACTCACATAATTTGACCCATTAAACATTGGAGTTCTAATTACAGATTATCCTTCAAAAAACATAGCATTGTTGGTTGTCATCTTTGCTCCTAAGTCGCTTGAGTTTAATCTCTAAGAGATCAAATTCTAATACCAATTGTTAGGTCTGAAGACAACCTAAGAGAGGGGTGAATTAGATTGATTAAAAAAACTAATCAGGTTATGGGCACTTTTTGCTCAATATGAAATTTATCTTCTTTTCTAATTGATCACACAATGAATCAATCAATAAAGGAGTAATATCATTTGAGAAAAGTAGAAAAGATATACAATTTAAGGATCACAAGATGATAAATAAATAAAAAGAGAAGAATTGCAAACCAATTGACTACCAAACTCCTCTTAAACTTGAATATCAATTCGCAAAATAAACTTCTTTAAATTGATGAAATACAACCAATCTTGTGTACTAAGGAAGACTCACTTCCTCCTTACCCCAAGTTTCACTCGATCAAATTAGGAAATTTTACAATCCCTCCGGATAACTCTCACAAAACTACACTATTGAAATATTCTCTCACAAATGAAAAGTTTACAAAGAATCTCACACCACAAAGAGTACAAATGTTCCTTGGAGAGTATTTTCTCACTAAAACTACTCTTGATCTTTTGTATTCTCAGTGTGTAAAACAAGTATTTTAAAGTTTCTGACCATGCACTATTTATGGGAGGCCAAGGAAGTGCTTCATTAAAGCTGCCAATGGATAGAAGGTAATTGAAGAGTCAACTAGTCGTTGGGAGTATCAGACGTCTGATACTTCTGATGCTTGAATTCGAAAGCAGACAGAGAGTTTGAAAATCATTTCAATTCTTTCGGACGTTCGGTGATGATGTTCTTCGTCCGATATGATCGTCTGATACCTGCCCTGTCTATTGGACGTCCGGTATTGTCATTGTGAGCGTTCGACAGCTTTCGTGTGACGCCCCCACTTCTCTCATGGGCGAAACCAAGGGTATCGGCGGGACGCCTGCCCAACTCTCGCCAGGATTCGATACAATTTCAATTCAAGTTTAAGGATAAATAACCGAATAATAAAAGTCGAACGCATATAGAAAAGTCGCTTCCTTAATAAGTATTCAATTATTACATTTCAAGATACCAAATACATCACTTTCCCCAAATATACATGACGAGATTTTAATATATATACAAGTTAAAAAATCCAATTTACACCCGTTTGACTGCAAGTATACAGGTCAACTAGTAGTTTAGGGTATATATCGGGTCGATCCCACGAGGAAGAGTGAACAATTACCGGTACTACTAAAACTTCTCTATTATTTAGACTATCAATGAATTATAAGAAATGAAATCTACTGAATTTATGCAAAATAACAAATAAAAAGTCTTTAGGTTATGGTATCTCTAAGTACTCATGCAAGTGCCATTTTTTGATCATTGAGTACTACTATCTAGGATAGTTATGGTGTAATTTCCTTATGCATATAAATCCTACTTTCGTTGTGAATCAATTATACTTATAACTAATTCATACCTATTCTCATGGTTATGAAATTAGATACAAGTTCATTTCTTCAATGAAATTACATGAAATGAATCACTTAAAACCATATAGGTGCACCTGTACTTTCGTGAGTGTACTCCCTATGTTTAGCACTTCTTGAACTAGTGTTAAATCTCAATTTTCAGTGCAGAAACAACACCTTAGATAATCACAATTAATGGTACCAAATTAATAATGATTTGAAGAGCTTAAAGTGCTAAATAACTTGCTCAAATAATGGCATCAAATAACCAATTAATAAACACTAATAATTATAGGAAGTTCAACCAAACCCAAGGCATAAACTTTAAAGACACATAATAAACACAAAATCCAGAACTTGCATATTAACCATGCTTAAGAATCCAATACAAAAGATAAACAGTTGGAGAAGAGATAACCCATGTCACTTGAGTTTCAACTTCTCCTTCTTCATCTCCATCTTCATCCTAATCTAGCCATTATACAAGAATGGATGAACTAACTAGCTAAACTATCCTACACTAAGGAAATGGAAGAACTACATTTCTGCACTCCAAGCTTCTCCCGTATGTCCTCCAGACCTTCGAAATGTCTCTGCATATAAATTGGTTCAAAACTCCTTTTTCTTGGTCAATTTTTCCATCCTTTGATTCCCAAATCTGAAATTTGTTAGGATAGTCAATAACCAACATTTTTGACTTGAAAATAAGCCACCTTTGTTGCCCTTTTGCATTCTAAAGCATGTGCACCGAATTCCCTTGCAACTTATAGCTGGAAAGTAGTCTGAACACAAGAGAATTGGCTGAGCAAATTGCAGCTTTTCGGCTACAAAACGCGCCTACACAAATTGTCTTCTCACGTTTTCAACTTGGCCTCACTTCAACTGTGATTTTCTCTGTGATGAAAGCCGAACTAGCTTTTGTGCAAAACACAAAAGTTGTAGCCCTTTGAGTTATATTTCCAATTCTTCAAGAATCACCTAATTTGGAGATCGGTGGACAGAGATATGGCCGAAATACCATAGACTGGTCAATTCTGGGCTTCAGCTTCCGACCATCCAGAAAATCTTCTGTGTTCCGTCTTTTTGACCAGGAAAACGGCTGAATTGGGCTTTGATTTCTTCATACCAAATGTAGATATATCTCTTAGTTTCAAAATGATAAAAAAACTCACCTCAATCCGATGTGTGTAACTCCAGATATGGTCAAAATACGAAAACATGTCAGAGTTGTCAAAGCTGACTTTTCTTGATTCTTTTGTCCTCAAATTGCATTTCTTCTTTAACACTTCATATTTTATTTTCACCACTTTCATCCATCATCAATCATCCAAATATCTTCTCAATGGTCTTCATTTGATGATTGAATCATTAAACCTGTAAAATATGAAATTTTTACCATTAAAAGCACTAGAAATGCAATGTTAGTCGCTTTAACATAAAATGTAGATTTTTACCAAAACCTTAGTTATTTTAGTTATAAAACTAAATAATCAAACCAAAATTAACTAATAAAATGCACTTAAAAATACGTAAAATAAACTCTTGTCAAATACCCCCACACTTGAACCATTGCTTGTCCTCAAGCAATTAGAAATATAAACCAACAATGATCCAACATTTTGAAAATAAACATATATGCACCATTCAACTTCATTTTCTTCAAACAAGGTAAATAACCATTATGCAATCTTTCATTAATTCTCAAGTACTCATAATATCAGGTAAAGGAGGGCCAATTATACCACCATTATAACAAATTCAAATCGATTTTTCATCCTTACCCAATTTCACAAGCAAGCAGCTCATATGGTCAATAATAATGCTTCCTAAACTCATGATCATCTTTTTATTCTACTTAAAAAGATATTTATTCATATAACATATCTAAATATTACTTAAGACGTGAGAATGCCTTTTGACGCGAGAATCGACATTTTTAGATGAAAATCACCAGTTACTCAACACTTCACATACTCAAGTTGCTTTGCATACTCTTAATTCAAGTACCGTTTTACGCGAAAGTCGACATTTGTAGATGAAAACTCCCGGTTACTAAGTACAAGAATCATTGGAGTAGAACAAATCTTATTTTCTTTTGTCTTCTTTTTTTTCATTTTTTCTCTTTTTTCTTTCCACTTTTTTTCTTTTTTTTTTTAACAGCAAAAATAATAATAATTTCCTCAAAAGAATAATCATGAGAAGAGTATTGCACTTATTGACCATATTTATTACTTAACTTATAAAATCAAATAAAGAGAAAAAATTTCATTAAATATGCAAAAAAATAGGCATAATTTTCTCCATTTTACAAGATATACTTTCCTACAAATGCACAAATTACAATCACATAATAATTATTTCCAAATTAAATGAGAAAAGAAGTTTCCAAATCACATAAATTTATCTCAAATGTAGTAGGAATTTGAACTACTAATGGTAAGGAACTTGTTACCCCTTAGATAAATTGAAAAAAAATTGAAATATTTTTTGGGCAACTTCGCAAATTTGGACAAGATTTTGAAAAAAATTTTGAATTTAAACACAAGTCCAATATTTGCAACCAACAAGTCAATCACATACAATATATTTAATCTCAATTCTTCCCCCCACACTTAACATACACATTGTCCTCAATGTGTAAAAAGGAAGGGAAACCAAGAAAGTAATACTCCCCTATTGTTGCGATTGAAATGCATGAATATGAAGTTTAACCATCCTTTGTCCATGTATCTTCAATGCTTCATGAGTTCCACTGGTGTCCATTAGTGATATAAACCTAAGAATGGAAAATGAGAAACAAAGGTGATAACAAAGGCATTCATAAACATATAACAGTGATCCGTAACTCCTATGCCTTTGTCTTGGTGATGTACGTTTTTAGCATTCGGAAAAGAAGGGAAAACGTGATTTGACAAAACGTGCCTTCGAGCCACGTTTTGTGTGAGGCACGTTTTCTTCCTTTTGGGCATAACTGAAAACGTGGCTTGTGTAAAACGTGGCATGATGGAGCGTTTTCAAACGTGGCTTGATGGAGCGTTTTCAAAACGTGGCTTGATGGAGCGTTTTCATCCACGTTTTCTATACAAAGGTGTAGAATTGAAAACGTGGCTGGTGTAAAACGTGGCTTGGTGGAGCGTTTTCAAAACGTGGCTTGGTGAAGCGTTTTCATCCACGTTTTCTGTACAAAATTTGCAGAATTGAAAACGTGGCTCGATGGAGCGTTTTCATCCACGTTTTCTGCTGCAAATTTTTGCAGAAATGCCTACTTTAAAAAAAATTACACATGTTACCCCAAATACTCAAAATGCATTCTAGATCATTCTTTTGCCAAAATTATCAATGCACGCACATGTAAAAAGATCTAAACATGCATTTTACCCCTTTTTAATGGATCAACAACACCTTTAACACAAATCGAGGGGTTGAGTTCCTTGATCAAACTTCACCTTTTTCACCTCATTTGATCACTTTTGCTTTTATTTCCAATACCTATAAACATATACTTTAAACATAAAATCACACCAAAATAACATAAATAACCAAAACATTGGGTTGCCTCCCAACAAGCGCTTTTGTTTATAGTCGTTGGCTCGACTATTGAACCTCATTTTTCAAGGAGGTTTGGTTAAAGAATAATCCACCATTTTAGGTCGTGGTGGATCATTAAAAGGTGACTTTATAGCAAAAGTCACATGTTCTAATGATATGAGAAATGGAAATAACTTACCTATCCCAAGTGTTTCATAGATATTACCTTCAATATGCACTACTTGAGTACTCACCAAAGGAAATGCAATGAGGATATCTTGGGCAACAATATCTTTAGCACCTATACCTTCAATACACTCCTCAAGAGGGGTGAAAAATGAGTCATTAAAACTCACCTTTTGAGGTTCAATGTTAGTTCCAAAGGTACTATCATGTGAAATGGATATTTGCTCATTGAAACTCGAATTAGATTCATCATTTTGATCAAAATATAATCCATTTTCACTTGCAACATGCTCATCATGCATGCTAGGGTCATTTTCCATATCATTAGAAGAAATAACTTCACACAACATATGTAATTGTTCTTGTATTCTACCAAAGTAAGAAGTTAATTCATCTAACCTTTCTTCAACCCTATCAAAACGGTCGGAAGTTGCATTTGCTAGCTTTTCTATAGCTAACTCCCAAGATGGCTTAGATTCAAAGTGGACACATTCGGGTGGATAATTATAAAAACATGGAAAATCACTATAAGTACATTGATTATCCAAATCATAAGCATAAGAATTGTCCCTATTAGGACCATATTGATCAAGATAAGGATTGCAATGCCCAAATTCATGATAATAATCCATATTTTTTACTTGCCTACATGTATAAGTAGCATGATAACTTCCACACAAGTCACAAATCATATGATAAGAGTTAAAAGTATTAGCATTCCTCTTTTGCTCAATTTCATGTATAATTGTGTCCATTTGAACTTGTAACATCATAACATCAAATTTAGCCTTTAAGCACCTTAAACCATCTTCAAAAGACATACCTTCAGTAAATTCTGGGTTACATCTGTTGAAGGAGCTTTGCACTTGGTAACCATCCATTGCCAATCTTTCACTTCTCAAGCATTGTCCTTCAAATTGACCTACTCTCCTCATCACCTAAAATTGCTTTTAAACAACTTAAGAGCAAAATTAGTAAGAAGAATAGGTGATAAAACACATACACATATAAAACACTAAAATAACAGAAAATACATTCACACTATAACTAATAAAATGTCTAAACTAATAGAGTTGCTCTTCACATCGATATTGCCAAATCTTCCCCGGCAACGGCGCCAAAAACTTGACGGGATTTTAATATACGTACAAGTTAAAAAATCCGATTTACACCCGTTTGACTGCAAGTATACAGGTCAACTAGTAGTTTAGGGTATATAAAGGGTCGATCCCACGAGGAAGAGTGAACAATTACCGGTACTACTAAAACTTCTCTATTATTTAGACTATCAATGAATTATAAGAAATAAAATCTACTGAACTTATGCAAAATAACAAATAAAAAGTCTTTAGGTTATGGTATCCCTAACTACTCATGCAAGTGCCATTTTTTGATCATTGAGTACTACTATCTAGGATAGTTATGGTGTAATTTCCTTATGCATATAAATCCTACTTTCGTAGTGAATCAATTATACTTATAACTAATTCATACCTATTCTCATGGTTATGAAATTAGGTACAAGTTCATTTCTTCAATGAAATTACATGAAATGAATCACTTAAAACCACATAGGTGCACCTGTACTTTCGTGAGTGTACTCCCTATGTTTAGCACTTCTTGAACCAGTGTTAAATCTCAATTTTCATTGCAGAAACAACACCTTAGATAATCACAATTAATGGTACCAAATTAATAATGATTTGAAGAGCTTAAAGTGCTAAATAACTTGCTCAAATAATGGCATCAAATAACCAATTAATAAACACTAATAATTATAGGAAGTTCAACCAAACCCAAGGCATAAACTTTAAAGACACATAATAAACACAAAATCCAGAACTTGCATATTAACCATGCTTAAGAATCCAATACAAAAGATAAAGAGTTGGAGAAGAGATAACCCATGTCACTTGAGCTTCAACTTCTCCTTCTTCATCTCCATCTTCATCCTAATCTAGCCATTATACAAGAATGGATGAACTAACTAGCTAAACTATCCTACACTAAGGAAATGGAAGAACTACATTTCTGCACTGCAAGCTTCTCCCGTATGTCCTCCAGACCTTCCAAATGTCTCTGCATATAAATTGGTTCAAAACTCCTTTTTCTTGGTCAATTTTTCCATCCTTTGATTCCCAAATCTGAAATTTGTTAGGATAGTCAATAACCAACATTTTTGACTTGAAAATAAGCCACCTTTGTTGCCCTTTTGCATTCTGAAGCATGTGCACCGAATTCCCTTGCAACTTATAGCTGGAAAGTAGTCTGAACACAAGAGAATTGGCTGAGCAAATTGCAGCTTTTCGGCTACAAAACGCGCCTACACAAATTGTCTTCTCGCGTTTTCAACTTGGCCTCACTTCAACTGTGATTTTCTCTGTGATTAAAGCCAAACTAGCTTTTGTACAAAACACAAAAGTTGTAGCCCTTTGAGTTATATTTCCAATGCTTCAAGAATCACCTAATTTGGAGATCGGTGGATAGCGATATGGTCGAAATACCATAGACTGGTCAATTCTGGGCTTCAACTTCCGACCATCCAGAAAATCTTCTGTGTTTCGTCTTTTGACCAGGAAAACGGCTGAATTGGGCTTTGATTTCTTCATACCAAATGTAGATATATCTCTTAGCTTCAAAATGATAAAAAACTCACCTCAATCCGATGTGTGTAACTCCAGATATGGTCAAAATACGAAAACATGTCAGAGTTGTCAAAACTGACTTTTCTTGATTCTTTTGTCCTCAAATTGCATTTCTTCTTTAACACTTCATATTTTATTTTCACCACTTTAATCCATCATCAATCATCCAAATATCTTCTCAATGGTCTTCATTTGATGATTGAATCATTAAACCTGTAAAATATGAAATTTTTACCATTAAAAGCACTAGAAATGCAATGTTAGCCGCTTTAACATAAAATGTAAATTTTTACCAAAACCTTAGTTATTTTAGTTATAAAACTAAATAATCAAACCGAAATAACTAATAAAATGCACTTAAAAATACGTAAAATAAACTCTTGTCAATACAACTTTCAAAAGTCATTTAATCAATTACATTCAAAACCCTAATCAAAAGTGCATCAACTCGGCTTCTCCATAATTCCTTCCATTCCGGCTCCTGTTAAGGAAAATAAATCTAATGGGATGAGCGAATGCTCGTGAGATTAAGAAACACACATGCAACCACGTAGACCAAGTAGCAACAACATTTATACAGTAAGTAAAGCTATAAAGTTCGAGTAATTAACATTTCAAGTAGGAAAAGTAAACAAAAAAAATTCAAGGATACTGTAACTCTCAGGAGCTAAATTCCACGTAGTCGAGTCAATGTCTTGATCAAATTTCATGTTGACACTCCGTCAACCACATAAATATCAAATCCTATAGATACACCACTTTCTTCGAATCCCGTCACCGTTACACCTCCTTACCGGGTCCGCTCGTCAAGGTTTTGATATTACTCGAGTATATCATGGCAATACTACACGAGTATGCCAAGCAAGATTTCTCCAATAGATCAAATTTCGTGTTTGCTCATGGTTTACTAAGCTCCTCGACCAAGCCCATGCTGGCTCGATTCGCAGAATTAGCCAACGAGTTTGGGCGTCCCCCGAGTACGAATATAAGTCGAGGAGGTTCACTTCGCTCGACAACATAACATATACAATGATTTCGAGTATAGTTTCAAGTATGAGCAAGTCAAGTAGCTAGTCAAGTAAAACGAGTAACGAGTCGAGTAAATCAAGTAACACGTCAAGTAAAGAGAGCGAGTGCGATAAAGTACACACTCGTCTCGACAAGTTACATTCACGTATTCAACTAGATGCATTTCAAGTATTAGGCAATAAGTCATACACTTGACACTCACCAAGTCAAAACAAAAGTGAGTGAGCGAGCAATTTAAGCCTTTAGGCGTCCACTTCGAGATTCTCTTGAAGATCTCCTTGAGCGCCTGAACAAATAACAAGTACTTTCACTCACAATCATGTATTAACCAATAACGAAGGTACATTTATTTAGACTAAGTCCATGTCTCAAAGAGAACCTTAATCATTCAAAAATCGAGATTCAAAAGTGAGAATTTTTTTAACACAAAAGAAACTGATTTCCTTCATGAAATCGAGTTTAAAACGATCAATCAATATCAAAGGATAGGGAAAAGTTTCCAAAAACTCACTTCTCATCAAGTCGGAAAATTCCAGTTTTGCGCGTCAAATTTTGAAAAATCAGATCTTGCACTCGGTAGGTCCAAAAATGGAAAACTTTATACCGTTGGAATCTTGATTTGGATTACTAAAATTTCCTAGAAGACATTTTTTCAAGATTCTAAATGGAAGGCACTCATTTTTCAACTCAAAGTTGCTGATTGAGCAAGCAAGACAGAATTGGTCTTGATTTCGGCAATCTTTGGAAATTCGGCATAATTCACAGAAAGTGAATCAGCCCTTGAAATTCGTAACACAATAAGAGTTCTAAACAAGGTTTCAAACACGACAAACAGAACTAAATTCAGAGTTTTGAGTATCTAGATATAGCAGTTCAAAGTCGGTAAATTTTCACTACTAGAACAGTGAATTTCCAGATTTAAAAAGCTATCTTTGTAGCATCATTTGGATATCGAAAGGTTGTTGAAATGACAAAAAATTTGGTACACTTAAACCTCTATATGTGAACTACCCCTGTTTCAAATTTCATACAAAAACTTGCATGGGAAGGCAGTTAACAAAACGACTAAAGTTCGTAAAATGTTTCAAGGCTAATCTGCCTTCTTGCTTTTATTTCCTTTCCAAACATTTTGCACAATGAAATCAGTCCAAATTCGATCCATTTTTGAAATCAAGGTTCTAGAGACCTTTAATAAACACTTGATGGTTGATTGACATCAAAATTTTTGAAATAAAACATCCCACAACAAACTAGACCAGTCGGCCAGCAAGAAGGAAAAGCTTTCCAGTTTTCCAGCTTTATTGCACTTTGGAAATCAGACCACATCTCACTCAATACAAGTTCAAATTAGGAATGGTTGGTGGCTCTGGAAACTAGGTTCAAAATTCTTCAATTCATCAGAAGGAAACATTTCCAAAATCAGTTCACAAGTTGTTCAAATTCAAGCTACAAGTTGCAGCTTCTCATTTCCTCTCGGACAGATATTCATAACAGGGCAGCAAACTTTGACG
This sequence comes from Coffea humblotiana, assembly GCA_023065735.1. Taxonomy (NCBI): domain Eukaryota; kingdom Viridiplantae; phylum Streptophyta; class Magnoliopsida; order Gentianales; family Rubiaceae; genus Coffea; species Coffea humblotiana. The sequence goes on along the minus strand of CM041209.1, from coordinate 39,397,864 downwards.
AATCACTACGGATGACTCAAAATGAACTAGCGGGTGATTTTTATACCGTTAGAAAGCTACGGATGTCTAGTTTTGAATTCCGCTAATGGCACTCAATTTCGACTTTTGTACAAAGAAATATGTTCAAACAAAGAAGTACTGTTCAGCATCCTGTTTACCATTTTCAGGTTTCTTTAAATTTTGAAAATCCAAGTTTTGTTCAACCAAATGAAACGATTTTCGGACAACACTTTGTACACACAATATACCACATATAGCCATCAATTTCGCAGCAAAACAAGTACCAAAAATTCGAAACAACCACAGAACAACAAGGACAGAATTTCGGCCAGTTTGCACTTTCAACTTTCCTTCGATTTTTCCTTCACTTTCTAACCGTATTCATCTCATATAACACGTAAACAACCACATTCAACTAATTACACCTCAAGTCAGCTACCTATAATCCACCTCAAGACCGCTAACCTAGTGATTAAAGCAAGAAATGAAACACTTCAAGTCCGCTAGCCTATTTCATGCTTAGGGTTTCAAACCCATGCCATCTAAGCTTGATTCTTGAAGAAAATGGAAAGATTGCAAGAGTTGATAGTTACCTCTAAACCCTTGAAGAAACCAGAAATTTTCACCACAAAACTTCCAAGAAATTTCCACTAGATGATGTCTTCCTCCAAGCTAAAGTTAATCTCCAAGTAGTTTTGAAGTTGGGTACAAATTTGGAAGTGAAATGGAAGCAAGAATTGAACAAGTGAAATGGAACTTTCTTCCCTTCTTTTTCTTCTAGTTTCGGCCGACTCCAAGGAGAGAGAAGAGAGAGGGTTTTGTGTGTTGATGGTTGGTGGATGAAGTGTGTTAAGGAAGCCAAGTTAAAAGTGAAAAAGTCAACTCGCAATAGTGCGCGAATAGTGTCCCGTACTACCACTTTTCTCTCTTGTTTATTTCATTTGTGCACTAATCCTCAAATGTAATCTTTTAATACTATAATTATTCACTCTTAGTGTGAGAGCCCGTAAATTTTCTTTATTTTAGGTATTAATTTATTTCTTTGCACCTGTTTTCCATATTTTCTTTATTCGATAAATTTTCTAGACATTTTTATGAGTAAATAGGGTTTTAAAAATGTTTTCCTAGTATAAGTCAGTTTATGAGATTTTCGGAGTAAATAGTGGACGTGGGACCCGCTAGTGCGTTAAGTGAGAGAAATTCGGCCAATTAGGTTAAGTTGTGCAGTAAGGCATTAAATTACTGAGTGTTAAGAGATAACTGGAGGTTAGTTAGGTATTTAATCATTGGAAGCTAAAGGATAAGGAGAAATCCAAAAAGGCGACACGTGGCGCGATCCTATTGGGCCAACACTTGGCCTAACTTTCTACAACTTTACCAAAAGCAAAATTTGACCAAATCATCTTCATTTTGCAAGCTTCTTGGCCGAAATTCCTCTAGAGAGAAAAGGAAAGAAAGCTTCAACTTCTACTTCAATTTCTTGTCCAAATCTTGAAAATTAACCGATAGAAATCCGATTTGCTCCGTAGAAATCGCATACTAAGGAAGAACAAAGGTGTTTGTGGAGTGATTTGGCAAATCAAAGCTCTAAGAGGCTACCTTTCTTGGTGTTTGAGGTATATTGCTTAGAACTTCAATTTTGTCCATAATAATTGTAAATTAGTGGCTTATATCGGTTAAGGAGCTTAGTTTATGGATGATTTTGTGAATTAAAGTGAAGTTTGGTGAATTTATCATTTTCTTGGGAATTTTTCTGTTTTCATATGATGACTAAGGTTGGCTTGGATTGGTGGCTTAGTATGGTATGGAATTGAAGTTATTGTGCATTAATTGTGGTTAATTGCGGAAATTTCAGCTTTATGTGGGAAAATTCCAGATTAGGGTTCTTATATTGCCCTGTTCTGACCAGTTCTGTTCGTCCAGGATGGAGGCCGAATTGGCCTTAGCTCAAAACATGAAAGTTGTAGAGAATTAAGTGTAGATTATTCCTGTAAAATTTCAGCTCAATCGGAGCACGGTAACCTGTGAAATGACTATTTTACCCCTGCTTCCCTGTTTCTGTCCGGAAATGATAATCAGCCTCTGTAATTGGCTCGTTTGACTGGGAAGATGAATGAATTAACTTTTGATGCCTTCTTAAGAATTGTAGCCTTGTATCTAAGCTTTCTAATGGCTTTGGAATCAACTGAATCGGAGTTGTGTAGCCTGAGTTATTGCTGGTTAAAGTCAGTGCTGATAACTAGACTGATCTTAAACTTTTGGATCTGTGTTTGGTAAATTCGACTTAGATAAACTATAAATTAGGTTAAGTGGCCTTCATAAAAGTTGTTCCCCTCTGTCTTAGCTTCGAAATGGTATAAGGTTCACCCCGATTCGATAACCATAGCTTCGGTTATGACTAAAATGCTATGAGATGCCAAATCTGCCATTTAGCTTTTGTCTTCAAAATTGATATTTGCTTGTACTATTGCACTTGTGTTGTACTTGGATGACTTTGGAGCCTATGGAAGGGCTATTGTGGTAACTTTACTTGTGTGTATTGTGGGGCTGAATTAAGGAAAATAAGGAAGCCGTAAATGGCTGGAAATTTGGTAAACACAAAGGGCACGCTGCCCAACTTTCTAGGCCGCTTGGTTCCTTCAACTTTGAGTTGATTCTTAGTAGATGAACGGCTTTTAGGTCATTCAAGCCCCTAGGTCCTCCTGTTACCTTTTCGTTCCGAAATCACGCTTTTGCAACTTTGCCTTCATAGTTCATTTGGGTAGGCATACGACTCATAGTCGAGCCTCACTTGTGCGTTTCATTTACTAGAATTTGGGATGTGAAAACCTTAATTGCTACTTCGGTTATTTTAGGGTTTCTTGGCGATTAAAGTCATTTTGGGGGAAAAACTTTTGAAGTATCTGCACTTGAACTGGTGAGTGTACCACTCCCCTCACTTGTTGCCTAACTTTGTATATGTACTTGCAAATTGTAACTTGAATGACTGTATCATCTGTTTGTCCGGTATGAGACGAGGGTGTACTTTATCACACTCGTTCTCTGGCCTGTGTGACTTGTTTCCTGTATATGTACTTGACTCTGTTACTTGTGTCTACTATGGATCTCATGTACACTTGAATCTGTTATTTATACTTGATATGATGTCGTTTGGACACGTATCCAACGACCTTCCTGTGCCTGTTAACTCTGAGCTCAACCTCATGGGTAGTTACTTGATTCGAGCCAGCAAGGGCTTGGTCGAGGAAATTAACGAACCATGGGTGCCTGTTCTTTGGAAATCTTTGGGTATTGAGACTCTGGATTTCCGGTATACTCGAGTATTACCATCTCTATTCCTGTTCGGCGTTCGGGCCCGGTAAGGGGTATGTTTGGTGATCGGGATTTGGCGTTTAAGAGGGATCTACGGACATGTTTATTTCATTAAACGTTGACGGAGGGTCAACGAGTTTGGATCAAGTACTGAAATGGGAATTTGGCTCCTGAGAGCCACCTGTATCCTTTCCAGTTGAGATAATTGTTCATTTCCTTATATGTGCCTTAAACGTGAAATGCCATGATCCATGACTACTTGTATTCTTGGTACCTCATTGAGCGCAAGCTCACCCCGTTCCCGTTATCTTTGTTTTTCTTACAGGGGACCAATTTCGAAATCATGATTTTTGAAGAAAAGGGGCGAGCTATTGTATATGTATTTTGTTAAGCTCTTTTGCAACTGAAACCCTAATTGTATTTTGACCGATATGGATACCCTGGCTTGTATTTTAGTTACTTTGTTCAAGACTTTGATGTAAAAATATGTATAAGTGTAATCATTTGAGATGTTGTGATTCTATGGCTTTGGATTCTATCGCGCGTAGTCTAGGGTTTTGCGTGTTTCAACTCCGTAGTCCTGGCGAGAGCTGGGCAGGCGGTCCGCCAAACCCTTTGGTTCGCCTTAGGGGAAGGTGGGGCTGTCACAGTTGGTATCAGAGCCACGTCGCGTGGTCTCTGCGCGAAGTGAGCTTAGGCCGAGTGGTGTTATGGTCCTGATTTTTGTGGACGTATATAAAGGATTAAGTGCTTTTCTTGGGCATAAGCTATGAACTGTGCATGTTATAAGTGTAAAGATCTTTATCATGGGACTTGAGGAAGATAGGTATGTATGTTGGGTAGGAATCTTTAATATGGATGATTTACTCTTGGGACCGGCCGGCTCGAGTTGTGAATTATCTTATTTTGGATTCTTGTGCCCGAATACGAATGAGGTGAGGGCCTAGGTTAGAAATGACTTGGGCAGACTAGAAATGTGACTCTATAGCACTTTGTGAGATATATTAGGGTTTCATCAAGTGCGGTTAGCCTGTTTAAGATATAAATCTTGTTATTCTTGTAGACTTTGGGAGGAGCTCGTGGAGAGGTTGGAGATGAGCCATGTTTGATTCCGTGTGAGGGTAGTCGGGGGAAAAGCTCTTAGTTAGTTGTTTCGTGCTCAGGGGCCTAATTTGTATATTATATTATGGAGAACCCCGATACTTACATGAAATTTCTTTTGTTCGTATTTGACTGACTGCTACTGTGTGACTTGTTCGGTACAGTTGTGTGTGTAGACATACTTTTGATCTGTGTGTACTTCTTGTTACTTGTTTATGTATATAACTACTTTTACTGTTCTATTCACGCTTCGACCCTAGATTGGTTAGACCTATGGAGGGTACTCGTAGTGGAAGAGGTCGTGGGCGCGGACGTAAGCAACCCTCGAATGAAAGGGGTAACCGGGAACCAAGACCTGAACCAAATCCTGAACCTAGGGTCGACCCAAATGCTCAAGTAGCCGCTGCTATCCAGCGTATGACCGATCTGCTAGCCCACGTAGTAGAACACCAGGGCCAAAACCCTAATCCTCCAACTGGAAACCCTGGTAACAATGTAGAGGGCGAGGATAGAGCCCTTGAAAGATTTCAGAAATTTTCCCCACCAAAGTTTATAGGAGGGCCAGATCCAGATGTGGCCGAACGGTGGTTGGAGAAGATGGTGGACATTTTTGCCGCTTTGCACTATACGGAGGAGCGACAGGTGACCTTTGCCATATTTCAACTGGAAGGGGCAGCCCGTTCTTGGTGGAACGTTATAAGGCAGAAGTGGGAACGAGAACTGACACCAAGGACGTGGGTGAACTTCATGAGGGAGTTCAACGCTAAGTTTTTCCCTCCTTTAGTACAGGAAAAGAAGGAGGAAGAGTTTATAAGACTTCGCCAGGGAACCCAAACTGTAGCCGAGTACGAGAGCCAATTCACTCGGTTGTCTAAGTTTGCCCCCGAACTGATCATGACTGAGCAGAGGCGAATAAGACGTTTCATCCAGGGCTTGAACGTTGAGATCCAAAAGGACTTAGCTGTAGCCCGAATTGATGCTTTTAGTGACGCTGTGGAGAAAGCCCAGCGAGTTGAGAATGCGAGGGCACAAGTTAAAAATTTTCAAGCCAAGAAAAGGGGATTTCCTGGGAGCGGCTCGGAACAAGAGGATAAGAGTACGCCACCTAAGTTTGGAAAGGGAAATGGAGGAACGAGATTCCCGAAGACATCAGGAGGTATTACACCGGGAGGCTCGACCTCTGCTTCTCGTGGTCCCTGCGGGTACTGTGGGAAGCCGAACCACACGGAAGATGTCTGCTGGAAGAAAGGAAGAAAATGCCTACGATGTGGGAGTGCAGATCATCACATCGCTAATTGCCCAGGCCTGCCTCGAGAAGGGAGTGAGAACCGACAAACGACCAAAACCAATCCCAATCAGTCGAAGGGGGAAGGAACTGGACCGAAGGTGTCAGCTCGGGTGTATTCCCTAGAGTCACATCAAGTCCCTGACTCGTCTGAAGACGTGGAAGGTAAGAAAAATTTCGAGGACGAAATTCTTTAAGGGGGAGAGAGTGTGAGAGCCCGTAAATTTTCTTTATTTTAGGTATTAATTTATTTCTTTGCACCTGTTTTCCATATTTTCTTTATTCGATAAATTTTCTAGACATTTTTATGAGTAAATAGGGTTTTAAAAATGTTTTCCTAGTATAAGTCAGTTTATGAGATTTTCGGAGTAAATAGTGGACGTGGGACCCGCTAGTGCGTTAAGTGAGAGAAATTCGGCCAATTAGGTTAAGTTGTGCAGTAAGGCATTAAATTACTGAGTGTTAAGAGATAACTGGAGGTTAGTTAGGTATTTAATCATTGGAAGCTAAAGGATAAGGAGAAATCCAAAAAGGCGACACGTGGCGCGATCCTATTGGGCCAACACTTGGCCTAACTTTCTACAACTTTACCAAAAGCAAAATTTGACCAAATCATCTTCATTTTGCAAGCTTCTTGGCCGAAATTCCTCTAGAGAGAAAAGGAAAGAAAGCTTCAACTTCTACTTCAATTTCTTGTCCAAATCTTGAAAATTAACCGATAGAAATCCGATTTGCTCCGTAGAAATCGCATACTAAGGAAGAACAAAGGTGTTTGTGGAGTGATTTGGCAAATCAAAGCTCTAAGAGGCTACCTTTCTTGGTGTTTGAGGTATATTGCTTAGAACTTCAATTTTGTCCATAATAATTGTAAATTAGTGGCTTATATCGGTTAAGGAGCTTAGTTTATGGATGATTTTGTGAATTAAAGTGAAGTTTGGTGAATTTATCATTTTCTTGGGAATTTTTCTGTTTTCATATGATGACTAAGGTTGGCTTGGATTGGTGGCTTAGTATGGTATGGAATTGAAGTTATTGTGCATTAATTGTGGTTAATTGCGGAAATTTCAGCTTTATGTGGGAAAATTCCAGATTAGGGTTCTTATATTGCCCTGTTCTGACCAGTTCTGTTCGTCCAGGATGGAGGCCGAATTGGCCTTAGCTCAAAACATGAAAGTTGTAGAGAATTAAGTGTAGATTATTCCTGTAAAATTTCAGCTCAATCGGAGCACGGTAGCCTGTGAAATGACTATTTTACCCCTGCTTCCCTGTTTCTGTCCGGAAATGATAATCAGCCTCTGTAATTGGCTCGTTTGACTGGGAAGATGAATGAATTAACTTTTGATGCCTTCTTAAGAATTGTAGCCTTGTATCTTAGCTTTCTAATGGCTTTGGAATCAACTGAATCGGAGTTGTGTAGCCTGAGTTATTGCTGGTTAAAGTCAGTGCTGATAACTAGACTGATCTTAAACTTTTGGATCTGTGTTTGGTAAATTCGACTTAGATAAACTATAAATTAGGTTAAGTGGCCTTCATAAAAGTTGTTCCCCTCTGTCTTAGCTTCGAAATGGTATAAGGTTCACCCCGATTCGATAACCATAGCTTCGGTTATGACTAAAATGCTATGAGATGCCAAATCTGCCATTTAGCTTTTGTCTTCAAAATTGATATTTGCTTGTACTATTGCACTTGTGTTGTACTTGGATGACTTTGGAGCCTATGGAAGGGCTATTGTGGTAACTTTACTTGTGTGTATTGTGGGGCTGAATTAAGGAAAATAAGGAAGCCGTAAATGGCTGGAAATTTGGTAAACACAAAGGGCACGCTGCCCAACTTTCTAGGCCGCTTGGTTCCTTCAACTTTGAGTTGATTCTTAGTAGATGAACGGCTTTTAGGTCATTCAAGCCCCTAGGTCCTCCTGTTACCTTTTCGTTCCGAAATCACGCTTTTGCAACTTTGCCTTCATAGTTCATTTGGGTAGGCATACGACTCATAGTCGAGCCTCACTTGTGCGTTTCATTTACTAGAATTTGGGATGTGAAAACCTTAATTGCTACTTCGGTTATTTTAGGGTTTCTTGGCGATTAAAGTCATTTTGGGGGAAAAACTTTTGAAGTATCTGCACTTGAACTGGTGAGTGTACCACTCCCCTCACTTGTTGCCTAACTTTGTATATGTACTTGCAAATTGTAACTTGAATGACTGTATCATCTGTTTGTCCGGTATGAGACGAGGGTGTACTTTATCACACTCGTTCTCTGGCCTGTGTGACTTGTTTCCTGTATATGTACTTGACTCTGTTACTTGTGTCTACTATGGATCTCATGTACACTTGAATCTGTTATTTATACTTGATATGATGTCGTTTGGACACGTATCCAACGACCTTCCTGTGCCTGTTAACTCTGAGCTCAACCTCATGGGTAGTTACTTGATTCGAGCCAGCAAGGGCTTGGTCGAGGAAATTAACGAACCATGGGTGCCTGTTCTTTGGAAATCTTTGGGTATTGAGACTCTGGATTTCCGGTATACTCGAGTATTACCATCTCTATTCCTGTTCGGCGTTCGGGCCCGGTAAGGGGTATGTTTGGTGATCGGGATTTGGCGTTTAAGAGGGATCTACGGACATGTTTATTTCATTAAACGTTGACGGAGGGTCAACGAGTTTGGATCAAGTACTGAAATGGGAATTTGGCTCCTGAGAGCCACCTGTATCCTTTCCAGTTGAGATAATTGTTCATTTCCTTATATGTGCCTTAAACGTGAAATGCCATGATCCATGACTACTTGTATTCTTGGTACCTCATTGAGCGCAAGCTCACCCCGTTCCCGTTATCTTTGTTTTTCTTACAGGGGACCAATTTCGAAATCATGATTTTTGAAGAAAAGGGGCGAGCTATTGTATATGTATTTTGTTAAGCTCTTTTGCAACTGAAACCCTAATTGTATTTTGACCGATATGGATACCCTGGCTTGTATTTTAGTTACTTTGTTCAAGACTTTGATGTAAAAATATGTATAAGTGTAATCATTTGAGATGTTGTGATTCTATGGCTTTGGATTCTATCGCGCGTAGTCTAGGGTTTTGCGTGTTTCAACTCCGTAGTCCTGGCGAGAGCTGGGCAGGCGGTCCGCCAAACCCTTTGGTTCGCCTTAGGGGAAGGTGGGGCTGTCACACTTAGTGTCTAGTATAATTTTTTTAAATTTCTACTTTGCCGTTTTGACGCGAAATATGCGAACTTCCGATTCGCGCGTGATAAGGCGAAATTTAAAGCGATTCATGTAACGATAATATAATTAACCAATACTAGGGTAAATAATTATAAAAATAACTATTTTAAGAATACAAATATGAGTCCTCATATTTCGACTTCTTTTTTCTTCTTTCACTTGCTTTTTGAATCAAATTTCTTCAGAGTTGAAAAGCTTTCTCATTGAAAAAATATTAGTTTGAATTATCCAATTGTTTTGTAAACATCAAAAAAACCGGGATCAAGATCATCAAGTTGTCTCAACGCTTTGAACTTCTTCAATACGTGCAATTTCAGCTTCTTCCTCTTGCCGACTGTCACCTTGAGCATTTCCTTGAGTCGAAGGACCACCCATGTCTTTGATCTTCAAAAGAAACTTGCAAAAATCCAATATAAAGATGTCCTTCTTCTTGAGGCATGTAGGGATAGCATTAGAGAAATCAACTCCAACCCTTTGAAACACCAAGATCAAAAAGCGAGCGTAAGGGAATGCAATGTTTGACATCATTACTTTGAACCACAGCCCACATGTGGTTGGTGATAATGCTTCCCAATGGAATGCCTTGGATGTTGCCTAAGCCATGCTCTATTTTGTCCAAGAAATAGATGTCGCTTGTGCGTGCTTCATTGGTACCACTTGCTCTCGAAATTATATTGGAGACAAACAAGTAGATGAGAAGATGATGAGACTCCGGAAAGGAGGAAGTCAACAAGGAATATCGCCCAGTTTTACGAGTAGACTTGTACTCAACTCCCAAGTGTACAAGTGCCTCTAGTATGTTCCAAGAGTCCAAATTACGAGGTTTAAATATTTTCTTCAAATCAACCTTATATCTAACGTCAGAGACTTGAAGAAAGCTTTGCAATAAGCTCTATGGATTCGGATGCTGGTTCCTCATACCGTACTTGTAATTACTTCCGTGTCAAAGTGAAAAGATTGCTTGCCCTCTACATTTGCATAAAATTCACGGACAAGCTCTTCATAATAAATGTTTGGGAGGTTGAAGAAATTCTCCCATCCCAATTTAGCAAAGTAGGTCTTGAGATAGTAGACCTCCTCAACATCCGGAGTGATATCCTTCTCCACTAACACTTTAGCTACCCTTCTAGAATTATACCAAGTTTCATTTTTGGCGGAGGTGAAGCGCGACCTATCATATGGGATTTGCTCCTCTTGTTCCTCTTCTTGCTCTACTTGTTGTTGAGTCTCCTCTTCGGATGATGGTTCGTCTTCAAGCACAAGTCGTCTATTGGCTTTTCTTTTCATACACGGTGGTCTAGAAGTAGACGTAGAGGCTTCTCCTTTTCTCTTGGGAGGTGGAGATTTCACCCCGACTTTCTTAGTGCGAGTCATTGTACCTAAATAAAATTATTAAACATTAATTTCATTTAATAGGTACATTGTTAAATAAGGATAACGAACACTCATTCACGTTTACTTTTATCTTTAAAGAGACAAACTCATTAACTTACTTACATAATAAGTACCTATCTGTGAGAACCCGAAAATTTTCCACATTTTTCAAGTATTATTTTATTTCTTTGCCTACGTTTTATACTGTCCTTTGAAAATATTAAATGTTTTATACATTTTACAAGTCAGTACAATTTTAAATCATTTTCCTAGTATAAGTTAGTGTACGTGAATTTGAAAGTGCATTTTTCAATGTGGGACCCGCTAGTGCGATATAATTTTTGCCGATTAGGTGACGAAATATTAAGTGATATTATTTTCCATGGTATTAGGAGATAATTAGAGGTTGGTTAGCTAAATGAATTATTGGAGGAGAGAAATAAGCTTGGAACCTTCAAGATGCCAAGTGTCATGCTTCCATTGGATGTTGGACTTTTGACCCAAGATATTAACCTTTATTAAAACAAATTTTGACCAAAAATTCATTCCATTTTGCACCCTCTTGGCCAGCCCTTTGGTGAAGAAAAACAAGAGAGAGCTCTTCCCAATTTTAGCTTCCAAACTCACTTGAATCTTGAGTTTTAACCAACCAAATTTGAAACCCTTCCATACAAGTGATCACTAAGGAGGACTAAGGGCTTTGGTGGAGTTGATATGGAGGAGGAAGGACTAAGCTACTACTTTCCTTTGAGGTTCTAAGGTAAATTGCTAAGAACATCCTTCTTTGCTTCTAATAGATGGAAATTAATGGCTTGTGGTTGCCACTTTGGTAGTTTTGTGGCAATATTTCTTGGTTAGAAGTGATGATGTGTAGATTTCAGTTTTTTAGAAAATTTTCTGCTTTGTTCTGACCAGTGTTATTAGGCCATGATGGAGGCTGAATTGGCCTTAGCTCAAAACATGAACGTTTTAGAGAATTGAGTGTAGATTATTCTGTAAAATTTCAGCTCAATCGGAGCACTGTATCATGTGAAATGACTATTTTACCCCTGCTGCCCTGTTTCTGCCAAAACTGGAAATCAGCATCTGTAATTGGCTCGTTTGGATGGGAAGATGAATAAATTAGCTTTTGATGCTTTCTTAAGAATTGTAGCCTTGTATTCTAGCTTTCGAATGGCTTTGGCATCAACTAAATTGGAGTTGTGTGTGCTGAGATATGATTGAATAAGTCAGGACTGCTAGATGACTTTTACAGTGAGCTTCGAACTGGAAATCTGGAGCTGTTTGGGTAAATGGGACTAGGTTAGGTTGAGAACTGGGTTGAGGTGTCTTCATAAGAATTGTAACCCTATGTGTTAGCTTTCCAACGCCTCTAAAAACACCCAAAACGGAGTTGTGTATCCTGAGTTATTACCGGTTAAAGTCAGTGCTGACAACCAGACTGATCATGAACTTTTGGAGCTGTGATTGGAAAATTCGACTTAGATAAACTATAAATTAGGTTAAGTGGCCTTCATGAAAGTTGTTTCCCCCCTGTCTTAGCTTCGAAATGGTATAAGGTTCACCCCGATTCGATAACCATAGCTCCACTTATGACTAAAATACTATGAGGTGCCAAATCTGCCATTTAGCTTTTGTCTTCAAAATTGATATTTGCTTGTACTATTGCACTTGTGTTGTACTTGGATGATTTTGGAGCCTAATGGAAGGGCTATTGTGGTAACCTTACTTGTGTGTATTGTGGGGCTGAATTAAGGAAAAGAAGGAAGCCATAAATGGCTGGAAATTTGGTAAACACAAAGGGCATGCTGCCCAAATTTGTACTTGAGGTTTAAATAGAATTACGCTTATCTTGAGTAAGATTTTGAGGACGAATCTAACTCGATTTGTCTAGGTTATTCAAGTTTCCTTTTGTGGAGGTATATAAAGCGAATTTCAGCCGAAACTTGTACCCTTGGAATTTACAACTAATGGAAATATGTTTTCTTCATTTCTTTGACCCAAATGGCATTTTTCACATATAATGGCTTTAAATTTCACCGTTTGGAAAGTGAGCAAGGGGTTTTACGAATAGTCCCTAAATAAGTTTCAATTACTTGATTCTCGTTAAACGAAATGTTTAAGTTTCGAGCCTTAGTTATCTTTCAATGCTCTTAAATAATATTTTCTTATGATTATTCTTAGGGTTTCTTGGTGATTATGAGTGTTACCCGGAAGGAATTTTGGACGTTATTTTGCTTATATAGGTGAGTGTTCTATATACAATTTGTTTCTAATGGACTATGTGAACTATTGTGACTATTTGGATTGTTGTTTAATACGTGATTGAAGTATGTTATGTTTCCAATATTTTCAGAAATGATTTTTGCTAGGCGAGTGTGTACTTTATCGCACTCGACCTAAATGAACGTGAAATTTCAATGATTGAATGATTAAATGTTACTTGTGCATGAATGTAAGCCTTCTGGCTGAACTGGGCCCTTGCCCTTTGTTACTGGTCGACTCGAGCCAGAAGCGGACTCGGTCGGGCGATTAGTGATCCTGGGTGAATGTTTGGTATACTCGAGTATTACCACGAAGTCTGGAGAGGACTGGCCAGTGCGCTGGCTAGAATGGGGAGAACTAAATGAATGAATGAATGACAAGATTGATGGAGGGGTTTTCAATTACAAATGAAATTTTTCTAAATGATTGAAGGAATAAGGAAATGGTCGATGAACGAATGAACGAATGGCTCCATGTATCCTTTTAATGAATGTGTTACTATCGCTTTCATTTCATAAATGTTTTCTGGATTACTTGTTATTATCTGATAAACATCCTTGCTTAATTATTTGATTGAGTATACAGAATCTCGCTGGGCTTTTAGCTCATACCACGCCTTTTGTTTTCCTTACAGGGGTGGCAAGCACGGACGAGAGGCCTGTATAGAATAGAATAGTCTAGATTTTGTTTTGAATTGTTTTGTTTTGGCTTTTGCACTCGCTCTAGTGCTTGGATAGAGTTGGTTGTATTGAGAAAGTTAGAGCTTTGGTTACATTTGGGACTGTACTTCTGGTTGAGATTGGGATGAATGTAAATATATGTTTCCAGTTTGGGGTTTGTTTTTTTTGTTTTCCTCGAGGTTGTATCTTATTTTGTTCGGAGAGAGTGATCGAGTCCTGGCGAGAGTTGGGCAGGCGGTCTGCCGAACCCTTTGGTTCGCCTTAGGGGAAGGTGGGGCTGTCACACTATCAACACCATAAGTAAGTATCAAATTTTATTATCAACAACAAGTGGTCTTATAATTTTCGCAAATGAAACATATAATGTCCAAATAATTAGAGAAAGCAATTAAGAAAACACACAACTCACTCCCATCTTAATGACCTAAATAAGCATAATTAAATGCTAAATAGCACCTTAACCATGAGTTTTAGGCTTTAAAAGGTCATTAATTCACCTTTCACCAAAAATTCTAGAATAAACATGTCAAAAATCAATAGATAAGCAAATTAAGCCTAAACTTAGTATGTAAATATTCTAAAGCAATCCATCTATCTCATAAAATTTTCTTCAATCCAATTAGTTCAAGAAATTAGCTAATAATTATCAAGTCACATTAATTCTCAAAATTAGCTAAAAATTGCTAAATTCACCAAATAATCACAAACCCATGAGTTAAACATCACCAATAATCACCAATTACCTCAATAAGTACAATGGAAAGCACCCAACTTCACAAAATTAAGAAATTCAAAATTGCCCAAAAATTAGAAAAAAAGTGAAAAATGGCAAAATTCAAATGACAAAATTTGGTGAAGATTTGTTACCTCAAACTTGTTGGTTGATGATTATGGATGCAAATGGTGAAGAAACTCCCAAAAATCTCACTCTAATTCGGCATCAAATGGAGAGTTCAAAATTTTGAAACCCTTGTTCTTGCCAAACTCAAATCCGAATTAAAGCTTGTTTTTGAAGAAGTTTAAACTATGAAATCATCTTTAGAGGTAAAGGGAAGTGTTTTGGTGAAGTTGGTTTGAAGATTGGATGGTGAAAAGAGTGATTTTAGTGAGTAGTGTGTGTTTTAGGTGAGAGTATGTGTGTAGGTTGAAGGAGAAGGGAGGAAACGGATTCCTCTTGAAGCTGATAGGCCGCCAGATTCCGGCCATATTTTGGTTGGATTGTCGGTCGGATTCGAGGCAGTGAGCTAAAAAAAAATTTTCCGCCTCCCCTGTCAATCCGGCCGTAAATCCGGCCAATATTTGGCCGGATTTGCTGCAGAAAACTACAATTTTCTACATTTTTTTTTCCAAATCTCATTGCCAAAATTCGGCATTTCACCCGATATCCAACTATCTTCATGTTCTTTGAATAAAATTCAAGTTTAACATTGGAAATGTATCTCTCTAAACTAAATACACTTGAAAATACATGATCATGCATGAATATAACCTTAACATGAAATACTTTAAATGCTTGAAATGCATCAAATGAACATGAAAACTCCCTTTTTGCTTCAATATAGACACGTTAGCACTTGAGATAATTTGCATGAATCCTTGCCATTGCCACCTACAAAACACACAAAAATACCAATCAAACAACTAAAAGCTACTAAAAACAAGAAATCGTTGGGTTGCCTCCCAACAAGTGCTTCTTTATAGTCATTAGCTTGACTATAGCACCTAATTTTTTTTAAGGAGGTTTAGTTAACGAATAATCCACCATTTTAGGTCGTGGTGGATCATTAAAAGGTGGCTTAACAACTAGAGCCACTTGTGCTAATGATATGAGAGGTGGAAGTAGTTTACTTAACTCAAGTGAGTCGTAAGATATTACCTTGCATGCGTGTCACTTGAGTACTCACCAAAGGAACGTCCGAATGACCTTCTTGGGCTATAATGACTTTGGAACCTACATTCTTAATACAATCCTCAAGAGGGGATTATATATGAATAATTATGCTTGCCTCTTGAGGTTCAAACTTCATTCCAAACTCATTATCATATGAAATGGATATTACTTCATTAAACACACATTAGATGCATCGGTTTGATCAAAATATAATCCATTGTCACATTCAACATTCCCACCATTCATAATAGGGCCCATTTTGCATATTATTAGAAGAAACAATGTGACAGCCCCACCCTTCCCCTAAGGCGAACCAAAAGGGTTTGGCGACCGCCTGCCCAGCTCTCACCAGGACTACGAAGTCGAATTCACACAAACCCCTAACTTTACGCGCGATCGAACCCAAAGAAACCAACAATCGGAGCTTACCAATCCAAGAACACATAGGCATACATTTCTCAACAATTATACGGGGAAAACAAGAATAATTACTTATATACATACCGTTGGAACTTTACAAGTCAAGGGAATACTGGTTCGAAGTAAATTAGGGTTTTGATTACAAAAGAGTGTAACAAAAGAACATTTACACTAGCTCAACCCTTTCTTCCCAAATCACGGTTCAAAAGTGTTGTTCCCTGTAAGGAAAACAAAGATAACGGGAAGGGGGTGAGCTTACGCTCAATGAGGTACCAAAAGTACAAGTAGTCACGAATCATGGCCATTTCACAATATCAATCATTGCAGTTGTACACCACCCAGATAGGGAAATGAATAAATTACTTCAAATGGAAAGGATACAGGTGGCTCTCAGGAGCCCAAAGTTCTCATTGCTTCATCGGAGGCTTGATCAGATAGTAGTTGACACTCCGTCAACTTTTCAAACTAAAGTAACCCGTCCAGTAGAGCACCACTTTAACGCCCGATTCCGTTCCACCAAACATACCCCTCACCGGGCCCCCGAACACCTACAACCGACAGAGGGTGGTAATACTCGAGTATACCAGAATCCAGAAGTCTCAATTACCCCAAGATTTCTCAGAAACAGACTACTGTGAGTTCGTCATCTAAATCGACCAGGCCTTTACCGGCTCGACTCGAATAACTAGCCACAGGATTTGAGCTCAGAGGTAAAAGAAAGGTCCGTGGATTTTAATTCTCCCAAACGAATCAACAAATACAGAAAACAGGTACAAGAGAACAGATACAGATTTAATACAGTATACAGGAACCAGAAATAACCAGATGAGAGAAACGAGTGTGATAAAGTACAAACCCTCGTTTCATACGAAGCATACAAAAGTCACAGATAATCAAGTTGCAAGTTGCAAGTACAGATGAATCAGATAAGCACCAATTTAGCGGATGGTACACTCTCACCAATTTAAGTGCAGCTACTTCAAAAAGTTTTCCCCAAATGACTTTAATCGCCCAAGAAAACCCTAAAATAACCGAGGTAAATAATTGAGGTTTTCACATCCCAAATTCTAGTAAACAAAATGCACAAGTGAGGCTCGACTACAAGTCGTATGCCTATCCAAATGAAACTATGAATGCAAGGTTGCAAAAGCGTGATTTCGGAACGAAAAGGTAATAGGGGGACCTAGGGGGCTTGAATGACCTAAAAGCCGTTCACCCTACTTAAGAATCAACTCAAACTTGATAGGAACCAAACGGTCTAGAAAATTGGGCAGCATGCCCTTTGTGTTTACCAAATTTCCAGCCATTTATGGCTTCATTATTTTCCTCAATCAGCCCCAGAAACACACACAAATAAGGTTACCACAATAGCCCTTCCATAGGCTCCAAAATCATCCCAGTATAACACAAGTGCAAAAGTATCATTGAAAATCAGTTTTGAAGACAAAACTAAACGGCAGATTTGGCATTTCGTAGCATTTTAGTCACAACCGGAGCTATGGTTATCGAATCGGGGTGAACCTTATACCATTTCAAAGCTAAGACAGAGGGGAACAACTTTTATGAAGGCCACTTAACCTAATTTATAGCTTATCTAAGTCGAATTTGCCAATCACAGATCCAAAAGTTTAAGATCAGTCTAGTTGTCAGCACTGACTTTAACCGGCAATAACTCAGGCTACACAACTCCGTTTGGGGTGTTTTCAGAGGATTTAGAAAGCTAAAACATAGGGCTACAAGTCTTGTGTTTTGGCCAAAAGCTAATTGGATACGAATCAGGGTGAAAAATGCAGTCCAAACTGGTGAATTCACAAAACTGTTTACGAATTGCAGCTTGTAACTGTCAGGGTATTTCGGTCATTTCGCAAGTTTCGGTGCTCCGATTGAGCTGAAATTTTACCAGTAGCTAGCTAACTCAAATACCTACAACTTTCATGTTTTGAGCAAGGGCTAATTCGGTCTCCCTCAAGGTCGAACATACAGTGCAAAAACAGGGCAGATTACTACCATAGAAACCCTAAGCTGGAATTTTTCCACATAAAGCTGAAATTTCCGCAATTAACCACAAGTAACGCATAATAGCTTCAATTCCATACCATATTAAGCCATCAATCCAAGCCAACAATAATTATCATATGAAAACAGAAAAATTCCCAAGAAAATAAGAAATTCACCTAACTTTACTTTAAACCACAAATTCATCCATAAACTAAGCTCCTTAACCGATATAAGCCACTACTTTGCAATTATTATGGACAAAATTGAAGTTCTAAGCAATATACCTCAATCACCAAGAAAGGTAGCAACTTAGGGCTTCTCTTTGCAAAATCACTCCACAAGCACCTTTGATCTTCCTTAATAAGCAATTCCTACGGAGGAAATCGGATTTTTATCGGTTGATTTGCAAGATTTGGACAAGAAATTGAAAGAAAAGTTGAAGGCTTCTTTCCTTTTTTTCCCTCAAAAATTTCGGCCAAGATGCTTGAAGAATGAAGATGATTTTGGTCAAATTTTACTTTTAGTAAAGTTGTAAGAAAGTTAGGCAAAACTTGGCCCAATAGAAATGCGACACGTGTCACCTTTTTTTGATCTTTTCCTTATCCTTTAGCTTACTAATGACTAAGCATCTAACCAACCTCTAATTATCTCTTAGCACTCAGTAATTTAATGCCTTACTGCACAACTTAACCTAATTGGCCGAATTTCTCTCACTTAACGCCCTAGCGGGTCCCACATCCGCTATTCGCTCCAAATCTCTCGTGAACTCACTTATATTAGAAAAATGGTTTAAAAACTATATTTACTTATAAAATATATGTAAAATGAATATAATAAAGAAAATAAAAAAAATGTGTGCACGAAAATCGATAAAACCCTAAAACCCTAAAATCGGATTTTTGTCTTCCTCGAGTTCTCACACTCTCTCCCCCTTAAAGAATTTCGTCCTCGAAATTCTCTCTTTTGCTCATAAAATGATTCCACAGTGAATTCTTCTATCTCACAAGAGCGTCTCCTCATTCATGCCCTAATCAAATCAGGAATAGTTTCTCGAAAGGCACTCAGGGGATCACTCTAATCAAAATTCAAAAATATCCGAGATCTCCCATCCCGTCACACTAACAAGTTAATCCAAGCATTTCCTTTGCCTCAAGCTTTGTGGAAAGGGAATAAATATTTTGGGGTAAGCTAAAAGCTCAACAAATGTCCAATAAAAATCAATAATCAAAGAAGTTCACACTAATGCATTTATCAGTAATCAAATGTAAGTTTATTGCTCTTGTGAGTCAGGGAAATCGTAGTACTTAAACTTCCAACTCTCCAATAAAATCCAGTAACAGTCAAGCAGTACAAGAGAGCCATCAGTGCTCCCATATTCAAATCAAGTGCCAGTAAAATGGAGACGTTGGTTTTAAGCACAAGACTTTCAAGCACTCATCTGAACCAAATCATTGCATGGCACACACGCAAGAAAACAGTGCAGGAAATAGTTTGAAAATAATTTTGGAAACAGTTTTGGAATCACTTACCAACCACAGCTCATGATCCTCATTCATCATAGATAGCTTCCTAGCTCTAATTCAATAAGATACCAACAACCCCTTCTGATACCACTAAACTACCAAAAAATGTAGTTTAAAGTAGTCCATAATAAAAACAAGTGAACACATAACAATTTACACATTCATAGGGGAAACAAAATAGATTTTCAAAGCTAACACGTTAAACATCCACAACAACTATTAAAGTCCAAATCTAACCACAATCTAGTAAAACCCTAGCTAAACTTTTATTGGACAAGTCTAAGATAGCATTCCTCATTCCAATTTCCTCAATCGGGTCAATATCAAGTCCAATACAGGAATTCTCCGTGCTCTGAACTTTGTCATCAGGACTTATCTCAAAATCACTTATGAATTCTAGTCACCTCATAATACACAAGACTATACCCCTTCCGAATTCGCAAGTATTCCCTCAGGAAAAGTATTTGGTACTCAAGTACAAGAATCCCAAACTAAGAGAATTTACAACTCAGGCCGTACGCTCCCAAGTGTAAATCAACAAGGTTTAAGATTCCTACCTGACGTACACATCTATCCACCTCAAGTAGCATGGCAAAGATTTTACACTTACAACTATCATAAGTCATAACCTTTCCTCGAAAAAAAACACTTAGTCCTTTACTCTTATTCTCATGATCGGGACCATATCACCACATGGCCCAAGCTCACTCCGCGCAGAGACCACGCGACGTGGCTCTGATACCAACTGTGACAGCCCCACCTTCCCCTAAGGCGAACCAAAGGGTTTGGCGGACCGCCTGCCCAGCTCTCGCCAGGACTACGAAGTCGAATCACACAAACCCTAACTTACGCGCGATCGAACCCAAAGAAACCCAACAATCGGAGCTTACCAAATCAAGAACACATAGGCATACATTCCTCAACAATTATACGGGGAAAACAAGAATAATTACTTATATACATACGTTGGAACTTTACAAGTCAAGGGAAATACTGGTTCGAAGTAAAATTAGGGTTTTGATTACAAAAGAGTGTAACAAAAGAACATTTACACTAGCTCAACCCTTTCTTCCAAATCACGGTTCAAAAGTGTTGTTCCCTGTAAGGAAAACAAAGATAACGGGAAGGGGTGAGCTTACGCTCAATGAGGTACCAAAAGTACAAGTAGTCACGAATCATGGCATTTCACATATCAATCATGCAGTTGTACACACCAGATAGGGAAATGAATAAATACTTCAAATGGAAAGGATACAGGTGGCTCTCAGGAGCCAAAGTTCTCATTGCTTCATCGGAGCTTGATCAGATAGTAGTTGACACTCCGTCAACTTTCAAATAAAGTAACCGTCCAGTAGAGCACCACTTTAACGCCGATTCCGTCCACCAAACATACCCTCACCGGGCCCGAACACCTCAACCGAACAGAGGGTGGTAATACTCGAGTATACCAGAAATCCAGAGTCTCAATTACCCAAAGATTTCTCAGAAACAGACTACTGTGGTTCGTCATCTAATCGACCAGGCCTTTACCGGCTCGACTCGAATAACTAGCCACAGGATTTGAGCTCAGAGGTAACAGAAAGGTCGTTGGATTTAATTCTCCAAACGACATCAACAAATACAGAAAACAGGTACAGAGAACAGATACAGATTTATACAGTATACAGGAACCAGAATAACCAGATGAGAGAAACGAGTGTGATAAAGTACACCCTCGTTTCATACGAAGCATACAAAAGTCACAGATAATCAAGTTGCAAGTTGCAAGTACAGATGAATCAGATAAGCACCAATTTAAGCGGATGGTACACTCACCAATTTAAGTGCAGCTACTTCAAAAGTTTTCCCCAAATGACTTTAATCGCCCAGAAACCCTAAAATAACCGAGGTAAATAATTGAGGTTTTCACATCCCAAATTCTAGTAAACAAAATGCACAAGTGAGGCTCGACTACAAGTCGTATGCCTATCCAAATGAACTATGAATGCAAGGTTGCAAAAGCGTGATTTCGGAACGAAAAGGTAATAGGGGGACCTAGGGGCTTGAATGACCTAAAAGCCGTTCACCTACTAAGAATCAACTCAAACTTGAAGGAACCAAACGGTCTAGAAAATTGGGCAGCATGCCCTTTGTGTTTACCAAATTTCCAGCCATTTATGGCTTCATTATTTTCCTCAATCAGCCCCAGAAACACACACAAATAAGGTTACCAACAATAGCCCTTCCATAGGCTCCAAAATCATCCCAGTATAACACAAGTGCAAAAGTATCATTGAAAATCAGTTTTGAAGACAAAACTAAACGGCAGATTTGGCATTTCGTAGCATTTTAGTCACAACCGGAGCTATGGTTATCGAATCGGGGTGAACCTTATACCATTTCAAAGCTAAGACAGAGGGGAACAACTTTTATGAAGGCCACTTAACCTAATTTATAGCTTATCTAAGTCGAATTTGCAAGATTTGGACAAGAAATTGAAAGAAAAGTTGAAGGCTTCTTTCCTTTTTTTTCCCTCAAAAATTTCGGCCAAGATGCTTGAAGAATGAAGATGATTTTGGTCAAATTTTACTTTTAGTAAAGTTGTAAGAAAGTTAGGCAAAACTTGGCCCAATAGAAATGCGACACGTGTCACCTTTTTTGATCTTTTCCTTATCCTTTAGCTTACTAATGACTAAGCATTTAACCAACCTCTAATTATCTCTTAGCACTCAGTAATTTAATGCCTTACTGCACAACTTAACCTAATTGGCCGAATTTCTCTCACTTAACGCCCTAGCGGGTCCCACATCCGCTATTCGCTCCAAATCTCTCGTGAACTCACTTATATTAAAAAAATGGTTCAAAAACTATATTTACTTATAAAATATATGTAAAATGAATATAATAAAGAAAATAAAAAAAAATGTGTGCACGAAAATCGATAAAACCCTAAAACCCTAAAACCGGATTTTTGTCTTCCTCGAGTTCTCACAAACAACTTCACACAATACATGTAATTATTCTTGTATTCTACAAAAGTGAGAAGTTAATTCATCTAATCTTTTCTCAACCCTATCAAAACGATCGGAAGTCGCATTAGCTAGCTTTTCTATAGTTAAATCAAATTAATTAGAAGAATTTTCTACAGCTAGCTCCTAAGATGCATTAGAATCATTAGCTAATGGTTCACTTTCTAATTCCCAAAGTAGAGGTGCATTAGCTAACCTTTCTATTGCCAATTCCCAAAATGGTTTTGATTCATAGTGGACACATTCGGATTGGTAATCATATAAACAAGGAGAAGCACTGTAGACACCAAAAAATTTTGCTACTTTTCTTCATTTTATTCCTATTTTTTTATTTTTTTATTTATTTAGTTCATTTTAGTTAAATTTTATTTATTTTGTTTCATTTTCTTGAGAAAATTATTTTACTTATTTTTTAGAAAATTAGAAAAAACAAGAAAAGAAAAGAAATAACAAAATCAGTTTTTCTAAAAAAAAAAAAAGTTCCACGCGCACGTTCTATTTTCTTCTTCTTTCGTACAAGAATGCAAGCAGAAACCAGCAAAGGTAGTACAAGATGTAGCTGGCAACGTTTGGAACAATTTTAGCTCGTTTTTGCTCCTGCTTTCTTGGCCTTCCACGTTTAAACAAGGACTAGACATCTAATCTTGTGTTTTGACACCTGGAAGATTGATCAAGTGGCTCAAAATTGCTACAAAAAGTGCAGCACTATCCCCACCAATGTTTCTAGGTTTTAGGGGAATTTGTTGCTATAAAAAGGCTCATAAACGTAACCAAAAGGAGAGAATAAGGAGAGGCGGCGGCAAAAGAAAGAGGAAGAAAAAAAAATAGCAAAAAGGGAGAGAAAATTGAGAGAAAAGAAGAGAGAAAAGTGCAGAAATTTTTCTGCAGAAGGTTGAGCCAGCGTTGACGAACCTACCCTGTGAGACCCCGAAATTTCACTTGTCTTTATAACCCTTATGTGAACTCACTTACCTTTGATTCTTGGTTGCTTTAACGGTTATTTGACTAAGACAAGTTTCTTTCTTCTCATCTTTCTTCTTGGCCAATTTTGCTTCATTTCCTACTAGCATGGCCGAAATTTTGGAGAGGGAAAGAGAGAAAACAAACCTCAACTCCAACCTTAGATTTTGCCTTGTTTGAGTGAAATCAACCGAACTAAACCGATTAAACTTGCAAGAAGGTGACAAGGAAGTTTTGGGTGGAGTGATTTTTGCATGGGCAGCCTTGATTTTGTGTATTTCCTTGAGGTTTGAAGGTATTAAGCTAAGAAACTCTTCTTCTCTCTCTTATCTTGCATTTTATTGAATAAAAGTTCTTAATATTGGATTTTGATGGTTGAATTCCTAGTTTTGGATGATTATGTGGAATGTTAGCTAGGGTTTACATTTTCAGCCTTGATTATGGTTATCTACCTATCAATTGATGTTATTGAGCTAGTACTTGAGGGTTTTGTTGATAGAGTACTTGTTAGATATGAATTTCTAGAGTAAAAGTCCAAATTCCAGAAATTTGAAACCAAGTTGTTCTGTTCTGACCTGTTTAATTCGTCCATGTTAGAGGCCGAATCAGACCTAGGTCAAAACATGAAAGTTGTAGGGAATGGAGTTATGTAGCTTCCTGTAAAATTTCAGATCAATCTGAGCACTTTATCGGGTGAAATGACAAAATACCCCTGACTGCCAAATGCACTGTTTCAAGGACAGTTTTCTGTTTTCTCTGAGATTGCACCTTTTGACCTTGAAAATGAATGAAATGGCCGTCAATGTCTTCATAAGACTTGTATTTCTCTGTCTTAGCTTCGAAACGGTATATAGTGTACCCCAATCCAATAAGCATAGCTTCAGTTGTGACCGAAACACCAAGAGACGTCAAACCTGCTGTTTTGTTATTTTTCCTTAAACTTGGTTTCCGGTCGCATTACTAGTATTGTTTTGTAATTGAATGACATTGAGCCTAGTTGAAGGGCTATTGTGTTAACATTGCTTATGTGTGACTTTGGGGCTGAGTTGAGGAAAATAATGAAGCCATAAATGGCTGGAAAATAGCTAAATACAAAGGGCATGCCGCCCAAATTTTCACTCGAAGGTTAGGAATGTGTACTTGCAACTTGAGTAAAGATTTGAAGATGAATTGAACTTGATTTGCCTAAAGTATTCGAGTCTTCTTTTGTAGAGATATATAAGTTGGAATTTGGCCGAAACTCATACTCTTGAAAAAATGAAAGTAGCGACCAATAGAAATACGTTTTCCTCGTCTTTTCGACTCAAATGGGAATTCAAAAGTTTTAATCGTTTCATTGCCAAAACCAAAAGAGCGAGCATGAGTTTTCTAGAGTTTGATACGTAACATGAACCCTATCTAAATGAGTTTCATTTACTTGATCTTTTTGAAACGAAACTCTTAAGTTTCGAACCCTAGTTGATTTCAAGCTTTTAAATGATATTGTATCGCAGATTTGGACTCCAACCAAGGAGTTACACCTGAGCGTGATTTTTGACAAACACTAAATCTTTGGTGAGTGCTTCCAAATACCTGATTGAACTTGACACTTGTTTTCAATACTTGACCAATGTGATCGAATGAAATGTGATTGGTATGGTCGGGCAAAGGTGTACTTTATCGCACTTGCCCTAATGTGATATGTACTTGTTTATTGTTGCAATCGACTTGTTATACTTGTGCTTGACTTGTAAGTGCGGAGCGGCAGTATGTACCACACTCGATCCGAGTGGGAGGTACCTCTCATTCCCATCTCCGTACTTTTATCTTGATTCAGTCGATTGGAGATATTATCTCATCGAATTCTTGGGGACCCAAACCCCACTGGCTAGTTAATCGAGTCGAGCCGGCAAGGGCTTGATCGATAGATAACGAACCATGGGTATCTAGGGTTGTCGAGTGGAGTGTTATCTTGTGAGAACCTGTAAATTTTCTTTATTTCTAGGATTTAATTTATTTATTTGCACCCGTTTTCCCCATTTTCTTTATTTTATAACTTTTCTGGACATTTTTATGAGTAAATAAGGTTTTAAAAATATTTTTCTAGTATAAGTCAATTTACGAGATTTTTGGAGTGAATAGTGGACGTGGGACCCGCTAGTGCGTTAAGTGAGAGAAATTCGGCCAATTAGGTCAAGTTTTGCGTAAAGGGATTTAATTACTAGGTGTTAGGAGGTGATTAGAGATTACCTAGATGGATTAATCTTGGTAAGTAAGAGGATAGGAATGAAACTTAAAAGGTTCCACGTGTCGCGATGTGATTTGTTGGAACTTGCCTAACTTTCTTCACCTTTACTAAATAGCAATTTTGACCAAAAATCACTCTTATTTCCCTTCCTCTTGGCCGAACTCCACAAGGAGAGAAAAGAAAGAAAGCTTCAACCTTGATCTTCCATTTCTTGCTCCAATCTTGAAATCCAACCGGTTAATTCTCAAATTCCTCCATAAAATCAACTTGCTAAGGAAGTTTGAAGTGAGTGGTGGAGCTATTTTGGTGGTGGAACCCCTAAGCTACTATCTTTCTTGAGGATTAAGGTATTTTGCTTGGAAACTCAACTTTTGTTCCTACTAATGGTAAATTAGTGGCCTATGGTGGCTTAATAGCATGATTAATGGATGATTTGGTGATTTAATTGAAAGTTGAGTAAATTTCTGATTTTTGGGGAATTTTTCTGTTTTATATCATAAATGTTAGTTAGCCTTGGATTGAAGGTTTAGTTTTGAGCCAATTGGAGCTCTTGTATATGAATTGCGGTTAATTGCGGAAAATTTCAGATTTGGACAAAAATTTCAGTTTTAGGGTTTTGGAATTTGGGGCTTTTCTATAATTGATTAATTAGAGTGCAATTGATGGTGAATGAAGGGTATTGTGGCCCTAATGAAAGTCCTTGATTGGTTTGTGGTTGAATTGTAGCAATTGTGATTGGATTGGATGGAAATTTATGTTTGATTGTAGGATGGAAAAGCTGAAATTTAGGGGAAATGCTGTCCGAGTGTTGAGAAAATTAGGGTTTCGTGCGTTTAGGTGTGATTGAGTAAAAATGTGAGGTTTTGGGGTTGTTTACACCTTTGGCCTTAAAATCAAAGTGCTTTCCATTTTTGAGCTATATTTGCATTTTGCTTTAGTAGTTCGCTTAAGAGGCATTCGACTCGTGTTCGAGTCTCAACTGTAGTTTCTTGTTTCTTGTAGGTCGAGCCGGTGATTCCGGACACCCGTTGGGCGAAAACTTGTGATTTACTTGCTTAAGTGGTGAGTGTACTATGCATGAATTGTGTTTAATTGGTTGTGTACTTGATTCCTTGAATTTGGATAACTGTGATTTCTGTGCTCGAGGCGAGAGTGTATTTTATCGCTCTCGTTCTCTTATGTGTATAACTGATTACTGGATATATGTGAATTTGCCTTGTGTTTGGCCTAGTGTCGTATGGGGCATGAGCCCTACGACTTTACTGTGATAACTGAGCTCAAGCCTCAATGGCCGTTTATCGAGTTGAGCCGGTAAGGGCCGGTCGGTTAGGTAACGAGCCATGAGGTTACTGTGTGTCGAGTGAAGCGTTAGCTCCTCGACTTTGTGGTATACTCGAGTATTACCCCCTGATTACTGTGAGGTGTTCGGGCCCGGTAGGGGAATGTATGGTGGAAGGTATTGGGAGTAAAGCGGTGATCTACGGTCGTACTTGTCCGTTGAACGTTGACGGAGGGTCAACGGCATGTGATCAAGTGTTGCAAGGGAAATTGGCTCCCGAGAGCCACCCGTATCCTTTCATTTTGAAATTGGTGGTGTTTACTTCCCATGTGTGCTAGTTGTGTATCATTGAGCAATCACTACATTCGTGAACCTTGGTTGCATGACTTTTAGTACCTCATTGGGCGAAAGCTCACACTCGTTCTTTTGTTTTCCTTACAGGGCATGTTTTTGGAAACCATGAGTTTTGTGAAGCGAGTAGAGCGAGTTAGGCATTCTTTTGTACTTTCGTATAGCTCCTCGACTTTAGAAACCCTAATGTGGGATTTGGACATTTGTTTTGAATTGAAAACCCTAGAGTGGGTTATGTGTACATATTTTCTCATGTATATATGATGTACTTTATTGGTAATGTACTTGTTTATGTTGATTTAAAGTTTAGCCGTGTTTGGGACGCGTTCGGACGAGTTCGGACGTCAAACGCGGGAAAAGAAAAATTCTGGCCGGTTACTGTTCATCAGAATCCGGCCAGATCTTGGCCGGATATGCGGCCGGATTTGGGGTGATTTTGAAAAAAAAAATTGAGTTGGTCACTGCCTCCAATCCGGCCAAGAATCCGGCCGGATATCCGGCCAGATTCCGGCCGGATTGTGACGTGGCAGGTACTGTTCACGTCCGTTCCGTTTTTCCGTTTTCGTTTTGCGCGCTTATTGTTACCCTTACCTGTTGGTATACCTCCCGAAACGTTTATAATTGCGTGTATGTGACCGTTAGTAGTCCTGGCGAGAGTTGGGCAGGCAGTTCGCTAACCCTTAGGGTACGCCCTAGGGGGAGGTGGGGCTGTCACATATCTCCTCGACTAATCGGTATACTCGAGTATTACCACCAGTGTTTAGTTGGTGTTCGGGCCCGGTAAAGGGGTTGAATGGTGGACGGATTGGTGTGAAGCGAAGTACTACTGACTGGTTACGTTCCTTGAAAGTTGACGGAGTGTCAACTAATACTTGATCAAGCTCTGGTGAAGCAATGGGAATTTGGCTCCTGAGAGCCATCTGTATCCTTATACTTTGACTGTTATTCGTAGTGTTACTGTTTCTTTTAAGAAAAGAATTTTACACTCTCTCATTTTAAGATTTGCTACTTGAAGTGTTATTGCTCACTTTTATGGACTGGTTATACTCGCTACTTTGCTACTTTGATACGTGAACTTTTTAATAATGGTCAACTTGCTATTTGGAACTTCACTGGGCTTTTAGCTCATTCCACGCCATTTGTTTTCCTTTCAGGGGTTGCGAGCCAGGGTGAGAGACCTGTATAGAATAGTATAATTTAGTTCTTTTGTATTGTTTTGTTTTGGCACTCGCTCTATGTGCTTGGATAGGGTTGACTGTATTGGGAATTAAAGAGCTTTTGTTACATTTGGGACTGTATATCTGGTTGAGATTGGAATGAATGTAAGTATAAGCCTTTCAAGTTTGGGACTTGTTATTTCAATTATCCTCGAGGTTATATCTTATTTGGTTCGAAGAGAGTGAATGAGTGCTGGCGAGAGCTGGGCAGGCAACCCGCCGAACCCTGGGGTATGCTCTAGGGGGAGGTGGGGGCCGTCACATACCCTGTTCATCATCCTATTTCGACAAATCCCGACCTCCTTTTGAGGAGATTTTTCTTGCTGCATCATCTACAATCCTAGCAGAAGAACTCTTACTTAGAAAATTTCCTGAAACGAACATCTTACTACCTTGAATCGGGGCTTGAAGTTGCTGGGTTCGGAATTCTTGCCGTCTCCTGCGACAAATCTTGGAGTTTCCTTCCTCAAAGTTTGACACACGATTTCGACCCCTAAGTTGTTAAAGATGAAGTATTTCACCCTCTCTTGCTTCATTTAAACTTGTATTCGCATCAAAGTTGCCAAGATGTTTTTGCAGAACATGTTTCTTCCGTTCTTTCTTCTTTTTCTCATTTTTCAGCAATTTTCTGCTCATTTTTGTGGATTATTATATCGGATTTCTTGGTGAAATGCTGTATTAGACTTTGTTTGATGAATCTTGGGTCACATGGGTTTGTGTTTTGGGTTTGAGTTCTTTAGTTTTTTCTTGCTTGGCAAGGTTGTTGCATTTAAGAAACCCAGAAAATGCAAACAAAGCTTTGAACCAGCGAAGAAGATGCATGCAAGTTTTTAAAAAGTTTCAATTTGACCCCCAAACTTTTGCCTAATTCAACTACGGCCCAAAAAATTCTATAATTGAATCAATTTTCCCCTATTTTGGTTTAATCATCTTTTGCATATTTTTATCATGTTTTTGGACAGATTAATTTTAGACTTTAAGGCATGATTAGGGTTTAATATTTTTAGTTGATTTAATATTTTGTTGGGTTTTGTAAGAAAACTAGTTTTTGGTTTAGGTTTATTTTGTTTGGGGTTTAGGGAATGGGTCATTGGTTTATTTTGATTGAATTTTGGCTGGGCTTTAGATAGTGGGTTGTTATGGATTTTTGTTGGATCTCGATTGGGTTTGGAGGCCAAAGCCCAGGCTTTTTTCGCTTGGGTTTGCTTGGGTAAAACTATGGCCTGGCCTGTGGTGTTTTACTTTGAACTTTCGCCAGGCTTGGGGAGGTTTTGGCCCAACCAAAACAAAAGAAAATGGAAGTTGGCCCAAGGGCCCAATTCCTTAAGTGATCTGGTGACGGAATTTGCAATTAGTCCCTAGACTTTTGAGTAATTGTAATGTGATCCTAAAAACTTTAGATTTATTTCAATTAGGTCCCTAATTTAATTACAAATAGGTCTCTAACTTGAGTTTTCTTTCATTTTGACCCCTAAATTTTATAATAATTGTAATTTGACCCCAAAAACTTTCTTTTTTTGCAATTAGGTCCCTAATAGTTTTGATTTCTTAAATACAAGTTGTCTTTCTTCTGTAATTGTTAATTATACTTCATTTAAGTGCTTTAATTGGCAGATTTCATGATTATTTCCATTTCTTTATAATTAAATTGGTGTCTTGATTATTTTGTTCATTTTGGAGTATAAGTAGAGTAAATTTCACCTCATTTAATCACCACTTCAAGGGAGGTAACTTCTTTTATTATTTCAAACTTTTTATGTGCTCCTATGTGGTTTTATGTGTATAATTGCATGTTTTTTAGTGCTTTTTTCCTTTATTCATTCGCTTTAATTCATTTTAAGTTTCATTTGTTTTATTTAATTTTGATGATTATTTGAGAGGTATTAAAAATGCCAAGTTGTAATAGATAGATGCTCAAGACATGTATTTAGCTAGCCTATGTAATAGATAGGTTTTAATTTTTTGTTAAAAATGTATTTAGTTAGATGAATGTAATAATTAGATTATTTTTTAGAATTCCCTTGTTAGATTGTAGTTAGGGCCCCGAATGTAATAGTTAGGCTCTTATTTGCATTTATTTGCTTGGGGTGCTGGCATGCTTGTGTGCTTATGTGTTTACTCGCTTTCATTAGGGTTTGCATCTAGAAATTATACTTATGTGTTATGTGCTCTATGTGCATTATGTGTTTACTTGCTTTAATTATGTTCTATATGATTTATTTAGTTATAATAAATGCATTACGTCATCACACTAGTCCAACGCTAGTTGTGGCCATTCACTCCGATTTCTCACTAATCCAACGCCAGTGAAGACTTGTAGAAATGGACTGGTCCAATGCTAGACCCTTTTAGGCCGTTCACGGCGCTAAAATCACATGAGTGATATTTATTACATTTCATGCATATTTTCTACTTTTTGCCTGTTTCTCATCTCCCGTGATATTTCCTCTATATATTATCTCCCTTATCCCTATGTGCGCGAAACATGACACTTAGACTTGCATTCCATTTAGGGGAATAGAAATAGGCTAGTTCATTTGCTTGATTAGGTTAGGAGAGTTACCCTTCAAATATGGGAAATGGACGAGTATGGCTTCTTAACCTTAGCACGCTCGTATCTCCTTTATAAAAAGAAAAATTGAGTCACGAATCTTAATCCCCCGTACTCGCTATGTGGCATTCCTCCTTTTAGGTCACGTATACTTATATATTATAATTTTTCTTTTCTTTGAATCTCACTCTTTGCATATTCGTGACCTCTTCTAAGAATCATTTTGGGCATCACAATTAATGTGATTCGCACCAATAAAACTTTGAAGAGATATTTCGACTCTCCCGATATCCATTAGGTCTAGGTTTGCATCCATATAGTAACATCCAAATGTGATAAGTTTATAAGTTAAATTAAGAAAATTTTCGACTAAATCACGCAACTAGTCTTGGCTAGGTTGAAAGGGTGACTTAGATCAAATCTTTGCCTTCCCTTTGTTCAACCGTGACTCCCGAACTTTTTTCTCTTATTTTTAAAGACTTGGAATCGTTTAAAAAGGGTTTTACCTATTTTTTTTTATTAAAACACAATTTTGGGTGACTTGGTACACCTTAACTCAATACCAAATAGCGACTCATATTTTTTCTTAAAGATCCTTTTTAAACTAGTATGTTGGGGCTAAAATCGTCGCACTTTTAAGTCCCATTTTAGGCTCTTTTTCTTTATTTATTCTCTAAATTCAAAAACTCATTTTCACTCATTTTCCAAATCAAGAAATTATTTTCTAACACCTAAACACTTAAATTTTGTTTTTTCAAAAAATGGGGCGCGACAAGCACTATTAGCACATTGATTATCCCAACCATAAGCACAAGAATTGCCCCAATTATGACCATAAGGATTGCAATGCCCAAATTCATCATAATAATTCACATTTTGTGCTTGGCTACATGTATGAGTAGCATGATAACCTCCACACAAGTCACAAATCATATGATTATAATTAAAAGTATTAACATTCCTTTTTTGCTCAATCTCATGCTTAATGGTGTCCCATTGAACTTGTAACATTATATCATCAAGTTTTGCCTTTAAGCATCTCAAATCATTTTCAAATGACATACCTTCGGTAATTTCTTGGTTACCTCTATTCAAGGAGTTTTGCATGTAGTAACCATCCATTGCCGATCTTCCACTTCTCATGCATTGTCCTCCAAATTGACCTACCCTCATCATCATCTAAAATTACTTTTAAACAATCTCAAAAGCAAGATTAGTCAAGAAGGATAGCTAATAAAACAAACACACATAAAACACAAAAATAAAATAAAATTCAAGACTAACATAACAAACTAGACTCAATTAATACACAAGAAAAACTACTAAAATGTCTAAACTAATAAAGTTGTTCTTCACGCCGATATTGCCAAAAACTTGACGAGCGCGGGGTATACATATACAATTTTCTCATCCACAATCAAGTTTTACATTTATAAATTTTAAATACCCCACACGCGATTTATCGCAAGTATACGAATCGTGAGCGAGTATAAGGTATTAAGGATTGATCCCACAGGGAATATTTTCAATTACCGATGTTTTTCGAACTTCTTTATTATTTAGACTACCATAAACATAAAAGTAATGAAAATAACACTAGAAAACTCCTAGAGATATGGAATTCCTTTCTACTCTTGCAAATGAGATTACCGATTAAGTGAATGCTATTTTCTTGGCTAGTTATGGCGTAATTTCCTAATGTATGTGAAACCTACTCTCGTAGTGAATCAACTATACTTGTAGCTAAACCATACCTACTCTCGTGGTTAAGAATTAACTACAAGCTCATTTCTTCTATGAAATTACATGAACAAGTCACTTAACCCACATAGGTGCACCTCTACTCTCGTGAGTGTACTCCCTAGGTTTATCATTTCTTTGAACTAGTGTTAAATTCCAATTCTCATTGCAAACTTAACACATTATATAATCACAATTCATGGCCGGTTAATCATGATTAGAAAAGCAAAAGTGATAAATAACTTGCTCAAAATAATATCATTAAAGAACCAAGTAAACATCACAATCAAGATATAACAAGTTCATCCATACTCTAGGCATAAACTTTAACTAAACATGAAAAAATTAAAGAAAAGACCTTACTTGTATTATAACTAAACATAAGATTCAAATACAAGAGTTAAAGAGTTGAAGAGATGAAACCCCTTGTCACATGTGAGCAATATCTTCTCCATCTTCTAACCTCAATCATCATTCTTGCTTAGCATGATACAAGATAGGATAAAACTATACTAACCTACCTAAACTAATGAACTAAGAAAAAACTAGTGAAGAGTACATTTTTGTGGAGTTTCTCTAGCCTTCCAAAGTTCTCTTGAATCTTGCAAGTCCATGGCTATATATAGATGAATTTAGTCAAGAAATGAGGCTTCAAACATCACTTTTACAGCTGCAAAGTGGTTGTCACACGTCCATTAATAGCTATGAATTATTGGAGAATGAAACAAGTTGTGCAAGTGGAAAGCAGCCATTTCTGACCAGAATCCGGCCGGATTGTAAGCCGATTACTCCCCTGCCATTCTTAGCAATTTCTGTTCAGTCTTTAATGTTGCTCCAATTTTGCCTCAATTGTAACTGAACGTTTCTTGATGATAGAAGCTTAATTAACTCTTGACCCAAAACATGAAACTTGTAACCCTTTAAGTTAGCTTTCCAATGCATCAAGAATCACCTCATTTGGATTTGTGTAGGCTGGTAAATGACTGAAATACCCTTCACTGCTCAATGCCTTGTTTCAGCTTCGACCAATAGAAATTGGCTATTGTAATTCGGCTTTTTGACCTTCAAACCTTCAAACTGGATTTTTGATGTCTTCGTAAGATTTTTGGATCTATCGCTTATCTTCAAAATGGTTCACGAATCATCTCGATCCGATCATTGTAGCTCAAGTTATAGCCGAAATACGAAAATGTGTCAAAATTGTCAACTTTCCCTTTTCATCCAAATGAAGTATATTTCCAACTCCTATACAAATTATAGACAAAATACAAGTAAAAAGTGACAAAAACCTCATTTAATTATTTGAGAGCATTTTAAAACTAATTATAGCCAGAATCATCCATTTTCTTCCAATAATATAGCCAAAGTGACAAAAAATAGTATAAAATATCATTCAAATATAGCGTAAATTAGTCACTTATCAGTCCACATTATATATTGAAAATAAATTTGAATTACAATCATTGATTTATAGGTCATTCTTTCAATGATTGTAATTCATATCATTAAGTCAGTTAATTAATTGATACACATTTATAGGTCAAGATTGGTATTTAGCAATCCATCATATTTACCCAAATGGTGAGAAAAGTGACGTGGTTCACTTTTACCTTTATATGATTAGTTATACTATCCTTGTCCTAATTAGGCCAATTTGTTTAACATGGTGAAACATTGATATGTAAATTCACATAAAAAGTAAGATTTTGCAAGACATAAATTTCAATCAAAATTTCATGATTAAGGAAACGAAAAATTGCAGTTGAGATAGAAAAATAAGGAATAAAAGGACATAAAGTGGTTTAGCTAAAAGTGACATCAACTATCCAATGTCTGACCCCCCATTTTGATTTTAGGAACCAATTTGATTGTGCTGAGTCTTCTAAAGTGACATCTCTTTTATGATATTGCAATGCTTTACCGACACCTCAAAGAAAGAAAGTCAAGTACCAAAATTGTTCATTTTTTTTATCTCTAGGAGCTCTCGTGGTTATGAAATCAACTACAAGTTCATTTTTTCTATGAAATTACATGAAATAAGTCACTAAAACTACAAAGGTGCTCATCTACTCTCGTGAGTGAACTGCCTAGGTTTATCACTTCCTTAAACTAGTATTAAATTTCAATTCTCATTGCAAACTTAACACCTTTAGATTATCACAATTAATGGTCGGTTAATCATGATTAGAAAAGCAAAAGTAATAAATAACTTGCTCAAAATAATATCATCAAATAATCAAGTAAGCATTACAAACAAAATATAGAAAGTTCATCCATAACTTTAGGCATAAACTTTAACTACACATGAAAGAAAAGACCATACTTGTGTTATAACTAAACATAAGATTCAAATACAAGAGTTAAAGAGTTGAAGAGATGGAACCCCTTGTCACATGTGAGCAACATCTCCATCTTCAAACCTCAATCATTATCCTTGCTTAGCATGATATAAGATAGGATAAAACTATACTAACCTACCGAAACTAATGAACTAAGAAAAACTAGTGAAGAGCACATTTTTGTGGAGTTTCTCTAGCCTTCCAAAGTTGTGAAATATTCTCCAAAGGCTGCTTTTTATAGAGGAATTCCATGCAAAAGACAAAGCATTAAATCATGTTAAGATTCCTCTTGAGCCCCATAAACAAGCTAGATTTGAGTTGTAAAGGTTCCTTTGCATTGTCTTGGGCTGTTTCCACCGATATTCTTGCAGGAAAATGGGTCAAAAAACTTGTGTGAACAAAACACAAGTTGCAGAGCAAGTTGCAGCCGAAATTGAGGAGTACACGACCTTGGAATACGCGACTTCAAGCCACGTATTCAAGGGTCGCGTTTTCACTTCTATGAATTTGACACCAATTCAACTACTATTTTTTTGATGATGGAGGCCGAACTAGCTCTTGTGCAAAACATAAAAGTTGTAGCCCTTTGAGTTAGCTTTCTAATGCCTCAAGAATCATCCCATTTAAAGCTCTATGGACTTCTAAATGACCAACATACCCTCAACTGGTCAGAGCTCTATTTCAGCTTTCGACAACAGAGTTGTACTTTTGTATTTCAACTTTTTGACAAGGAAAACGACTGAACTGGATTTTGATGTCTTCATACCAAATGTATATCTATCTCTTATCTTCAAAATTGTTCAAGAATCACCTCAATCAAATGCTTGTAGCTCAAGATATTGCCGAAATACCACAAGGTGTCAAAACTGTGAAAACTTGCATGTCATCCTTTAAACATTTTGCACATCATGTCTTCTTTTTATCACTTCAAACCATCATCAATTATCCAATTATCTTCTCAAATCATTCCATTTGATGATTGAATCCTTAAACCTACAAAAACATGAAGTTTTCACCATTAAAATCCATAGAAATGCAATTTTTATCACTTAAACCACAAAATGCATATTTTCACTAGAACCCTAGCTAATTAGTTATAAAACTAAATAAAACACACCAAAACTAACTAATAAAACACACTAAAAAACACGTAAAATATATACTTATCAGTTGGGGAATGTATTGATTAAAGTGCAAAAATTTATCATTCTCATGGATTTTGTGGTATTAAATATGGAAGAAAATATGTCTATGCCAATTATTCTTGGTAGACCAATTTTAGTGACTGTAGGCACTATTATTGATGTCAAAAATAGCAAACTTAAGTTTCAAATAGGTGAAGAAGAGAAAGAATTTAATTTGAATGAAATGAAAAAATATCCTTCTTTTACCGACCATGTTTGGTCTATTGGCACCATTGACAAACTCACTCAAGAGTTGAGCCCAGTCAATGACTTCGACTCTTTTGAGCTTTGTTTAATGAGTTTAGGGATACAAGAGGGAGTTGCGAAGAAATTGAAGAGGTGGCCAAGTATTTGGATTTCCAAACACTCTATAAAAGAGGTAACATCTATGAAAATCTTGGCCAAGGAAAAAGGCTCCCACTACCTTCGGAGATTGAACCTCCAAAATTAGAGCTCAAGCCATTTCCAAATCATCTCAAGCACGAGTTTCTTGGAGACAATAGCACTTTACCTGTCATAGTAAGTGCTCACTTAAATGAAGAATAATGCGTGAAGTTGCTAAGAGTTCTAACGAAGTACAAGAGAGCAATCGGATGGACAATTTCGAATATCAAGGGTATAAGTCGTTCTATATGTATGCACCGCATTCTATTAGAAGACAACTGCAAACCGGTGGTGGAAGTGCAAAGAAGGTTTAATCCAAATATGAAAGAGGTGGTAAGAAATGAAATTCTCAAATGGCTTGATGTGGGTATAATCTTTCCTATCTCTGATAGTAGTTGGATTAAGCCAATTCATGTTGTACCAAAAAGGGTGGAATCACTATAGTTATGACCAAAAATAATGAAATGATCCCATCTCGACTCGTGGTAGGGTGAAAAGTGTGTATCGATTATCGGCAAACCAAATAGGTATAATTTCAGAGGATCAAGAGAAGACCACGTTTACTTGCCCTTATGGCACCTTTGCTTTCAGAAGGATGCCATTCAGCCTATGTAACGCCCCTGCAACATTTCAACGTTGTATGATGGCCATATTCTCAGATTATATTGAGAAAATTATGGAGATATTTATGGATGATTTTTCAGTCTTTGGTTCATCTTTTGACCATTGTCTTCATAATTTGGATTTGATTTTACAGCAATGCGAGGAGATAAATCTTGTGTTAAACTGGGAGAAATGCCATTTTATGGTGCAAGAAGAAATTGTCTTAGGCCACAAGATTTCCTCTAGGGACATTGAGGTGGATAAAGCAAAAATTGAATTTATTGAGTGAATGCCACCTCCAAGTAATGTCAAGGGGATAAGAAGCTTTGTAGAACATACTAGCTTTTATAGATGCTTTATTAAAGATTTCTCTAAGATAGCAAAGCTATTATGTGATTTATTATATAAAGATACCCCTTTTCAATTTAATGATAAATGTTTGGTTACTTTTGAAAGGTTGAAGACGGAGTTGACTTCCGCACCAATTATAACTTTGCCAGATTGGTTACTACCATTTGAATTGATGTGCGATTATGCAGTCGGAGCGGTTTTAGAACAAAGGAAGGAAGGAAGATTACACTACATCTACTATGTGACCAAATTGCTAAATGAGGCACAACTCAATTATGCAACAACGGAGAAAGAACTTTTGGCGTCATATTTGCTTTAGATAAATTTAGATCCTATTTAGTAGGATCTAAAGTTGTCATCTATAAGGACCATTCAACTCTTAAATATTTGCTCCATAAGAAAGACGCGAAACCTCGTCTAATTCAATGGATTCTTTTGTTATAGGGATTTGATATGGAAATAAAGACAAAAAAGGATCGGAGAATCTCGTGGCGGATTACCTATCACGACTAGAGTATATCCCTATCAATGACCAAGTTCCAATTAAAGAAAATTTTTCAGATGAATTTGTCCTAGTCATTGTCAATTCTCCATGGTATGCGGGTTTTACCAACTATTTAGTAAGTGGAGTAATGCCAAAGGGTTTTAATTGTCATCAAAAGAAGAAATTTTTGCATGATGTGAAAAGTTATTTTTGGGAGGAACCATTGCTATATAGACATTGTGTTTATGGTATAATGTCTAGATGTATTCTCGAAGATGAGGTATGTAATGTTTTATATCATTGTCATTGTGCGCGATTAAAATTTCAAGTCTGTAAAACGACAAGAAAAAGAAATACACGACAAATATGTAATATATAAATTTAGGAAAAATATGTGGGTACAATCTTTGGAATTTTCTCAAACTTATAGAGAGCTTCCTTCGATTCTTCTCCTCGAACGCTAATCCAAGGGCTTCGCAGTTTGTACTTGGATCAACCACCGATTCCTTCAAATCTTGATATGGAAGATTGAAGAACTTGAAAATATTTGAAGACTCAAGCCTTGATATATGGAAGACATGGAGAGCTTGAAGACCCAGACCTTCATAGCTTGGAGCTTCAATACTTGAGCGTATGAGATGCCTCCTGATGTCTCTGTCCTCTGATTTGGTAGAGAGACCCCTATTTATAGCTGTGGTATGAGGTAGGGGTTGAAGACCTGTATACCAATTTACTTGACTTGCAAGACATGTAGTCATATTAGGACTGTGCCAATTTAAATATTATCTCTTCATTTTGTATTTACTAATAAAGAGATAATACCAATAAGTAATTCCTTAATTGGCCAAACTTGTAGTGACACGTGACGTGGCACCATTTGATTGGACAAACTATTGCAGTATATAAGAGATATATATGGATTAAACAACTCTAAATATTATCTCTTTAATAAGAAATAAATATTTAGATATTTATCCAAAAATTTCCGAGTCATGTAGATATGTTTGGTTGGCATAGATATCTCAGCAATTTCAATTGATTGGAACACCTCAACTTGACACTTGGCAAAATATAATTGGCCATTTAATAACCAAATTTTCCAAGTATACATGACATATGGCAATATCCGATTGGATAGAAATAAGCCATAAAAATAATTTATAGACCAATGGTAATTTTAAGAATTAATTAAAATTCCATTGT
Organism: Coffea humblotiana; assembly: GCA_023065735.1. Taxonomy (NCBI): domain Eukaryota; kingdom Viridiplantae; phylum Streptophyta; class Magnoliopsida; order Gentianales; family Rubiaceae; genus Coffea; species Coffea humblotiana. Next base: position 39,358,906 of record CM041209.1, on the reverse strand, counting down.
CTACAAATGCCCCCTCGAAACTTGTTTTGTGAATGCTGAAGACTGAAGCAAGATTTGAACGGACAAGTTTCGACATTTTTTTTTAATTTGAGTACCGTCGGAATATTAATTCTCAAATAAGTCCATAGATAGACTAAACTTGAAGCTTTAGTGACTTAGTGATCTTAAATAAAGTCCAATGACTTAGTGGTCTCAAACTCCACGTGAAATACCACCAATGCATCCCTTATTGATCTCAATTTCCAAGATCACTAGCTTTCAATTTCCCGAGGCCGGATCACTTCATTTGGAAGTTTTATGTCCGATGTCCGTAGCTTTCCTTTTGTTAGTCTACCATATGCACAAGAATTCTTGTCCTTTGTGAATTCAATCTCTTGGGAACTTGGGAAATATTTCGGTGCCGACTCTTATAGATAAGAGATCAACTTTCAAAAGGAAACTATGTATGGACGAACCAATCCCAAGCTTATTAATTGAACTTCCGTTAGGAGCAGAAACCCATTCGGATTCAAATTAGAACTTTCTTCAACCTGAATCGTGGTATAATTTGGGTATAATTTGTGACAATCCTGTGTCTTGCAAGCCCATAATTGGACCTAACTCAAGGCTTTTACAAATTTCCTGGCAACGGCTCAATCATATAAGATGGCCATGCAAAATGCCACGATAGTCACCGAATGCATGCAAAGCTTGGTGAATTATTGATCTCAATTTCCAAGACCAAATCACATCATGCACTTGCCTCAGGTCCACGGCCTTGGCTATAGATGTTGTTTTTTTTTTTTTTTTACTTTCGGGAATTCAAATCATGTGTATAAGGATTCTTTCTTTTGGATAACCTCTCAAAGCTAGGAATTGCATCCTTGGTAAATTGTTGAATTGAATCCGACAACTCAAGGAGGAGTTCCATATAAATTGTATTATCATTTTGTTGAAACATAATCACAGCCCATGACAAGTCACGCTTGCTCACTTGCTCAACTCCATGTCGGATTAAAACTCTTTGCCATTACAAATTCTGCTGATACCAACGCAATCCAAAGACCTTGATAAACCAATTTCGGTTTCAGATGGCAAATTCAAGAGAACAATTGCCATAGAGAACTCCAAGTATTATTTGAAATCCATTAGGAGTCTATGGGATATGCATAGTCCAATCTTCGCTTCACCAAGCTGGAAAGTCCCGAAGCCAGATTCACGTTAGACTTATAATCAACTTTAAACTCACCTTACAGATTCCTTGCATTGAAGAACTTAAGTCTACTTATTATAAATAGTCAAGACCGAAGCCCCTAATTCTTCAATGAAAGCTTTTCTTTTTTAAAAACCGAGCCTCGTTCCATTCTTCTTACTTTTCATCACCAACTTGATGCTATTGCAAATTACTTTTTGCTACCACCACCACTTATTACTTGCCATTCGTCCGCTTTGCTGTCCTTTGATTAATAGAGACAATTTGAAGCTGGTTATCGCCTTTGCCGAGCCGCAATCATCAATCATCATCCATTGGTTGCACTCCAATAATTTTCTTTTCACTTACCAGGTACTTGAAGCCCTCCCCTTTTTTTTACTCGCAACATTTAATCATTACGAGAAGCTCCAGTCAAGGCCTTTGCATATTTCCTCATTAGGTGCTTTGAATGTGATTAGTACTTGGAATTTACTTGTCTGCTCAACATGTGCGTTGGACTTGTAGAGTTGCGTCATCGGCATATCATAAGATAACTTGGCCTCTTGATCTATTAAAATACTAGGCAGCATGATATTTGAGAAATTCCTTGTGGCTAAAACTCCGATATTAATGTTTCAACTTTATAACCTTGCTCTCTTGTAGATTACCAAAATCGCGCTTGAAGAACAGGTTTAAGCAATTTCAGGGACTTGAGAAAGGATCACCAATTAGGTAATTTAATTACCAAAATTTTGTAAGAATCTCTCTTCATCATCTAATACTTTTCTTTTACAAAATTGCAGCAATTATGCAAATTAAGGACTACGCCACGCCGTCGCCCCATATTTCATTGACGGATGAGAGGGGAGGACCTCAATCGAAAAGTTTGTCATTATATGTGAACAAACCAACGATCGGCATCTTTGCTGAGCTTTTTATACCCCTTGAAGGATGCTTTCATCTCGAAAATTGGACTAGCAAGTGGACTAAGGAAGTTGTAGCACCATCGACTTTCTCTACTACGTCGAGGAAAGAAGAAGTGGTCGTATTAAATTCGTCCCTTCACAATGGAGATCCAGAAATAGCCAAATTCACGCTTTCGCTCGTGGGATTCAATATTGACAAAACTTCATGGAAGATTCCCTCTTCCTTCTTTGGCGAGGCGTGCTTCACTTCCCATTATTGGGAATGGGTCGAGGATATCCTTGGAAGATATAAAGAAGTGCTCACATGTGCTGGCATCTTTGAAGTCGTCTACGCGTTGCGATTCTCTTACGACCACAGTGAAAATATCTTGCGAGTTTTCTTCAAATATTGGTGTCCCTCGACAAATACACTCCATACGCCCGTTGGGGATTTGTCCATCACACTTTGGGACCTTTATCGACTTGGTGGCCTTTCGATCGATGGCTCATTCTTTGATGAAGTTGTTCCTTCAGCGCAGGAGCTTCTCACTCGTGACAAAGAAGGGAAGCCACTTCTCCCTGAGAGTTGCAGGCATCTCTTTTCCGCTTACTACCACCTGTGGACGAACGATCAAGGAGTCTGGATGAAAGATTGGATCTGCTTCTGGTTCAAAGGGGAGGCTAGGTATAGGGCTCCTCCGAGCAGGGCGAATAGAAGAAAGACCACATCTAAACCAAAAATGATTTACAACCCTTCTGGAAGCGTAGAGCCTCACGACCTTGCTGATCCGAAGGATTTCGACGTCTCTTTTGACACACTGGATATCCTAGGGTCTTTAAGAAAGGAAACCTATATTGCGGCGTTCATAGCGTGTTGGATTTGCAAGTTCTTTTTGCCAAGCAAAAAGGTCGATCGCATTTGCCCTAGTGTCTTCAAGGTTGCATGCTTAATGGCCATAGGAAAAAGATTTTGCCTTGCAATTCCCGTGCTTGCGAGTATATATCATGGGTTGAGGGAGATCGTCTACGCCCCTAACCTTGGAGAATGTGGGGTGACTTTTCCAATCCATTACGTCTATATTTGGATTGGCCAATATTTTGACGTATATTATAAGAATAATCAAGTGAGTAGTCACCACGCGCGCATGACGAGATTTAGCAGTGAGAAAATGGTAATATTTTATGGTAAATCAAAAGCCGAGGAAATCTTCAAAGAAGTGAATCCTTTGATGCTTTCCAAACTGTGCTGGACTGAGAATGAAGAAAAAGTGTTGATCAATGATGGATCCTTATCATCAAGGCTCACGAGCTACTTTGTTAGTCAACGCTCTTGCCACTTAACTCTACATAAGGACAATGTTTTCATTATTGAAAAATATAATCCTTGTAGGTTTAGCAGACAGTTCGGCTTCTGTCAGGATGTTCCAAATAATTTGAAAGAGATCACTCACACTTATACTTTGGGTGAGGCTATTCAATTATGGGATTCCTCAGTTCGCACGCAAACGCAATCTCAGATGACTATACCTACGTATAGGAAGCATCCATTGATCACTAAAGATTATGAGGCCTGGTGGTCAACACGGTCAAATAGCGTCTCTTCAACTTCCTTTAAATTCACGGTTAAGATCTCCCAACAGTCATCGAAGAAGGGTAAGGTTACTTCTATCAATGAGCCGATACATCACAATGGAGTTATAGAGACTGGAACAGGTTTTACTGCATCTACCTTGCAAGAAGGCAAAATGACAAGCACTCGCCTGAAAAGTACTGTCACAAAAAATAATTTTTCAAAGAATTCTCAACGGACTCTCAAAGAGACGAATCTAGCGACTCCAGTAAAGAAGGCGCCATCCACCATTCCAAAATCTTTAACCATGACTTCCATGGGAGAAGACGTTGAAATTGAAATGTTGGATGATTACGATTCTATCAAGGCTATTGAAAAAAAAGAAGCTCAAACCCAGGGCACCGGATCTACCCAAGGAGAAACCCACTCATTGGCAAGCGGTAGTAGTAGTCAAGATCGTCATTGGAACCGATCAAAGAAAAGGACATCTTCTGATTTGGAGGAGGTTTCCTTTACACCCCCGTCGGTTGGAGTGTCGCTACTTAAGATATCATCTCTCCATTTTTCCTCTTTTTTTGTAATTTTTTTCCTTTTTTCGTAACTTTTTCCCTTTTTTCTTTTTTTTTCAGCCCCCATTTCTTGAATTCCGCCAAGAGAATGTTGGTACCAATTCACCAATTGAACTTGAAACTGATGGTACAATTTCAAACAAGAAAAGTGACGAGATCGTTATCAGGCATTCCGAAACAACCTGCCCCAGTAGAGGTACCTCAACAATGCATAAAAAGAAGCTGGCTAGTTCGCACGAGATCCGAAAAAGACCTAAGGTAGCATTGGTCTCAGAATTTCATGGGCAAAATTTGATCCAAGCGCATCGAAGGAAATACTTGTAGAGTGAATGGATGGATTTTCGTGGGCAGATTCTTTGACGCTCCTATTGAGCAGATCTCTTTCTTTAAAAGAGTCCCGCAGAGGAAATTATTGCAAAAATTGCAAGAACGGATCCTACAAATGACCTCTCTTTAAAAGACTACCTGATAGAATTGTTTGCCAAGGCGGAGGCATATGATATTTTGGCATCTTCATCATAGGAGAAGATGAGTAAAGAAAACACATGCAGAACTCCTTTCCAAAGTGATCGCCAACTCGGGAGAGCCAAGGCAAAAGAAGAAGAACTAACTTGTCATTTGCAAAGTCTTGAAGAAAGACAGGAAGAACAACAGGAACTTATCAATTTGGAGAAACAGGGCCTGGAAATCAGCTCTACTATCGATCAGAAGCATGAAACTTTCAAAGAGATTCAGGCTGAGATAACCCAAGCACATGATGAGCTCTCTTCTATTGAGAATGCTTGCGTCTTAACTGATGACGCAGCGAAGGAACTTGAAGACATGAAATCCACACTCAAATCATGTAAAATAGTCGTAGTGGATTACAAATTTGACATTTAGATTTTCACTAGGTCCTTTTGTTTCCTGAATTTGTTTTATCATTTCTTTTCCTTCAGGTAATGAAATCTCCTATAAATAGTAAAATGCTTTTCATTCCTTATCTTCGATTTTTCTTTTTTTTTGAGATAAAAAGAACTCAAATGTAGCATTTTATTCTTTTAAAAAATAAAAGATTTTTTTTCAAGGAAAGAGGATTTGGTTTGGAGTGGTGTAACTGAACTTAGAAGTCACCCTCTAACTTGCCTACGTATCCCACAAGGGAATTAAGTCACACATAATTCCTGCCGTTCACATTTTAAACCTCATGCGGGTCAGGAGTGTCTATTTGTTTACCACCTTAGACTTGATGGAGTGTTTCAACAGTTTAACCACCTACTATACTATTGGTGGTTGCTATCCACAGTTTTAGCTCATGCGGGCCAGGAGCAAACATGCTGTTTCGATTAGGTATAGTACCTTTTTAGGTATTTGCCGTTGATGGGGCCAACTCTTAATCCATCCTCAGCAACCAATTTATATGAAACCATTCGTATACATTTCTCGAACAACATATGGACCATCCCACTTAGGAGTAAACTTCCTTTGTCGCCTATGAGTGAGAATGATTGGTCCTCCGAACTTCGAGCACTAACTCTTTCAATTTGGAAAGAACGAGATCGAACGTGCTTATTGAATGCTTTTGAAAGGCGAGCTTGATAGCACTCAATCGGTTGTTGAGTTTCCAATCTCTTTTCGTCGAGTTGCCTCTAACTCCTCAAGACGAAGACGAACATTGTCTTCTTCACTGAGCCCTTCTTGAATCGCAATTCTTAGCGAAGGTATTTGACACTCAAGTGGGAAGAACAGCTTCAACACCGTAAACAAGCGCGTATGGGGTTGCTTGTGTGGGAGTTCGAAAAGTAGTTCTATATGCCCAAAGAAGGGAGAGGTGGGGCTGTCACATATTCACTCTTAGTAGTCTAGTATAAATTTCTTAAATCTCCACTTAATCGTTCCGACGCGAAATATGCGAACTTAAGGATAGATTAGGATAGATTAGTTAAATTAATGTAATTACCCTTAGAAATAAGGATAGATTAGGCAATACATTAAAATATATCACTTTTATGTTTTTTATAAAACTTCTTTTTGAAGTAGCCTTTGACAATTTGATCAGTAAAAAGTCATTTATCATTGTTCAAGTAGTGTCATTGATCCCTCGCCCATTGGACATATTGTTCCTTCCCTCCGAACCTTCCCAGTTGTTGACCAAAGTGAGTATGAGATGGATCCCACTCTTCTTTGCTTCTGAGACTACAAAATCCCAAACCCTGATAGACAACGAAATTAAAGATCAAGGATATTCACACAACCTAGAAGAGTAAAATAAAATGAAATTCAAAGATGTGTGATCAATGATCAGATAGCATAAACATACGTAATACTCCTAGAATCAATGTATGTATAGATAGTATTAGGATTAATCTTCTAATACATATATATAGTATATACACTATTGGATTAAATTTACAATGTCAAATCTTAATATTTTGCAACCAACCCCAATAGCATATAAACTGTTAGTAGATAGAAGATTAATCAGTTGTATTTAAATTTGTAGCTAGTCCATGCATGTCACGGCGGCATTATAATGGTTAATTACTTTGAACATGTCCTCATTGTAGGAACCAGGAGATTGTTGCAAAGGCCTATAGCCACTATCGCTGAATTCCAACGTTCTAGTTGCATTCATTCAATACTTGGAAACTGTAGAAAGTTTTGTAAACATAATATGTATTTCAAAAGATTTTGCCTTGTGGATTAAGTTGGACACTTTCAAAGAGAAGGGTTTTACTTGAAGAAATGTGACTTTTATCCTATTATCCATGACAAACGTAAAACCTTTGATTGCGAACCAAATGGATAAAGTTTGACCTTCATCAAACTTTTATTTGCCATCACATAAAGTTTTTCATGTTTGCAAAAGATTAGTAACAGACAGATTTTTCTAAAAGATAGGAACATTCCAAGAGTTCCTCAATGTCATCTTGGTTGTTGACCTCCTAAATGTTAGGAAATTATCCATTATTTTGTTACAGAAAACTCAGCTTTCCAACGATAATTTTTTTATCAGCAAGACTAACAGATAAGTTTTATTCCCCTATTCCTATTTATTATCAACAACTAGCGAGAATTATCAAGCCTTCAACGGCTCTTTCTTGAAGATAAAATTTTATCCATTTCTTAATGTTAGTTTCCAAAGGTCTATAAATAGCTTTCATCCTTCACAAGATAAATCACACCACTGAACTTTCCTAAATTTCTATTCCTTCTCTTAGCTCTCTATTCTCTCCACTTCTTTTACTGCTGGATTAAACCTATCAATAAGAAGAAGGCTTGTTTAATCTTGGGGAAACATTTCAATGTCCCTGAAATAATTTTTAGGACAGTGCTATTTAGCATGACTGAAGCTTGTTCAAATTACGTCTTCAATCTTGTTAGCATTGTTCAGATTCTTTTTCAACAATCTAAGAAACTATGGCCTCTGACAATGTTAGCACATCGCATCCATCATCAGCATTTGTTGTAGTCCCACTGTGTCAGGACTCGTATTTTATTCTTAATTTAGTCTATTTTATAATTATTTTGCCTTAGTGTTATTTAATTTTACTATTTTTATGACAGCCCCACTTTTTCCAAAGGCGAATCAGAGGGGTCAGCGAACTGCCTGCCCAACTCTCGTCGGGGCTCACTACAATCCATAATTCAAAAACTAGAAATACTTCAATATTTTTAATATACATTTAAAGTACTCCAATACATTAATACTTAAAATTAGCTAACCTTCAAACTTAAATATAACTCAAAAGAATATGTACTACAGTCATTGTTATAATACAACTTGAAGTCTCCAAAAGAAAACAACTTAGTACTGTTCGTGAGCCACTCTCGCCTTGAACCCTGTTAAGGAAAACAAAGGAGTGGAATGAGCTAAACAGCCCAGTGAGGTTCCAAAAACACAAAGCAGTTCTAATAAATCAAGTAAACTAAGCATAACGCACATATGGTTCAAGGTTTCACATTGGCACATTAAAATGAGACATTTATCATTTTACAGAAATAAACACATTAAAAGGATACGGTGTTCACGTGGAACTATTTCGGTCAGCTGCACCTTATAATCCAATAATTCCCCCGGATTTGTTCTGGCCATCGCTTTATTCCTCCAGTGGTAATACTCGAGTATACCGAAACGGTGGCCCAGGGTTTCAACCTACCCGATCGAGCCCAGTCTTGGCTCAAGCCAGGTTTAGCAACCAAAGGGCAGGGTCCAGTTCAGCTAAGAGTTTACAACATGCGCAAATAATCAAATAAACCGGTAAACGGTAGAAATTCACGGTTTAAACGGTAGAAATTTGTTATTTTAGTAGGTCGAGTGAGATAAAGTACACACTCGCCTTAAAAACGGTGAAAAATTACATAGGAGCAATTATAGAGAAACACTTACACTTAAACACACGAGAAATATGAAGTAAACATATAGCAAAACTATTCAAGTCACACACATGCAGGGAACACTCACAGTTACGTGCGATATGTCTCGGTTCCCGGATAACACCCTTGATTACCCTCGGAGTCCTGAGGTAAGAACCAACACGTTTATATGAAAGTGAAAAACAAGACCTTAAGGTGTTCGCACTTAAGAAGTGAAGAAACAAGAGGTTGGTATATAATTCTTAAATGTATAGTAAAGAATAAAGCAAGTCGTTTTAGCCTTGAATCAAGCCTTTTCAAATTCAAAGTTCAAAAGTAAGAATGGAACCATGAGAAATCAAGTTCTAGGTCAAGAATTAAGCACAATAAAGAACATTAAGGTTTCTCATTTAAATCCAAGGAAACATCAAGTACAAGGGAAACCTTGTATCCTCCATAAAATCGAGTTTAAAATGAACCATCAATCTCAAAAGGAAGTCAAAATGTTCTTAAAAGTTCGTTTCTTAAGAAATCAGAAAATTTCAGCTTTACGCGACAAAAACTTGGAAAATTAGATCTTGAGTTTGGTACGTCCAAAATGGAAAAATTTATACCATTGGAAACTAAATTCAAAGTACTAAAAATTCCCAGAAGACACTTTTCCAAGATTCCAAACAGAAAGCATTCATTTTCAGTTCAAAGTTGCTGATACATGGAGACAAGACAGACCCAGCCTGGTTTTCAGCGATATTTGGAAATTCGGCAAAATTCACAAAGAAGTGAATCAGCCCTCCAAAATTTATAACACAATAAGAGTCCCAAATAAAGTTTCAAACACAACAAGCGGAACTAAATTCGGAGTTTTTGAACAACAAGATATAACAGTTTTGAAGTTGGTTAATTTCACAACCTGACCAGTGATTTCCAGATTTGCGGAACAATGTTTGGGGCATAATTTGGGCATTGAAATGGTATTGAAATTATACCAAATTTTGTACACTTAAACTTCCATATATGGACTATCTCTCTATCAAAATTTAGGTAAAAAATTGCACGGGAAGGCAGTTAACGAAACGACCAAAGTTTGTGAAATGTTTCAAAAGCTAATCTGCCACCCTAATTCTCTTTCTTTTTCAAAAGTTTGTCCAACGAAATCAGCCCCAATTCGCTCCATTTTTGCAATCAAGATTCCAGAACCATTTAATAAGCAATTTATTGGTTAAAATGACACTAAATTTTTGAAAATATAACATCCCAAAAACAGATTTGACCATTCGGTCAGCAAGGAAGGGAAAATCTTCCAATTTCCAGCTTTGGTCGTATTTTCGAAATCAAACCATATCTAGCTCTGTACAACTCCAAATGAGAATGGTTTATGGAGTTGGAAACTAGGTTCAAAATTCTACAATTCATCAGAAGACATCATTTTGAAAATCTTTTCACAAGTGGAACAAAATCGAGCCACAAGATGCAGCTTCCCAGTTTCATTCGAACACATAGGCAAAGCAGGACAGTCCACTTTGCCGACTCGTTACAGTTTGGTCAAAATGAACTAGCAGGGGATTTTTATACCGTTGAAAAGATATGAATGTCTAGTTTTGAATGCCACTAACGACACTCAATTTCGAATTTTTCACAAAATGTTATGTTCTGACAAAGAACCACTGCCCGAGTACCCTGCTATACGTTTTCCAGATTTGAAATTTTCCAAAACTCAAGTTTTGTGCAACCATTCGATACAATTTTTGAAAGGCACTTTGTACACACAATATACAACATATATCCGTCAATTTCACAGCCAACCAAGCATCAAAATTTTGAAATAAACAGAACAACATGGACAGAATTTTCGGCCAGCTTGCCTTCACAACTTTCCTTCGATTTCTCTCCACTTTCTAACCATAAACATCTCATTTATCACATAAACAACCATAATCAAACATTAAAGCATCAAGTCAGCTACCTAGAGGTCTCATCAAGATAGCTAGCCTAGGATTTAAAGCGAGAAAAATGGTTCCTCAAGTCCGCTAGCCTATGAGTGCGATTAGGGTTTCAAACCCATGAAGATTAACCGTTAAACTTTGAAGAAATGAAAGGATTAAAGGATGAAGTTGTTACCCTTGAAACCCTAGATGAATATCAGATTTTTCCACCAAAAATTCTCCAAGAAAATCCACAAGATTGCTCCTTGCTCCAAGATAGAGTGGTACTCCAAGTTGTATGCAATTTGGTGGAAGATTTGTGAGTGAAATGAAGCCAAAACAATGGAGTTTCTTCCTTCCCTTTTCTTGTCTTGCTTTGGCCGAAAATGGAGAGAGAGAAATGAGAGAGTTGTGTGTTGTGGCTTGTCTTGGAAGCTTGGAGGGAAAAGTAGTGGTTAAGTTTGGCAAAAGTCAACTTTGAATAGTTGTCGCGCAAGATTTTCGTACCACCATTTTCTCTCGGGTTTGATACACTCATGCACTAATCTTCCAAGGTACTTCCTGTAACACTGTAATTACTCACACTTATGAGTCTAATGTTAATTCCTCAAGTCTCTAATTAGTCGTGCGGTGTGGCTTTCGAGAAATTTTTGACGCGCGCGCAGTAAAAGTTTAATTTGAACTCACTCACCTCAAATCCCTCAATTAACTTTTCTTAGTCTACTATTGATCATTCTTAATTCTCCAAGATTATTGCACTCTCGAATCGAATATTGTCTAAAAAAACGTGTATTTACTATTTCTCGCTAAACGAGCCGCAGAAAAATTAAATAACACTAGGACAAATAATTCTAAAATAAACTAAATTAAGAAATAAAACATGAGTCCTCACAATTTTTGCATGAATTTTTCTTAAATTAGGTTTTTATCGCGCGTCGAAAGTTTCTCGAAAGTCGCGCTGGTACGACTAATTGGAGATTTGAGGATTTAATACTAGACTAGTAAGTATGAGTAATTACAGTGTTAGAGAAATTATCTTGGAGGATTAGTGTATAAGTGTAACAAACAAGAGAGAAAGTGGTAGTACAAAACCCTATTGAGTTATTATTAAGAGTTGACTTTGTGCACCAACTTAAAGTTACTTTCCTTCAATCTTCTTCACAAGATTCACCACTCAAACACTTGCTCACTCTCCTCAACCTCTCGGCCGAACCTAAGGAAGAAAAGGGGAGAGAAAGCTCCATTCTTCTAGCTTCCACTTGCTTGCAAATTCTCAACGAAACCACACAACTCTTGGAATTTCACTCTAGCTTTGAAGAAAGGAGCAACTTGTGGAGTTTCTTGGTGAAATTTTGGTGGAAAGACTTGCCTTTATCTAGGGTTTAAGAGCTTGGAAAGGTAACCCCTTCACCCTCCTTTAACCTTTCAAATTATACGAAGTTTAGTGGATGGATTTCATGGGTTTGAAACCCTAATCAAGAATCTAGGCTAGAGGACTTGAGGAACTTTTATTACTTGCTTTATATTCTAGGCTAGCGGTCTTAAGGTGCCCTTTAGGTAGCTGACTTGAGGTCTTTTTACTTGATTGTTGTTGTTTGTGTGGTGAGTGATATGATTTTGGCTTGAGAAGATGAGAGGAAGTTGGAAAAATCGTGAGAGGAGAGCTGGCCGAAATTTCTGTTTTGTTGTCCTGCTTTGAACTCGAATTTTTGTTGCTTATTTGGATCCTAAACTGATTGATATATGTTTTATTCTGTGTGTAGAAAGTGTCTTTCGAAAATCATCTCAAATGGTTATATAAAACTTGAGTTTTGGAGAAAGTTCGAAATCTGGAAACTGGTTACCAGGGTAGCCAACTATTCTTATGTAAACTCTAGTTTCATGAATGGTATAATAAAGTGTGGTCGCTTGCCCTATAACATGGAGGTTAGGACTCCTACGAGGGATCAGTGTTTAATTGTTAGTGCGAATTATAGAAAGTGTGAAATTTGACAGAATTAGGATAGACGTCTTGATAGAAGATGATACCAGGCACTAGTGAGTCTAAGAAGTTATAATCTTTTCTTCAACGAGTTTATAAGTGAGTGTATAATGGGAAAAAAAATTAGGGCCCGGAACTTCTACTTTAAAGAATATGATTCTATATCTTGTTATATGTGTAAGCGATGATAGTAATCTTTATGGGAAGACCCAAAAATAGGACTAAATACTTGTGTTTAGATTTCTTGTTTATCTCAGCGGGAAATAGTTAGAACTTATGTTTTAGGTGACCTGTAAGCAAAAGAATGGAAGAGTTATATGGTTATAGTTTTCAAGTGTGATTAGTTACTTATTTTGATCCTTTGATTTTCTGGACAGGACATCATTTGACATTAAAGAAATGGGTGATATGACAAATTTGGGAGATATACATAAGGAAATAGACACCCTTCGAATGGAGGTAGAATTTCAAAAGAAATTGGCTGACTATTGGGAAGGACGATGGAAACAGGAATATGAGGAGAAAATTGAGCTGTTGCACAAGAACATGGAATTGGAAAAGAAATACAAAGAGATCTTAGGTGAGATGCGGGATAAGTTTGAATTGAGGCAGTCACCTAGTCGAGTAGCTCCTCATGACCTTCCTGGTAATCAAGTTAGAAGGGGTGAAAGAAGTTCTCACAATGCTGAAAGGAAGCGTAAAGCAATTAGTGAAGATAAACTCGCTATGAAAGATAAAGAGGAGGGGAAAAGAAAGAATGGACCTTTCAAGAAGAAATGCGTAGCCGCCAAGTGTGAATTCTATAATAAAGTTCATACGGGATTATGTCATTCAAAAACTAGTGTGTGTTTCAAATGCGGCTAACTTGGACATCAAGTGAGGAATGCCCAAGATAAATGAATTTCTTGAGAATAAAGCTGCAGCAATAGTTAAAGTTAGCAACCAGTGTTGTTTTATTTGATATAGTTGTATTTATAAGCCTATGTGTAGTGAAAGATTTATTTATAAGTTGTATTTCCGTTAGAAACAATGAACTTGATGTCTAATGTTTTGATTAGTGATATTAAACATCTGTGGTTGTTTGGAGTTAAATTCCTATTCGTGATTCAATCTTTGCACCTTGTTCTTGGATTTGGACAAGAATTCTTTAATTGTGGTTAATAATGAGGGATGACAGTTTGATTAGAGAAGATGATATGTGGCCAGTATATTGTGTTGATTCAAGAACCAGTAGAGGTAGTAATCAAGTTTCATAGTTACCGTTTTCACTTTTCATTAGGCCGTTAAGTTTATTTACCCGGCACCTTTTGATATTTTTGTTAAATTTCCTTAGCATATTAGCTTAGCCTTTACGTGGTAAGATTTTCCCTCCAGGTAAGTTTGTGGTACCATGAGTAAGAAAAGACTATTTGAGAGTTGGAGGAAAATCCTGTAGCATCAAGTTATGTGAGAATTTCGAGGACGAAATTCTTTTAAGGGGGAGAGGATGTGAGGATTCATATTTTATTCTTAATTTAGTCTGTTTTATAATTATTTTTCCCTATTGTTATTTAATTTTACTATTTTTTGCATGAATTTTTCTTAAATTAAGCTTTTATCGCGCGCGCGTCGAAAGTTTCTCGAAAGTCATGCCGGTACGACTAATTGGAGATTTGAGGATTTAATACTAGACTAGTAAGTATGAGTAATTACAGTGTTAGAGAAATTACCTTGGAGGATTAGTGTATAAGTGTAACAAACAAGAGAGAATGTGGTAGTACAAAACACTATTGAGTTACGATTAAGAGTTGACTTTGTGCACCAACTTAAAGTTACTTTCCTTTAATCTTCCTTCACAAGATTCACCACTCAAACACTTCCTCACTCTCCTCAACCTCTCGCCGAACCTAAGGAAGAAAAGGGTGAGAGAAAGCTCCATTCTTCTAGCTTCCATCTTGCTTGCAAATTCTCAACCAAACCACACAACTCTTGGAATTTCACTCTAGCTTGAAGAAAGGAGCAACCTTGTGGAGTTTCTTGGTGAAATTTTGGTGGAAAGACTTGCCTTTATCTAGGGTTTAAGAGCTTGGAAAGGTAACCCCTTCACCCTCCTTTAACCTTTCAAATTATACGAAGTTTAGTGGATGGATTTCATGGGTTTGAAACCCTAATCAAGAATCTTGGCTAGAGGACTTGAGGAACTTTTATTACTTGCTTTATATTCAGGGCTAGCGGGCTTGAGGTGGCCTTTAGGTAGCTGACTTGAGGTCGTTTTACTTGGTTGTTGTTGTTTGTGTGGTGAGTGATACGATTTTGGCTTGAGAAGATGAGAGGAAGTTGGAAAAATCGTGAGAGAAGAGCTGGCCGAAATTTCTGTTTTGTTGTCCTGCTTTGAACTCGAATTTTTGTTGCTTATTTGGCTGCTAAACTGATTGATATATGTTGTATTATGTATGTAGAAAGTGTCTTTTGAAAATCATCTCAAATGGTTGTGACGACCCCACCTCCCCCTAAGGTGTATCCCAGGGTTTAACGGACCGCCTGCCCAACTTTCGTCAGGACTCACTCACTCACTTCAAACAAATTAGAGTACAACTTCAAGAATAAAGGAAATAAGTTACCAAGTTTGGAAAGTACAAATACATTCATTTCTGTCTCAAACATCCATACAACCGCAAATATATCAAAAGATTGGAGTTCTAAATACATTCAACCTTAATCGAGCGACTAGTGCGAGTACAATTACAAAATTTCAAAAAAAACTAGACTACGCTATCCTATACCAGTCTCACGCCTCGCTCGTACCCCCTGTAAGGAAAACAAATGGCATGGAATGAGCTAAAAACCCAGTGAGGTTCCAAATAGCAAGTTGACCATTATTTAAAAGTTCACGTATCAAAGTAACAAAGTAGTGAGCATAACCAGTCCATAAAGTGAGCAATAACACTTCAAGTAGCAAATCTCAAAATGAGCGAGTGTAAAATTCTTTTCTAAAAGAAACAATAACACTACGAATAACAATCAAAGTATAAGGATACAGATGGCTCTCAAGAGCCAATTTCCCGTTGCTTCACCAGAGCTTGATCAAGTATTAGTTGACACTCATTCAACTTTCGAGGAACATAACCAGTCCAGTAGTACTTCGCTTCACACCAATCCATCCACCATTCAACCCCCTTACCGGGCCCGAACACCAACTAAACACTGGTGGTAATACTCGAGTATACCGATTAATCGAGGAGGTAACACTCCACTCGACAACACTAGATACCCATGGTACGTTATCTAATCGACCAAGTCCTTGCCGGCTCGACTCGATTAACTAGCCAGTGGGATTTGGGTTCCCAAGTAGTCACTATAGTCGATGACCAATTGACTTAGTCAAGAGAAAAGTACGTAGACGAGAATGAGAGATACCTTCCACTCGTATCGAGTGTGGTACATACTGCCACTCAGCACTTACAAGTCAAGCACAAGTACAAATACAAGTACAGGTCAATGCAAATCAAGTCACTTGTACAAGCATGAATGAGATATCAAGTATTTAGTTGAGTTAGGTCAAGTGCGATAAAGTGCACACTTGCCCGACCAAACCAAGCAAATCTTATCTGATCACATTGGTAAATCAAATATCAAGTTCAATCATGTATTTGGAAGCACTCACCAAAGGTTTAGTGCTTGTCAAAATCACACTCAGGTGTAACTCCTTCGTTGGAGTCCAAATCTGCGATAAAACATCGTTTAAGAGCTTTGAAATTAACTAGGGTTCGAAACATAGGAGTTTCGCTTCAAGAAGATCAAGTAAATGAAACTCATTTAGATAGTATTCATGTTACTTATCAAACTCTAGAAAATTCATGCTCGCTCTTTTGGTGTCGCTAAAGAAGCGATTAAAACTTTGGAATTCACATTTGAGTCTAAAAGACGAGGAAAACATATTCAGAGTGGTCACTGCTTTCATTTTTCCAAGGGTACGAGTTTCAGCCAGATTTCAGCTTATATACCTTTACGAAAGAAGACTCGAATACCATAGACAATCCAAGTTCAATTCGGCCTCAAATCTTTGCTCAAGTCGCGAGTACACACGCCTAACATTCGAGTGAAAATTTGGACGGCATGCCCTTTGTATTTAGCTATTTTCCAGCCATTTATGGCTTCATTATTTTCCTCAACTCAGCCCAAATTCACACATAAACAATCTTAACACAATAGCCCTTCAACTAGGCTCAATGTCATCTAAATACAAAGCAATTCTAGCAATGCAATCCAAAAATCAAAGTTGGAAACTAGTGTTAAAGAAGAATAACTAAGTAACAGGCTTGACACCTTCTGGTGTTTTGGTCACGGTGAAGCTAAGCTTATTGGATTGGGTTACATTTTATGGCATTTTGAAGCTAAGACAGAGAGATACATTTCTTATGAAGACATCAACACCCAATTCGTGCATTTTCAAGGTCAAAATGTAGAATCTCAGAGAAAACAGAAAGCTGCCTGTGAAATAGGGCTTTTGGCAGTCAGGGGTATGTTAGTCATTTCACACGTTACAGTGCTCCGATTGAGCTGAAATTTTACAGACCGATATTTAACTCTATTCCCTACAACTTTCATGTTTTGAGAAAGACCTGATTCAGCCTCTATCATGGACGAATATGCAGGTCAGAAACAGGGCAGATTCATCATCAAAACTGGAAATTCACTTCTACTCTAAAAATTCATATCCTAGCTCATTACTATCAAGTACTATAACATCAAAACCATCAATTACTAGTTCAATACCATCAATTACTAGGTAGACAACCATAATCAAGGCTGAAAATGTAAACCCTAGCTAACCCTTCCATTATATCATCCAAAACTGAATCATTAACCATAATAAGCCAAGAACATAAGCTTCTATCCAAATTTAAACAAGATTAAGGAAGAGAAAAGGAAAGGCAGCCATGATACCTTCCAATAATTGCTTGTAAGTGAAAACTACACCCCATTCTTCCAAAACTTTTACCACACAAAGCTTTCCAACCACCAAAAGAGAAGTTTAATCGGTTTAGATTTTTGGTTCCAACTCAAACAAGCAAGATCAAGGTGGACATGGAAGGTTACTCCTCTCTTGTTTTTCTCACCAAGAATTTCGGCCAACATGAAGGAAAATGAAGAAAAATGAGCCAAGAAGAAAGATAAGAAGGAAGGAAAATCATTTTGTCAAAGTTCCATGGATTGCCAACAAGTGTCAACTCAAGATGGCTTCTTATTTTTTTTTCTTTTCTCCCTTTTCTTTAGTCCAAAATTTCGGCTGCTTTAGGAGATATTTTAGGGCTGATTTTGCTCAATTAATAACAAGGAGATTAAGGTAATAAAGTTGTGAGGACCCGCAAATTTACTTATTTTTTACCCCTATTACTAGTTTATTTAAATATTTAATTGGTCGTTTGCTCTGAATATTTTATTCCAACCTTTTTAGACCCAATTACATGAAACTATGGCTTACATGTATTTTTAAAATGACTTGTTATAAAAATTAAATTTTGGGAAGCTCGTTTAGCGAGAATAGTGAATTTGCGTTTGGAGGCAATAATCAATTCGAGAATACAATAAGCTTGGAAAATTGGAGACTTGTACATTAGTCTTGAAATAGGTATTTTTATGTTTAAGCGTTCAATTATTAGTTAGTGATACTATCGTTATAAGAATTTCTTGAAAATTCCACTTTATCGAGCACAAATTCGGAAGTACGCGTTTTCGCGCGCGCGATTAATTGAGGGACTTTAGACCCTTATTTTAGACCATTAAGAGTGAATAATAATAGTATGAATAGAAGTGCACTAGAGGTTTAGTGCACAAGTGAAACAAACCCGAGGGGAATCGAGCACGGAACGTGCGGGGAAGAGAGTTGACTTTCGCACAATTTTGGGCCACACATTTTAGCTTCTCTTGGAAGCTTCATTTTGATCAAAACACTCTCTCTCTTGCTCTCACTCCAGCCGGCCAAAGGAGGAGGAAAAACAACCCCAAGTTCTTCAATTTCTTCTTCTTCTTCATCAAATCTTCACCAAATCACACCAAAATTCAACCACACTTTGTTAAGCACTTGGTGATCATCTTAAGCTACAAAAGAGCTTGCTTTCCACGGTTTTTCTTGGGCTAAGGAGGACCGAAAATTCTGCCTTGAACATCTAGCAAAGTAAGTGACGATCAAACCTTCAAATCTTGATTTATGGAAGTTCTATTGCACTTATAAGTTCATATAATCATGTGGGTAGCTTATTTATGTTGGAAATTTGGTGTGTGGGCTCTATGAACTCCCACTATGGCTTGATGGACTGATTTTGTGAGTTTTGATGTTAATAATGTTGGATTAGTGCTTAAATTAGTAGAAATGAGTGATATTATTGAAGGAAAACTCAAAGGAAGTGATGAGGGAATTTTTCCATTTCTGCCCCTGTACATGCCGTGGCCCTTAGAGCAATTTTTTGTGGTTCTAATGACTTTTTTATGATGTATATATGTTGTGTGGGTTGTGTGGAAGGTTTCCACAAAAATTACGTGATTTGGATGGTTAAATGTTTGTGATTTCGAAAATTCATCAAAACTGGAAACGGGTGTCCAGTGTACTCTGGCAGTGTTTTTGTTTCGGTCATAATTTTTGTTCCGATGTCGAAATCGAGTGCGTTTGCGGAAATGGAAACTAGACATTCCCAGATTTCCAATGGTATAAAATACACGTCCTGATTCCACCTGAGTGATCCGTACCAACCTTGTAAAGTTGCCTGTCCTGTTTTTCGTCTGTACTGGAAGCTCTGTTTTGAGCTGCGAATTGATGCTAAAAATGAGCCGTTATGGACAAAATTTTAAAATGATTTCTTCTGAGAAATTGTAGCCTTGTGAATTTATTTTCCAACGCCACCAACTGCTCAATTCCAAGTTGAATTGAGTGAAATATGGCCAAATTACAGACCTGCGTCATTGCTTGAAAACCCTCATTTTGGACTGATCAATGGCCTATCTTGTTTGGGACTTGTTATTTTGAAAATTTTGGTGTCAAACACCTACCAAATGTATATTAGATGTCTCTCAGACTTTTGTTTCATAAATGGACCAGATTTGAATCGTTTTCATTGGGCAAAATGTTTGAAAAGGAAGAAGAAAGTAAAAGACAGATTGGTCTTGGGATTTTCTTGAAATTTGGTAGTTTAGTTCACTACCTTCCCGTGTGAATTTTCAAATGAAATTTGGTAGAGGAGTAGTCCTCATATGGAAGTTGAATTGTACCAATTTTGGTGTCAATCTAAGACCATTTCGATATACAAATGATGTCCCAAAGTTGCTCTTCGAATCTGGAAAACTTTTCCTTTTCTCTTGGCCGAATGGTCAAATCTGATTTGGGAAGTTATATTTCGAAAACCTTGATGTCAACTACTTCTAAATTACTTATTGGATGTTTATGGAACATTAGTTTCAATATTTGAATTAATTGAAGTTGATTGTGTGGAGCAAAGCTTTTAAAAAGGAAAATTGAAGTACAAGGCAGATTTGCCTTGGAAATTCTTGGAACTTTAGTGGCTTTGTTAACTGACTTCCCGAATGAATTTTTATATGAAATTTGACAGAGGAATAGCCCTTATATGTAGAGTAATACTACCAAATTTGGTACCATTCCGAGTCTATTTCAATGTCCAACTGAAGTCCCAAAGTTCATGTTTCAAATCTGGAAAATGTTCAATCTGTCCTTATTTTTAGCTAACTTTGAGCCGCCATATCTTGGTGTTCAAAACTTCAATTCTTGTTCTTGTTTTGTTTTAAACTTTGATTACAACTCTAATTGAGTTTCAAATTTGAGAGGCTAGTTCAAATTCTGTGAATTTTACCAAATTTCCAAAGTTGGCCAAAAACCAACCCGCAACTGCCTCGATAGCCCAAAACAATAACTTTGAGCCAATTTTTGAATACCTTCCGTTTGGAATCATGAAAAGTGTCTTCGAGAACTTTTATTACTTTGGAAGAAGTTTCCAACAGTACCAATTTTCCAATTTTGGACTTGTAGAGAGTGAGATACGATTTTTCCAAGATTGTGTGACAAACCCGAAACTTCCAAACTTAAAGGAAATTGAGTTTTTAGAACTCATCTTTTTCCTTCGATATCACTCGATCGTTTTACACTTGATTTCAAAGATGAAAACCCGATTTCTCTTGTATTTTAAAACCCCACCTTTGAGTCTCGATTTACGAGTAATTAAGGTTCAATTCATGAATTCTCCTTAGATTGTATACTAGTACAACCTTCTTCGATAAGTAGGGGTTCTAAGTGATATTGTGTAATAGTTGATGGTTATTTGCTCAGGCGCTCAAGGGGACCTTCAAGAGGAACTCGAAGTGGACGCCTAAACACTTGTTTGAGTACTTACTCTCTTGTATTGACTAGGTGAGTGTTCCATATAGGAGTACGTGATTTGAATAGTCTATGATATGTTTACTCCATGGTCATTACATGTCAAGTGTTACCGCACTCGTTTTCATTTAAGTAAAACGTACTTGAATTACTCGATATGAAATACTTGAAATGCATATTTACATGAAGCGTTTCAATGATTGACTATGCTATGGCTGCATAAGTCGATTGGAGTGAATCTCCTCAACTCTTAAGTGGTAAAAATAGATGGCCAATAGGCGGCCTACTAAGATGAATAATGTCTATCAATTAACCATGACTACTTACCGTTAACCGTTAACCGTTAACCGTGATTACTTACCATTTACCGATTTATTTGATTATTTACCGTTTACCGATCTATTTGATTACTTACTGTTTACCGATTTACTTGCTTGATTACTTGATTACCATGAATTCCGTATTCATATGAAATTATGGCATATTCCTTACGTGTTTGGATGTTAAGTGTTACCTATAATTGCTCTTGTGAAATTGCCAATGTTTTAAGGCGAGTGTATATTTTATCTCACTCGACCTACTAAAATGATAAATTTTTACCGTTTATCGATTTACTTGATTACTTGTGCATTGTGAGAACCCAAAAATTTTCTTTATTTCTAGACATTATTTTATTTCTTTGCACCCGTTTTCCATATTTTCTTTATTCTATAAATTTTCTAGACATTTTTATGAGTAAATAGGGTTTTAAAAATGTTTTTCTAGCATAAGTCAGTTTATAAGATTTTCGGAGTGAATAGTGGACGTAGGACCCGCTAGTGCGCTAAGTGAGAGAAATTCGGCCAATTAGGTTAAGTTTTGCAAAAAGGGTTTTAATTACTAGGTGTTAGGAGAGAATTAGAGGTTACTTAGATGGATTAACCTTGGAGAGCAAGAAGATAAGTTCAAAACATAAAAAGGATGCCACGTGTCGCGATGCCATTCGTGAGGACTTGCCTAACTTTCTTACCTTTACTAAATAGCCATTTTGACCAAAATTCTTTCTCATTTTTTCTTCCTTTGGCCGAGCTTTTGGAGAGAAAAGAAGAGAGAAAGCTTCAACCTTTGGTTTCCATTTCTTGTGCAAATCTTGAAAACCAACCGTTTAATTCTCAAATTCCTCCACAAAATCAACTTGCTAAGGAAGTTAGAGGTGATTGGTGGAGTTATTTTGGTGGTGAAGCTCCTAAGCTACAACCTTTCTTGAGGATTAAGGTATTTTGCTTGGAAACTCAACTTTTGTTCCTACTAATGGTAAATTAGTGGCCTATGGTGGCTTAATAGCATGATTAATGGATGATTTTATGGATTGATTGGGAGTTGGATAAATTTCTGATTTTATTGGGAATGTTTTCTGTTTTATATGATAAGTATTGGCTAGACTTGGATTGATGGTTTAATATTGTGTAAATTAGAGCTCTTGTATGTGAATTGCGGTTAATTGCGGAAAATTTCAGCTTTGTGTGGAAAATTTCAGTTTTAGGGTTTCGAATTGGGGCTTTCTTATGGATGGTGATTGAGCTTATAATTGGCTATGATTGAAGGGTATTGTGACCCTAATGTAGTGTGTTAAATGGTTTATGATTTGAATGTGAAATTGTGGCTGAAATGAGATGAGAGTTGGGTGTTGATTAGGTTGGAAAAGTAAAGGAAAAACAAGGGAAGTGCTGTCAAAATTTTCACAGGAACCCTTGAGCAGTTTTGGGAATTTGGCTATATCTTGTTGTAGAAATATCGGAATTGAGTTCCGTTTGTTGCGTTTTAAACTAGATTCATAGATCTATAAACCATGAAAATTTCAGACCCTGTTTCTGTTTGTACGAATTATGGTGATTTTCCAAAGTTGACTGAAATTACGTACCTGTTCTATCTTTTACTGGATGAAGCTGCGACCTGAGGCTCGAATTTGACTGACTTGTGATCTGAATCTCATAAATGTGTCTTTGAGAAATTATACCCCTTTGAGTCTATTTTCCGACGGCATAAATTTTATCAGTTTTGGACTTAAGAATCGTGAGATATGATTTTTCAAGCGATGGTGCGCAAAACTGGAAAATCCTGTTTTCCTCAAATTATTCTTACTTTCATTTTGCACCTTAAGTTTGGAGTTGGTAGATTATTGTAGACATGGTTTTGGGTAGAAGCGAAGGGTTTTTGGATCGTTCATGTCTTTAGGACCAACTACTACTTTTTCACTCCAAAACTATACTTTTGTATTGCTTTGGTAATTTACTTGGTTAGGCATATGACTCGTAATCGAGTCTCAATTGTTTTACCTTGGTGGTTTAGGACGTGCCGGTGATCCAAGTACTTCGAGAGGAAACGTTTGAAGTTATTGTTTAAACTGGTGAGTGTACCACTCCCTTAAATTGGTGCTTATCTGATTGATCTGTACTTGCCATTTGCAACCTGATTATTTGAGACTTCTGTATACTTTGTATGAAGCGAGGGTGTACTTTATCACACTCGTTTCTCTCATCTGTTTATTCTGGTTCCTGTACACTGAATAAATCTGTATTTGTTCTCTGTATCTGTTATCTATATCTGTTCTCTGTATTTGTTAATGTCGTTTGAAGGGTTGAGTCCAACGACCATTCTATGACCTTTGAGCTCAAGATCGGGGGCTAGTTACTCGAGTCGAGCCGGCAAGGGTCTGGTCGATTAGATAACGAACCACGGTAGTCCACTTCTAGGAAATCTCTGGGTATTGAAGACTCTGGATTTCCGGTATACTCGAGTATTACCAACCACTGTTACTGTTGAGGTGTTCGGGCCCGGTAGGGGGTTGTTGGGTGGACGGAATCGGCGTTAAAGTGGTGCTCTACTGGACAGGTTACTTAATTTGAAAGTTGACGGAGTGTCAACTACTATTTGATCAAGCTCCGGTGAAGCAATGAGAACTTTGGCTCCTGAGAGCCACCTGTATCCTTTCCACATGAAGTGTTTATTTATTTCCCTATCTGGTGTGTATAACTGCATAATTGAAAAGTGAAATGCCATGATTCATGACTACTTGTACTTTTGGTACCTCATTGAGCGTAAGCTCACCCCCTTCCCGTTATCTTTGTTTTCCTTACAGGGAACAACACTTTTGAACCGTGATTTTGAAGAAAAGGTCGAGCTAGTGTAAATGTTCTTTTGTTACGCTCTTTTGTAATCAAAACCCTAATTGCTTTTAATCAAGTATCACGTTTTGATTTGTAAAGTTTTCTATATATGTTTATAAGTGTTTAATCATGTATATTAAGTGTATTCATTTGAGATGGTCCTTTGGACTTGTTGAGATGCTACTTGTAACCATTGGATGATCGGACGAGCGTGGCGTTTGAGCAAGGAAAAGAAAATTTCTCGCGCGAACTCTAGGTTTTGTGTGATTTGTTTCCGCAGTCCTGGCGAGAGCTGGGCAGGCGGCTCGCCAAACCCTTTGGTTCGCCTTAGGGGAAGGTGGGGCTGTCACATGCATGTTGTAAGCTCTAAGCTGAACTGGGCCCTGCCCTTGGTTACTAACCTACTCGAGTCAGGACTGGGCTCGGTCGGGTAGGTTGGAACCTTGGGACACCGTTTCGGTATACTCGAGTACTACCACTGGAGGGATAAGGTGATGACCAGACAACCGAGGGGATCACTGGAGTCATAAGGTGAATTTGACCGAAATGGTTCCACTGGAACACCATATCCTTCAATATATGTTTATTTTGCGTAATGATAACTGTTCCTTGCTAATGTGCCCATGTGCAATCTCGAACTATATCTGTGTTATGTTCAAATTAATCGTACAATGAACACCGTCTCATGCTAATGTGCCCAATATGCAACCTAGAACCATATATGTGGTATGCTCAAATTACCTGATTTATTAGAACTGCTAGAGTGTCTTGGAACCTCACTGGGCTGTGTAGCTCATTCCACGTTTTGGTTTTCCTTAACAGGGTTCGAGACCAAGGGTACTCGTGAGTAGTACTAAATTGTTTTCTTTTGAAGATCTTAAGTTGTAATATAGTGGATGATTGTAGTACATACTCTTTTGGATTGTATTAAGCTTGAAAGTTAACCAATTGTAAGTACGAAGTATTTTGTAGTACTTTAATTATATATTGAAGTATTTCGAACTTTTGAATTATGGATTGTAGTGAGTCCTGGTGAGAGCTGGGCAGGCGTCCCGCGGATACCCTTGGGTTTGCCCTAGGGAGAAGTGGGGGCGTCACAAAAGTAGTGTTCAAGTAGTGCACTCAATCGGTAATAAACGGTGCACGTCGGTTCAAGCCGTTTTTCCTTAACTCGCGCGTACTTGTGTTTTTACTTATGGTTCACTCACTTATTATTATCACTTCTAATCACACACTTTTTCTTATATAAAACTCAATCTTAACCACGAAATTTAGTACACACACCTCACCAAGTGATCACAAGGCCAAAATGCACAAAAAACACACCAAAAACCCTAGTATGAACAAAAACCCACTAACTTATGTCCTTCCTTTTGAAAAATCACAACTTGAGTTATAATTATAAAAAATTCATACAACTTGCCCTGTTAAAAACTAGACTTCAAATACTAATAATCTTTAGAAGACACCTCAAAAAGATTCAGATCATAAGTTGGTCCAAATTGAGCCATAAGCTACTACAACATTCCTATTGTTACTTGTGCATGGCAGAATTTTCAGTCAACTTTACCAATTTTCTGGAATTTATAGAGATTGAATCAAACTCTGAATTTTACACCGTAGGAAGATCTATGAGTCTAGTTTCAAATGCAACAAACGAAACTCAATTCTGACTTTTCTATACTAAGTTATAGCCAATTTTCCAAAGCTGCGCAAAGCTTCCTGCGAAAATTTCTAGATTTTCTAACAACTTGAGATTATGAAACTTTTCCTAACAAAATTCACTCCCTTGACCCAAATTCAACCATTAAAGCAACCAAGAATCAAAGGTAAGTGAGTTTACATAAGGGTTATAAAGACAAGTAAAATTTCGGGGTCTCACAATGGTTATATAAAACTTGAGTTTTGGAGAAAGTTCAAAATCTAGAAACTGGTTACCAGGGTAGCCGGACAGGGGTACTTTGTCTGAACATAACTCTTTGTACAAAATCAAATTTGAGTGCCATTTCTGGCATTCAAAACTAGACATTCAGAGCTTTCCAATGGTATAAGAATCCCTTGCTAGTTCCCTTTGAGTAAACGGTAACGAATCGGCAAAGTGGACTGACCTGTTTTGCCTGTCTATCCGAGAGCAACTGGGAAGCTGCATCTTGTAACTCGATTTTGTCTCACTTGTAAAAGGATTTTGAAAATGATGTCTACTGATGAATTGTAGCATTTTGAATCTATTTTCTAACATCATAAATCATTCTCAATTTGGACTTGTATAGAGTTAGATATGGTCTGATTTCAAAACTGTATTGAAGCTTGGTGACTGGAAATCTTCTGAACAAGTTGCAAAAATCAGCCAACTTCAAACTATTATATCTTGTTGCTGAAAACTCCAAATTTAGTTCCTCTTGTTGTGTTTGAAACTTGATTTGGAACTCTTGCTGTGTTATAAATTTCAGAGGCTGATTCACTTTTTGTGAATTTGCTGAATTTCCAAACATTGCTGAAAACCAAGACTGGTTCTGTCCTGTCTTCATGAAACTGTAACTTTGAGCTGAAATTCGAATGGTTTCAGGTTGGAATCTTGGAAAGTGTCTTCAGGGAAGTTTTAGTACTTTGAATCTAGTTCCCAACGGTATAAATTTTTCCATTTTTGGACTTACTAAACTCAAGAGTTGATTTTTCCAAGTTTTGTCGCGTAAATCTGAAAATTTCTGATTTCGTAGGAAATGAGCTTTTAAGAACTTTTCACTTCCTTTCAATATTGATCGTCCATTTTAAATTTGAATTATGGAGGATACAAGTTTCCCTTGTGACTTTAAATCCTTGCTTTTGAATCTCGGTTTTCGAGGGATTAAATCTCTTTTAAGACATTGTCTTAAGTTTTAAGCAAGTGTCCTTTCTTCCTTGAATGATGAGTGGTTGTGAGTATATGTGAGTGATGGTTGATCACTATTTCTTCAGACGCTCAAGAGGATTTTGAAGGGAATCTTGGAGCGGACAACTAAAAACTTTATTTGCTCACTTACTTTTGACTTGGTGAGTGTCAAATGCATGACTTGTTGCATAATACTTGAAATACTTCTAGTTGAATAAGTGAATTGAACTTGTCGAGACGAGTGTATACTTTATCGCACTCGTTCTCTTTTACTTGATTAGATAATTGACTTGCTTATACTTGAAATTATACTTGTGTTTGACTCGACGTCGATTGGAGAACTATCTCATCGACTTTTACGTGTACTCGTGGGGGACGCTCAAACTCATTGGCTAACTTTGCGACTCGAGCCGACATGGGCCTCGTCGAGAAGCTTGGTGAACCATGAGAAATCATAAAACTTGATCTTTTGAGATCTTATTTGGCATACTCGCGTAGTATTGCCACGATATACTCGAGTAATATCAAAACTTTTGACGTTTGGGCCCAGTTAGGAGGTGTAACGGTGGACGGAAATTTGGTGAAAAGTGGAGTCTACGGATTGATACTTGCTCGGTTGACGGAGAGTTAACGTGGGATATTTGGATCAAGACCTTGACCAAGTTGCATGGATTTTGCTCCTGAGAGCTCCAGTATCCTTAATTGTTTATGCTTACTTTTCTTACTTGAAATGTTAATTACTTGAACTTCCAGTTTTATTATTGTCTCGATTTTCTTTCATGTTCTCTTCTACTTGCTCTATTACGTGCTTGCATGTTTTTCTTGGACTCACTGAGCGTTAGCTTACCCCATTAGTTTGTTTTCCTTAACAGGAGCTCGGAATGGAAAGAATTTTTGGGGAAGCCGACTTGATTACCTTTTGATTAGAAGTTTGGATGTATTTGATTAGTTGACTTATAGTGGTTGTATATTGTGGGGAATTTGATGTACTTTTGGAAACTTCGTGATATAAGATTTGAATATTTATTTAAGGAAGCGACTTTTCCTTACTTTGACTTTTATTATTGGTTGGATACCTTTGACTTTAAGATTGACTCGTATTGAGCCCTGGCGAGAGTTAGGCAGGCGGCCCGCCGATACCTTAGGGTTCGCCCCTAAGGAGAAGTGGGGTCGTCACACACTGCCATTCACTAAGCCTTTTCCAGACATCTCCAAAATTGAAGCTTTCACTGATGAAAACTTCAAAAGATGGCAAGAACATGTATACTCACTTCTTGACATACATGGAGTTGCCTATGCACTGGTTGATGCACAACCTGCACAACTACGGATGCTAAAGTCACAAGAGTGATGGCAATATGCCAACATACTATTTTACAAATGCTTTCTAATGAATTATTTGACGTATACTCTAGCTGCAAGGAAACTAAAACCATCTGGGAAGCTTTGATAACAAAGTTTGTTGACGAAGATGCAACCAAGCAACAATTTGTCATAGGAAAGTACTACCAGTGGTAGATGACCGATGACAAGGAAATGAAGACTCAAATCATAGAGTACCAAATGCTACTTGAAGATTTGAAAAATAAAGACATTAGTTTGCTCGAGAAATTTGCTGCCGACATGGCTAAATTAAAAAACTGCTAGAATCATGGACTACAAAAATACCTAAAACACAAGCCAAAAAAATTACATTGTTGAGGAACTTGTGAAACACATTATTATTGAAGATTCCAACAGAAAGGAGTTAAGAGCTACCAAAGCCAAGGAGATGGCTCTCAAAGCCAATCTGGTACAAAACAACAATAAGAGGAACGTTAACAAGTCCTAGAGATTTTCTTATGGAAATGATTTTCAAACTTTTCTTATTGATAATGATCCTGTAACTTATTCTGATGCTATTTCTTCTTCTGATAGCAAATTTTGGAAAGAAACAATTAAAAATGAAATTGACTCTATTATGAAAAATAAAACCTGGATTTTGGTAGATTTAGCTCTTGGTGGCAAAACCTATTGGTTGCAAATGAATTTTTAAAAGAAAATATAATTATGATGGCTCTATAAAAAAAAATACAAAGCTCATTTAGTAGCAAAAGGATTTTCTCAAAAATAAAATATTGACTGTTTTGACACATTTGCAACAGTAACAAGCATTTCTTCCATTCGTATTTTATTTTCTGTGGCTTCTATCCATAAACTTTTTGTTCATTAGATGGATGTTAAAACAACGTTTTTAATGGTGATTTTGAAGAAGAAATTTATATGACTCGACCTGAAGCTCATATTGTATATGGACAAGAAAATAAGTTTTGTAAATTAGTTAAATCTCTTTATGGTCTAAAGCAAGCTCCTAAACAGTGGTATGAGAAATCAACCAAGCAGACAATCATTCCTCGATCAACTATGGAATCAGAGTTTATAGCCTAGAGGTAGCTGGTTCTGAGGCCAATTGGTTAAGAAATTTCTTAGCCAATATTCTTTCAACTAAGGATCTGTTGCCTCTTGTGTCCGTACATTGTGATTGTCAAGCGGCAATTGTTGTTGCTAAAAACAAGTCCTATAATTGCAAAAGTCGACACATGAAATTGAAACATGATGTCGTAAAGCAGCTGCTTAGAGATGGAATAATTTCCATTGATTTTGTATAGTCAAAATTAAACTTAGCCAATCCTCTGACTAAGCCTATAGGAAGAAAATTAATTCTTCAAACTATAAGGAAAATGGGTAATAACAAGTCAATATTGACTGTAAAGCACTTCAATTTAAGTCCCTCCTGAGATAAGTGCTTTGACTGCTAGTAACTGTGAGGTTGAGTTTAAAAACTCTTAATAAATTCATATCCCTGTTAAGGAGGTGTATTTAAAGCAGTATATACTTGATGAATTCACCTATATGAGAGTGGAATGGGGCCGCTCCTATAAGATTTTTGGCCGAATCTTTAGAGGTTGCATGAATAACCAGGCAGGCACACAGCCTAAAACCGCAAAACCACGTTGAATAGCAATAGTGGGTTCCAATGTGGTTGATAAAATCTCTATCATACAACCAGGATTGTTGGTTCATAGAAATTCATATTTTACCAATAATTTTGTATGTCATATTTTATCGATCTAAATTTGGTTCATAGTCCAAAAGACACCAAACTAATTACATTGAACCTAGACAAATTCAGTAGTTTTTTTATTCACTTTGTCCAAAATCTTTTGAAATAGGTGGGAGATTGTTGTAATATAATAGGCATTTCAAAAGATTTTGTCTTGTGGATTAAGTGGGACTCTTTCAAAGCCAAAGGTTGTGCTTAAAGAAACATGACTTTTATCTCGTTTTCCATGACAAATGTAAAACCTTTGATTGCTAACCAAATGGATAAATTTTGACTTCATCAAACTTTTATTTGTCATTGCATAAAGTTTTCACATTTGCTAAAGATTAGCAATAGACAAATTTTTCTAAAAGATAGCACGTTCCAAGATTTCCTCAACGTCTTCTTGGTTGTTGACCTCTTAAATGTTAGGAAGTTATCCGTTGTTTTGTTACAGAAAACTTATCTTTCCAAAGATAATAATGTTTTTATCTACAAGACCAATAGATAAGTCTTATTCCCTTGTTCCTATTTATTAGCAATAACTAGTGAGAATTATTAGGCCTTTGACAGCTCTTTATTGAATGTAAAATTTTATCCATTTCTTAACATTAGTTCCTGAGGTCTATAAGTAGCTTTTATCCTTCACAAGACAAATCGCACCACCGAACTTTCTAAATTCCTTCTCCTCCTTTTAACTCTGTATTCTCTTCACTTCCTCTACTGCTGGATTAAACTTTGTTGTTTCTAATCCTTCTTGCTATCAACAAGAAGAAGACTTCTTTAATTTTGGAGAAACATTTCAATGTTCTTGAAATAGTTTCTTAGGATAGTGCTATTTAGCACGACTCAAACTTGCTCAAATTACGTCTCCAATCTTGTTAGCATTGTTCGGATTCTTTTTCAGTAGAAAGGTGGTTGATACCTTCGTCCTGGTAGATGGATTAGATGCCATGTACATTTACCAATATGCATTGAAGCCGTTGAGGTATAATGACCTTCCGTTCATCACAGATTGAGTTCCCCTAGTTTTGGTAGGCAGAAGCTGCTGTTGCTGGTACTATTACTCGCAGTTTCACCATGTGCCTCTCCAACACCGAGGAGAATGAAAAGAGACAAGGAAAGAGAATAGTACCTTATCAAGAGACTCTTTTCTTTGGACATCATTGATTATATCAAGTGATTGATATTGCTATTAATTTGTAGCTTCAAACTAGATTTTGATCGCTGGCACTTGTGTGTTTTAATTGGTCCTGGAATGATGAGCGTTTATATAGTGTATTGGAGATGCCAAGAGGGCTATGACGGATGAATCGGATTCCGCCATTTTAATGGTTTGAGTATGTACTGGCCGTTTTGGGCGGGGACCGTTTTTTTTTTACTCGATCGTCGGTTGAATAGGTTGGACCGAAAGAGCCACGAACAAGAAGCTTTACAAGTTCTCCTATCAGTCTGAGTTTAAAAGCACTTATTGTCCAAGGACAGCTAACTCATATTTGGGAAGTGTTTTAGATAAAAATGTGGGGAAAGTATGAGGTGATTTGCACTCACCATAGCTTACAAATGCAAGGAACGAGATGCTTTCATATAGATCAAGTAAGTTTCTCAATTTATATAAGTGATTCTTTAAAACAAAACTTTATAAAAGTTTAGTGTTTTCCTTTCAAACTTATTTTTTGCTATAATTGAAACGTTTTTTTCCCTGCTTCTTCGAATAACAAGATTTTATCAAGTTAATTTTAGCATTATTACATTCTACTTATTCTGAGTTAGTTATTTAGTTTTTATTTTCATCAAACTGAAATTTTATGTTAAATGTTTAACTATAACTGCACTTCACCATGTTAACACTTAGCGCAACCAAAATTGCTCCTAAATTCAATTAATTTCTCAACCTTTTTTTTAAAAGGAAACACTACCCATAGATGTAGTGAGTGTGCTAAACCAATCTAATGTAGGGCATTCGATTCCTATCTAGGGTTGCTAAGCCTCTGATACCACCTGTGACGACCCCATCTTCTCCTAGGGCATACTCTAAAAGTTAGCGGATCGCCTGCCTGGCTCTCACCAGGGCTCATTCACTTACATTAACTTCAGAGATAACATTTTTATAAACCAAAACCAAACGCTCAAATCTTTTACAATACCAAGTTCAATACAAAAGTTTCAACCATAATATGAAAGTAAAGGATTTACAATCACAAAAGTCTTCATGTTAACTTCCTAAGATTCCTCGTTCGTTCCCCGACCACCAACTCCTGTAAGGAAAACAAAACTAAAGGGCTGAGCTAAAGCTCAGTGAGGTTTGCCAAGCAAGTAACATTTAATAAACACTTAAATCAATACAATTAAGCAAGTAGTGCACATTTCACTGTACAATCACTTTCATTAAGCAATTGAAGAAACACTTCACTGAATGAATTAGAGAACACTTCACTGAACAATCACTTTTAAAAGGATACGGTGCTCATATTAGAGCCACTTCAATACACTACACACTCCACCAAACTCCTCCTTATAACCTCCAAAACAATAAACACTTCCCTCACTTAGATGGCCATATCAATATCAGTGATTTGCTATTCCGTGGTAATACTCGAGTATACCAAAACACTTACTCAAAGCTACCGTCCTAACCCGACCAAGCCCTTGCTGGCTCAAATAGTCCGTTGAACAGAGGGTTTTAGGACCCAGTTCAGCCAGTGTGATAAAGTACACACACTGTGACAGCCCCACCTTACCCCAAGGCGAACCAAAGGGTTCGGCGGACCGCCTGCCCAGCTCTCGCCAGGACTCAATCACTCTCTCCGAACAAAATAAGATATAACCTTGAGGAAAACGAAAACAATTCCCAAATTCGAAACATATGCTTACATACATTCCAATCTCAAATAGTAATACAATCCCAAAATATTCAACCCTATCCCAACACTAGAGCGAGTACAAACGCAAAACAATGCAAAAGAACTAAACTATACTATTCTATACCAGTCTCTCGCCCGTGCTCGCAACCCCTGAAAGGAAAACAAACGGCGTGGAATGAGCTAAAAGCCCAGCGAGGTTCTATATACACAACCAAGCAGTTAAATAAGGGCATTAATCATGTAATAACAAGTAATCCAGAAATCATTCGCAATATAAAGCAATAGTAACACGTACAATAAAAGTATACATGCTCATGAGGAGCTATTCGTTCATTCATTCATTCGCCTAACATTTCCCTTATTCCTCCGATCATTAAAATCATGTTTGTAAGTGAAAACACCTTCATTTTCTTGTCATTCGTTCATTCATTTCATTTCCCAGTCTCCGCCAACTTCGTGGTCATACTCGAGTATACCAAACATTCACCCAGGGTCACTAATCGCCTGACCGAGTCCGCTTTTGGCTCGAGTCGACCAGTAACAAAGGGCAAGGGCCCAGTTCAGCCAGAAGGCTTACATTCATGCACAAGTAACATTTGATCATTCAATCATTGAAAATTTCACGTTCATTTAGGTCGAGTGCGATAAAGTACACACTCGCCTAGAAAAGTCGTTTTGAGTATTCATTGAAACATTTAAGAGTTCAAACAACTATAACAAGCCACGTAGCCAATGGAAATATAGCGTACCTCAATCACATAACAAAGCAACAAT
The DNA here is from genome assembly GCA_023065735.1 of Coffea humblotiana. NCBI lineage: Eukaryota > Viridiplantae > Streptophyta > Magnoliopsida > Gentianales > Rubiaceae > Coffea > Coffea humblotiana. Next base: position 39,325,356 of record CM041209.1, on the reverse strand, counting down.
CCAAATAGTCACAACAATTCACATAGTCATTAGAAACAAATCGTATATAGAACACTCACCTAAACAAGCAAAATAATGTCCAAAGTATTCCTTCCGGATAACACCTTAGTCACCAAGAAACCCTAAGAGTAATCAAGAAAACACATTACGGTTCAACCATCAAAATGTTTGGTGAATCAAAGAAAGTTCGAATAACTAATAGTACAATGTATAAGTATGATTTTGGAAGTAAAAAGAGTGCATTTAGTCCAAAAGACATGAGTAAAATAGTCGTAAAACTTATGTCCGCTCTTAAAATTTTGAAATCGCCATTTGAGTGCAAATTTCGGCAGCACGCCCTTTGTATTTATCTATTTTCCAGCCATTTATGGCTTCATCATTTTCCTCAATCAGCCCCCAAAATCACATACAAATAATCTCATTACAATAGCCGTTCAATAGGCTAAAAGTCATTTAATTACAAAACTAAGCTAGAAAAGTGATCGGGATTAAGGTTTAAGACAAGGAACAAAATGACAGGTTTGACATCTTTTAGCGTATTAGTCACAACCAAAGCTACACCTATCGGATTGAGGTAAACGTTATACCGTTTCGAAGCTAGGACAGAGCTCTACAATTCTTATGAAGACACCTCAACCTAGTTCGCAACCTAACCTAGTCAAATTTACCCAAACAGCCCCAGATTTTCCAGTTCGAAGCTCACTGTGAAATTCAACTAGCAGTCCTGATTTATTCAATCATATCTCAGCACACACAGCTCCGATTCCATTGATTCCAAAGCCATTCAAAAGCTAAGATACAAGGATACAATTCTTATGAAGGCATCAAAATCTAATTCATTCATCGTCCCAGCCAAACGAGCCAATCACAGAGGCTGATTATCATCTCGGACAGAAACAGGGAAGCAGGGGTAAATTAGTCATTTCACAAGCTATCCTACTCCGATTGAGCTGAAACTTTACAGACATAATCTACACTCAATTCTCTACAACTTTCATGTTTTGAGATAAGTCCAATTCAGCCTCCATCATGGCCGAATAACACTGGTCAGACAGGGCAGAAAATTTTCTAAGAAAACCGAAAATCCACACCTCACCACTTATAACCAAGAATTAATGCACAAAACCACCAAAGTGGCAACCACAAGCCACTAATTTGCAACTATTGGAACCAAAGAAGGATGTTCTTAGCAATTTACCTTAGAACCTCAAAGAAAGTGGTAGCTTAGCCTTTCTTTCTCCAAATCAACTCCACCAAAGCCTTTAATCCTCCTTAGTTAGCACTCCTATGGAAGGGTTTGCGATTTGATCGGTTGGAATTCAAGATTTGAGCAAGGTTGGAGCTAGAAATTGAAGAAGCTCTCTCTTGTTTTTCTCCTCCAAAGGGCCAGCCAAGAGCAAGGAAAAATGGGATGAAAATTGGTCAAAATTGGTTTTAGTAAAGTTAAAGAAAGTTAGGCAAGTTTAGTCCAATCGGAACGCGACACGTGGCCCTCTTGAAGTTTCCAAGCTTATCATCTCACTTCCAATAATTAGTCTACCTAATTACCCTATAATCATCTCCTAGCACCTTGGAAAATAATGTCACTTAATATTTCATCACCTAATCGGCAAAATTATATCGCACTAGCGGGTCCCACATCGAACAAATGCACCTCAAGCTAACGTACACCAACTTATGCTAGGAAAATGATTCAAAATTGTACTTACTTGTAAAATGTATAAAACATTTAATATTTTCAAAGGACAGTATAAAATATAGGCAAAGAAATAAAATAATACTTGAAAATGTGAAAATTTTCGGGTTCTCACACACACGGCTTACAGTCATGCACACTTACAATATCACTTGATCAATTATCAACCTTCAAACTCAACTAAGCCGAGTGCGATAAAGTATACCCTCGACTTAGAAGGCGAGGGACAATTGAAAACACTTCACAATGAATCACTTAGCAATATTTCATAATAAGCACATTTATCACATAATTTCACTTAAGTAAACATAAACAGTTAAACACATAAATTCGGAAACACTCACCAAAGATTCAAATGAACTATTCACGAGTCTCGAGTTTGTTTCCTAGTTCACAGCTACTTCCTGGGGCAATTTAATAATTTCAAAGTAAATATATAATTTGTAGGTGATCACTTATCATTCTTACTTTATTATTTAAACTATTAAAATCAAGTTTGACCTTAAAATACAAATATATTCTTTATTTACTATTTATCCTACATTTTATTTCGAACTTATTAACTTTATCGTTTAAACCAAGAAATATACATATTTCCCAAGAATGTAATCTATAAATATTTAAATTAGAATCAAACTATTTTCTACTCTATATTCTAAGGTTAACGCGAATGAACTTTTTATTCTTCCCATTTTAAACAAACTAATTCTAAGCTGCCTATGATTTAAGTTTGCAATAACTCATTAGCTTTTAGTTTTTAAATTTCTTATTTGCTCACGAGTGTAGTTTTGTAACCAGGTAGCTAAAATGTAAGATTTCCTAACAATTCATTTTTCCCTTAAATCTTTCCTTTCACTCTCATGTTCCATCTAGCCAAGTTAGTTACATTTGGTAAGCTACAAGGTAGCCTTAAGTAGAACGTGTAAAGTTGATAACTAACTCAAAGGTTGCGCAAAACTTTCACCTTTCTCTCGGCCATAATATACTCCAACAACCTAATTCACAGCTTTCACTTTCTAATTACTTCAGTTAGCTCTAACCTATGGTGCCAATATGATTACTAATCACAAAGCAGCCTTAGCTATCACCCTTGAACGTTTACTGACGTAGGAACTAAAAGAAAAGCTGCTCAAGAGTTAATTTTCCTTTTTCCCAGCATTACGGCAAAATGTCTTAGCTGGTTTTCCCTTTTCATTCCTCCTCAGTTTTCTGTTCCAGATTATTGTACAAAGTATATTGATTCAACTTCAAACTAGCCTAAGCAAAACAGGGCAGTTCATGTCCAAAATTCAAAAGGAAAGCTGACTGAAATTCAACTCTGCGCAATGCTGCAAAACTGAGGTACCGCAGCTTGCATCAGAGTTCTTTCACGTACGGTTCTCTCCATTTCACACTCACTGACCTACGACTTAAACTGAAGAAGGAAAAAATAATCTGTTGCATGCACCTCATAACGTTATTAACCCAAGAAATTTTGACATCAGTTGCAAGTTCCAGCTCAACACTCAGTTTCTGCAATTTTTTTCTGAGATCACAGTTGCTGCCCGACATTTACTTCAGCTACAAGCTCAAATTTCTAGCTAAAATCAACATGTAGCTGGTGTTTAAAGATCTCACCTCCTTCCCTTTAAACTTTGAAAAAGAATTGCAGGCTGCACATTTGGTTCCTGCTTCAGTTTCCAAAGCTGCACCAGACTCAAGGTTCTACAGTCCCAAGCTGGAAGAATGCAGCTAGCTACTGTCTACCCTCTCCTCCTCACTCTCTCGGTCGCAACTGGACGCAAGAGGGAATCAGAAATGTTTCCTTTTCTCCCTCTTGATGGTGTACTGAAATGGAAGAAAATATGGCTGAGTCTCTCTCGGTCTTGCTCTCAACATTTGGTTGGTAAGAAAAGAAGTGAAATGCGTTTCTTCATTCGGCCACCGCCCAGGTAATGTCACCCCTGTCTCCTTTCTCCCTTTGATCATTACTTCACTTAGCAATTGAATGGCAGCTGTCATACAGGTGTTATTCACCGCCCAAAGCTAGAAGCCAAATCCTACTGGTTTCTCCTTTCCACCGCTGCCTAGTTTCATTTGGTTCCAAGCTCTCCAAGTATCTTCCTCTCACTCGATTTTGTTTTATGCAATTTCGATAGCTCATTTCTTGGTTGCATGGTAGTTAGTCTAAAATTCCATGGTTGTTTTAATCTTTTCATTTTAGTTCATTCGGTTACCGCGAGTTCGTAATTTATTGTCTCGTACATTAATTCAAAATTTCGTTTATTAATTCAAAATTTCGTTTGTTCTAATTTACATTTACCTTAAAAATTTCCCTATGTGAATCACGTAGATTTTCTCCCCTTTGTTTTAATAAAATTTGACCAAACGTGCAGCTTATTTAACTATATAGCATATTCAATCGTCACAATTTACATTATGCATATTATAGGTTTATTTGGTTCGTATAATTAATTTAATTAATTAGTTTCATTTTTCTAATTTTAATTTTGATTAATTTTTTTTTCACCAATCTAAGATATTCCGAATTTCTTAATGTATAGAATATTAAATTTAGTCATTTAATTTGACCAGTTATTTGTTATCTATAATATTTCTAATGATGAAATAAAGGTAATAATGGCTAAGCTTAATCAAGATTTTCTGGAGTTATCACAGATATCCCTGGGGATTTGAGTCGTAGAAACCATTGAACAGCACCTTGACGAGCTAGCAAGAGTGGCTAGAGCATTAGCCACCGCATTGGCCTCTCAAAACATGTGGCGAAAGATGAGACGATTATTAAGGGTCCATATCCTTGATGCTTGAGATGGACATCCATAACTTCTAGGGAGCTTGAGTGCTACCCAGCACCATGTTCACAAGGGCCTGCGAGTCTAACTTGATTTCCACTTGATGTAGATCACGTTCCAAACAGAGCTTGATACCTTCGAGAAAAGCAATGGATTCTGCTTCCATATTTGTCTTGATGCCGAAGTATATTGCGAAAGCAAATAAAGCATTCCCAGAGGCATCTCGAACTATATTGCTGCCTCCTGAATAACTAGGGTTGCCTAAAGACGATCTGTCCATATTCAACTTCACATAATCAGCCGCTGGGAATCTTCAAAGAACTGAGACCAGGATTTTGGCTTTGCCTTGGATAGGTGGAATACCAATCCCAATTGCAACAGCCTTGAATCATTGTCCGCCAGTTGGGCAAAAGAAAAAGCCTGTGAGATGGACAAAACTGATCGTTGGACGTTCCGACAGACCTGCATAGGGTTAATACAACCATTATCATGACGCAAAACATTCGTAGCCTTCCATATCTCCCAACAAATGATTGGTGGAAAAATGACCAACAGTGCCCCTTTTTGCTGTGCTAAATGAGCCAAAGGACCACCAATGCTGCAGTCGCAACAAGATACCAGCCGACGGATGGGTAGGAAGCTAAAGAGCCTGAGTGCAGAAACCCCATACAGCCATAGCAAAGGAGCAATCGGAAAAAGACATGATCTCGTGTTTCCTTATTTCGGCAAAAGAGGCATTTAGAAGAGAGGTGGAAGATAAGCGTTCAATAGCTTCCACATGAAAATGGAAATCTTACACGGGAGTTGGCGATCTCAAAATTAGCTTCCCGGACCCTAGGGTCACATGAGTACTCGTATAGCCTCTCATGCAGATGAGAGAGAGAAATCACCTGAAGATATAAGCGTCCAAACACGTTTCATCGGGTGTACATCCAGCTCTTCTGAGAAGCAATCGGAGAGTGTTTATGTCGCGCAGATGGGGCCGACATATTTGGAATGCATAAATGTGGACCACAAGGAGTGTGAGTTACGAAATCTCCATCACAACTTGTAGCTGAAGGCAATTTGCACATCCGTCAAGCACCACAAGCCGAGCTCGTCCTCAGATGTGGGGTAACATAAATTCTACCAACGTCGCTAGTAATGCTTCGGTCCTATCTCGAAGTCATCCCAGCAAAAATCCACCACAACTTTTCTAACCGTTTGAGCACCACCTTAGGGTCATCCATCGTTTCTAAGACGTGCAAAGGAATAGACGATAGTACAAGTCGAATCAGTATTACATGACTGCCTTGCGAGAGAAGCTTCTTCTTCCATCGCGCAACCTTTGTAATAAACTTGTCTACAAGGAACTAAAAAATTCGCTCTTTTTCGCCAATTGTAGTGGTTACATCCCAAATACATAAATGGGAATGAGCTTTGCCTAAAACCTGTGCAATGCTGTACTGCCCGAACCTGAGAGGTGCTGCTCCTCTTACAAATTATGAAGAAGCTCTTTTGTTTGTTTATTTTTTGTCCTGAGCCATTTTTATAAGCATCCAAAAATCCCATCAAATTTTTGACTGAGCCCCTGTCTCCCTTCGTAAAAATTATCACATCATCAGCAAAAGCGAGATGAGTGATGTGTAAGCAGCCCTGAGGCAAAGCATAAGAGGTAATGTGGCCCTCTGTCACCAACCTATTCAATCCTCTACTCAACGCCTCAGATACAAGAATAAATAGAAGAGGGGATAAAGGATCACCTTGCTTGAACCCCCTCGATGCTTGGAAAAACACCCGTGATTGACCATTCACCAAAACAGAAAATTAATCTGGGAGAGGTTATGGATGATCAGTCTAACAAATCGAAATGAAAGCGAAATTTCTCCAAGAGCAACTCCAGGAACAGCCACGAAAACCTATCAAACACCTTCATCATCTCTACTTTGAGGATATAGTTATGTCCTCGCATTTTTCTATTGATCGACGCTGCTAGTTCCTGCTCAAGTAAGACATTCTCGGATATGTCCCGACCTAGGACGAAAGCAAACTATTATCGTGAAATAAGGTTCGGTAGCAAACCCCTCAGTCTATTAGCTAGGACCTTGGTAAAAATTTTGTTGACAAAAGTTCACAAGCTAATAGGGGCGGAAATCTGCAAACGTGGATGGGTTCGTTTCTTTGGGATGAGGGCGATAAGGGTACTAGAAATACCCTTTGAAATCAGGGTCCCAGCCATAAAGTCTCTGGTTGCCCACAGGATGTCCTCCACTACAATGTCCCAACAATAGGTGAAGAAAGCCCAGGAGAAGCCATCCGGACCTGGTACACTGTTTTTGTCGAGTTCAAAAACAACTTGTTTGACTTCCTCTAGGGTGACCTCTTTAAACAAGAGATTGTTTTGGTCTTTCGAGACTAAGGTTGGGACAAGTTGGGTTAGCATCTTGGCGCCTTCCACATTTTCTGCCTTTAACAGGTGTTTAAAGAAGTTTTCAGCCTCTACTACGATTTGCTCTTCGTCTTCAACCCATACACTAGATCCTTCCTTAATTCTATGGATTGTGAGTTTTGCACGTTTGTCCTGAACCAAGGCATGAAAAAAGTTCGTGTTGCTTTCTCCTTCCTTCAGCCATTTGACTCTTGCCTTTTGATGCCAAAACTCCTCCTCATTTTTTAAGCTTTGAAGGAGATGGGCTTGGGTCTAGTGCAATGCGCATCTGGCCTCTTCCGTTTGTAGCTATTCTAGTTGAATTTCCTTTTGTTGGACCTCCTCCTCACACCGCTTCACCACCTAGAAATGTTTCCAAAATGCTGCTTGTTCTAGTCCTTCAAACAACCTTTCAACCTTTTCAACTTAAAAGCTAGGGAGTACATTCCATACCCTTGGACCGGCATAAACCAATTGTCGCGCACCACTTGAAGAATGCCTGGGTTAGACATCTAAAAATTCTGGAATCTAAAAGGTTTCGGCACTTAAGAGTTACATGCGCGCATCTTCAATAGCAGCGGGGAGTGATCCTGTGAGACCCTGAAATTTTACTTTTCTTTATAACCCTTATGTGAACTCACTTACCTTTGATTCTTGGTTGCTTTAATGGTTGAATTTGAGTCAAGGGAGTGAATTTTGTTAAGAAAAGTTTCATAATCTCAAGTTGTTAGAAAGTCTAGAATTTTCGCAGGAGGCTCTGCGCAACTTTGGGAAATTGGCTATAACTTCGTATAGGGAAGTCGGAATTGAGTTCCGTTTATTGCGTTTGAAACTAGACTCAGAGGGCTTCCTACGGTATAAAATTTAGAGTTTGAATCAATGTCTATGAATTCTAGGAAATTGGCAAAGTTGACTGAAATTCTGCCCTGCACAAGTAAAAATAGGAATGTTGTAGTAGCTTATGGCTCAATTTGGACTAATTTATGAATTAAATCTCTTTGAGGTGTCTTCTAAAGATTCTTAGTATTTGAAATCTAGTTTTTAACAAGCCCAGTTCTATAAATTTTTGATATTTATGACTCAAGTTAAAATTTTTCTAAAGGAAGGGTATAAGTTAGGGTTTTTATGCATACTAGGGTTTTGGTGTGTGTTTTTGTGTGCATTTTGGTAGCGTGATCTTGAGGACTTGTAAAATTCCTCATATTTTCTTAAAAATTCTCTTTTATTTGGAATCCATTATTTTACAATAGCTTTACTACTCATTCACTTCCTTCTTAGTTACAAATAATCATAGAACCAAGGGTTTTCGTTTTACTTTCACCGTTACGACAAACTAGGGTTTTACGTTTTTTTCGTGGTGTGAGTAATCGGTACGAAGCGTATACTAGATTTAGTGATTAAGAGTATATTCTAGATGATATTAAATGTGTGATTAGAAGTGATAATAATAAGTTAGTGAATTAGAAGTTAAAACCCTAGTGTACACGATTTAAGGAAAAATCGGCTTGAACCGGGCGGTACCGTTCACTACTGATTGAACACCCCACTTAACCACCACTTCATTAACTTAATCTCATTGTCATTAGGACCAAAATATCAGCCCTAATTGAACTTGTGAGCCAGCCGAAATTATTGACTAGAAAAAGAAAGGAAAAGAAAAAAATTCAAGATGAAAAATCATAGTGACAAGTGGCGGCCATCCCATGGTTGTTGACCAACTAATTTCCTTCATATTTATCACCAAAAATCACTTCCATTACCCCTTATTTCTGCCATTCCAACCGTGGCTTGAGGAAGAAAAAAAACAAGAGGAAGAAACTCCATTTTTCATCTTGAGTTTAGCTCATTTGAGTGAAGAATCAAGAAATCTAAACCGATTAACTTCCAAATTAGGAGCTTAGGAAGCTAGGGGTGCTCAAGTTTGGGAAGGAAAGGTGAAGGATAACTCTTGCAAGCATCTTAGTAAGGTGGTATGGCTGCTCATCCTATTTCTTTTCCCTTAATCTTGCTTAAGTTGTGTAGCAACTTAGATTCTTGGTTAATGATAGCTATTCTAGTAGTTTTGATAATTATGGTGATTTGTTTGAGTTAGGGTTGGGATTTTCCAATCATAAATCTTGTTGTTAGATGGAATATGGTGTTTATAATCTTGTATAGGAGGGTGAAGTAGTGATTCAAGCTAGAAAAGTGAAGTTTACACCATAAACTCATCAAATTCCAGATTAGAGCTCCCATGATGCCCTGTTCTGCCCAGTTCTAGTCGGCCATGATGGAGGCCGAATTAGGCTTAGCTCAAAACATGAAAGTTGTAGAACATGATGTTCTATAGCTTCCTGTAAAATTTCAGCTCAATTGAAGCACGGTAGGATGTGAAATGACCGAAATACCCTTACTGCCACAAGCTGCAATTCGTAAACAGTTTTGTGAATTCATCAGTTTGGGCTGCGTTTTTCACCCTGATTCGTGTCCAATTAGCTTTTAACCAAAACACAAAACTTGTATCCCTATGTTTTATCTTTCCAAAGCCTCTGAAAACACCCCAAACGGAGTTGTGTAGCCTGAGTTATTACCGGTTAAAGTCAGTGCTGACAACTAGACTGATCACGAACTTTTGGATCTGGAAATTGCAATTCGACCTAGATAACATGTGAATTAGGTTAAGATGCCTTCATGAAAGTTGTACCCCTCTGTCTTAGCTTCGAAACGGTATAAGATTCACCCTGATTCGATAAACGTAGCTCTAGTTATGACTAAACTGCTACGGGATATCAAATCTGCCGTTCAGTTTGTGTCTTCAAAATTGATTTCCGATTGTACTATTGCATTTGGGTTGTACTTGGATGATTTTGGAGCCTAATGAAAGGGCTATTGTGGTAACCTTACTCCTGTATTATTGTGGGGCTGAATTGAGAAAAATAATGAAGCCATAAATGGCTGGAAAATAGCGAAATACAAGGGGCATGCTGTCCAAAATTTTAGGGCTACTTGACTCCTTTGAGGTTGGGTTGATTTTGACTAGAAATGAAGGGGTCTAGGGTTGTTCATGTTTTAAGACCAACCGCTACCTTTTTACTCTAAAGCCACATTGTTATTTCTTGGCCCTAGTAGTTAACTTGACTCGGCCTACGACTTGTAGTCGAGTCTCATTTGTGCATTCCGTTTCTTGGGTTTGTGGATGGGAAAACTATAATTGTTTTACCTTGGTTGTTATTAGGACGTGACGGTGACCAAAGCCATCCTTTGGGAGGAAACGTTTGAAGTTATTTTTGCTTGAACTGGTGAGTGTACCTGTGACAGCCCCACCTTACCCTAAGGCGAACCAAAGGGTTCGGCGGACCGCCTGCCCAGCTCTCGCCAGGACTCGTTCACTCACATCAAAGAAAGTAAGATAAAGCCTCGAGAATAAGCGGAAACGAAACCCAGACTTGAAACATATACTTACATTTATCCCAAACTCAACCAATTACATAGTCCCAAATGTATACATAAGCTTTAAATTCTTAGTACATTCCAACCCTAATCAAGCACTAGAACGAGATCAAAAGCCAAAACAATACAAAAAGCTAAACTATACTATACAGGTCTCTCGCCCTTGCTCGCAACCCCTGTTAAGGAAAACAAAAGACGTGGAATGAGCTAAAAGCCCTGCGAGGTTCTATATACTCAACTAAGCAATTAAACAAGGACATTAGCACGTAATAACAAGTAATCCAAATAACATTTACGATATAAAGCAAGAGTAACACATTCATTAAAAGGATACATGAAGCCATTCGTTCGTTCGTTCATCGACCATCCATTCCTTCAATCATTTAGAAAAATTTCATTTGTCATTGAAAATCCCTCCGTCATTCTTGCCATTCATTCGTTCATTTCGTTCTTCCCCTTCTGGCCAGCGCACTGGCCAGTCCTTCCCAAACTTCATGGTCATACTCGAGTATACCAACATTCACATTCACCCAGGGTCACTAATCGCCCGACCGAGTCCGCTTCTGGCTCGAGTCGACCAATAACCAAGGGCAAGGGCCCAGTTCAGCCCGAAGGCTTACATTCATGCACAAGTAACATTTAATCATTCAATCATTGAAAATTTCACGTTCATTTAGGTCGAGTGCGATAAAGTACACACTCGCCTAGTAAAAATCATTTTTGCAATCATTGAGAACATTTAACATTTAATCAAGTATTTCAACTAGCCACATAGTCAATGAAACATAACGTATATAGAACACTCACCTAATTAAGCAAAATTACGTCCAAAGTATCCTTCCGGATATCAACTTTGGTCACCAAGAAACCCTAATAACAATCATGAGAAAATATTATGGCTCAACCATCAAAATGTCCAGTGAATCAAAGAAAATTCGAATAAAACGGGTACAAGGGGGAAGTATGATTTTTTTGAAAGTGAAAAGGGTACATTTTGATCAAAGGAAATGAGTAACTAAAGGTTTTCCAAATCAAACATAAAACTAAGCTCAAAAGGTTTTAGAAAATTAAATCGGAAAAATTTGAAACAGTTGCCACGTCAGAATCTGGCCAGAACTTGGCCGGCTACACGGCCGGATAATGAACAGTAGTTTTTCCTCATTTTTCGTAAAACGTGTTTTTGGCTCAAAACTAACACATTTGCAAAGAATTAATGTATAACAAGTATCTTGGTTAAAAATCATATGAGAAAGGTAATTAAATACCTTGAATTCACACTTTAAAACCTTGCGCGTTAAAATTAGGTTTTGTGGCCGAGAAACCCTAGGCCACTCCTTTTGTTTCGGAACGAAAATGAACACGTATTTGAAGTTCGAAACTCGACAATTGGAACCAAACATTATGGTACAAATGGAAACGTACAATTGCAAGTAAAATGGCTCACATAACACTACTCAAGTGAAACTAAGAATGTCTAAGCAAGGAAGTTCAATCGCATTCCAAAATCACCTTTCAAACCTCATTTCCATTCACTCAAGTTCAAGAAAATAAACGGACAGCATTTCCCCTTGTTTTTCCTTACTTTCCATGCTACAACCCAACCACCAAATCATACCATTCAATCACAATTTCATATACAAACCATAAGCTATCAAACACCCTTAAAATGCAACCAATTGAAGCTTTACAGCCATCCAAAACCAGGCCCAAATATTCCATCATAACTCAGAACACACAACTCCAATTCAGTTGATTCCAAAGCCATATGAAAGCTAAGATACAAGGCTACAACTCTTAAGAAGGCATCAAAAGCTAATTCATTCATCTTCCCAGCCAAAAGAGCCAATTACAGAGGCTGATTACCATTCTCGGACAGAAACAGAACAGCAGGGGTAAAATAGTCATTTCACAGGATACAGTGCTCACATTGAGCTGAAATTTTACAGGAATAATCTACACTCAATTCTCTACAACTTTCATGTTTTGAGCTAAGTCCAATTCGGCCTCCATCATGACCGAACAACACGGATCAGATTAGGGCAGAAACATTCACACTAAATCAGAAATCTAACCAACTCTCCACTAATCCACAAAATCATCCATTAATCATGTTAGCAAGCCACCATAGGCCACTAATTTGTAACTATTGGAAACAAAAAGGATGTTCTTAGCAACCTTACCTTCAAACCTCAAAGAAAGTTGGTAGCTTAGACTTCCTCCTCCCAAAACAACTCCACCAAGGCCTTCAATTTCCCTTAACTAGCACTTGTATGGAATAGATTTCAATTTGGTCGGTTAAAACTCAAGATTTGGCCAAGATTAGAAGCTAGAAATGGAAGAGGTTTTTCCTTGTTTTTCTCTTCATAAGGTTCGGCCAAGGCAAGGGAAGAAATGAGGGAATTTTGGTCAAATTTTGGTTTTGGTAAAGGTGAGAAAGTTAGGCAAGTTTCCTCCAATCGGTTGGCGACACTTGTCACTTTGAATGGTTCCAAGCTTATCTTCTTACTTCCAATAATTAGTCTACCTAATTACCCTCTAATCATCTCCTAGCACCTTGGAAAATAATATCACTTAATATTTCATCACTTAATCGGCAAAATTATATCGCACTAGCGGGCCCCACATCTAACAAATGCACTTCAAGTTATGTACACTAACTTGTACTAGCAAAATGATTTAAAATTTGTACTTACTTGTAAAATGTACAAAACATTTAATATTTTCAAAGGACAGTATAAAATATAAGCACAGAAATAAAATAATACTTGAAAATGTGAAAATTTTTGGATTCTCACAGTACCACTCCCCTGATTTGTTGCTTAACTGGTTTATTTGTACTTGAAATCTATGACTTGAATGACTATGAACTCTATTTATTCTGAATGAGACGAGGGTGTACTTTATCACACTCGTTCTCTTGCCTGTGTGATCATTTACTGTATGAAATTGAATCTGTTATTTGTGTCTGTTCTGACGTCGTTTGGAGGCTTGTATCCAACGACCCTTCTGTGACCTCTGAGCTCAAATCCTGTGGCTAGTTACTCGAGTTGAGCCAGCAAGGGCCTGGTCAATTAGATAACGAGCCACGGTAGTCTGTTTCTGGGAAATCTTTGGGTATTGGAGACTCAGGATTTGCGGTATACTCGAGTATTACCACCTCTGTTCTGTGTGTGATGTTCGGGCCCGACAAGAGGTATGTTTGGTGGACGGAATTTGATGTCAAGTGGGGTCTACGGTCATGTTTGTTTCTTCGAACGTTGACGGAGCGTCAATGAGTTGGGATCAAGTATTGCAACGGGAATTTGGCTCTTGAGAGCCACCTGTATCCTTTCTATCTGAAGTGTTTGTTCATTTCCTTATATGATGTGTATATGTGCCTTAAAAGTGAAATGTCATGATTCTTGACTACTTGTACTTGTGGTACCTCATGGAGCGTAAGCTCACCCCGTTCCCGTTATCTTTGTTTTCCTTACAGGGTTCAATATTTTGAGAGCTATGATTTTTGAAGAAAGAGTCGAGCTAGTGTAGACATTCTTTTGATCATGCTCCTCTGTAACTGAAACCCTAATTGTATTTTGTATGCGTATGGTTACTATGGCTTATATTTCAAGTTGACTTGCTGAAGACTCTGATGTATATATGCATATAAGTGTGTTAACTTGACTCGGCCTACGACTTGTAGTCGAGTCTCATTTGTGCATTCCATTTCTTGGGTTTGTGGATGGGAAAACTATAATTGTTTTACCTTGGTTGTTATTAGGACGTGACGGTGACCAAAGTCATCCTTTGGGAGGAAACGTTTGAAGTTATTTTTGCTTGAACTGGTGAGTGTACCACTCCCCTGATTTGTTGCTTAACTGGTTTATTTGTACTTGAAATCTGTGACTTGAATGACTATGAACTCTGTTTATTCTGAATGAGACGAGGGTGTACTTTATCACACTCGTTCTCTTGCCTGTGTGATCATTTACTGTATGAAATTGAATCTGTTATTTGTGTCTGTTCTGACGTCGTTTGGAGGCTTGTATCCAACGACCCTTCTGTGACCTCTGAGCTCAAATCCTGTGGCTAGTTACTCGAGTTGAGCCGGCAAGGGCCTGGTCAATTAGATAACGAGCCACGGTAGTCTGTTTCTGGGAAATCTTTGGGTATTGGAGACTCAGGATTTGCGGTATACTCGAGTATTACCACCTCTGTTCTGTGTGTGATGTTCGGGCCCGGCAAGAGGTATGTTCGGTGGACGGAATTTGATGTCAAGTGGGGTCTACGGTCATGTTTGTTTCTTCGAACGTTGACGGAGCGTCAATGAGTTGGGATCAAGTATTGCAACGGGAATTTGGCTCTTGAGAGCCACCTGTATCCTTTCTATCTGAAGTGTTTGTTCATTTCCTTATATGATGTGTATATGTGCCTTAAAAGTGAAATGCCATGATTCTTGACTACTTGTACTTGTGGTACCTCATGGAGCGTAAGCTCACCCCGTTCCCGTTATCTTTGTTTTCCTTACAGGGTTCAATATTTTGAGAGTTATGATTTTTGAAGAAAGAGTCGAGCTAGTGTAGACATTCTTTTGATCATGCTCCTCTGTAACTGAAACCCTAATTGTATTTTGTATGCGTATGGTTACTATGGCTTGTATTTCAAGTTGACTTGCTGAAGACTCTGATGTATATATGCATATAAGTGTGTAATCAAGTGTTTCAAGCGTATTCGTTTGAGATTGTACGTTTCTATGGTTATGTAAAATTTCTTGTATCCATTGGGGATATCGAGCGAGTGTGAAGCTTGAACGAGGAAGAAAAATTTGGTCGAATTATGACGTGGCCACGGTCCTTTGCGCTTTCCGATGATTCATTTTCCCGAAATTCTTTGGACCGTTTGGTAAGGTTTATGAATGATTTGATCTGTAGTCCTGGCGAGAGCTGGGCAGGCGGTCCACCGCCCCTTTGGTTCGCCTTAGGAGGAGGTGGGGCCGTCACAGATCCGATGTGGTGTGATTCAGGTGTTGGACCGCTGTGTTTGGCATTAGATCAAGCCACTGCTGGTTACCAAGGAAATGATCTAGCCGCTTCCAGACTCGCGCCCTAGCCCTAACCCTTGACCATGTGCATGAGCTCCCGGAGAAAGGAAATTTCGAAAGGCAGCAACTCGAGATTGCATCATTAAAATCTACAATTGCTCCCAAGTCATGATGAGATCTTCCTATGTACTTTGAGATAGAGGATATAACATTGAAATCTCCTCCCATGAGCCATGACCGTGTGATGGCTCCAGCAATTGATCCTAGCTCCGACCACAAGGACTTTTTTCGGACCTCGTGCATTTTGCATAGATGAAAGTTGCGTTCACGGTATTAGCCCAAGATTCATGGGCGATCATCACATGGAGTAGTTGTTCAAGGTTGCGGAGAACATTAAAATGAAAACTGGACCTCTACAGGATCCAAATTTTATTAGATAAGTTTAAAAGACAGAAATCAAAAGAAAGTTTCAAACGAAGACTCTCAACATTGATCGCTTCGGTCAATGGCTCAAGAAGAATCAGGATAGAAATATTGTGCAATCTAACAAAATGTTTCAAGCGGCGAATGGAGGACTTGCCAGTCGCACCCCTAATGTTCCAAAGTAGAACATTATGCATGAGAAACCGATGGGAACGAGCTATCTATGCTTTAGAAGCTTGCCTTGTAAGGATCTGCCGAGGGAGTTTAATGTAGCTGCGCCTTTTTCTGGACTTTTTGGAGGTCACCACGATGAAACCCTCAACCTCTTGCTCTGGGATGGGAAAATTTCTGGCCAAGGAATCACTAAAATGTTGTGGTCGGAATGTCTAGCCAAAGCTGTCAAGTCCTCACTGTAGGAGTAAGACCCGCCATTCCCTAATTTAGTACTTTGGCTGGGGGCCTTGATGGCCGTGTCGTCAACCAATTTTCCAAGCAATGGGTGAGGCTTAGGGAGCTGGCGTTTTCTCTGTGCAATTTCCACAGATTGTAGTGGATGGTTAGCTGTACCCTTGACCAACGTGTGGTTAGCTTTAATCTCCCCTTCCTCGACAATTCGGACAGTATCCTGATTTAGCACAGCCAAGTCATTCCCTTCTGATTCTATGGGACGTGCAGCGGACTAGCAGGACACCTCTCTAGGATACTGAAAGTAGGATTTGATTCGCCATCATTATTGGGGCAATCAACGTGCGTTGGGGACACGATTCCCTTCTCCATTGGGGCATACTCAGGTCGATTGTCGCAGGCTCTCTGGTTTTTCTCCAGCCAATCTTTTTGCTGCTTTGTATGACGGCAATCCATATCTGCCTGACCTTGCTTGTGGCATACAGAACAAAACAATGGCATCTGCTCATAGGTCACCCTCTGCCAGAAACTGCTGGTGCCATAGCCAATCCAAATGCGGCTAGGATGCTCTTGAAGGAGGTCCAAATCGACACACACTCGCGCGACACTTGGTCTGGATAGGGTCGCAGTAGCCGTATCAATCTTGAGAGGGCTTCCTATCGCGTTGGCGATGGTGAATAGTGAGGATTTATCAAAAAAGTGGATTGGAAGGAGTTCGAATGAAATCCAGACTGGCACATGTGATGACTCGGTATTCAGCTTAAAACCTGACGTCCATTTAAAAACTCGCAGAGGGAAATCAGCTATCATCCCTTTTAGCCAGCACCGAAGGTAGTCCTTTATACTTTAAACCAAATAAGGATATGCCTGTGGTCGAGGGAACCAATTGAAAATTCTGACTGGAAACCGATCCGTTGAAAAGATTTCCGTATGGTCTCAAGATTTGGTCTGCCATGAGAGAACTTTCCAACTAGCATGAATTTGAAGGGTTTAGCCATTTTAGCTATGTCCTCCTCTGTGAAAATTACCGCTGGCTCATGGTGAGGGGTAGCCTGATCCTTCAGAACATCCGCGAATGAGTGGCTACAACTTCCGGCCTTAGGCTAGCTAGCAGCCATGGGGCGCGGCTGATCTCCAAGTCGTTATCCTTCAAAACCCTAGTTTTCTTTAAAACCCTAGTTTCTGCACATATTAAGATGACCCCACTTCTTCTTAGGGCGAACCCTAGGGTTTCGGCGGGGCACTTGCCTAACTCTCGCCAGGACTAGATACAAGCCAAATTTAAACTTAGAACTAATCAACCACTAATGAAACTAATATAAAGAAAAGTCGCTTCCTCAAATTAGTCATCCAAGTCTACATCATAATATTTCCAAAAGTTACATCAAATTTTCCAAAAGTACAACAACCAAAAGTCGGCAAATTCATTTACATCCATAATTGGACCAAAATACAATCAAAGCTAGCTTCTCCAAAATCTTTCCACTTCAAGTTCCTGTTAAGGAAAACAAACTTAAGGGGTGAGCTAACGCTCAGCGAGGCCAAGAAAACAGGCAAGCAAGCAAGTACAACGAGCATCAAAACTTATCAAAGAAGGGTAGCCACAATATTCATGTAACTAACAAAAGAAAATAAAACACAATCAATAAAGGATACAGAATCTCTCAGGAGCTAAATCCACACTGCTTTGCCAAAATCTTGACCCAACATTCCCAAGTGTTGACACTCCGTTAACCGAGCAAGTAACAAGTCCGTAGAACCCCACTTTTCACCAATTTTTGTCCACCAATACACCTCCTACCGGGCCGCACGTCAAACAAGTTGTGATATTACTCGAGTATATCAAGGCAAGTCAAGTACACGAGCCCAAGATTCACCAAGCTCCTCAACCAAGCCCTTGTCGCCTTGAGTTGAATAGCTAGCCATGGGTTTTGGGGCCCCCAAGTTCAAGTATAAGTCGATGAAATTGCTCTCAAATCGACCCCAAGTCAAACACAAGCACAAGTATCTTTATCGAATACACGCAAGTAACTTATCACGTCAAGCAAGAGAGGATGAGTGAGATAAAGTACACACTCGCCTCG
The DNA here is from genome assembly GCA_023065735.1 of Coffea humblotiana. NCBI lineage: Eukaryota > Viridiplantae > Streptophyta > Magnoliopsida > Gentianales > Rubiaceae > Coffea > Coffea humblotiana. The sequence continues at coordinate 39,307,100 of CM041209.1, read as the reverse complement.
ACAAGTCTAATTCACATAATCAACAAGGAGCGATTCAAGTGTTATGCAACAAGTCATGCACTTGACACTTACCAATTTCAAAAGAAAGTGAGCAAGAAATTCCTTTAAAGTTCCGCACCGGGATTCCTTTCGAAATCCTCTTGAACACTTGAAGAAATATCAATCAACCATCACTCACGTATACACTAAGTCACTTAGCATACAAGGGAGAAAATTCATTTGTTTAGGTAACCAAGAAACACATCAAGAGAGGTTTAATCCTTTGAAAACCAAGATTCAAAATGAAGGTTGAAAGTCACAAGAGACCTTGTATCCATCCATTAAATCAAGCTTAAACGGTCTAGCAATCTCAAAGGAAAAGTTGGAAGTTCTAAAAGGTACATTCTGTTTGAAACCAGAAATTTTTAGTTTTATGCGACAATACTTGAAAATCACATCTTGAGTTCCGTAAGTCCAAAAATTGGAAACTTTACACCGTTGGAAACTAGATTCAATGTACTAAAACTCTTTAGAAGACACTTTTTCAGATTCAAATCATAAATCATTCTAATCTAAGCTCCAACTTGCTGCTTCATTAAAACAGGGCAAAACAGTCTCGATTTTTAGTGAAATTTGAAACTTTAGCAAAATTCATAGGAACCGAATTAGCCTCTGAAATTTATAACACTCAAAGAACTTCAAGTCTAGTTTCAAACACAACAAGTAGAACAAAATTTGGATTTCCCTACACCAAGTTACAACAGTTTTACGAAAACTGGTTTTTGAAACTTGTTCCATGGATTTTCAGCTTTGGAGCATTGACACAGTTTCGAAATCAGATCATAACTAAAGCTACACAAGTCCAAATTGAATGTGGTTATAGAGTTAAAAAACTAGATTGAAAGTGCTATAAATCATCAGGAGAAACCGTGCTCAAATTCGTTTCACAAAAGGAGTGAAAATAAGCTACAAGATGCAGCTGTGCAGGTTTCATGGGTAAAATAGTGGGAGCAAATCAGTCAACTTTGCCGATTCACCACGGCTCACAGAAAACAAATTAGTAGGGGAATTTTATACTGTTAGAAAGCCCTTAGAGTTTAGTTTCAAATTCCACAAACGGCACTTGATTTTGACTCTTGTACGAAAATTTATAGGCTGTTAAATATACCCTGGGTCGGCTGTCCTGAGCAAGTTTTTTCCAGATTTGCTTCTTTTCTCAAAACTCAACTTTTACCCAATCAAATGAAATGATTTTTGAGAGATAATTTTTACACATACAATCCAACATATAACAAGCATTTTTGCAGCCATTTGAGCAACAAAATTCGAAAAATAAATCAAGGGAGTAAAGCAATAAAATTTCGGACAGCATCTCCCTTCTTCCTCTTCAAGTTTTCTCTCCAACATTCAAGCCACAAATCAAGTCATAAACCACAAGAATAACAACCAAACAAGAAAAGAATCCTCAAGTCCGCTACCTAACAGTCTACCTCAAGACATCTACCTAAATATAAAGCAAGAAAACAAGGGTTTCCTCAAGTCATCTAGCCTAGCTTTGGTTAGGGTTTCAAGTATCCTTGCATAACAACCCATAACCACTACTAACTCTTGTATAAAACTAGAGATTAAGGAAAGTGAGACTTGTTACCTCTTGAAAGTTTCTTGAACCCTAGTTAGAGCCAAGCTATGCACCACCAATCCACCAAGAAATCACCACAAGTTAGGCGCTTTTCTTCTAGCTAGATCAACTTCCCAAAGGTTTGAGAGTTTTGTATGGATTCTTAGAGCAAGATTGGTGAAGAAAGTTGGAGCTTTTCTCCTCCTCTTTTGAGCTTCAAGGGGCCGCCCAAATGAGAGAGAAAAGGAGAGGAGATGGAGTTGAGTTGTGATGTGAGGTTGAGTGGAAAGCTTAACTTTTTGGTGTGTTGAGATGGTCAACTTTGAATAGTAACTCAATAGTGTCATGCACTAAAAAATTTCCTTCTTGTTTGCTACAATTCAAATACTAATCTTCCAAGGTAGTTCCTCTTACACCACTAATATTCATTCTTACTAGTCCGAAATTAATTCTCCAAACCTCCAATTAGTCGTGCCGGTGCGATTTTTGAAAAAATTGATGCGTTAAGCGATAAAAAATACAATTCAAGTAAAATTCATGCTGAAGTAATAAAATTAAATAACACCAATGCAAATAATTTTAAAATAGGTGAATTAAGAATAAAATATGAGTCCTCACATCCTCTCCCCCTGAAAAAGAATTTCTTCCACGAAATTCATACCTTGATTCGAAAATAAGTTTGGATATTTCTCTCGAATCTCTTCTTTTACCTCCAAAGTTGCTTCCTCTATTCCGTGATTTCTCCATAGGAGTTTTACCAAAAGGATTTTTTTATTCCTCAGTTCTTTCACTTTTCTGTCCAAAAGTTCACTGGTTTCTTCTCATATATTAATGTCTCATCAATCTCAATATTTTTTTGTTGCAGTACATGAGAGGGTCTGGATGGTATTCTTGAGCATAGGCACATGTAAAACATTATGGATTCGGGACAAATTTGGTGGTAGTTCTAACTTATAGGTCACGTTCCCCACACGTTGGAGAATCTTATAGGGTCCTACAAATCTTGGTTACAACTTCTTTCCTCTTTCCTACCATTAAACTTGCTTTTAAGGGAGTGATCTTAAGGAAAACTTGGTCTCCAACTTGCAAACTTCAAATCTTTCCTTCGATTGTCTGCATAACTCTTTTGGCGGTTCTGAGCTATTTGAATCTTTTGGCGTATTCAACTTCACCTTTTCATATGCCTCTTCAATCCATAGTACTGTAGTTGGGTCTAAGGCCTTTTCTTTCACCTATTTCATCTCAACAAATCGGAAGATCTACACTTTCGGCCATAAAGAGCCTCATAAGGAGCCATTTGAATGGATGAATGAAAGCTATTATTATAAGCAAACTCCACCAATGTTAAATACTGACTCAAACTTTCTCCAAAATCCAAAATACACGATCTCAACATGTCCTCAAGAGTTTGAATTGTCCTCTCTGATTGTCCATTTGTCTGTGGGTGGTAGTTAGTACTAAAACTCAACTTAGTTCCTAGCATTTCTTGCATCTTCTACTAGAATCGAGAAACAAATCGAGGGTCTCGATCAGACACAATACTTACTGGTATCTTATGTAACCTTATAATTTCATCCAAATACAACTTGGCTAGATTCTCCAATGAGTACTTCATACTAATCGGCAGAAAAATGAGCAGACTTGGTCAATCTATCCACTATCACCCAAATGGCGTCGTGACCTCTTTGTGTCCTTGGTAATCCAGATACTAAATCCATGGTGATATTTTCCCATTTCCACTCGAAGTATCTCCAAAAGTTGCAATAGGCCAGAAGGTTGCTGATACTCGACTTTAATCTGCTGGCAAATCAAACAAATCTAGACAAATCGAGCAATTTCCTTCTTCATATTCTCCCACTAATACAGACTTTTCAAATTCTGTTACATTTTATTTCCTCTGAGATGCACCGTGTACTTGGACGGTGAGTTTCTTTTAAAATTTTCCTTTTAGCCCTTCATCCTTTGGCACTATTATGCGATTTTCGAAACCTTAATACTCCAATAGATCCCAAATTAAAATCTGACGTTTCCCCTTCTTTAACTTTCTCTAAACAATTTTGTACCTTCGAATCCTTCTCTTGTGCCTCCTTGATACGATCTAGTAATGTAGATCTCACAACAATGTTCCAAGATCACCTTTCTTGGTTCAAGACGAGGGTTCCAAACACTAACTTTTTCTAACAGGTGCAATTCTTTTATCATCAAACCAGTTAGTTGCACTTTACGACTCAAGACATCAGCTACCACATAGCTTTTCTCGGGTGATAATTAATCGTACAGTCATAATCGTCCAAGAGCTCCACCCCATCTATGTTGTCTCAAGTTCAACTCTTTTTGGGAAAACAAGTAATTAAGGCTCTTGTGATCAGCAAAAACATCAAATGTCACCCCATAAAGATAATGCCTCCACTTTCTTCAATGCAAACACTACTGCCGCTAACTCCAAATCATGAGTTGGGTAATTTCTCTCATGAGGTTTTAACTTTGGAGAGCATACGAAATCACTCTTTCATTTTGCATCAACACACAACTCAAGCCTTCTTTTGAAGCAGCTGTATAAATCACAAAACTATCTTTTCCATTAGGTAAGGCTAAAATAGGTGCCCTTGTCAAATGTCTCTTTAACTGCTAAAAACTTTCTTCACACTTAGAACTCCACATAAACTTTCCATTTTCTTAGTCAACTCAATTAAGAGTCCCGCAATCTTAGAAAAATCCTTAATAAACCTGCGGTAATACCCTGCTAACCCTAAGAAACTTCGTACTTCAGTAGGATTTTCCGGTTGCTTCCACTTAGAAACTGCTTTTACTTTGGCTGGATCCACTTTAATTCCTTCCTTAGAGATTATGTGGCCTAAGAAAGCTACTTTTTTTCAACCAAAATTCGCATTTGTTGAACTTAGCGTATAGTTGATGCTCTCTCAAGGTTTGCAAGACAATTCTCAAATGTTTCTCATGATCTTCTAAAGTTTTAGAGTACACTAGTATATCGTCAATGAATACCACCACAAATTGATTTAAATAAGGCTTAAAAACTCGATGCATTAAGTCCATGAAATCTGCAGGAGCATTAGTCAACCCAAACGGCATCACGGCAAATTCAAAGTGTCCGTATCTTGAATTAAAGGCAGTCTTAGGTATATCTTTTTCCAAAATCCTCAATTGATAATAACCCTGCCTGAGATCCAACTTTGAATAGACTACCGCCCCTTGTAATTGGTCGAATAATTCATCAATGTGGGGTAAAGGGTACTTGTTTTTAACAGTGACATTATTCAAATCTTGGTAATCTATGCACAGTTTTAATCTCCCATCCTTCTTCTTAACAAATAATACTGGAGCTCTCCACGGAGAATCCACTTTCTCTAATAAAACCTCGCTCTAGTAAATCGTGCAATTGCAATTTCAATTTTTTCAATTCAGTTGGAGCCATTCTATAGGGTGTTTTAGAGATAGGTGCTACCCCTGGAGTCACATCAATTTTAAATACTATTTCTCTTTCTGGTGGCAATGATTTTAATTCTTCAGGAAAAACATCTGGATATTCCTTTACCACTGGCATATCTTCCAACCTCACTTTATCATCAGGAGTATTTATAAAAAAAGCCAAATATCCTTGAGCTCCTTTACTCAACATCTTTCTAACTCGAATTCCTGAAATAAGGGCAGACGAGACTAGTCAACCCCTTACATCTAATTTTAGGGTTGCCTCTCCCGGAATACATAGTTCTACTGTTTTTCGTATTACAATTCAACTGAGCATAGTAGCGAGCTAACCAATCCATACCTAAGATCACATCATACCCCTTAATAATTAGACCCATCAAATCGGCCAACAATTTTCACTGTCCAACCCATATCTCACAATTTCTATACACCATATTAGCAATCAAACTTTGATCTCCCATAGGCGTTTTAACTTCCAAGTCAAGTGGTAAATTAATTGGTCTCACATCTACCCTACTCATGAATTTAGGGTTTACAAAAGAGTGTGTCGCACCAGGGTCAATTAAAACCTTAGCTAAGCGATGGTAAACAGGAATCGTACCTTCAACGACCTCAGTAGAATCGAGAACCTGCTGATGGTCTAAAGCATACACCCTAACCGGCACCTTTGGTCGACTTCCTCCTGCACAGGATTGTTTAGATGCCGACTTGTCTGGCCGTTGAGTACTATCTCCTTCCTTCGGTACATTTGGACATTTCGAGATCTAATGCTCAGTGCTGTCACACTACAAACTCTTTCCCATTTTCTCCAACAATCATTCTCTGTATGGTTGGGCTTACCACAGTAGCCACAAACAACTTGAGGAGCTACAACCTGCCCACTAGGAGGTGTCCCCCTCGATTGACCTCGTCTACCGTGGCCCCCTCTTGATAGAGCCCCTCTTGGTGCTCCAGATGTCTTTACTCCTCTTGTTCCTCTTCCCATTTTAGGAGGTAGAGCACTCTTATCCTCTTGTCCAGGAGAGTTACCAGGAGCTCATCTTTTCTTTGCACGAAAATCTCTAACTTGCAATTTTGTACTTTCAACTCGTTGTGCTTTCTCCGAAACTTCAGTGAAAGTAGAAATTTAGGTTGCTGCTAACCTCTCTTGAATCTCCACATTTAGTCCTTGTACGAATCGTCTTATCCTTTTTCTTTCAGTGGCCACTAACTCCGGAGCAAACTTAGAAAATTTAGTGAATCGCCCCTCATAGTCAGCCACACTAGAAGTCCTCTGTCTCAAGTTTATGAAATCATCCTCCCTCTTTTCTTGAATCATGGGCAGGAGATACTTCTCATTAAACTCTCTAACAAAATTTTTCCAAGTCCAGGGAGTCAGTGCTTTTTCCCATTTCCCCTTAATCAAGTTCCACCAAGCACGTGTCGCGCCCTCAAATTGGAAGGTTGCAAAGTTCACTTGTGAGAACCCGTAAATTTTCTTTATTTCTAGGCTTTAATTTATTTATTTGCACCCGTTTTCCCCATTTTCTTTATTTTATAACTTTTCTGGACATTTTTATGAGTAAATAAGGTTTTAAAAATATTTTTCTAGTATAAGTCAATTTACGAGATTTTTGGAGTGAATAGTGGACGTGGGACCCGCTAGTGCGTTAAGTGAGAGAAATTCGGCCAATTAAGTCAAGATTTGCGTAAAGGGATTTAATTACTAGGTGTTAGTAGGTGATTAGAGGTTACCTAGATGGATTAACCCTAGTGAGCAAGAGGATAAGCTTACAACATAAAAAGGCGACACGTGTCGCAATCCGGTTGGAGAAGACTTGCCCAACTTTTGACCACCTTTACCAAAAGGTTAATTTTGACCAAAAATCATCTTCATTCTTCATTCTCTTGGCCGAAAATTTGGGAGAGAAAAGAAGAAAGAAAAGCTTCCATTTTGGTTCCATTTCTTGCTCAATCTTGCAAACCCACCACTTGAATCTCAAATTACTCCATAAAAACCACTTGCTAAGGAGGTTAGAGGTGATTGGTGGAGTTATTTTGATGATTAAGCACTTAAGCTACAAACTTTCTTGAGAGTTGAGGTATGTTGCTTGGGAAACTTCACTTTTGTTCCTATTAATGTTAAATTAGTGGCCTATGGTGGTTTAATAGCTTGGTTTATGAATGATTTGATGGTTTATTTGGAAGTTGAGTAAATTTCTGATTTTTGGGGAATTTTTCTGTTTTATATCATAAATGTTAGTTAGCCTTGGATTGAAGGTTTAGTATTGAGCCAATTGGAGCTCTTGTATATGAATTGCGGTAAATTGCGGAAAATTTCAGTTTTGAATGAAAATTTCAGTTTTAGGGTTTTGAATTTGGGGCTTTTCTATAATTGATTAATTAGAGTGCAATTGATTGTGAATGAAGGGTATTGTGGCCCTAATGAAGGTTATTGAGTGACTTATGATTGGTTTGAGGCAATTGAGTTTGGTTTGAATATAAATTGATGTTTGATTATAGGATGGAAAAGCTGAATTTTAGGGGAAATGCTGTCCGAGTGTCGAGAAAATTAGGGTTTCGTGCGTTTAGGTTGTGATTGAGTAAAAAGGTCGAGCCGGTGATTCCAGACACCCATCGGGCGAAAACTTGTGATTCGCTTGCTTAAGTGGTGAGTGTACTATGCATGAATTGTGTTTAATTAGTTGTGTACTTGATTCCTTGAATTGGATAACTGTGATTTCTGTGCTCGAGGCGAGAGTGTACTTTATCGCTCTCGTTCTCTTATGTGTATAACTGATTACTGGATATATGTGAATTTGCCTTGTGTTTGGCCTAGTGTCGTATGGGGCATGAGTCCTACGACTTTACTGTGATAACTGAGCTCAAGCCTCAATGGCCGTTTATCGAGTCGAGCCGGTAAGGGCCGGTCGGTTAGGTAACGAGCCATGAGGTTACTGTGTGTCGAGTGGAGCGTTAGCTCCTCGACTTTGTGGTATACTCGAGTATTACCTCCTGATTACTGTGAGGTGTTCGGGCCCGGTAGGGGAATGTATGATGGAAGGTATTGGGAGTAAAGCGGTGATCTACGGTCGTACTTGTCCGTTGAACGTTGACGGAGGGTCAACTGAAGGTGATCAAGTGTTGCAAAGGAAATTGGCTCCCGAGAGCCACCCGTATCCTTTCATTTTGAAATTGGTTTGGTGTTTACTTCCCATGTGTGCTAGTTGTGTATCATTGAGCAATCACTACATTCGTGAACCTTGGTTGCATGACTTTTAGTACCTCATTGGGCGAAAGCTCACACTCGTTCTTTTGTTTTCCTTACAGGGCATGTTTTTGAAAACCATGAGTTTTGTGAAGCGAGTAGAACTAGTTAGGCATTCTTTTGTACTTTCGTATAGCTCCTCGACTTTAGAAATCCTAATGTGGGACTTGGACATTTGTTTTGAATTGAAAACCCTAGAGTGGGTTATGTGTACATATTTTCTCATGTATATATGATGTACTTTATTGGAAATGTACTTGTTTATGTTGATTTAAAGTTTAGCCGTGTTTGGGACGCGTTCGGACGAGTTCGGACATCAAATGCGGGAAAAGAAAAATTCTGGCCGGTTACTGTTCATCAGAATCCGGCCATATATCCGGCCAGATCTTGGCCGGATATGCGGCCGGATTTGGGGTGTTTTGAAAAAACAAATTTGAGTTGGTCACTGCCTCCAATCCGGCCAAGAATCCGGCCGTATATCCGGCCAGATTCCGGCCGGATTGTGACGTGGCAGGTACTGTTCACGTCCGTTCCGTTTTTCCGTTTTCGTTTTGCGCGCTTATTGTTACCCTTACTTGTTGGTATACCTCCCGAAACGTTTATAATTGCGTGTATGTGACCGTTAGTAGTCCTGGCGAGAGTTGGGCAGGCAGTTCGCTAAACCTTAGGGTACGCCCTAGGGGGAGGTGGGGCTGTCACATCACTCGTCTCTTCTCAGTATAGTTTAAGGCGGCAAAAATGTTAGTCATTCTCTCCAACCAGTTCTCCACTACTTCTGGGTCAGGCCCTCCAAGAAATTTAGGCTAGGCAAACTTTAAGAATCGTTCTAAAGTTCTATCCTCTCCCCTCTCTTGAGCCCCAGGTTGGTTAACAGGTCCTGGACCCTGACGATCTGCTAACCGTTCTAAAATAGCAGTAGTTACTTGGTTATTCCCTTCATTCCTTTGCCTTTGGTTCGGTCTGGTTGCCGATCCCTGATCATCTCCTTGAGCTTGGGGTTGCCTAACCCCGCGCCCTCAGCTCCTTCCACTTATTCGTCCGTCCATAAGTTTAGTATTTTTCTAAAGGGGTGAATGGAAGATAAATATGCATAAGTGAGATTTAAAATGACACTTTAAATATGCAAAACGAAAATAAATGTGTGAGACATGGAAATAATTTCAAATATACACAACCCATAGCATAGATTAAAAGTTATAGAACAACAAAGTCAAACACATCATAAGTAAAGTTCAAGTGCTTCAAAAGATAAGTGGCAGAGTTACACAAAATACGATGGCCTTAGAACAAACACCACCCCAACTATTCTGGACAAAAACTACTAAAGTAGGATAACTACTAGCCTAGTGATTGGCAGAACCAGAAGTCTCGGCTACTTCAGTAAGATCATCTTCATCTTCAGCACTAGGAGTTTCTTCCTCCTGTCCCTCGTCAAGTACCTTGCCATCTACTACTTGTTCAACTAAGGTCACACACTCAGCCAACATTCCCTCAGTTCGATCCCTGATTTCTTGTACTACCTTAGCAAACCGACGATTAACCTCTTGAAGCTGCTTACGAAGAGACTCTGCTCTGTTTCGCTCCTCAAGTACATCCGTCTCCAGTTCATAAATCGTAGCGGTCTGGGCGTCCACAGTCGCCCTCAGTTCTCGATATCCTCTTGGACTATCCCATTCGCGTTTGATAACTACCTACACTCATCGTGCAACGATAGCACCACGTCGTTAGGGTATGAGTAAGTCTTCTGACACTCGCATGGAGGCCTAGTTCGATGAATTGGATACCACATCCAAAGAGCGCCCCAGGTCTCTATCGATAACGGATCACTGGAAGACGCCTCGAAGATGACTCATTTCCACAATTTCCTTCCATGACCTACAATTACAATAAGAAGTTTAGAAAGATCCAGGTACACTAAATAAACTAGGTCTAATCGCTTCATACTATCACATGTACTTCTCACATGATCAAGACTCCTGATTGTCCAACTAATTCAAACCTAGGCTCTGATACCACCTGTGACGACCCCACTTCACCTTAGGGTGAACCCTAGGGTTTCGGCGGGCCGATTGCCTAGCTCTTGCCAAGACTAGATACAAGCCAAATTTAAACTTAGAACTAATCAACCACTAATGAAACTAATATAAAGAAAAGTCGCTTCCTCAAATTAGTCATCCAAGTCTACATCATAATATTTCCAAATGTTACCTCAAATTTTCCAAAAGTACAAACACCAAAAGTCGACTAATTCATTTATGTTCATAATTGGACCAAAATACAATCAAAGCCAGCTTCTCCAAAATCTTTCCACTTCAAGTTCCTGTTAAGGAAAACAAACTTAAAGGGTGAGCTAACGCTCAACGAGACCAAGAAAACAGGCAAGCAAGCAAGTACAACGAGTATCAAAACTTATCAAAGAAGGGTAGCCACAACATTCATGTAACTAACAAAAGAAAATAAAACACAATCAATAAAGGATACAGAATCTCTCAGGAGCTAAATCTACACTGCTTTGCCAAAATCTTGACCCAACATCCCCAAGTGTTGACACTCCGTCAACCGAGCAAGTAACAAGTCCATAGAACCGTACTTTTTGTGACAGCCCCACCTTCCCCTAAGGTGAACCAAAGAGTTCGGCGGACCGCCTGCCCAGCTCTCGCCAGGACTCGCTCACTCACATCAAAGAAAGTAAGATAAAGCCTCGCGAATAAGCGGAAACGAAACCCAGCCTTGAACCATAAAAATACATTTATCTCAATCTCAACCAATTATACAGTCCCAAATGTATACCAAAGCCCTGAATTCACAGTACAGTCCACCTTATCCAAGCACTAGGGCGGACATAAAAGCCAAAACAAAACAAAACTAGGCTATTCTATTCTATACAGATCTCTCGCCCATGCTCGCAACCCCTGTAAGGAAAACAAAAGGCGTGGAATGAGTTAAAAGCCCAGCGAGGTTCTATATACTCAACTAAGCAATTAAACAAGGGCATTAGCACGTAACAACAAGTAATCCAGATAACATTTACGATATAAAGCAAGAGTAACACATTCATTAAAAGGATACATGGAGTCATTCGTTCGTTCATTCATCGACCATCCATTCCTTCAATCATTTAGAAAATTTCATTTGACTTTGAAAATCCCTCCGTCATTCTTGTCATTCATTCGTTCATTTGATTCTCCCCATTCTGGCCAGCGCAGTATCCAGTCCACACCAAACCACGTGGTAATACTCGAGTATACCAAACATTCACATTCACCCAGGGTCACTAATCGCCCGACCGAGTCCGCTTCTGGCTTCGAGTCGACCAGTAACCAAGGGCAAGGGCCCAGTTCAGCCCGAAGGCTTACATTCATGCACAAGTAACGTTTAATCATTCAATCATTGAAAATTTCACGTTCATTTAGGTCGAGTGCGATAAAGTACACATTTGCCTAGAAAAGTCGTTTTGAGTATTCATTGAAACATTTAAGAGTTCAAACAACTATAACAAGCGACGTAGTCAATGGAAACATAGCGTACCGCAATCACATAACAAAGCAACAATCCAAATAGTCACAACAATTCACATAGTCATTAGAAACAAATCGTATATAGAACACTCACCTAAGCAAACAAAACGTCCAAAGTATCCCTCCGGATATCAACCTAGTCTCCAAGAAACCCTAAGAGTAACCAAGTAAACATATTACGGTTCTATCATCAAAATATTTGGGTGAATCAAAGAAATCCGAATAAAACTAGTACAAAGTAGAAGTATGATTTTAAAAGTAAAAGAGCACCTTTTGATCAAAGGAAATGAGTAACTAAAAGTTTTCCCAAACCAAACATAAGATTAAACTCAAAAGGGTTTTAGAAAATTTCATCGGAAAATTTGGAACAGTGCCACGTCAGAATCCGGCCAGAACTTGGCCGGATATCCGGCCGGATTGTCGGTCGGATTCAAGGCAGTGAGCAACTGAAATTTTTTTTTGCTTCTTCCCCTGTCAATCCGGCCAGTAATCCGGCCAAGAGTTGGCCGGATATGCGGCCGGATAGTGAACAGTAACTTTTTCTCTTTTTTCGTAAAACGTGTATTTGGCTCAAAACCAATACACATGCAAAGAAATAATATGCAACAAATGTCTTGGTTAAAATCATGTGAAAAAGGTAGACAAATACCTTGAATTCTCACCAAAATCTAACTTGTTAAAAAGAGGTTTTCGTGGCCGGGAAACCCTATGCCACTCTTGTTTGTTTTGGGAGGAAAATGAATAGGTATTTGAAGTTCAAACTCGACATTTGAAACTAAAGTATCATGATTAAAACGGAATTGTATAAGTGCAAGTAAAATCCCTTTAAAGTGGAACTAAGTATGTCTAAGCAAGGAAGTTCAATCGCATTCCAAAATCACATTCAAATCTCATTTCCATTTACTCAAACTCAAGGCAATAAACGGACAGCATTTCCCCTTGTTTTTCCTTACTTTTCCATACTCCAACCAACCACAAATCTCACAATTTTCAACCACAATTGCATACACAAACTATAAGCTATCAAACACCCTTAATATACAACCAATTGAAGCTTCACAACCATCCACAATAAAACCCCCAAATTGGAAACCCTAATTGAAAACCCTACAACCGAAATTGTGCATACCAAACTGAAATTTCTGCAATTAACCATAATTCACACATAAGAGCTCCAATATATACAATATTAAGCCATCAATCCAAGTCTAGCCAATACTTATCATATAAAACAGAAAAATTCCCAATAAAATCAGAAATTTAACCAACTCCCCATTAATCCACAAAATCATCCATTAATCATGTTAGCAAGCCACCATAGGCCACTAATTTGCAACTATTGGAAACAAAAAGGATGTTCTTAGCAACCTTACCTTGAAACCTCAAAGAAAAATGGTAGCTTAGACTTCCTCCTCCAAATCAACTCCACCAAAGCCTTTAATCCTCCTTGGTGATCACTTGTATGGAGTAGTTTCTAATTTGGTTGGTTAAAACTCAAGATTTGAGCAAGGATTGAAGCTAGAAATGGAAGAGGTTTTCCCTTGCTTTGCTCCTCAAGAAAGTCGGTCAAGGCTAAGAAAAATGGAAGGGAAATTGGTCAAAAATTGGTTTTGGTAAAGGTTAATCTTCTTGGTCAAAAGTCCAACTACCAATGAAAACATGACATGTGGCCTCTTGAAGTTTCTAAGCTTATCTTCTACCTTCCAATGATTAGTCTACCTAATTACCCTCTAATCATCTCCTAGCACCTTGTAAAATAATATCACTTAATACTTCAGCACCTAATCGGCAAAAATTATATCGCATTAGCGGGCCCCACATCTAACAAATGCACTTCAAGTTATGTATACTAACTTATACTAGGAAAATGATTTAAAAAATTGTACTTACTTGTAAAATGTACAAAACATTTAATATTTTCAAAGGACAGTATAAAATATAGGCACAGAAATAAAATAATACTTGAAAAATGTGAAAATTTTCGGGTTCTCACACTTTTCACCAATTTTCGTCTACCGATACACCCCCTACCGGGCCCGCACGTCAAATAAGTTGTGATATTACTCGAGTATATCAAGGCAAGTCAAGTACACGAGCCCAAGGTTCACCAAGCTCCTCAACCAAACTCTTGCCGGCTTGAGTTGAATGGCTAGCCATTGGATTTTGGGGCCCCCCAAGTTCAAATATAAGTCGATGAGATGGCTCTCAAATCGACACCAAGTCAAACACAAGCACAAGTATCTTTATCGAATACACGCAAGTAACTTATCATGTCAAGCAAGGGAGGACGAGTGAGATAAAGTACACACTCGCCTCGACAAGTCTAATTCACATAATCAACAAGAAGCGATTCAAGTGTTATGCAACAAGTCATGCACTTGACACTCACCAATTTCAAAAGAAAGTGAGCAAGAAATTCCATTAAAGTTCCGCACCGGGATTCCTTTCGAAATCCTCTTGAACACTTGAAGAAATATCAATCAACCATCACTCACGTATACACTAAGTCACTTAGCATACAAGGGAGAAAATTCATTTGTTTAGGTAACCAAGAAAACACTTCAAGAGAGGTTTAATCCTTTGAAAACCAAGATTCAAAATAAAGGTTGAAAGTCACAAGAGACCTTATATCCATCCATTAAATCAAGCTTAAACGGTCTAGCAATCTCAAAGGAAAAGTTGGAAGTTCTAAAAGGTACATTCTGTTTGAAACTAGAAATTTTCAGCTTTATGCGACAATACTTGAAAAATCACATCTTGAGTTCCGTAAGTCCAAAAATTGGAAACTTTACACCGTTGGAAACTAGATTCAATGTACTAAAACTCTTTAGAAGACACTTTTTCAGATTCAAATTATAAATCATTCTAATCTCAGCTCCAACTTGCTGCTTTATTAAAACAAGGGAAAACAGTCTCGATTTTTAGTGAAATTTGAAACTTTAGCAAAATTCATAGGAACCAAATTAGCCTCTGAAATTTATAACACTTAAAGAACTTCAAGTCTAGTTTCAAACACAACAAGCAGAACAAAATTTGGATTTCCCTACACCAAGTTACAACAGTTTTACGAAAACTGGTTTTTGAAACCTGTTCCACGGATTTTCAGCCTTGGAGCATTGACACAGTTTCGAAATCAAATCATAACTAAAGTTACACAAGTCCAAATTGAATGTGGTTTATAGAGTTAAAAACTAGATTGAAAGTGCTATAAATCATCAGGAGAAACCGTGTTCAAATTCGTTTCACAAAAGGAGTGAAAATAAGCTACAAGATGCAGCTGTGCAGGTTTCACGGGTAAAACAGTGGGAGCAAATCAGTCAACTTTGCCGGTTCACCACGGCTCACAGAAAACAAATTAGCAGGGTAATTTTATACTGTTAAAAATCCCTTAGAGTCTAGTTTCAAATGTCACAAACGGCACTTGAGTTTGACTCTTGTATGAAAATTTATAGGCTGTTAAATATACCCTGGTCGGCTGTCCTGAGCAAGTTTTTTCCAGATTTGCTTCTTTTCTCAAAACTCAACTTTTACATAATCAAATGAAATGATTTTTGAGAGATAATTTTTACACATACAATCCAACATATAACAAGCATTTTTGCAGCCATTTGAGCAACAAAATTCAAAAATAAATCAAGGGAGTAAAGCAATAAAATTTCGGACAGCACCTCCCTTCTTCCTCTTCAAGTTTTCTCTCCAACATTCAAGCCACAAATGAAGTCATAAACCACAAGAATAACAACCAAACAAGAAAGAATCCTCAAGTCCGCTACCTAATAGTCTACCTCAAGACATCTACCTAAATATAAAGCAAGAAAACAAGGGTTTCCTCAAGTCATCTAGCCTAGCTTTGGTTAGGGTTTCAAGTATCCTTGCATAGCAACCCATAACCACTACTAACTCTTGTATACAACTATAGATTAAGGGAAGTGAGACTTGTTACCTCTTCAAAGCTTCTTGAACTCTAGTTAGAGCCAAGCTATGCACCACCAATCCACCAAGAAATCACCACAAGTTAGGCGCTTTCTTCTAGCTAGATCAACTTCCAAAGGTTTTGAGAGTTTTGTATGGATTCTTGGAGCAAGATTGGTGAAGAAAGTTGGAGCTTTTCTCCTCCTCTTTTGAGCTTCAAGGGGCCGGCCAAATGAGAGAGAAAAGGAGAGGAGATGGAGCTGAGTTGTGATGTGAGGTTGAGTGGAAAGCTAACTTTTTGGCGGTTGAGATGGTCAAGTTTGAATAGTAACTCAATAGTGTCATGCACTAAAAATTTCCTTCTTGTTTGCTACACTCAAATACTAATCTTTCAAGGTAGTTCCTCTTACACCACTAATATTCATTCTTACTAGTCCGAAATTAATTCTCCAAACCTCCAATTAGTCGTGCCGGTGTGACTTTTGAAAAATTGACCCGTAAGCGATAAAAATATAATTTAAGTAAAATTCATGCTGAAGTAATAAAACTAAATAACACCAATGCAAATAATTTTAAAATAGGTGAAATTAAGAATAAAAATATGAGTTCTCGCACATATTTCATTTATCTTTTCTTTTAACTTCATTAATTTCTCAACCTTATCAACAACATAATATGTATTTTGGGCATGTATAATGTATAACTCAACAATTAATTTTTCAGCAATTGCCGCAACACATTCTTAGTGAAACTTAGCAGTTTGGTAAAACACCTAATCACTTAGGATATTGTTCTTAAAACTTACCACTTTTGTTAGCAAAACTTACAATATCATTTGTGAATCTTACTAACATTCTTGCAAAACTACCATTTTTTGTACGACACTTACTTTTTTTAAAGAAAAACACTTGCTACTTTTTCAAGTGATACTTACTATTTCATTAACAACTCTTACCACTTATTTTCTTCTACAAAAATGTGTTATTTCACAAAAATATTTTACTAACTTTGTAGCAAGACGCAATTGCTACTCCACAAAAATTTGTTAAGTTTCTTTACAATTTACCACTTTTTCTATGAAACATACTACTTTAATGAAAAATATTATTGAATTATAGCAAAGTTTACCACCCTTTTTTTTCTTTTAAAACAACTTAAGAATTCATCGGAAAACTGACATCCAAGCTGTAGCAACACTTACTAATAGCAAAACAGCATCTTTCTGGCAACTAGCTTGTCGGTGGCTTTGCTATACTCAGCATCAGTCAAATCTACCCCTTAATTAGCATAATTATAGCTAATGTTTTATTAAAGTCTTACTATCTTTTTACAAAAAGATGTTATTTCATTAAGAAAATCTTACTTAGTTTCTAGCAAAACTGTTAAGTGAAACTTACCACCTTTGATTAAAACTCAACTTCATTGGAAAATTTTACCACTTTTCATAAAAATTTACTACTTTATTCAAATATCTTATTAACTTTTTTAGTGAAACTTGCTACTTTATTAGAAATCTTACTTAATTTCTAGTAAAACTTACCACTTGTTTTCTAGAATATTTACTATTTTATTGAAATATCTTACTAACTTTTCAAAAATATTTAAGACTTGAATAGAACATGTTACTAAGTTTACAGTAAAACTTACCCATTATTCTGGAAAACTTACTTTATCAAACCTATCATTTTTCTAATGGATGTTTCTCCATTATGCATGGGAGGTATAGTGACAAAGAAGAAATAATTCAGTGTTGAATAAGATTATTTGGTGCCTCACTCTCCCTCTTAAAGTGTCATTCTTAGCTTGGCGCTTGATGCATAATTTCATTCCATTCGAGACGGTAATTAGGCAACGAAGAGTGCAATTGGCATCTAGATGTCACTGTTGTTTCCATGCCGAAGAAACTGTGAAGCATGTGTTTGTGCTGGGCCCCATAGCTATCTTGATCTGGGATCATTTCCAGTGTCGGTTTGGGATGCTAAAGCTATGGCATCAAATCTATTGTCCAAGATAATGTCATGGTATCTCTTAATGCAGGCTGGGGCGGCATATCATATCAGGACAATACTGCCTGTAGTTGTCTGCTAAGGCATCTGGAAGTAGCGAAATCTGGCGGTGTTCCAAGGAGAAACTTTCTCTTTGGTTAATGTGATTTGATTAGTGGACAAATTTTTGGAGCCAATCGGTCAGGCCAAGGGACTTCAAGTTTTCCATTTCCAGGGGGACTTTGATTCTATGTGTGCGCGGTTTGCCTATCACCCAATCAAATCCTATAAGTTTGTTCCAGTTGCCTGGGCGAGACCCCTGTGGGCTCTCTTAAACTCAATACAGATGCGAGTGTTATGGATAGTAGGGCTTCAGGGGGCAGCCTAGTTTGCGATCATGAGGGGAAGCTAATTTTTGCCTTCTACAAGGAATTTGGGGAGTTGGAGGTCCTTCTAGTAGAGGTGTTTGCACTAAGATATGGGCTGCAGTTGTGCGTGAATAGAGCAATAGGAAAGCTAGGGGTGGAGGTTGACTCTGAAGTGTTGGTCGATCTAGTAGTGACAAATTCTATAGCTGGGTGGCCATTGTGTAATGTCATTAGGGATATACGTCAGTTGTTGAAAGGTCTTGGGACTACTATCACTCATGTCTATCGAGAGACGAACTCATTAGCAGATAAACTGGCAGGGTTGCAAGCTACGAGCATGATCTACTCAAACCCGTCTCAGCTTCCATTGATTGTCTAGAGAGCTATTAGGTTAGATGTAATTCGATGGCCCATTGTACGCACCTTCTAAAGTAGTGGTAGTAGTGCGAGAAACAGATTTCTGGTGAGAAGGCCAAGGCCTAGCATAGAATTTGTGTATCTTTCTTCGTGGGTTCTTTTAACAAAATATGGGGTGACATCCCATCCCGTGCATGGGGATTGCCAAAAAATCTTAACTACTAAAGTAAAAGCACCACAAAATTTGTATATGTTAGATATGAAGTTGCTAGATTGAATCTCATGTAAGATATAATCTAAAATGCAATACTATGCCCAAATTAAGTAAAATGATAATGTGAATACAAACTATAAGAAATAAAGTAAAATTTATTAGATCCATATTTACATTGAAAATTATATTACTAGACGATCCTTTTACATTTTTTATTTCCCGAGAGAGGAGTTGTCAAATTTAAGAAGTGGGGATGAGGATGGGAGATGTGAATACAAAAACCCTTCCCTTAAAAAAAATTCTAATAGACTGCATGTGAGGACTCGCAAATTTATCTATTTTAAACTTCTATTACTAGCTTATTTAAATATTTAATTGCCCATTTGCCCCGAATATTTTATTTCAACCTTTTTAGACCCAATTACATGGAACTATGACTCACTTATATTTTTAAAATGACTCGTTTCGAAATTTAATTTTTGAAATCCCGTTAAGTGAGAATAGTGAATACGCGTTTGGAAACAATAATCGATTCGAGAATACAATAAGCTTGGAAAATGGGAGACTTGTACATTAGTCTTGAAATAGGTATTTTTATGTTTAAGTGTTCAATTATTAGTTAGTGATACTATCATTATAAGAATTTCTTGGAAATTCCACTTTATCGCGCACAAATCGGAAGTATGCGTTTTTACACGCGCGATTAATTGAGGGACTTAAGACCATTATTTTTAGACCATTGAGAGTGAATAATAATAGTATGAATGAAAGTGCATTAGAGGTTTAGTGCACAAGTAAAACAAACTCGAGCGGAATCGAGCACGAAACGCGCGCGTGTGCGCGCGGGGAGAGAGTTGACTTTTGAGGCATTCTTAGCCATACATTTTAGCTTCTCAAGGAAGCTTCATTGCAACACAAAACTCTCCATTCCCCTCTCTCTTCTGGCCGGCCATCCGAGGAAGAAAAACAGCCCACATTTCTTCTTCATTTTACCTTCAAATCTTCACCAAATCACTTCAAATTTTACATACAACTTGCTAAACACTTGGAGAGCAACTCAAGCTACAAAAGAGCTTCAAATCCACGGTTTTTCTTGAGCTAAGGAGGACCGAAATTTCTGCCTTGAACATCTAGGAAAGTAAGTGACGATCAACCTTGCAAATCTTGACTTATGGAAGTTGTTTAGCACTTATGAGTTCATAATTTCTTATGGGTAGCTTTATTTATGTGGAAATTTGGTGTGCGGGCTCTATGAACTCCCACTATGGCTTGATGGACTGATTTGTTGTGTTTTGAAGTTGTTAATGTTGGTTTAGTGCTTAAATTAGTAGAAATAAGTGATATTATGGATGATAGCTCAAAGGAGGTGAAGGGAAGAATTTTTCCATTTCTGCCCCTATGAATGTCCGTGGCCCTTAGGGAAAATTTTTGTGGTTCTAATGACTTGGTTATGATGTATACATGTTGTGTGGGATGTGTAGAAAGTTTCATCAAAAAATTTCATGATTTGGTTGGCCAAATGATGTGTTTTCGGAAGTCAGCAAAAACTGGAAATTTTCCCGTAACTGCTCTGGCAGTGTTTTTGTTTTGGCTATAACTTTTTACTCCGACGTCGAATCGAATGCCATTTACGGAAATGCAAACTAGACATTCCCAGAATTCCAACGGTATAAAATGAACGTTCTGATTCCACCTGAGTAGTCCATACCAATCGTTTGAACATGACTATCCTGTTTCGCATCTACACTGGGAGCTCTGTTTTGAGCAGCGAATTGATGCTCAAATATGAGCTAGTTGTGGATAGATTTTGAAAACAATTTTTTCTGAGAAATTATAGCTTTATGAATCTAGTTTTCAATGCCACTGACCACGCTCAATTCCAAGTTGAATTGAGTGAGTTGTGGCCGAAATCCGAAACTGACCCAATGATTTGAAACCCTCTTTTTGGCTAGTAAATGTCTAAATCTTGATTGGGACTCGTTGTTTCGAAATTCTTGGTGTTAATCACCTACTAAATGTATCTTGGATGTTTCTTAGACATTACCTACACAAAGGGACCATGTTTGAGACATTTTTGTTGGCCAAACGTCTTGAAAACGGAAAACTCATGTACAAGGCAGATTTGCCTTGGAAATTTGGAAACTTTGGTGATCTGGTTAACCAACTTTCTGTGCGTATTTTTCCATGAAAATTGATAGAGGAATAGCCCTCATATGTTAGTATAATACTGCCAACTTTGGTATCATTCCGAGTACATTTCGATGCCCAACTAAAGTACCTAAGCTCAAGCTTTAAACCTGGAAAATCCTTGTTTGAGGAGGAAATTCAGCAACTTGGAGCCGCCATATCTTGGTGCTCGAAACTCCAATTCTTGTTCTGCTTGTTGAGTTAAAAACTTTGATTGTAACTCTAATTGAGTTCCAAATGTCAGAGGCTAGTTCGTATCGCGTGAATATTTCCGAATTTCCAAACTTGGTCGAAAATCAACCCAAATCTGTCTTGACTTTCCAAAACAGCAATGTTGGGCCAAATTTTGAATATCTTCCAATTGGAATCATGGAAAAGTGTCTTCTAGGAACTTTTAGTACATTGGAAGTAGTTTCTAACGGTACCAAGTTTTCTAATTTTGGACATACGGAGAGTGAGATACGATTTTTCAAAGATCAAACCTCAAATCTGAAATTTTCAAACTTGACGGGAATTGAGTTTTTGAGACTCTTCCCTATCCTTCAATACTAATTGACCATTTTGGACTTGTCTTCATGAAGTAAATCAGTTTTTCTTTGTGTTAATAAACACTATTTTTGAACCTTAAATTTTGAGCATGTAAAGCCCTATTCCATGGTATTTTCTAGATTGTACAAGTGTACAATCCCTCTCTTGATAAGAAAGGATTTTAAGTGATAGTGTGTAATGGATAACTATTATTTGCTCAGGTGCTCAAGGAGACCTTCACGAGATTAGCTGTTTCTTATCCGTTATGTGAATTTCAAATTTTGAGATTAGTGTGTACTTTACCGTACTCGTTCTCTTTCGAACAAAATTATATTCTTATTTTGCTACGTGAATTCATATTCGACTTGTACATAGTAATGTGGATGTGATTCGTATTTGTGATTCGTATATGTGATTCGTATTTGGAATCGTCGATTTGAGCGTTGCTCATCGACTTATATTAGTATTCGTATTTGGGGGACGCCCAAACTCGTTGGCTAACTTTGCGAATCGAGCCAGCATGGGCTTGGTCGATAAGCTTAGCAAACCGTGAGATATTCGTAGAGCATGATCTATTGGAGAGATCTTGCTCGGCATTACTCGTGCAGTATTGCCATGATATACTCCAGTATTATCAAAAACTTTGATGAGCGGGCCCGGTAAGGGGGTGTAATGGTGACGGGATTTGAAGAAAAGTGGTGTATCTACGGATTTGATACTTATGTAGTTGACGGAGTGTCAACATAAGATGTGATCAAGACTCCGACTCGACTACGTGGAATTTAGCTCCTGAGAGCTACAGTATCCTTGAATTGTTTATGTTTATTTTTTTTTATTTATTCGAAATGTGAATTATTCGAACTTATAGCTTTACTTACTATGTAATTTGTGGCTATTTGGATTGCGTGTTTGCATGTGTGTTTCTTGGCCTCACTGAGTATTGGCTCATCCCATTAGTTTGTTTTCCTTAACAGGAACCCGATTGGAAGGAGTTAAGCAAATGCCGACTTGAGGCACTTTTGTATTAGTGTTTTGATTGTAATTGACTAGACACTCTTGGATGTTGTATATCTTGGGGAAAGTGATTGTAAATTTGAAATTGTGATGTAAGACTGGATATTTATGTATGGAAATGATTTCGTACCTTTATTCCGACTTTCGTTGTTAGTATTAGACTAGGTTTGAATTGGATTTGTTTCGAGTCCTGGCGAGAGTTGGGCAGGCGTCCCGCGGATACCCTTTGGTTCGCCTTAGGGAGAAGTGGGGGCGTCACAGTTGGTATCAGAGCACTAGGTTAGAGATCTATATGGGAGACCTACTAGATACTCTACCCTTAAGACCTGAGACAGAATGACTTAGTCATATTTCAAGGGATATTTGGGTAAGTTAGTGACTAAGTTAGGCATGCCGTAAGTGACATTCGTGCGAGCTAGTGATTAAGTTTCTAACCGAAAAGTGTAATTGTTTTGCAGGGATGGAAAATGGAAATGGGAACCCCGCAGCTAATGGGAATGGCCATGCGAATGGTCATGTAGAGCCTCCTAGGCCTATTTACTACCGAGCTCTAGGTGGGGAGCTCGTATACGCTACTCGCCTGCTAATAGGTACCCTCGATGTTCGTGTAGGTTGACTTTGCCTACCCGAACCACCTCGTGCTAGCCTTGGACGACGAGCGTCATCAGTTGGTGACTGCCAACCTTAGATTTGCAGGCGGAGGTGGACGAGTTGAGACAGATGGTTAGCGCTCAGGGTGAGCGGATTGCTGAGCTCGAAGAGGTGATGAGGGCGAGGTGGCTACTGCTGCAGTTACTCGTGAGAGCTCCAGAGGACTAGGGCTCGACTCACTAGGTTAGGTGAGGAGGTCCGTGATCGGGCTTCCGGGATCCTGGTTGATGCTACTAGGCTGGTAGATGAGGTGATGGATGTAGTCCAGAGCTCTGATCAGGAGGAGGATCCTGAGGAGGAGATTCCGCCTGGTAGTCCTACTGTGGACTAGGTCCCTAGTGATTGACTCTTTTGACCCTTTTGACTGATGTAGTTAGGATTAGTTGGGGTGATGCGAGTGCTGAGACCATTGTATTTTACATGACTATGTGGCCTACTTTTGAGGCACTTGCTTCTACTTTAGTCTTCTGTGACTAAAAGTACTCTTGTGGCACCTGTGTGCTATATTTTTGTGATTTTCCCCATGACTTGCTAATTGTATGGATCTTGACATGCTAATGAATGTAAATAATTGTATTTCCAATGTTTTCTTGATTGGTTCTTGTTTTCGACTTTTCTTTGCATAATTGATTTATTTCTTGCACTAGGCACGTCTAGAATAATGGAAGGACTAAGAAGTGGTCGAGGCCATTGGCGAAGGACTAGACAGGCCCAACCTCATAGGGATGACCAGGGATCGGCAACTGGACCGACCCAAGGACAAGAGAATATAGAGGTTAACCAAATGGCTACTGCCATTAATAGGATGACTGATATCCTGGAACGATTAGCTGAGAGACAGGGACCAGGGCCACTTAACCAGCCCGGGGGCCAGGATAGAGGGGAAGATAGAGCCTTGGAGAGGTTCCTTAAATTCAACCCACCTAAGTTCACTGGAGAGCCCGACCCCGAGGCAGCTGAAAACTGGTTAGAGAGAATGACTAATATATTCGTTGCTTTAGACTATACCGAAGATAGGCGAGTAAGTTTTGCTGCTTTCCAATTTGAGGGAGTGGCACGTGCCTGGTGGGACTTGATAAGGGGGAAGTGGAAAGAGCGCAGATGAATTCATGAGGGAATTTAATGAGGGATTTCCCCCACCCTTGGTCCAAGAGAAAAGGGAAGATGAATTCATAAAGTTGAGGCAAGGAACTTCTAGTGTAGCCGAATATGAAGGGAAATTTACTAAACATTCTAAGTATGCTCCAGAATTGGTGACTAATGAACGAAGAAGGATAAGGCGCTTTGTACAAGGACTTAATGTGGAGATTCAGTAGGGTTTAGCAGCAGCCCAAATCTCTACGTTCACTGAAGTCTTAGAAAAAGCGCAGAGAGTCGAGAGTGCAAGGCTGCAAGTTAGAGACTTCCATGCTAAGAAAAGGGGCACTTCTAGTAACCCTTCGGGACAGGCAAATAAGAGTGCCCCACCTTTTAAAAAGGGAAAAGGAACGGGTGGAGTGGAGATATCTAGCACACCAAAAGGGACTCAATCAAGAGGAGATCGCAATGGATGAGGTCAATCGAGAGGGACACCTCTAAGTGGTCAATCTGTGGCTCCCCAAGTTGTTTGTGGTTATTATGGCAAGCTCAACCATACGAAGAGTGATTGTTTTAGGAAACAAGAGAAGTGCTTGTACTGTGGTAGTACCGAGCACCAGATATCGAAATGCCCAACCGTACCAAAAGAAGGAGGTAGTACCTAAAGGCCTGAAAAGTCAGCCGCTAAGCAGTCTAGTGCTGGAGGAAGTCGATCTAAAGCACCAGCTAGGGTTTATGCATTAGGCTATCAACAGGTTTCAAATTCTGCTGCGGTCGTTGAAGGTATGATTCTTGCTTTTCATTTTCTATTTGAGGTTCTAAGTGATCCTAGTACAATTCACACTTTTACAAAATCCAAGATTCATAAGATAGAATCAAAGTTTGACTACAATGTAGGTGGATAGAAATTGTGAGATATGGGTTAGCGATTGTAAGTTACTGATTGATCCGATAGGCGCGACTATTAAGGGGTATGATATTGTCCTAGACGTGAATTTCGAGGACGAAATTCTTTAAGGAGGAGAGGATGTGAGGACTCGCAAATTTATCTATTTTAAACTTCCTATTACTAGCTTATTTAAATATTTAATTGCCCGTTTGCCCCGAATATTTTATTTCAAACTTTTTAGACCCAATTACATGGAACTATGACTTACTTATATTTTTAAAATGACTCGTTTCGAAATTTAATTTTTGAAAGCCCGTTAAGTGAGAATAGTGAGTACGCGTTTGGAAACAATAATCGATTCGAAAATACAATAAGCTTGGAAAATGGGAGACTTGTACATTAGTCTTGAAATAGGTATTTTTATGTTTAAGTGTTCAATTATTAGTTAGTGATACTATCGTTATAAAAATTGCTTGGAAATTTCACTTTATCGTGCACAAATTGGAAGTACGCGTTTTTACACGCGCGATTAATTGAGGGACTTAAGACCATTAATTTTAGACCATTGAGAGTGAATAATAATAGTATGAATGAAAGTGCATTAGAGGTTTAGTGCACAAGTGAAACAAACACGAGTGGAATCGAACACGAAACGCGCGCGTGTGCGCGCGGGGAGAGAGTTGACTTTTGAGGCATTCTTAGCCATACATTTTAGCTTCTCAAGGAAGATTCATTGCAACACAAAACTCTCCATTTCCCTCTCTCTTCTGGCCGGCCATCCAAGGAAGAAAAACAGCCCACATTTCTTCTTCATTTCACCTTCAAATCTTCACCAAATCACTTCAAATTTTACGTGCAACTTGCTAAACACTTGGAGAGCAACTCAAGCTACAAAAGAGCTTCAAATCCACGGTTTTTCTTGAGTTAAGGAGGACCGAAATTTCTGCCTTGAACATCTAGGAAAGTAATTGACGATCAAACCTTGCAAATCTTGACTTATGGAAGTTGTTTAGCACTTATGAGTTCATAATTTCTTATGGGTAGCTTTATTTATGTGGAAATTTGGTGTGCGGGCTCTATGAACTCCCACTATGGCTTGATGGACTGATTTTTGTGTTTTGAAGTTGTTAATGTTGCTTTAGTGCTTAAATTAGTAGAAATAAGTGATATTATGGATGATAGCTCAAAGGAGGTGAATGGAAGAATTTTTCCATTTCTGCCCCTGGTGAATGTCCGTGGCCCTTAGGGCAAATTTTTGTGGTTCTAATGACTTGGTTATGATGTATACATGTTGTGTGGGATGTGTAGAAAGTTTCATCAAAAATTTCATGATTTGGTTGGCCAAATGATGTGTTTTCGGAAGTCAGCAAAAACTGGAAATTTTCCCGTAACTGCTCTGGCAGTGTTTTTTTTTTGGCTATAAATTTTTGCTCCGACGTCGAATCGATGCCATTTATGGCAATGGAAACTAGACATTCCCAGAATTCCAACGGTATAAAATGCACGTTCTGATTCCACCTGAGTAGTCCATACCAATCGTTTGAACATGACTGTCCTGTTTCGCATCTACACTGGGAGCTCTGTTTTGAGCAGCGAATTGATGCTCAAATATGAGCTAGTTGTGGACAGATTTTGAGAACGATTTCTTCTAAGAAATTGTAGATTTTATGAATCTAGTTTTCAACGCCACTGACTACGCTCAATTCCAAGTTGAATTGAGTGAGTTGTGGCCGAAATGCGAAACTGACCCAATGATTTGAAACCCTCTTTTTGGCTAGTAAATGTCTAAATCTTGATTGGGACTCGTTGTTTCGAAATTCTTGGTGTTAATCACCTACTAAATGTATCTTGGATGTTTCTTAGACATTACCTACACAAAGGGACCATGTGTGAGACATTTTTGTTGGCCAAACGTCTTTGAAACGGAAAACTCATGTACAAGGCAGATTTGCCTTGGAAATTTGGAAACTTTGGTGATCTGGTTAACCAACTTTCTGTGCGTATTTTTCCATGAAAATTGATAGAGGAATAGCCCTCATATGTTAGTATAATACTTCCAACTTTGGTATCATTCCGAGTCCATTTCGATGCCCACTAAAGTACCTAAGCTCAAGCTTTAAACCTGGAAAATCCTTGTTTGAGGAGGAAATTCAGCAACTTGGAGCCGCCATATCTTGGTGCTCGAAACTCCAATTCTTGTTCTGCTTGTTGAGTTAAAAACTTTGATTGTAACTCTAATTGAGTTCCAAATGTCAGAGGCTAGTTCGTATCGCGTGAATGTTTCCGAATTTCCAAACTTGGTCGAAAATCAACCCAAATCTGTCTTGACTTTCCAAAACAGCAACGTTGGGTCAAATTTTGAATATCTTTCAATTGGAATCATGGAAAAGTGTCTTCTAGGAACGTTTAGTACATTGGAACTAGTTTCCAACGGTACCAAGTTTTCCAATTTTGGACATACGGAGAGTGAGATACGATTTTTCAAAGATCGAACCTCAAATCTGAAATTTTCAAACTTGACGGGAATTGAGTTTTTGAGACTCTTCCCTATCCTTCAATACTAATTGACCATTTTGGAGTTGTCTTCATGAAGTAAATCAGTTTTTCCTTGTGTTAATAAACACTACTTTTTGAACCTTGAATTTTGAGCATGTAAAGCCCCATTCCATGGTATTTTCTAGATTGTACAAGTGTACAATCCCTCTCTTGATAAGAAAGGATTTTAAGTGATAGTGTGTAATGGATAACTATTGTTTGCTCAGGTGCTCAAGGAGACCTTCACGAGGATCTCGAGAGGAACACCTAAAGACTTGTTTACGCACTCACTCTTTATTTTGATTGGTGAGTGTCAAGTGCGTGAATTTGTTGCTAAGTGGTTAACTGTTTCTTATCCGTTATGTGAATTTGAAATTTTGAGACGAGTGTGTACTTTACCGCACTCGTTCTCTTTCGAACAAAATTATATTCGTATTTTGCTACGTGAATTCATATTCGACTTGTACATAGTAATGTGGATGTGATTCGTATTTGTGATTCGTATTTGGAATCGTCGATTTGAGCGTTGCTCATCGACTTATATTAGTATTCGTATTCGTATTCATATTCGTATTCGGGGGACGCCCAAACTCGTTGGACTAACTTTGCGAATCAAGCTAGCATGGGCTTGGTCGATAAGCTTAGCAAACCATGAGATATTCGTAGAGCATGATCTATTGGAGAATTTTGCTCCGCATTACTCGTGCAGTATTGCCATGATATACTCGAGTATTATCAAAAACTTTGATGAGCGGGCCCGGTAAGGGGGTGTAATGGTGACGGGATTTGAAGAAAAGTGGTGTATCTACCGGATTTGATACTTATGTAGTTGACGGAATGTCAACATGAGATGTGATCAAGACTCCGACTCGACTACGTGGAATTTAGCTCCTGAGAGCTACAGTATCCTTGAATTGTTTCTGTTTAATTTTTTTTATTTATTCGAAATGTGAATTATTCGAACTTATAGCTTTACTTACTATGTAATTTGTGGCTATTTGGATTGTGTGTTTGCATGTGTGTTCTTGGCCTCACTGAGTATTGGCTCATCCCATTAGTTTGTTTTCCTTAACAGGAAACCGATTGGAAGGAGTTAAGCAAATGCCGACTTGAGGCACTTTTGTATTAGTGTTTTGATTGTAATCGACTAGACACTCTTGGATGTTGTATATCTTGGAGAAAGTGATTGTAAATTTGAAATTGTGATGTAAGACTGGATATTTATGTATGGAAATGATTTCATACCTTTATTCCGACTTTCGTTGTTAGTATTAAACTAGGTTTGAATTGGATTTGTTTCGAGTCCTGGCGAAAGTTGGGCAGGCGTCCCGCGGATACCCTTTGGTTCGCCTTAGGAAAAAGTGGGGGCGTCACACTGCATACGCCTTTGCTTAACAATAGAATGAAAATATTTAGAATTATGATCACTTGAATCTAGCCATTTAACATGTGATTTCTATTGCCATAACTGCTCCTCAATAGCTAAGGAAGATTTGAGATGATTTTGAGCCTCATATAAATGTGCCATGGCTTCGTTAGACCTGTCCTCCTCTATCCTCAACTCTGCCTCAGCCGGCCACAATTTGACATTAGATCGAATGTTACTAAAATGCTACTTATTCCCTAATTTAAGCACCTTCTTGACCCATCTTAACTTAACATACAAAATAGATAAGGAATCTTGCCAAGTTAGCTTAACCACCTCCTTAAAGCCAGAATGCATAGTCCAAACATTAAGGAATCGAAAAGAGGTGAATGTGTATGAAGAAAGTAAAAGAGGTGAGTGATTAGAAGGATGTATGGCAAATGACATATATAGAAGTGACCAAAGAGAAATCAGCACAAGAATTCGACTTAAGCAATTTATCCAATTGTTTCCAAATTCGTGCAGAACCCTCTTGATTATTACATTGTGTACTTAGAGCCTGAAAATCCAACATCAACTAAACCTGCATTCACTATGAATTGAAGGAAAACCACAGCTTTAGAAGATTGAAACTATGGGGCCCCCATTTTTTCTTGAGCATCAATAATGAAATTAAAATGCCCACAAACCATCCAAGGATGGCCTTGAGAAGACTTATCATTCTCTCCAACAATAACTCCATTCTCTCCAATTGAGTACACTTTGCATGAACAAACGAAAGAAGAACCAGAGTTGATAGATAAGAATGCTGCCAAAATCAAAATGTGTGAGAACCCGAAAATTCCTTTAGAATTTCCTCCAATTTTTGAAAAAAATTAATTTATATTTCCTTCTATGTTTCTTTACTTGATTATTTAATTATTTATTAGCCCTAAATTTCATGGTGATTTCATTAGTTGAGCCAAGAGTTTTACCCTAAATTTCATGGTGATTTCATTAGTTGAGTCAAGAGTTTTACTTTTACTTTTCAAGTTAGAGTAAGTTAGGGTTTTTGCCGTATTTTGGTAGTGTGATTAATTGGTGAGGTGTGTGTACTAAATTTGGGGGTTAAGACTGAGTTGTAGATAAGAGGAAGTGTGTGATTAGAGGTGATAATAATAAGTTAGTGAATCACAAGTTAAAACGCAAGTACGAGAGAGTTAAGGAAAATAGGTTTGAACCGACGCGCACCGTTTGCTACCGATTGAGTACCCCACTTGACCACTACTTTCTTGCCCTAATCCTCTTGGTTTTATTTCAGCTAATCAGCCCCTAATTAACCCTTAAAGCAGCCGAAATATTTGACCTAAAAACAAGAGGAAAAGAAACCAAAAACAAGAAAAAATTTGGTGGTGCCAAGTGTTGAACATCTATGCAACTCTTGACCAAGACTTCTTTGGTCTTTATCTTGGAATTTTGGACTAAAAATCTCTTCATTCCTTGCTCCTCTTGGCCTAAAATATTGAGAGAAAAACCAAAGAGAGACCTTCAACTTCAACTTCAATTTCAAGCTTGAATCTTGAGTTTCAACCGTTAGTTTTGGAAACTACTCCATAAAAGTGCTAATTAAGGTAGATCTCAAGGTGTTGGTGGAGTGATTTTGGAAGGAAAAGCACTAAGCTACCATCTTTCTTGAGGTTACAAGGTACTTTGGCAAGAAACTTCCTTTTTCCTTCACATATGTGTAAATTAGTGGCTTAAGGTTGTAGTTTTGGTAGTTTATGAGAAATATTATGGTTTGAAGTGATGTTATGGAAAATTTCAGTTTTTATGGTGAATTTTCTGCCCACATATGATACTTAAGTGTTGGCTATGGTTTGGTAGCTTTGCTATGTGAAATATCTAGCTTTTATATGCTAGTTTGATTTGCCTAAAGAAAATTCCAACTTGTGATTAGGAATTTCAGCTTAGGGTTTCATTTTCTAGCTTGAGTAGTGATGGTTATATGCAAATTTTAGCTTAAGAAGTGTAATTTCAGTTCTACCCTATTTTTGGAATCAACTTGGGCTGCGAATTTCTCCATGTTTTAGACTGAATCAGCTTTTGGACAAAACATGAAAGTTATAGGGAGTTGAGTTAGCTTTCTACCCAGAACATTTCCGCTCAATCGGAGCACTGTATCTTGTGAAATGACTAAAATACCCCTGACTGCCCAAATGCCCTGTTTAACCGACAGCTTTCTATTTTCTCTGAGATTTCAAATTTGGACCCTGAAATTGTGAGAACTAGGTGTTGATGTATTCATAGGGAATGTAGGTCTATGTCTTAGGTTCAAAGCGCCATAAAATTTACCTGAGTCCGATATACTTAGCTACAGTTACGACTAAAACACCGAAGGATGACAAAACTGCCATGTATCAGTTCTTCTTTAAACTGGTTTCCAGCTTTGATCCATGGTGATAAGTTATTATTTGGTTTGTTTGGATGATTTTGAGGCCTTGAATAGATAAATGTTGTTGGTTATCACTTGTGGTTGGATTGGAGGGTTGTTGGCTTATGAATCCAAGTTGTACTTGGATGGGAAAAGTAAGAAAATAGGGGAAATGCTGCCCAAATTTCTATTACTTGCTCTTATGAATATTAGTGAGATGTAAGGTTTGATTTTAGGGTTGGTTGGATCTTAAGTTACATATGTATCCTTGAATGCATTTCAATAGTAGTATATAAGTTGTTTTGACCAAGATTTGGTATCAACTAAGATGAAAAGTGTTAGTTTTATCTCGAAAACTTTGAATTACATTTGCTCACTTCGATTTGGGATTGGTTATTCTTAGGGTTTGTCGGTGATCAAGGGCATAATCCGGAAGGAAACTTTTGACGTTATTTTGCTTACATTGGTGAGTGTTTCTTGCATGTTTGTGTATTAAATGATTGTGTACTTGTTGTGAATATTTGGTTGAGTGTTAAATGCTTTCCAATGCCTATTAAATGGATTTTCAATGGGCGAGTGTGTACTTTATCGCACTCGACCCAAGCAAAAGTGGATTTTCAATGATTGAATGCTACTTGTGCATGGATGTAAGCCTTTTGGCTAAACTGGGTCCTTGCCTTTCGTTGCCAGCCAACTCGAGCTAGAAACGGACTCGGTCGGGCGGCTGGTGACCCTGGGACAGTGTTTTGGTATACTCAAGTATGACCACAAAGGTTGGTGGAGAATTGGCCAGTGAATTGGCTAGTGGCGGGAAATGAAATCAATGAATGAATGTAAAGAACACTGGAGGA
Organism: Coffea humblotiana; assembly: GCA_023065735.1. Classification (NCBI taxonomy): domain Eukaryota; kingdom Viridiplantae; phylum Streptophyta; class Magnoliopsida; order Gentianales; family Rubiaceae; genus Coffea; species Coffea humblotiana. Next base: position 39,274,947 of record CM041209.1, on the reverse strand, counting down.
GTTTTTACTTGCAAATGTTTTTCTAATAATTGGAGGGATAAGGAAAATGGTTGGCGAATGAATGAACGAATGGCTCCACGTAAGCATGTATCTTTTTAATGAGTGTGTTCTCATTACTCTCGATTAATTGTTCTTCAATGAATAATGTCCTTGTTTAAATTGCTTGATTACTTGTTTGGGAACCTCACTGGGCTTTTAGCTCATTTCTTTAGTTTTTGTTTTCCTTACAGGGGATACGAGCGAGGGCATGAGACTGGTACAGGCTAACATAGTCTAGTTTTTTTGAATTTTTGTGATTGTACTCGCGCTAGTGCTCGGTTAGGGTTGAATGTATCTGGAATTCACAACTTTTGTTATATTTGGGATTGTATGAATGTTTGAGATAGAAATGAATGTAGGTATACGTTCCAAGTTTGGGAACTGTTATTTCACTTATTCTTGAGGTTATACCTTATTTCATTTGAAGAGAGTGAACGAGTCCTGACGAGAGCTGGGCAGGCGGTCCGCCAAACCCTAGGGGGAGGTAGCGTCGTAACAAAATGTGCTGACTACTTTCACGAATAATATTGCATTGGAAAACTTTTGAAGAACACCCAAACAGATCCTTTAGAATTACATATCGAATGATCAAAATTCAACTTCAAACAAAAAGAATCAATTAAACTATTATCAACTTTAACTTCACAAAGAGCTAAAAGCTGAATACCATGAGAATGTACCAATCTCTTCGACAGACAAAATTTAGAAGGCCGAGCTAGCCCTCCTCTATTCCAAAAAATGGAATTAGTCATTGGACAAAATCTAGAATGAATTTTGAGGAGATTTTGATTTGGAAGGCAACTTCCTATCTGAAGGGAATTTTGCACGAATAACCTTCTGTCCATGCTTAGGCTGCTGAAAATTAGTGACAGATGATTCCAACATACCAGTAGCACTAACACCAAGTGCATCAGTTCCATCAGGCACAAAAGAAGAAGCAGCTATTGGAATTCGTGTGATAAATTCCCAGTAATAATTGGAACTTGATTAGCCAAAATCTCTTCATCCATCTACTCAGATTCTATGGAAAAATGATCCTCATCTTCTATATTATCCTTGTGAACAAATGACTGTAAAACTTGGGCCACTAAAGGCCCCTCCTTCATAACAAATGCAACAATCTGCAATTCAGAATCCAGATGACCCGAAGTGGAATTAGTGATAAGAGTAACATTAATATGATTTTCCTGAAGTAAACTTTGCTACATCGAAACATTCTACACAATAGGAAAATCTTTAACCTTCAAAGAAAGCGCTTTCATCCGCAATAGGCTGTTGATGCTTATTAACATCTAAACCCTTAGGAGTAGAACACCTGGGGATATCTGAAGGTTTAGTGTGACAGCCCCACCTCTCTTCAGGGTGAACCCTAAAAATTAGCAAACTGCCTGCCTAACTCTCGCCGGGGCTCAGTCGACTAATGAACCAGAAATCCAAGAAAACTAACGAAATATCTTCAAAAGCAAAGGGTACAATCCTTTATAGAAATATAATCACCTCTCCTACATCCCAAACTTAAAATATAAAGCTAAAAGTCAAACTTACCACTCCACACTTAATTTACATAATATACATCGAACTTACAAATCAAGCTTACAAGAGTCAAAAGCAAAGTCTTCTAAACAAAAGGTTATAATCCAAAGTACAAGTTCAACACAAAAGTTAAAGCTATGAAAGTTCTCAACCACAGTTCCATCCCAGATCTGTTAAGGAAAACAAAAGGAGTGGGGTGAGCTAAAGCTCACTGAGGTTCCAAATAAAAATGTAAGCACCTAGCCAATTAAAGGTGTAATATAAACAAGTAACCACCATATTGTACTATAACAATTAAATCACAGTTTAATTCAAGGATACGGGTGGCTTCCAAAAACCAAATCCACTTGAGCTTGATCATAACAAGAATCCGTTGACTCTCCGCCAACGTTTGCGTTCAAAGAATATACTGTCCGTAGAACACCAGTTACTCCAATTCCTGTCCACCAGTCAACCCCCTTACCGGGCCCGAACACCACAAATAGTAATTAGGTAATACTCGAATATACCGAATCCAGATTCAATAAACAGTCCTCAGGGTTTATCGGCCTTCTCGACTAAGTCCTTGCTGGCTCGATACAACCAACTCACCTATGAGATTGGGTACCCAAACAGTCATAGTAGTTGATGGGGTATCACCCAAACAACTCACATACAGTCAAATATAGAGAAATCACATCTTATAATAGCAGTATACAGAGCCTTAGTGAAATCGAAGGAGGTCGAGTGTGATAAAGTACACGCTCGCCTCAAATTTGTCAAAACAATTGTTTAGCTCAACCAGTCACATATCAAGTATTCAGATATTTCACATAGATAGGTAACAGGCAATGGAACACTCACCTATTAAGAAATGTAGAGTTCAAACGTCAAGTTCCATGGTTACGTTCACCTCCGTTTCCCAATCCTAGGGCAACGAGTGAATCATTAACGTTCTTGGTTCATTTCCAACCCAAATGTAAGTTCATTAGGTGACCAAGTGAGTGCTTAAAACAACTCAATTCACCATGCAAGTTAGGCCCAAAAAGCAATAAAAGGTCATAAGAAAACAAGTTTGATAAGTGCAAGAATGTTGAGCAAAAGAAAAATCTCATTTAAATTCAAAGTAGGTTTCGCGGGTAAAACAGTCGCGCCCGTGCAGTCTCGGGAAAACGGCCATATCTCACTGTAGGAAAGTCAAAATCACATGCTGTTAGTGGCGTTGGAAACTAGACTTGAAGGGCTTTCCAACGGTATAAAATTCAGACTCTAGATTGAATCACACACTAGAGTTGAAGGTTGTTCACTCAACTAACTCAAGTCCTTCACTTTTGATTTCTGCTCAAGATCAAGCTAGGGTTTTAAAAAGCATGAAAATGGAGTTTTCTCTCTTCCCTTGGAAGCTTCAAAGTGGCCGGCCATCCTAAGGAAAAATGGAGCCAATAATGGTTTAAATTTCCTCTAATTTCTTTGGTCAAAAAGGTTGAATGGCTAGGGTTTTGCCACTTGTCTCAATCTTGGCCATTCTCCCTCTAAACTTTGCCAAATCATGTTTCTATCCTCCAAATGTTTCCAATGTCTAACTAACACCCCTAACTATCACATAAAGTTCCAACCACAATAAAAAGGATATTTGGTCATAGTATATGTGGTGAAATAAAATAATACCAAGTCAAGGAAATGTTTCAATTCATGTAAAAGCAATGAAATGCAATGCAAGGAAATGTCATAATTGGTTTAGTCTTAGGGAAATGCAAGTGATTTAGGAAATTTTATTTTTTTAAGTGAGGGTTCTCACATTTAGACATAGGGACATAAACCATATTCAATGGCTTAAGATTCCGAGAAACAATAATAGGTTGGGCATCAACAACATCTAACTCTTTCGACCTACCAAGATGTTACACAAACTCTGGATCATCTTTCTTGCAAACATCAATTGAATGACCTAAATGCCAGCAAGAAGAACAATACTGAGGAAAATTTTTAGCCTAAATCAATTGCTAAAAACCATTAGATTCACCCTCTATTCCAATCCAAACCCAATGCAGCAAAGGTTCCATCAAATCAACCTCAACACATATCCTTGCCACAGTTGGTCACGAGAAAGAAGCCATAGTCGTGCCAGTGAACAACAAAGGAACAATCAGGTTCATAATTGAAAATAGACTATGCTTGTCAAAAAAATGAATTGGTAATGATGGCAAAGAAAACCAAACTGGTACCAATGAAGATTCTCTATGAACATGAAAATTTGAAATCCGTCTAAAAGTATGCATTAGAAACTTACTAATATGCCATATGCCACACGTCCAAATATGATGAGAATCAGCCTCTGCCTTAAAACAAACAAGCACATGCCAATAATCCATGTGTCCTATAGAGATCGAGTCTTTCAAATCCAACATACCAAAGAATTTCCTAATCTCTTCCAACTTTGGACGGCCATGTGAGGCTTGCCCACCAAGGCCAACCGAAAAGGAGAAACCAACTTCACTATATCTTCTTTTGAAAAAACAACAGCCGCTTCTCCCCTATGAGAAAAAGGAGGCCTAATCTGAATAGGAGAAGGAGTAGGTTCAGAGAAAAGGCGGGAAAAGGATTTGTGAGAAGTAGGAGACAAAGAAGGTTGCCCCACAGCCAAAAGTTGAAGGGTAGCCATTGCTACAATTGATCAGGAAGAGCAAACCCTAGAGAGGAAATGAAAAGGAAGAGAGTGTCTACCCGCCACCTTACTCTACTAATACTACACTACAACTTTTTAGAGCATTTAGACTGAAGGTAACAAGCGCTTAACCAAGAAATAATGTTTTATGCATACATGAAACATTTTACAAGTATTTTACAAGTACAAAATATCTTAGTGGGGATGAAATTTAAAAATTAAAATCAAATAATTCTAAATTTGCATTGTTTCAAGCTATGAAATATTTGCAGTATCAAAAAATGATTGAATAGACATTATCTTGTGATCTAAAATTAAAATAATTTTTTTACATATGATAGTTAAGATATGTTTACTTTGTGATTGTCTTCAGGTTGTTTAACATGCCTAAGTGCCCTACTTATTTTTTCTTTTCTTAATTGATAGCAAAGATGTGACGCCCCCACTTCTCCCTAAGGCGAACCAAAGGGTATCCGCGGGACGCCTGTTCAGCTCTCGCCAGGACTCACTACAATCCACAATTCAAAAGCTCGAAATACTTCAAATAACTTCAATATATAATTAACGTATTCCAAAATATTGCATGCTTACAATTACTTAACTTTCAACCTTAATACAAACAAAAAGAATATGTACTACAACCATCCGTTATAATACAACTTAAGGTCTTCAAAAGAGAGCATTCTAGTACTATTCACGAGCACTTTTGGTCTCGAACCCTGTTAAGGAAAACAAAAACGTGGAATGAGCTACACAGCCCAGTGAGGTTCCAAGACACTCTAGCAGTTCTAGTAAATCAGGTAATTTGAGCATACCACATATATGGTTCCCGGTTGCATATTTTGGGCACATTAGCATGAGACGGTGTTCATTGTACGATTAAGCATAACACAGGTATAGTTCGAGATTGCACATTGGCACATTAGCAAGGAACAGTTATCATTACGCAAAATAAACACATATTGAAGGATACGGTGTTCCAGTGGAACCATTTCGGTCAACTTCATCTGATGACTCCAGTGATCCCCTCGGTTGTCTGGCCATCACCTTATCCCTCCAGTGGTAGTACTCGAGTATACCGAAACGGTGTCCCAGGGTTCCAACCTACCCGACCGAGTCCAGTCCTGGCTCGAGTAGATTAGTAATCAAGGGCAGGGCCCAGTTCAACTTAGAGCTTACAACATGCACAAGTAATCAAGTAACTAATGAACGGTAAAAATTTATCATTTAGTAGGTCGAGTGAGATAAAGTACACACTCGCCCTAAAATTGTGACAATTTCATAAGGGCAATTATATGCAACATTTAACACTTAAACACATAAGCAATATGCGGTAATTTCATATGAACATGTAATTCACCATAATCAAGTAATCACATAGTCATGAAGTCAAGTAAGCAGGTAATCAAGTAATCAAATAGATCGGTAAACGGTAAATAATCACGGTTAACGGTTAACGGTTAACGGTAAGTAGTCACGGTTAATTGATAGACATTATTCATCTTAGTAGGCCGCCTACTGGCCATCTATTTTTACCACTTAAGAGTCGAGGAAATTCACTCCAATCGACTTATGCAGCCATAGCATAGTTAATCATTGAAACGTTTCATGTAAATATGCATTTCAAGTATTTCATATCGAGTAATTCAAGTACATTTTACTTAAATGAGAACGAGTGCGATAACACTTAACACATAATGATCATGGAGTAAATAGATCATAGACTATTCAAATCACGTACTCCTATATGGAACACTCACCAATTCAAAATAGGAACAGTGTTTAGGCGTTCCGCTTTGAGTTCCTCTTGAAGGTCCCCTTGAGCGCCTGAGCAAATAATAATTAACTTCACTCACAATCATGTATTTACCAAGAAAGGATGCACACTCATTTAGACAAAATCAAAGTCTTAAAAGAGAACTTTAATTCTCTCAACTCGAGGTTCAAAAGTGTAGTTTAATAATACAAGGAAAACTGATTTTCATCTTTGAAATCAAGTGTAAAACGGTTAAGCAATCCCGAAGGAATATGGAGAGTGCAAAGGACTCGATTTCCTTTAAGTTCGGAAATTTCAGTTTTGACAAGTAATCTTTGGAAAATCGTATCTCACTCTCTACAAGTCCAAAATTGGAAAACTTCTTCCAAAGTACTAAAAGTTCCTAGAAGACACTGTTCCATGATTCCAAATGGAAGATATCCAAAACTCAGCTCAAAGTTGCTGCCTTAAGCTTACAAAGACAATTTTGGGTTGGTTTTTGGCCAACTTTGTAAATTCGGGAAAAATCACAGAATTCGATCTAGCCTCTGAAATTTGGTACTCAGATAGAGTTGGGAAACAAGTTTTAAAAAAAAAACAAACGGAACAAGAATCGGAGTTTTGAGCGCTAAGATATAGCAGCTCAAAGTTGCTGAAAATAAGGACAGATTGAACATTTTCCAGATTTGAAACATGAACTTTGGGACTTCAGTTGGACATTGAAATAGACTCGGAATGGTACCAAATTTGATAGTATTATACTACCATATGAGGGCTATCCCTCTATCAAATTTCATGGAAAACTTCATTCGGGAAGCTAGTTAACATTGCCACTAAAGTTCCAAGAATTTTCAAGGCAAATCTGCCTTGTACTTCAATTTTCCTTTTTAAAAGCTTTGCTCCACACAATCAACTTCAATTAATTCAAATATTGAAACTAATGTTCCATAAACATCCAATAAGTAATGTAGAAGTAGTTGACATCAAGGTTTTCGAAATATAACTTCCCAAATCAGATTTGACCATTCGGCCAAGAGAAAAGGAAAGTTTTCCAGATTTGAAATGCAAGATTTGGGACATCATTTGGGTATCGAAATGGTCTTAGAATAACACCAAATTTGGTACAATTCAACTTCCATATGAGGACTACTCCTCTACCAAATTTTATTTGAAAATTCACACGGGAAGGTAGTGAACTAAACTACCAAATTTCAAGAAAATCCCAAGACCAATCTGTCTTTTACTTTCTTCTTCCTTTTCAAACATTTTGCCCAATGAAAACGATTCAAATCTGGTCCATTTATGAAACAAAAGTCTGAGAGACATCTAATATACATTTGGTAGGTGATTGACACCAAAATTTTCAAAAATAACAAGTCCCAAACAAGATAGGCCATTGATCAGTCCAAAATGAGGGTTTTCAAGCAATGACGCAGGTCTGTAATTTGGCCATATTTCACTCAATTCAACTTGGAATTGAGCGTAGTTGGTGGAGTTGGAAAATACATTCACAAGGCTACAATTTCTTAGAAGAAATCGTTTTAAAATTTTGTCCATAACTGGCCCATTTTTGAGCATCAATTCGCAGCTCAAAACAGAGCTTCCAGTACAGACGAAAACAGGACAGGAAACTTTACAAGGTTGGTATGGATCACTCAGGTGGAATCAGGATGTGAATTTTATACCATTGCAAAGCTGGGAATGTCTAGTTTCCCAGTGCCACAAACGGCACTCGATTTCGACATCGGAGCAAAACGTTATGACCGAAACAAAAACACTGCCAGAGCAGTTACGGGAAAAATTTCCAGTTTTGCTGATTTCCGAAAACTCAACATTTGGCCAACCAAATCATGAAATTTTTTGATGAAACTTTCTACACATCTCACACAACATATATACATCATAACCAAGTCATTAGAACCACAAAAATCTGCTCTAAGGGTCACGGACATCACAGGGGCAGAAACGAAAAAATTCTCCCTTCACCTCCTTTGAGCTATCCTTCATAAACTCACTTATTTCTACTAATTTAAGCACTAAACCAACATTAATAACATCAAAACTCATCAAATCAGTCCATCAAGCCATAGTGGGAATTCATAGAGCCCACTCACCAATTTTTCAACAATATAAAGCTACCCACATGCATCTATAAGTTTCCAAGTGCAATATAACTTATATAAACTAAGATTTGAAGAGTGGATCATCATATACCTCCTTAGATGGTAAGACCAGAAATTTTTGGCCCCTTTGATCTCCAAGAAACCGTGAGAATGAAGCTCCTTTCTTAGCCTAAGATGATCTCCAAGTTATTTGCAAGGTGTGGTGAAAGTTTGAGGTGATTTGGTGAAGAAATGGAGCAAGAAAGTGAAGAGCTTTGGTTTTTCTTCCTCCTATGGTAATGCACGGCTGTTTGAGTGAGAAAGAGAGAGTTGTTGCAGCTGCAAAAGCTTCTTGAGGAAGCTTAAGAATGTGTGGCCAACAATGCTCTAAAAGTCAACTCTCCCCTCATGCGCGCACGCGCGCGTTTCGTGCTCGATCCCGCTCGAGTTTGTTTCACTTGTGCACTAAACTTCTAATGCACTTATATTCATACCATTATTATTCACTCTTAATAGTCTAGAAATAAGGGTCTAAAGTTCCTCAATTAATCGCGCGCGCGAAAACGCGTATTTCCGACTTGTGCGCGATAAAGCGAAATTTCTAAGAAATTCTTATAACGATAGTATAACTAACTATCACTTGAGTATTTTAACTTAAAATACCTATTTTAAGACTAATGTACAAGTCTCCAATTTTCCAAACTTATTGTATTCTCGATTCGATTATTGACTCCAATCGCGTATTCACTATTCTCACTTATCAAGCTTTCCAAAAATTAATTTTCGTAACAAGTCATTTTAAAATACATGTAAGCCATAGTTCCATGTGATTGGATCTAAAAAGGTTGGAATAAAATATTTAGAGAAAACGGGTGAGTACATAATTAATTAAGCCATTAAAATAAAATAAAATAGGGAAAATTGCGGGTCCTCACAAAAGACATTGTATATAAAACCAACTCACTTGTTAATTGAATATTACATAGCACAACAAATTCTCAGCTTTCAACATCATGATACATTAAAGTTTTGCAAACTCTTGATAACCAAACAAAGCTCACCAAATATCAGAGTAAAATGGAAATAAAGCAGTTTTTAAATTCTCTCAACCAACATTTTCTTTTAAACTATCGAACAAATTTTGAAAGAAACTCTCGATGTTGCTGCAATCTACATGGTAGTAACTATTTAATCTTTAAACTTTTATGAGTTCATACAAATACATTTATCATGTTTTAGAATTTAACCAAACCAACTTCTTAATGAATAGAATTTGCAATGATGAGTCACTTTATTATATAATTTATTAAAAGAACTTCATTATGTTTTAAGCATATTTCAGCATAATAATGGTCTATGTACAAAAGAGAATTAATTTTGTATAAGCTATTCATTAAAAATTGATAAATAGAGAAAAATATCAATACAAGTAGAGTGTTATCCAATAGTGAGAGTCTACTATGTATCATATAGTAGGCATTTTTGGTCCATTTGTTAAAAGATGAAAATGGACACTACACACTTTGATTTCTCTTTAATGATTTAATGTACCATCTATTAGTATCACATGACAATTTCTATATGCGGATGATCTACAATATGGTAATAGTGGCATACCAGTGATATCAAATTACTGAATACGATAAATGTTGGATTTATTTTTCTGAGCTATAAATGTTGAACTTATGATGCATATGAATACCAAAAATATTTTTAGTGCATATAAATAGACTATTTCAAAATATTTTAGCTAATAATTTTCCGGCAGCATCGTGGATTCTTACGTTGTCATAGTAGTACGTTGTACTAATTAAAAATATAATTCCAACCTGCATATTAGCATATGGAATTTTCTTTACTTAACAAAATAGTTATACTATTTTTTTTTCATTTTCCTTTTACATCATGAAACAAAATTATTTAAGATAAAATTGTAAAATATAGTGCCCAATTTGTATGATTAACTTGAAAATTGTTGATTTTTTATTGTGAAAATGAACTAAAAATGTATGAAATATTCATGATTTAACACTGTAGAGTATTTTTATTGTTTACCAACTAAAAAAATTTTCTAATTTTATTTACCATGTACAATTAAAAAATATCAATTTTGAAAAAAATAATTGTTAGAAAAGAGAGCAAAAAATAAAGAAGTTGATTTAATAGGTTAGAATTGAGAGACAATATTCATTGAATTATCATCCAATAACAATGACTCTTTGATTTTTTTTTTAAAGAAAGCCATGAAAAATAAACCATGAAGTGGTGGTTCTTATATTATTGTAGTTTGTGATGGATTTATTTCTCTGATTAGCATACAGTGCAACATTTGCTAAAAGCTATATAAAATTGTCCCTCTCATACTGAAAATTCAATACTTGAGATATTAATCTTCCAAATCAAATTTAATAAGGATATATTGGTGGTCAAATAAGACGTGTAAAATGCCTCTTTAATGTGGAAATGAAACTTTCCACGAGAATTTTCATGTTAAATGAAGCAATGCTAACGACTGGGTTGGGCCAATGGTCGTGGAAGGTTCTTAAAGTTTTTTTCTCTGTTAGGTTCAATGTTTGAATTATGTACCAGGCAATTAGGGATGAAAAAGATGTGGCAAAGGGTGGGAAGGTAAAATAAAAACAAAAAAATTGAAAAAATACTAACAATCATGTTAAATCTTTAATAAAAGAAGCAATGCTGTGATTAGGACAAATAATTGCCTAAGTAAGAGTTTACAAAATATAATTGAAATTAAAAGATAAAAACATGACACAAAATTAGATCTAAATTAATAAATTATTTCTTTTTATCTTCGTAAGAGGAGTGACATTTGTATTTGGGCTTCTAGGACTTGGACCAATTTCAAAACTAGTAGTATCCATTGTTTGATTAAAATTTATGCTATCTTGCCAACTAGACCCTACGATACTTTTCAAAATAAAATCTACAGAATTTTGATCTCCATACATTGCTTTCATGAAATCTTCATTTTAGAATAAATGAAATCTTGACCCTGAGCAGCATCATATGAATGATCGATGGTTGGCGGATTCAATGGATCATAATGATCAGCAGCAGCTTCATTTGAAGTTTTCATAGAAAACGCTTGCTGTTGAGAAGAAGGCGAATGATAAATTTGACTTCTGACTTCAATTGGCAGGTGTTGATGGTCTTGCTACTCCAACTTATCAAATTCTTGTTTCCTTTCCTCGAGCATCTTCTTAACAATAGATAATAAACTGACCAAACCGTTTGTCCTCCTTATGTCAATTCTTTTTATGGTGATACTTTGATTTAAGAGTTTAAATGTATAATGTCCTGACTCTCTTTGATCATTCTTTTTTGAAAATTTTGCAACATGTTCATATTTAGTCTGAACAAGATCAGCTAGAAAATTTGCTTGAGTTTTGAACTTTGAATACCTCTCAAAATCAGGTATGTTGATGAATCTTCTTACTTTTTCTTCAACATCCTCACGAGATGGCCACAGTACTTCATCATTTTGTTTAAGATCCTGAACAATTAGTGCGATATTCACATCGCATAATGTGGAAAGCTCATTAGCTTTTTTGAACAAGCTCTCTTGTCTTCTATTGAGGATGGATTTTCTTGTAATCTCATTGGGAATTCCAACATGACTAATTTTCTTTCTAGTCATATTGAATATATCTTGAGTGAGTATCCGTATCATATGTTTGGTGTTATTTATAGGTTTCAAAAATTTGACTTATCCTTCGCAATGTACAAGTCTAAAAAAATTGGTAAGTTCATTTCGTAAAGAAAATTTTTAATAAATTGAATGATTTATCTTATTAAATACTTACTAGTAAGTATCCACTAATGGAGAATTGTAAGATTTTAAGACAAGATTTATTCTCTATCTCATGACAATAGAATTTTTGCTATTTATTACTTTCTTATTTCCATTGTCAATATTTTCATATACTAAAATATAATTGTATTCAATTACTTACTCTAGTAAAATATTAAGTAATTTAATATGGTCTAAGGCAGGATAATTTACCTATGATTTTAAGACAAGATTTATTCTCTATCTCATGACAATAGAATATTTGTATTTATTACTTTCTTATTTCCATTGTCAATACTTTGCATATACTAAAAAAATAATTGCATTCAATTCCTTACTCTAGTAAAATATTAAGTAATTCAATATGGTCTAAAGCATGATAATTTACCTATGATTTTAAGACAAGATTTATTCTCTATCTCATGACAATAGAATTTTTGTATTTATTACTTTCTTATTTCCATTGTCAATACTTTGCATATACTAAAACATAATTGTATTCAATTACTTACTCTAGTAAAATATTAAGTAATTTAATATGGTCTAAAGCAGAATAATTTACCTTAAATAAGAAAATTATGAAAATAATTTAGAGCATAACAATTCTTATGAACCATGTAGATACACGCACATAGACACACACACACACACATATATTACTTAGTATGTCAAATAATTGCCTTGTAAAAATTATACCACTTTAGCTTATCTACTTCTCATAAACTACATGAAAGAAATATTTGTGCTTTCACTTCATTTGGATTCCATGCCATGCCAAAAAGGAAAATATTTCTTATACATAACTAGATATTTAATGAATTGATAAATTTACTCCAATCAACTAAATCTTACTAATATATGTGAAAATACATGCATCTCTATCTCTAGATGGATATACTTCACAAAAAAAAATAATGGTGGAGACTAGTTTTTTATTTTTTTTTCTTTTTTCTAATGTAGGGGAAAGGTGCATTTCAAGAAGCGCAAAGGACAAAAATGGGATTTGAACCCATGGCCTCTAAATCTTGGAGTCACAACCTTAACTACTAAAATAAAAGTACCACAAAATATGTTTATGTTCGATGTGAAGTTGCTAGATTGAACCTCACGCAAGATATAAACTAAAATGAAACATTGCCACCAAAGTAAGTAAAATGATATGTGAATACAGACTATAAATATAAAGGTGAAACTTATTAGATCGATATTTACATTGAAAATTATATTACAAGTTGATCATTTTATTTTTTTATTTTATAGCAGAGGTGTGGTGGAATTTAAGAAGTGGGGATGAGGATGGAAGATTTGAATCTGAGAACTCTTAGTCCTTTAGAAAAACATTCTAATAGGGAAGGGTTGAAATTTACAAAGTGAGAATGGGGAAGGGGCATTGGAACTCAGGACCTTTAAATCCTTGGTACCATAAGAATGAAAATATCTTGATAACCAAAATTTCACTTCTATTTAGTCAAACTGACACATTAAGAAATGTATTCTTAACAATAAAAAACTAGGCTAGCTAGAGAGGAATAATGACTTACATTTACAATTTATTAATTAGAAAAGATCCAGTTACTCAAGAAAGAGTACACATATCTAATTCACAAATATGTATTTAACGGGAAAAAATCAATCACTAGTATGAAATTAGATATATAATACATACGATTAATTTCTATTAGGGAGAAAATGATATGTATTAACCCAATATAGATTGAGAATTACAAATTATCAATTAGCATAAATCAAGTTCAAAAGGCAATAAAGTAAGAAGTTTTAACATAACTATAATAAAATGAAATTAAGAAGAAAATTTCTAAGTATTACCTTATAATCAAACAAAAGAGATGTTGTAGCATTTGAAGGGATTATTTCAACTGAACAAAGTAAGAGTTGAGAGTGTCAAAATCAAAACCAATAGAGAACAAGAACTCTTTTTCAAGAATTTTTCTCAACAAAATATAGTCAATAAAGAGAGTTTTTGCAACTCGTCAGAATTTTACTCGAATACTAAAGGTCAAAATATTTAACCCTTTATTGCGAGTTTCCAATGATACGTTACAAATATTTTAGGATTCATTAACATCTATCCATAAAAGATCGTATTAACTTACCTAATTTAGCTTTTATGCCAGATTGACAAAAAGTAATGTTTTATTAATCATTTTTGAGAACACATAATTTCTATGGCTAGTTTTGCCCATGTTTAACACAAAATTGTTGAATTCGAAAAAAAAAGTTTTAGAGCTCTTAGACTGAAACTAGCAAGCACTTAGTCAAGAAATGATGTTTTATTGCTGAATATCTTAGTGCAAATGAAATTTGAGAATTAATGTCAAATAATTACAAATTTGCATTGTTTCAAGCTATGAAATATTTACAGCATCATAAAATGATTGATTGGACAATATCTCATGATTTGAAGTTAAACTAAATTTTTTATGTAAGCTATTTAAGATATTTTTGCTTTGTGATTGTCTTAAGTTTGTTTAACATGTCTAAGTGCCCTATTATTTTTTTAATTTTTTAGTTGATATCAAAAGCATTGTATTTCGTCGGGCAGTGATTCATCGGGTGAGGAAGACGGACGGAAAGTGGATCGAGGAGGAGTCACAGATAGGTGAGGCAGCCGTGAGCTTCTTCCAGGAGCTTTTCACAGCAGAGAGTGGTTCCCCGTCCCGTCCAATTATGGAGATCATTCCGAAATTAGTTATTGACACTAACAGAGATCCCGTCCTTGACGAAGTTAAGGACATAGTTTTTGCAATCGATGAGGAGAGTGCAGCGAGCCCGGATGGATTCACAGGGAAGTTTTTCACCATCGCTTGGGAGGTGATAGCCACGGATGTGTACAGGGCGATAGTAAATTTTTTCTGCGGGGCGGAGATCCCTATGAGTATCACGGCTACCTCGATTTTGCTACTGCCGAAGGTGGATAATCCTCAGGACTTCACTCAGTTCTAGCCCATCAGTCTATGCAACTTCGCCAACAAAATCATATCGAAACTTCTAGCGGAGAGATTGGCTAAGATATTGCCCCGACTCATATCTCCACAGCAGAGTGGGTTTGTGAAAGGGAGATAGATTGCGGATAACTTTTTGCTGGCCCAGGAGTTGTTGACTGGTATCAGGAAGTCTAATCGGAGAGGGAACGTGATGATTAAGTTAGACATGATGAAAGCTTATGATAGAGTCTCATGGCCTTTTCTTTTGCAAGTGCTTCGCCACTTTGGGTTTTACGAGACCTGGATAGACATGATATGGCGACTAGTTTGTAATGTTTGGTTTTTGGTACTAGTTAATGGCACCCCACACGGCTTCTTCAAGTCGTCTCGGGGTCTCCGGCAAGGGGATCCCATATCTCCGGCCTTATTTGTTATTAGAGCAGAGGTGTTATCTCGAGCCCTGAATGTTTTGGTCACGCAGCGGCAGTTCACCCCATTTAAAGTGCCTCCTTGGTGTCCTGTCACAACGCACCTGGCGTATGCCGATGACGTGATCATCTTCTCCAGTGGAGGGAGATCCTCTCTAGCTTGGCTTAAAAGGGTATTGGACGAGTACAGTGTGGCATCGGGACAATGAATATGTGAGGACTCGTATTTTTATTTTTAATTTTTACTTATTTTAAAATTATTTGCATTGGTGTTGTTTAATTTTATCACTTTAGCATGAATTTTACTTAAATCAAATTTTATCGCTTACACGTCAAATTTTTCAAAAGTCGCACCGACAAGACTAATTGAGGTTTTGGAGAACATATCTTGGACTAGTAAGGATGAGTATTAGTAGTGCAAGAGAAACTATCTTGGAAGATTAGTATTTGAGTGTAGCAAACAAGAAGGAAACTAGCAGTGCATGGCACTATTCATAGTTGACATTTTTCCCACCAAAAAGCTAGCTTTCTTCTCACCTTCACATCACAACTCAAGCCTCATCTTCTCTCCTTTTTCTCTCTAAGTGGCCGGCCCTTATAGCTCCAAAACAAGGGAAGAAAAACTCCAACTTTAATCACAAATCTTGCTCCAAGATTCATACAAAATCCTCAAAACCTTTAGTAGTTGATCTAACTTGAAGGAAGCTTCCATCTTGTGTTGAGTTCTTGGTGGATTAGTGGTGCATAGCTTGGCTCTACCTAGGGTTCAAGAAGCCTTGAAGAGGTAACAAATTTCACTTCCCTTGATTTTTAGTTTTATGCAAGAGTTAGTGGTGGTTATGGGTTGTTATGCTAGGAGGTTTGAAACCCTAACCAAAACTAGGCTAGTTGACTTGAGGAAACCCTTGTTTTCTTGCTTTATATCTAGGTAGATGTCTTGAGGTGGCCTATTAGGTAGCGGACTTGAGGATTCTTGCTTGTTTGGTTGTTATTCTTGTGGTTTATGGCTTGATTTGTGGCTTGAATGTTGGAAAGAAGACTTGATGAGGAAGAGGGGAGGCTGTCCGAAATTTTGCTGCCTTGTTCCCTTGAATTATTTTCGAATTTTGTTGTTCTTTTTTTTTCTCCGAAATGATAAGTGATTTTATAAATTAACTTAAACTTTACAAGATCAAGCAAAGGCTCGATTAACACTATACAACCAGTGCACAGTGCCACTGAGGAATCCAAAATTCCTCATCTTGAATGGTGTTTAGCGCATAAGCGCTAATCCTGTAGCTAACATGATTATAATCTTTACTAACTAAACAAAATAAGCACATGCGAAACAAGGACTTCAAACTATAAATATCCTCCAGCAGCGTTGTTAATCGCATGTCTTGAGTTTTGCTGTGCTGAATGAGATGGAAGACTTGTTTGTTATCCAGCTGCACCTCAATATTTTCCAACTCCCATACAGTAGCTTTACTCAGTAAGAGTTTGACAGCTTCTAGTTCATCAATGAGCTAATTTCCCGAGCTTCTCTCATGCAATGCCCAACCACGAACCTGTCCTTGTCTGATCCCAGAGCCTGTGATCCCTATTCCTAGGTGAGGGCTATCCTTCGTCGTCTTCATAGCTAGCCTCAGTCTCATTGAGATCTCATTTCCTTCCTGTAGCTATGCGACTGTCTGCTGAGTTCCTGTTTCTTCTATACTCATGCTTAATGACATTTCAGTAGCTTTCTTGAATTCCAACCACTCCTCCTGAGCTTTCTGAACAGTTTTCATTGAGTGTTGCTGTTTCCCATTGAATTCTCTTTCATTTCTACTTTTCCAGATTTGCCAGAGAATGTTGGCAGTTAAGGACAGGTGTTCATTTCCTTCTCTTCTAGATTTTGCTTCTGCAACACTGGTCCACCACCTTGTGAAGCATCCATGTTGGTTCAGAATTCCATCCCACTGGATTGGTGCTAACCTCCACACTTGTTTGGCGTTGCTGCAATTAAGCAAAACATGTTCTATTGTCTCACTAGCCTCTCCACACACTCTACAGATTGGATCACTTTGCTTTGTCCTGCTGGTAATTAGTTGTTTTACTGGGAGAGCTTGGTTGAGACATTTCCACAAGAAGATCTTCACCTTATGCTTGACATTGAGCTTCCACAGGTGTTTCCAGTTTCTTTGACTTTGTTGGCTCCAACTTGTGCTAGCAGCCGCCTTTCCTTTCCTCTTCCATCTTTTCTTGAGTTATTTCCCTGTACGCCGAACCAACTGAGTAAGTACCATTTATTCCATGGATCCAATACTTGCTATCTTCTCTATCAGCTAAACTGATGGGGATGCTCAAAATTCTTTCAGCCTCCTTACTATTGAAGATCCTGAATATTAGCTGTCTCTTCCATCTTCTTTGATGTATCAGTTCCTCAACCTTAAGTAAAGTGCATCCTTGTGGTTTTTTTGTAACCACTTTACCTTGTTGATCATCTGGAATCCAACAATCCTCCCAAATATTGGTGCTCTTCCCATTCCCTATCCTCCTTCGAAGTCCTTTTTCCACTAGCTTCCTCGCCCCCATCAATCCTTTCCAGATCCACGAAGCATTTGCACGTACCTTGCACTTGAATATCGAATCCTTTGGATAGTACCTAGCCTTAAGCACCTTACTGACAAGCAGGTTTGGTTGTGTGAGTAATCTCCACACCTGCTTGCCTAATAAAGCTGTGTTAAAAGCCTCTAAGTCTTTAAAGCCCAGTCCTCTAGATTTCCTGTCCACTGAGATGGTGCTCCAGGAGGTCCAGTGCATTTTGTTTCTTCCATTTGCCTTTCCCCACCAGTAATTTGCCATTGTGGAGTTAATATCCTTACAAAGCCTTTTAGGAATCTTGAAGCATGACATAGTATATGTTGGCATTGCCATAGCTACAGCTTTAAGCATAACCTCTTTCCCAGCCGTACTTAGCAACTTATTTTTCCATCTTTGTAACCTCTGCTGGATATTATCTTTGATGTACCCAAATAGTTGTTGCTTGGATCGAGTAACCACCATTGGAAGCCCCAGATATCTTTGTTGTTCAAATGGCTACAAAAATGCTTGTTATATGTTGGATTGTGTGTGTAAAAATTATCTCTCAAAAATCGTTTCATTTGATTGGGTAATAGTTGAGTTTTTGAGAGGAGAAGTAAATCTGGAAAACTGGTTCAGGACAGCCGACGAGGGTGTATTTAACAGCCTATAAGTTTTTGTACAAGAGTCAAAATCAATTACCATTTATGGCACATGAAAATAGACTCCAAGGGCTTTCTAACGGTATAAAATTCCCCTGCTAATTCGTTTCTTGTAAGCCGTAGCGAACCGGCAAAGTGAACTGATTTGCTTCTACTGTTTACCCGAGAAACTTGTACAGCTGCATCTTGTAGCTTAATTTCACTCCTCTTGTGAAAAGAATTTAAACCTTGTGAAAAGAATTTAAACACGATTTGTTCTGATGATTTATAGCCTTTTGAATATAGTTTTCAACACCATAAACCATTTTCAATTTGGACTTGTGTAGCATGAGTTATGACCTGATTTCAAAAACTGTGTCGAAGCTCCAAGGCTGAGAATCCGTGGAACAGGTTCCAAAACTTAAAACTGTTGTAACTTGGTGTAGGAAAACCCAAATTGAGTTCTGCTTGTTTCATTTGAAAATAGACTTGAAGTTCTTTCTGTGTTAGAAATTTCAGAGGGTAATTTGATTCCTATGAATTTTGCCGAATTCTCAAATTCTACTGAAAATCAAGACTATTTTTGCCCTGTTTTAATGAAGCAGCAAGTTTGAGTTGAGATTTGAATGGTTTCTGATTTAAATCTAGAAAAAAATGTCTTCTAGAGAGTTTTAGTTCATTGAATCTATTTTCCAACGGTATAAGATTTGCAAATTTTGGACTTATGAACTCAAGTTATGATTTTCCAAAGAATGCTGTCCAAAACTGACTTTTTCCTTATATAGAAGCGAAAACCTCAAAAGTAGTTTGGAAACATTTCCTAGGTATAAAACCTAGCTTACTTGATTATTTGCACCTCATTTCATACTTGAGAAATGAATTTCACCTCCTAATCTTGTGCCCTCGATTTCCATGAAAATGAACCATAAATGGAGCGTTTTAACTAGAGTAATTCTTAAGGAACTTCATTAGTTTTACATTGGAACTTGAAACTTTTAACTTCCATATTTACTATGAAAATAAGTAGCGTTTTGATGGATTTTGACTCCATAATATTTGAAAATATGAACGCTCCTTTATATTCTAAAACTTGGGCATAGGATTAGAAGTTTTGAGATATGAAAACCATCTTCCCTTTTCTCGATTTTCGTGCCAAAAATTAAGTAGGGTACTTTCTTCTTAGAATCAAGATTTCTTGTCACGACTTGACTCGAAAACGACTTTTGAGTTCTCCTTGAGTGTTATTTCAATACTTAAGCAAAAAATCTCTTTTAACTCGACTTGAACTTGTGGCTTTGAATGTGGGTAGCAAGAGGATATTTTTCTCATTAGCCTTGGTTGAATACCTAGATAATTATGATTGTACATGTCTCAGGTGATCACGTGAACATCGAGGAGCTCGTTTGACCTCTTGCTTTTGCTCTAGTTTTTGCTCTTGACTTTTGGTGAGTGTCAAGTGCATGTTTCATGTACTATGATTGAAATGAAGTGTTATGTGAAATTGTTATGATTCGTGAACTTGCCGAGGCGAGGGTGTACTTATCTGTGAGGACCCGCAAAATTTCCTTATTTTATATTATTTTATTCTATTTCTTTTCATGCATTTTCTCTATTTTATTTTACTAACTTAATTTTCTAGACATTTCTATAAGTGGGTATAGTTTTTAAATCATTTTCCTGGTATAAGTTAGTACATGTTAAGAGTGAAGTGCGTTATGGACGTGGGACCCGCTAGTGCGGATAGTGCGATAAAATTTTGACGATTAGTTGAAGTTTTGTATAAAGGGATATTATTTTATAAGGTTTTAGGAGATAATTAGAGGTTAGCTAGATAAAATTACCATTGGAAGACAAAGAGATGAGATTAAACCATAAGGCGCCATTTGTCGTGACACTACTAGAAGATGGACTTTGACCAAAGTTGTCTTAACTTTCCTAAAACCAATTTTAACCAAATTTCTTCCCATTTTTCCTTTGTCTTGGCCGAAACTTGAGGAGCAAAATAAGGAGAGAAAACTTCATCTTACACTTCAATTTCAAGCTTCAATCTTGAGTTCCAACCATCAAAATTTCAAACTACTCCATAAAAATTGCTTACTAAGGAGGATTAGAGGTGTTGGTGGAGTGATTTTTGAGGAGGAAGTACTAGGCTACCATCTTTCTAGTGGTTCAAAGGTAACTTGCCAAGAAATCCCTTTTTGTTTCTAATAATTGCATATTAGTGGTTTAAGGTTGCAAAATATGTAGTTTTATGAGAAATATTATGGATTGAGGTGGTGATATGTAAATTTTCAGTTTTTATGATGAATATTTTGCCTTCATATGAAGCTTAATGATTGGCCATGGTTTGATAGCTTTGTTGTGTGAAATATTGGAGTATTATGTGCTAGATTGACTTGCCTAAAGAAAATTTCAGTTTATGTGTGTAAATTTCAGATTAGGGTTTCAATTTAGGGCTTTATTGCGGTTGGTTGTGGAGCTATCAAATGGTTATATGTGAGGGGTGTTGTGGCCCTAATTAAGTGCATGTAATAGCTTATAATTTGTGGTTGCTATTGAGGTAGAATTGATATAAGTTTTGGTGTTGAGTGTAGGATGGAAAAGTAAAGAAATCTAGGGGAAATGCTATCCAATTTTTAGGGCTACTTGATTCCTTCGAGTTTGGGTTGATTTGGGGTGGAAATGAAGGGTTCTGGGGTTGTACATGTCTATAGGACCAACTGCTACCTTTGCACTCCAAAAGCCACATTCTCGCTTTGCATTAGTAGTTCATTTGGCTAGGCACATGACTCGTAAGCGAGTCTCACTTGTGAAATCCGTTCACTAGGTTGTGGTTGTGGAAACCATAATTGTTTTACCTTGGTTGTTCATAGGATGTGACGGTGATCAAGGGCATACCTTGGGTGGAAACTTTTGAAGTCCTTTTGCTTGACTGGTGAGTGTACCACCCACATGACTTGTTGCTTAATTGATTTACTTGTACCTGCAATTTGTGACTTGAATGACTGTACCATCTATTTATTCTGGACGAAACGAGGGTGTACTTTATCACACTCGTTTCTCTTGCCTGTTTGCTGGTTCCTGTATCAATCTGAATCTGTTACTTATGCCTGATATGATGTCGTTTGGAGGCTTGTACTCAACGACCTTCCTGTTAAATCTGAGCTCAACCCCATTGGTAGTTAATTGAATCGAGCCAACAAGAGGCTTGGTCGAGGAAAATTAACAAGCCATGGGGGTCTGTTTCTTTGGAATCTTTGAGTATTGGAGACTCTGGATTCTTGGTATACTTGAGTATTACCACCTCTGTTCCTGTTGAGGCGTTCGGGTCCAGTAAGGGGTATGTTTGGTGGACGAAATTTGGTGTCATGTGGTGCTCTACTAGACTGGTTACTTTACTTGAAAGTTGACGGAGTGTCAACTACTACCTGATCAAGCTCTGGTGAAGCAACAGGAACTTGGCTCTTGAGAGCCATCTGTATCCTTTTACTTCCTGTGTATCTGTGGTGTTCATTCCTCTCTATTTGATGGCTATATGTGATTCAGTACAATTGTACTTTTATGATTCTTGACTGCTTGTACTTGTGGTATCTCATTGAGCGTAAGCTCACCCTCGTTATCTTTGTTTTCCTTACAGGGTTCAATGTTTTTAAACCGTGATTTTGGAGAAAAGAGTAGAGTTAGTTATAGACCTTCTTTTGATTAAGCTCCTCTGTACTGGCAAACCCTAATTGTATTTTGTATAAGTATGGATATTATGGCTTGTACTTCAAGTTCATTTGTTGAAGACTCAGATGTATATATATCTAAGTGTTTAATCATGTGTTTCAATAGGATTCAGTTGAGATTGTACGTTTCTATGGTTATGTGAACTCTTTTGGTGTTCGTTGGAAATTTGAGCGAGTGCGGAACTTGAACGAGGATAGAACCAAAATTGGGCGAGAAGTTGATGCAGGAAATCCAGCCGGATACTTGGCCAGATTGTCAGGGGAAGTTAAACATTTTTTAGTTGCTCACTGCCTTGAATCCGGCCGGCAATCCGGCCAAATCTTGGCCGGATTCTGACGTGGCACTCATTCTTTTCGATCTTCGTTTGAGCGTTTAATCAAAGTGCTATTGCATCGTTTAGTGCAACTAATTCGGTTTCCGACAGTTTGTTTTCTCGAAGTTCTTTTGCACGTTTTGTAGGGGTTTACGAGTGATTTGACTCCGTAGTCCTGGCGAGAGTTGGGTAGGCAATTCGTTAATCCTTGGGGTACACCCTAGGGAAAGGTGTGGCTGTCACATTATCGCCCTTGTCCTCTCCCTCTTGAATATTTGTTACTTGAAATATGAATTGCGTGACTTGAACTTGTACTTGAACATACTTGTAATCGTAAGTACTGAGCGGCAGCATGTACCACACCTTATTCGGGTGGGAGGTGCCTCTCATCCCGATTCAGTACTATGACAGATTTTAAATTGATTGGAGCATTGTCTCATCGACCACTTATACTCGTGGGGACGCCCAAAACCCATTGGCTAGCCTCGTAACTCGAGCCGGCAAAGGCTTGGTCGAGAAGTTTGGTGAACCATGGGAAATTATAAAGTTTGGTCTTTTGAAATCTTGCTTGGCATACTCGAGTAGCATTGCCAGCTCGTGCGTGTTTGGTTCCGGATCCGAGAGGGTGATATGTGGATGGAGTAAGTAAGTGGAGCTCTGCGGACATGTTACTACTTGAGTTAACGGAGGATCAACCAAAGATAGCTTGAACCGGTCGTGACGTGGAAATAGCTCTTGAGAGCTCCTGTATCCTTTTCATTTGTGTCTTACTTCCTACTTGCTCGTTTCTATGAAATTTGTGTTAAGTCTCTCTTAAGTGTGTTATTTGAGTTAGTTCGTGCTACTTGTTTGCTTGCTTGCTTGATTTTTGGCCTCACTGAGCGTTAGCTCACCCCAAGTTATTTTCCTTAACAGGTTTGGAAGTGGAAGTTGGTGATTCTAGACTAACGGTTTTTGGTGGAAGCTAGTATATCTTTTGTATGTTATGGGAGACATTTGAAGTGTAAAATTTTGTTATACTTGGATATTTTGGATTGTAATTGTAAATGGTAGCCTTGAGAGTATTGGACTTGTATATTTGAAGTATTTCTTTATTATAAGTCAATGGTTGACTTGTGGTTCTTTATTAAGCTTGAATGAGTGTGTGAGTCTTGACGAGAGTTGGGCAGGCGCCTCGCTGATACCCTAGGGTTTGCCCTAGGGAGAGGTGGGGGTGTCACAGAATAAACTCCCAGAAAAGCTGTTTCTTGACTCACCCAACGTTTCCTCCACAGAAGGCTGCAGCAATTGGTCAAATACTTGGCTTCCAAAAGCGAGTTTTCCCGGTACGGTATCTCGGATGTCCTCTGTACGTAGGCAGGAGGAAGAAGGTCTACTTTGTAGTTCTCTATAATGTGGTGGTGGCTCGTATTCTGTCTTAGTGGTGTTGATTAACAGTGTGTTATCTTCAATGCCAGTACACTTCCTCGCAGCTTCTTCTCCTCTACAGGGGGTTCTTGTGGCCTTGGAGAAGTTGTTTGCTGACTTCTTGTGGCGGTCATCAGACTTTGGCACTAAGTTCCACTGGCTTCGGTGGAAGAACCTGTGTAGACCGTAGGAAGAGGGGGGTATTGGTTTGCGGGGTCTGAAGGGGGTTCATGACTCGTTCTCGGTTAAGCTCTGGTGGAAGTTTCGGCAGCAGCAGTCGCTTTGGGCGGACTTCATGTCAAAGAAATATTGTGCGGGATTGCATCTGTGCCTGACTGAGGAGAATTAGTGGAGCTCCCACACGTGGAGGAGAATGGTAGCAGTGCAGCAGGTAGGAGAGGACAACATTGGTTGGGTTGTACGTCAGCGATCGATGGATTTTTGACATGACAACTGGATGGCATCGGGAACGCTGTGTGGTAAGGTGGAGATCTTCAATGACCATTTGGTGGCTGATTTTGTTGATTGGGGGCCTAGAATGTTGCTAAGCTGCATCAATATTTGGACACCGGGCTGGTTGGGCGAGTATTGCAAGTTGCTCCCCCATCTTTTCGGGGGCCAGATCGTATGGTTTAGGCCCTTACAAATTTTGGCACTTTTTCCACGTCATCGGCATATTCCCTAGTTCGCCAGGTTAATAACTGATCCTAGATTTCTGCCTATGTCTGGCAACCAGGTCTTCCCGTTAAAGTTTCTTTCTTCATGTTAAGGCTGCTGCAGGGCAGGCTCCCCATCATGGACAAATTGCAGAGGTTTGGGCTACGTGGCCCTTCTAGATGTTGGTGTTGCCGGGAGCCATAGGAGAGGGATCTGGACCATGTGTTCTGCTCAGGGAAAGGGCCAAGATTAGTTTGGCTTCACTTCGAGATTCAGGCTAGAGAATTGGAGGGGGTGCGCACGGTGCGCCATCTAGTGTGGTTTTGGTGGTTAAGGAGAGGGAACAACATTTTTTTGAAGTTCTTATATAGGATTCTCCCGTCGGTGATTTGTTGGGAATTATGGAAGGCAAGGAATAGGGGGTGTTTGAAGAATAGAGGATGCGGACCAGGGATGCTGTGCATCGGATCTTCCAATTGTTGTTCGAGATCTTTCAGGCACGATTCCCAAGGTTGCGGTGGTCAGAAGCTTCATGGGAAGGGTTGCTGCGTGAGGTGGCTAGCCGCCAAGAGAGGTTGTGCATTCAACCGGTGTGTTGGGTGTTGCCACAGGGTGAGTGGAAGTTAAACTCCGATGGTTATTTTCGGGGGAACCTGGGTTTGAGTGGAGGGGGTGGACTGGTGCGGGATTGTCGTGGGGACTTTATATTTGGTTACTCGGAGCCTTTTGGTACAGTGACAGTTTGCAGGCTGAGTTGCGAGCGCTCCTGGTGGGAGTTAAACACTGTATTGCCCGAGGGTACCTGGAGTTACATTTGGAGGCAGACTCACTTACACTCGTTCGGATCGTTCAAGGGGCTAGTGCTTGCCCATGGCAGTTGCAAAGGGAACTGGACGAGTTGCTTAAGTTTAAACAACATTTCCAAATGATTTTGCACTGTTACAGGGAAACGAACTCGCCGGCGGATCGTCTGCTGAATCTTGGTGCCGACTCGAATGTAGGACAGCTGTTTCATAGGTTTTTCGATCTTCCGCAATTGGTTAGGGGGGATATTTGAATGGATAAGTTGGGGTTTCCATCATTTCGTAGAAGGATAGTTGGATATGTGTGATTGTGAAGTGCCAACTGGTGTACGCATGCTTTCCACTTAATAAAATTTTTCTTTTTCTAAAAAAAAAAAGGCATTGTATTTCAAACTAACTCACTTGTCAATCAAATATTATCTTATAATATATTAAAGTTTTACAAGCTCTTGATAACCAAACAAGGATCACTAAATATCAAAGTAAAATGGAAAATAAGCATTTTTTTAATTCTCTCAACCAACATTTTCTTTTAAACTTTTGAGCAAATTTTGAAAGAAACTTCTATGTCGATGAAACCCACAAGGTAGTAACTATTTAGTCGTTAAACTTGTATGACTTCGTACAGATACATTTGTTATGTTTTAGAATTTAACCAAACCAACTTTTTAATGAATAGCTTTAGCAATGATGAATCACTTTCTTTTGTGATGTACTAAAAGGACTTCCTTATATATTAAGCATATTTCAATATAATAATGGTCTATTTATGAAATAAAATTAATTCTGTATGACTTACTGATAAAAAATGACAATAGAGAAAAATATCAATACAAGTAGGATATCGTGTGTATTGCCAAGTGTTATCCAATGGTAAGAGTCTACTATGTATCTTATGATAGGCATTTTTGGTCCACTGGTTAAAAGATAAGAATGTACATTAGACACTTTGATATTTCTTAAATAATTGAATGTACCACCTATTAGTGTCAGATGACAATTTCTTCATACAAATAATCTATAGTATGATAATAGTAACATACCAATGATATCAAATATACCGAATATGATAAACATTGAATTTATTTTTCTGAATTATAGACATTAGACTTAAGATGCATACGGATATCGAAAATATAAGGTTCTATATAGTGCATATAAATAGACTATTTCAAAATATTTTTACTTAATAATTGTTTGCAAGGTCATGGATTCTTACTTTGTCATATTAACACATTGCACAAATTAAAAACATAATTTGAACCTGCACATTAGTTTATGGAAATTTTATTTACTTAGCAAAATAGTTGTAGTATTCTTTTTATTTTTCTTTTACATCATGGAACAAAATTATATAAGTTAAAATTGTAAATTATTTTGTCCAATTTGTATGATTGATTCATCTTGAAGAGTAATTACATTGAAAATTGATGAATTTTTATTGTGAAATGAACTACAAAAAATGTACGAAATATTTGTGATTCAAGCTTGTAGAGAATTTTTATCATTTACCAATTAAAATATTTTCTATTTTTATTTATTTTATACAATTAAAAAATATTGATTTTGGAAAACTAATAATTGTTCGAAGAGAGGGTAAAAATAACAGAATTTGATTTGATGGGTAAGTTGAGAGAGAATATTTATTGAATTCACATCAAATAACTATGACACTTTGTTTAAAAAAAATTGTGAAGAATAAACCATTAGGTGGTGGTTCTTCTTTTGTTTGCAGTTGGTGATGGTTTTATTTTTCTGATTAGCACACAGTGCAACAGCTGCTAAAATTTATATAAAATTCACATTATCAAACCATGTAAATTCAATACTTGAGATGTTTATCTTCCAAATCAATTTTAATAAGGATGTTTGATGATCTAACAAGATGAGTGTAAAATGCCTATTGAATGTGAAAATGAAACTTTCTATGAGAATCTTCATGTTTAAATGAACAAATACTAACCACTAGGGTCGGCTTAGTGGTCAGGGAAGGTTTTTAGAATCTTTTCTGTTATTAGGATTAGAGTTCAAATCCTGTGCCTGATAGTTAGGGATGGAAAGGGCATGACAAATAGTGGGAAAATAAAATTAAAATTAAAAATGAAGAAGTACTAACAATCATGTTATAAATCTTTAAGAAAAGAAGCAATGCCATAATTAGGGGAAAAAATTACCTAAGTAAGAGTTTACAAAATATAGTTGAAATTTAAAGACAAAAATGTGACAAAAAACATGACCTAAATTAATAAATTTCTTTCTTTTCATCTTAGATTGCAGAGCCGACATTTGTACTTCAGGCTTTGGGACTTGAATCATTTTCACTATTAATAGTATCTATTATTTGATTAAAATCTATGCTATAATGGCTGGTAGACCCTACAACACTTTTTTTTAATTAAAATATTTTATTAATCCGAAACAGACCCTACAACACTTTTAAGACTAAAATCTATAGGATTTTGATCACATACATTGTTTTCAAGAAATCTTTGTCTTGGAATAATTCTTCAAAGAAATCTTGATCTTGAGCAGCATCATAAGAGTGATCGATGGTTGGCAACTTCAATGGATCATAATAATAATCACTAACAACTTTATTTGAAGTTTCCATAGAAAACCTATGCTGTTGAGAAGAAGGCAAATGATAAATTCGACTTTTGGCTTCAATTGGCAGTAGTTTTTGTTGTTGCACTTGTTGGTTGGTGTTGATGTTCTTGCTGCTTCATCTTGTAATGTTCTTGTTTCCTTTACCCGAGCATCTTCTTAACAATAGAAAACAAATTGACCGAACCATTTGTCTACCTCATGTCAAATTTGTCTATGGTAATACTTTGATTTAAGAGTTTAAATATATAATGCCCTGACTCTCTTTAATCATTCTTTTCTGAAAATTTGCAAAATTTTGATATTTATTCTCGACAAGATTAGATAGATAATTCGCTTGAGTTTTGGACTTTGAATACCTCTTGAAATCGGGTGTGTTGATGAATCTTCTTACTTTTTCTTCAACATCCTCACGAGATGGCCACAGTACTTCATCATTTTGTTTAAGATCCTGAACAATTAGTGCAATATTCACATCGCATAATATGGAAAGCTCATTAGCTTTTTTGAACAAGCTCTCTTGTTTTCTATTGAGGATGGATTTTCTTGTAATCTCATTGGGAATTTCAACATGACTAATTTTCTTTCTAGTCATATTTAATATCTTGAGTGAACTTCCATGCCATATCTTAGGTGTTATTTATAGGTTTAAAAAATTTGACTTATCCTTTGCAATGTAAAGTGATTACGTCCTTTGCAATGTATAAGTCTAAAAAATTTGGTATGTTCATTTCGTAAACGAATATCTTTCATAAATTGAATGATTTATCTAATTAAAATACTTTTTAGTAAGTATCCACTTATGGAGAATTGTATGATTTTAAGACAAGATTTATTCTCTATCTCATGATAATAAAATTTTTGTATTTATTGCTTTCTTATTTCCATTGTCAGTACTTTGCATATACTAAACAATAATTCTATTCAATTACTTACTCTAGAGTAAAATATTAAGTAATTCAATATGGTTTAAAGAAGGATAATTTGCATTAAATAAGAAAATTATGGAAATAATCATAAAGCATAACAATTCTTATGAATTATGTAGATATATGTATATATAAATAACTTAGTTTTTTTAAAAAAAAAACAAGATAGCAGTTTTATTAATATGCAAAACGCACATGAGGGACAAGGCTCCCCAGCATGCCCTTACAAATGGACACATTATTTAACTCTAATTCTGCGAAATGGGGGATAAGCTAATTTGTCCAAGCGATATTCTCCCCTTACAAATCTTGGCAATTCCACTACCCATTCATGAAAACAAACTAAACGCTCCGAATGTTCATAGCCTTCATTAGCCAATGCGTCAGCGACCATATTAGCCTCTCAGAAACAGTGCTCAATCCCATGTACTTCAGCCAGACACTCACATATTTGCTCCATTTCACTACTGATTGTCCACGACCAATTAGAACGAGATACTAGCAGTTGTACCAAAGTCTTCGAATCAGATTCAACCACAATCTGCCGCACCCCATGTTGTATGCAACATCTCAACCCAAATAATAAAGCTTTCGCTTCGGATTGCGGACTAGTACTAATACTGAAAAATACAGAAAAAGCAAAAACTAAGTTCCCTACGAAATCCTGGACAACACCCCCTCCTCCTCTCCTTCCCAGATTTTCTTTCGAATAGCCATCGACATTAAGCTTTAATCTCCCCACTGGAGGAGACTCCTAACGCACAGGTAGAATTTTAACTCTCTCAGGATGGTGTTCAATTAGAGCAAAGTAAAGTGGCCACGACGATACATGTTGAAACCTCCTATACTTGATCCAATAAGCATCTCTCAAGTCCATGAAGATGGCTCTATAAATGGAAGAAACGTCTCCCCTAACTCCTTGAAAGAAGGCAACATTCCTCCCTTTCCACAGATTCCGGCACACCAACACAGGCAATAACCGAAATACAAACTTCAAACTTTGTTCGTTTACACCACTAGTTAGCCAAGGAAACCCGCAATAGCCCATCATGGTGTCGAATCCCGCACACAGCCCCGAAATAATTCCATACAGCCACGCCCATCTCCCCCTCCATAAATAAGTGATGAACAGATTCATCACTAGGCCATCGACAACAAAAAACATTTGGATGGGATTTGACAATGAAACTTGGTCAACACATCGTCCATAGGTAACCAGCCCCTCCACAATCGCAACATAAAGAAAGAGATTTTTAGAGGAAGCTGCGGATGCCAAAGATTCTTTCACTGTAGAGAAGGCTCACGAACATCTAGGACCTCTTGATACACCAAAACTAAAGTGAATCTACCAGAATTAGAGGCAATCCAAATCATTTTATCCGGTAAAGCCATCACTGGAACTGCCACTGACAGGATTGTCTGCACAACGTCTGCTGGGAATATCTGATGTAGCAAGTCGGTCCTCCAAGCCCCATTCTCAATGGCATTGTGAAAGGACAGATTCTATTGCACCCACACTCGAAGATACAAGGCGCCTGTCCTAACCCAATTGTCCTACCAAAAATCACAACTTGCGTCTTGAAGTTTCCAAATTATAAATAACTCCACAAAACCCCGAACGTTCAACATTCGCCTCCATGTAGCAGATGAAGAAGCTGATATCTCAACTTGACAAGGATGAAGGGCATGACAGTATTTATCCTGCATGAATCGAGCACATAATGAGGACCCCTTTCGAAAATTCCACCATAACTTACAGGAGAAAGCAGTGTAAGTCTCATGTAACAACCGAAACCCTGCACCCCCTTCAGCAGTAGGATAGCATAACTCCCTCCAGCTAATCCAGTGGTATTTATTCGTCTCTTGCCTTACATCCCATAGGAAGTTTGCACACATCATATCAATGAACTGAAAGACACCTCGAGGAATAACTCCCGCTGCTAGTAAATGGATAGGGATACTTGCTAGCACATGCTTAATTAAGACCATTTTCCCACCATAAGTCAACAAACGAGACTTCCAAGATAGTATTTTATCAACAACAGCTTGACCTAAATCAGCATAGTAGTGCTTCTTACACCTACCCGCAAATAAGGGAAACCCTAAGTACCGTACCGGGAACTGCTTTCTCGAAAACTTAGTCACATGTGCAATAACACCTTGCTGAGAGCTCGGCATCCGGGGAGAAGTCAGAAAACCACTTTTACTATTATTCACCAACTGGCCCGAGTCCTGCTGATACGCATCCAACACTCGCATCACTTGTTTCAATGAAGCGATAGACCCATTAGTGCAGATAATGATATCATGAGCAAAGGCCAAATGGGATACTGCCGAACAATTTCTAGGACCAATGAAACCCCGATGCCGAGGTAGAGAGGACAACCGCTCCAATCCTCAAGAAAGAACTCAGATCCAATCATGAACAAAGCTGGCGATAAAGGATCGCCTTGCCACAGCCCCCTAAAGGACTTAAAGAACTTATATGATGTGCCATTAATTAGCACTGAAAACCACACATTCGACAAGAGCCTCCAGACCATGTCAGTAAATCTTTCTCCAAACCCAAAACTACGCAGCACGTGAATCAGAAAGAGCCACGACATCCTATCATAGGCCTTAGTCATATCCAGTTTCAACACCACATTACCACCTCTATATTTCCTACCAATATCACACATTAACTCTTGGGCCAGGAGATAGTTATCGGAGATATTCTGATCCTTAACAAACCCAGTTTGTTGAGGAGAAATTATACGGGGAAGGATTGAAGTTAATTGCCCCACCAAGATGTGCAAGATAACCTTGTTTAAGAATTGAGTGAAGCTGTGACGACCCCACCTCCTCCCCTAGGGCGTACCCAAGGGTTCGGCGGACCGCTTGCCCAGCTCTCGCCAGGACTCATTCACTTATCATTTCAGAGCAAGTAAAAATGCGCCAATCAAACTTAACATAAATACAATCACTAATACAGAAATACAATTGTCGGGATTTTAATATACGTACAAATTAAAAAAAATCCGAAATACACCCGTTTCACTGCAAGTATACAGGTCAACTAGTAGTTTAGAGTATGTATCGGGTCGATCCCAAGAGGAAGATTGAACAATTACCGGCACTATTAAAGCTTCTCTATTATTTAGACTATCAATGAATTATAAGGAATGAAACCTACTGAACTTATGCAAAATAATAACAAATGAAAGCTCCTTAGGTTATGGTATCTCTAACTACTCATGCAAGTGCCATTTTTGGATTATTGAGTACTACTATCTAGACTAGCTATAGTGTAATTTCCTTATGCATAAGAATCCTACTTTCGTAGTGAATCAATTATACTCATAACTAATCCATACCTATTCTCATGGTTATGAAATTAGCTACAAGTCCATTTCTTCAATGAAATTACATGAAATGAATCACTAAAACCACATAGGTGCACCTCTACTCTCTTGAGTGTACTCCCTATGTTTAGCACTTCTTGAACCAGTGTTAAATCTCAATTTTCATTCCAGAAACAGCACCTTAGATAATCACAATTAATGGTACCAAATTAATTATGATTTAAAGAGCAAAAGTGCTAAATAACTTGCTCAAATAATAGCATCAAATAACCAATAATAAACACTAACAATCATAGAAAGTTCAACTAAACCCAAGGCATAAACTTCAAAGATACATAATAAACACAAAATCCAGAACTTGCATATTAACCATACTTAAAAATCCAATACAAAAGATAAAGAATTGGAGAAGAGATAACCCATGTCACTTGAGCTTCAACCCCTCCTTCTTCATCTCCATTTTCATCCTAATCTAGCCAATATACAAGAGTGGATGAGCTATACTACTCTAAGAGAATGGAAGAGCTACATTTCTGCACTCCCAAGCTTTCTCCCGTATGTCTCTCCTCAATCTTGCAATTGTTTTAGCTATATAAGTAAAAGGTGGTCAAGGAAAGAGGTTTACACCTCCCTTTTACAGCTGCAAAGTGGTTCTCACATGTCTAGCATTAGCTATGACTTTTTGGAGTTGAAAACAAGTTGTCCGCGTAGAGAGCATCCTTTTCTGACCACAATCCGGCCAGAAATCCGGCCAAGTTCGGCCGGATTGCTACAGTGACCTTTATGTGCAATTTCCAGCTCTGCTCCGATTTTGCCTCAACTTCAACTGAACGTTTCTTGATGATAGAAGCTGAATTAACTCTTGACCAAAACATAAAACTTGTAGCCCTTTGAGTTAGCTTTCCAATGCATTAAGAATCACCTCATTTGAATTTGTGTAGGCTGAGAAATGACTGAAATACCCTTGACTGCTCAATGCCCTGTTTCAGCTTCGACCAATAGAAATTAGCTACTGTAATTCGGCTTTTTGACCAGGAAAACCTTAGAACTGGATTTCGATGTCTTCACGAAAGTTGTAGGTCTATCTCGTATCTTCAAATTGGTTCAAGAATCATCTCAATCCGAGCACTGTAACTCAAGTGATAGCCGAAATACAAAAATGTGTCAAAACTGTCAAAAATGCACAATATACAAGTAAGAAGTGATAAAAAACCTCATTTAATTACTTAAGAACATTTTTCACCAATTATAGCCAAAATGAATTCATTTTCTTCCAATAATATAACCAAAGTGACTAAAAATAACCTAAAATGTCATTCAATTATTACGTAAATTAGTCACTTATCAAATTCCCCCATACTTAAATCATTGCTTGTCCTCAAGCAATCCACACATAATCAACTACAATGATTGAAGAGGTGAAAACAATATATGCATTTTTGTCAAATTTAACTCCTCATAACTTGGGAAACCAATCATTATACAATTGTTCAAATTACACTAAATACTCATAATATCAAGTAAAGGAAAGATAATTATACCCTAATTTTAACAAGTTAAATTTAATCTCTTACCCTAACCTAATTTCACAAATAAGCAAATCACATAGTCGTTTTATAGCCTTTCTCCTCCTATAATTATCTTTTTCTCCAAAATTTTACAACTAAGAGGGACTTATTCACACTTGATTTTTTTACTTAAATAGTTATAATGCCTTTTTACGCGAAAATCGACACTTTTAGGTGAAGATCCCCGATTACTCAACATTTCACTTATTTAAATTGCTATGCATACTCTTAATTCAAGTACCTTTTTACGCGAATGTCGACATTTGTAGATGCCAACCCCCGGTTATTTAGTACAAGAATCATTGGAGTAGAAGAAAAACTCTTATTCTCTTTTTTTTTTTTCTTTTTCTTTTTTCTTTTTTTTCAAAAATAAAGGACAATAAATAGATATTCCCTCTTAGAAAATATATAAGAATAATCAAAGGAGGAGTATAACTTTATTGACTATATCAATCACTTACTTGCAAAATTAAGTAAAGAGGAGAAATCTTATTAAACATGTAAAATTATA
Source organism: Coffea humblotiana (assembly GCA_023065735.1). Taxonomy (NCBI): domain Eukaryota; kingdom Viridiplantae; phylum Streptophyta; class Magnoliopsida; order Gentianales; family Rubiaceae; genus Coffea; species Coffea humblotiana. The sequence goes on along the minus strand of CM041209.1, from coordinate 39,240,639 downwards.
GGCATAATTTTCCTCACTTTACCGAATATACTTTCTAAAATGAAAAAATTCTAATTGCATAATAACCATTTCCAAGTTAAATGAGGATTAAACCTTCCAAAATACATATAACATTTCAACAAATGGAGGAATTAGACATTTAAAGTTGGAACAATTTGCCCTTTTTTGAATGAAAATGCAAATTTTGAAGAATTTTGGGGGCCATAGTGAAAATTGGAAAGATTTTAGAAAAATTTTGACAGAGTTTCCCCTTATAAATGGATGAAACTCCTTGCCAATAAACCCAATTTCAAGCAATTATCCACATGGCAACATTTTCAAATCACAATTCCAACATTTATCAGTATTTCACTACAAGAAAATTTGGTCATTAGTGACAACATTTTCCAGTGATGAAAAAATGTCGTCACAAAAGGGGCCCATTAGCCACAACACGAAAAGTTGTCACAATTGACTGAGAGGAGCAAAGGCCATCAGTGATGACCTTGAATTTTCGTCACAGTTGGACTCCCGCCACATCGCACCAAACTACATCAGCGATGACTATGTAGATGTTATCAGTAATAATTCCCCTTTCTTTGACAACTTGGTTGTTGTTGTCACTGCTAATAATGGAACTAGTTAGTGACAACTTTCTCTTGTCACGATCTGATTTAAAATATGTATACACTATAGCAATTGTTATTCTGTATTTGCTCTCTAATGAATTTTTTAACTGTTAGGAACTCAAATTTTGTCATGTAAATTAATATTAGTGCAATAATTTGAAGTGAAATTAACCATTTGAAACAAATCATCTCTCCTTATTATAAAATAACTAAAAACAAATTCTGGAGTATTGGGCAAAAAATAATGGAAAGAAAGATAAATAAGTTGTAATTTAGTTTTACAATTTTGAGAAAGTGATATCAATATTAATATCGGATCAACTGTTTGATGTCATAAAAAAATTAACTATTTGAAGCAGAACCGAGGTGCATTTACCACTTGTTAGTATTGCCAACATAATTTTCTCACCTATTATGATATTTTCACAAAAATATTTAAAATTAGCAAGTAATAATATATTAGTAAAATATTAATTCAAAATAAAATGTTGGAAACTAAAAAACTTTGTTTTGAAATTTTTGGTACTCAACAAGTAAGGGGGAAATCTAAGGAATTGAAATTTCATTCAAAGTCAATAGTTTGAGGAGAAGCGCGGAATTGACTTGAACACTTAGTGAAACCAATACATCGGTGGTCATGTTTAGTCATTCACCGAAACAAAACACTACCAGCCATGAGCCAATAGCCAACACTTAGAACCAAATACACACTGCTCCTCATCTCTGCCGAAACATCTCCTCGCCATCTGCTAATCGATCTTGGCTCGGAAATGATCAAATAGAAGACCACATTTAGCAGCAACTCTCTACAAAAAAGGTATGCCGATTCTCTTTTTTCCTCCCTAATTTTCTCCCAAAATGTTTTGCCCTAATTAATTTTTTTGCCAAAAATTTCAGTCCAGTCTTTTGGGTTTCATTTGATTTATGGATGGAGTCATCTCCTCCTTTGGATTCTGCTTACTTGTGGGTTTTACCCTTATTAATTTTTGGTCAACATTTTCTTGTACAAGATAAAGGGCTTTAGTGGGATTGGATTGTGGGTATGTATGGGTTCGTAATAGGCCGCAGAAGGCAAATGCAATGTTGTATTTTCATTACCTGAATTCTGATGCTGAGGGACTTTTTAAGATCTTTGTTTTTCGGCCCCATTAAGAATTCAGTTTGAAGAATTTGTTGAATGTATGGAACTTAGCATTACTACTGCCTACTGTATTTGCTCAAAAGATGAAACTTGATTTTACCTATAAAATTTGTTAACGAATGCTGTAATTAATGAGCTTTCGCTTGTATGTAAACAATGTGACTGATGTTGAAAAGTAGAGAAGATTGGTTACCCGCACATCATGTTGGCAGTGCTTTTTCATTTTCTTCGTTCTTCCCTTTTTAGTTTTGTTTCATTGTTTTGTGTTATTCATTTAGTTTTTGGAGTTTTTATGTTTGACTTGAACACCTAATGAGTGATAAGAGTTGAAGCAGTACTCTAACCTTGACCTGGTTAAAAGGAAACACAGTATCCTAACTGTCGTGCAAGTATCTTTTTCAACAGCCTCCTCATATTCAGGCTGTGGCTACACAGATTTCGTCCTTTCCTGATCCCTTGAATTCCTCAACAATTGTGGCTACATAGGTTGTGGCTAATTGAGCTTGTAGGACGAGTTTGTGTTTTGCATTGCACAGTCTTATTTTAATTCCTATCTGCCTTATTATGGAAAATATGTGTTTGCCTTAAGGATAACTGTGTCGACTGTTGTAGCATATGAAACAGTATTCTTGCTTTGTTTGAGTGGAAAGAGATGGAACAATTTGGAAAACTCTGATCATTCTTGTTATTAGTACTATACTGAATGAAGTCATAATAGTGGCAGCAAGAATCCATGAACTGTGACCTTGCATTAGGAGTTGTTAGCAGAGCTAAAACTGAACATTTATAAGATGCAACGAAGCCGTCATTAATACTTAATCTTGCATCATCTATGAGCTGATGGCATAGCATTTGAATGTGAAACTAGAATATTGTGATATTAGTTTTCCCAAAAGTTATGAACTATACATAAAAATTAAGTACCTCTATCCAGGATTAAAGTGACGTCATTTGTATACATTAGAACAAAAGAAAAGATGTTGAATCAGTGGCCGCTACCAGCAATAACAGAAACAGTTTACATCTACTGAAAAATGCTGAAAAGTATCCATACACTAGCTGGTATTACAAGACATTCAGTATCCATTTCTCATATTTAATCGAGCTAAAATTAGTTGAGTAAAGAAAACTATATCCTCAGGTAGTTCGAGTGATACAAATTGTTGACTCACATCTTGAGAACAAGTCTGCAACCTTGCACTTCATTATATTACCAAGTGAAAAAAAAAATTGTCAAAACCATTTGGTCATCAGTAACACTGACAGTGGCACTAATTACTATCAATTGTTTGCCCTTTTTTACATGCTTACATTGTGACATGTTTGAATTTAGTAATAGTTGTGTTGTATTTTGTTTAATTTTCATTATTGTTGTATGGGAAGATTAATTTCCTGTATTGAGCTTAATTTCCTATATTTATTATATGTGTTGTCCTTGTAGTATCATGGTTGCGTATTTTTTTGTGTTAGGATCAACGGTGCTTGTGAAAAAACATGGATAGGAGTTGGATGACAATTAAAGATTACTTGCATCCTAGATATTTTGCAGGAGTGAAAGAATTCGTTTGAGTTTGCTTATTTAGGCAAGGATCCCACATATAAGCTCCCTTGTCCATGTAAAGAGTGCAACAACTTTGAGGATCAAACTATGGAGGTCATGAAAAGTCATTTGTGTGGGGAATTGTTGAGAGCTATACTAGTGGGTATATCATGGTGAAAGTTTGAGGATTCTGATGATGATGAAAATGATAACATAGTTTTAGATGAAGAAAACAGTGAGTCAGATGATATTCAAGAAATGTTAAATGACGTTGGTACTGCAAACTTTGGTGAGAATTGGAGAAATTCGGGGGAACATAATAGGGATATTCCAAATAAGCAAGAGGGGGAAGCAAGTAAGTTTCTTAGATTATTATCCGAAGCTGAAAAAAGTTGTGACAGCCCCACCTTCCCCTAAGGCGAACCAAAGGGTTTGGCGGACCGTCTACCCAACTCTCGCCAGGACTACGAAGTCGAATCACACAAACCCTAACTTACGTGCGATCGAACCCAAAGAAACCCAACAATCGGAGCTTACCAAATCAAGAACACAAAGGCATACATTCATCAACAAATATACGGAGAAAACATGAATAATTACTTATATACATACGTTGGAACTTTACAAGTCAAGGGAAATACTTGTTTCGAAGTAGAATTAGGGTTTTGATTACAAAAGAGCGTAACAAAAGAACATTTATACTAGCTCGACCTTTTCTTCAAAATCACGGTTCAAAAGTGTCGTTCCCTGTAAGGAAAACAAAGATAACGGGAAGGGGGTGAGCTTACGCTCAATGAGGTACCAAAAGTACAAGTAGTCACGAATCATGGCATTTCACATATCAATCATGCAGTTGTACACACCAGATAGGGAAAATGAATAAATACTTCAAATGGAAAGGATACAGGTGGCTCTCAGGAGCCAAAGTTCTCATTGCTTCATCGGAGCTTGATCAAATAGTAGTTGACACTCCGTCAACTTTCAAATAAAGTAACCCGTCCAGTAGAGCACCACTTAACACCGATTCCGTCCACCAAACATACCCCTCACCGGGCCCGAACACCTCAGCAGTAACAGTGGTTGGTAATACTTGAGTATACCGGAAATTCAGAGTCTCCAATACCCAAAGATTCCCTAGAGTGGACTACCGTGGTTCGTTATCTAATCGACCGGCCCTTGCTGGCTCGACTCGAGTAACTAGCCCCCGGTTTTGAGCTCAAAGGTCATAGAATGGTCGTTGGATTTAATTCTCCAAACGACATCAACAAATACAGAAAACAGGTACAGATAACAGATACAGAGAACAAATACAGATTTATACAGTATACAGGAACCAGAATAACCAGATAAGAGAAACGAGTTTGATAAAGTGCACCCTCGTTTCACACGAAGCATACAAAAGTCACAGATAATCAAGTTGCAAGTTGCAAGTACAGATGAATCAGATAAGCACCAATTTAAGGGGATGGTACACTCACAACAGATGCAGTGTCTTTACACATTGGTTTTGGGTATTACTCCGCTCTTGGAGTTCAAATCTGCGAGGAAATATTGTTTAAGAGCATTGAAAAGTGTGACAGCCCCACCTCTCCCTAGGGCGAACCCTAGGGTATCAGCGGACTGCCTGCCCAGCTCTCACCAGGACTCGGTCGATCAAAGAACTAGTAACTCAATATACTTAATGGAAAAACTTTAAATCAAAGAGTACAAACCCTAATAGCAAGTAATCGTTCAACCAACTGTCCAAACTTAAGAAGTCAAACTAAAAGTCACACTTACCACTTTGTACTATAATTACTTAATACAGGTCAAACTTAAGTATTGAAACTTACACAAGTCGAAAATGAAGTCATTACAACAAAAGGATTACAAGTTTAATCAAAAGGAAGCTAGTAAGGCCTTGATCCTAAGTCCGTCCCCGATCTGTTAAGGAAAACAAAGGGAGTGGGGTGAGCTAACGCCCAGTGAGGTTCCAAGTAAAGCAAGTAAGCACATAGCCAAATAAGAGTATAAAATAATCAAGTAAACATCGAATAATACAATAACAATTTAATCACAGTGCAATTCAAGGATACGGGTGGCTTCCAAAAGCCAAACTCCCTTCAGCTTGATCATACCAGGGTCCGTTGACTCTCCCGTCAACGTTTGCATTCATAGAATATACAGTCCGTAGAACACCACTTTCTCCAATCTCCGTCCACCGATCAAACCCCCTACCGGGCCCGCACTCCATAAACAGTAGTTAGGTAATACTCGAGTATACCGGTTTTCCAGTGATCAGTAAACAGTCCCCAAGGTTTATCGGCCGTCTCGACCAAGCCCTTGCTGGCTCGATCCAACCGACTCACCTATGAGGTTGGGTAGCCAAACAGTAGCAGTAGTTGATGGGGTATCACCCAAGCAACTCAAGTGCAGTCACACATATAGAGAGTTCATAACTCATGATTGCAGTATACAGAGCCACAGTGAAAAATGAGGGAGGTCGAGTGCGATAAAGTACACGCTCGCCTCCACTTTTATTAAAACATGGTTTGGCTCAAACAGTAGTAATTCAAGTATTCAGTTATTTCATATGAGCAGGTAACAGGTAGTGGAACACTCACCTGTCAAGCAAGGTAGCAGTCAAGCGTCAAGTTGTGCGGTTACGTTCACCGCCGTTTCCCCCTCCTAGGGTAAACGTGTGAAAAGGTTAACGACTAGGTTTAATTCCAAGCAATAATGAGCTCATCAAGTGACCAAGTGAGTGATTAACTCTACTCAATTCACCACAAAATTTAGGCCAAAATGTAGTAAAAGTTCATGAGTAAACAAGTTTAACAGGTACAAGAAAGTTGGCCAAGAGAAAAGTTTTATTCAAGTTTGCATAGATTCTTCGCGGGTAAACAGTCGCGCCCGTGCAGTCCCGGTAAAACGGTCATAACTCTCTGTAGGAAGGTCAGAATTAGGTTCCGTCAGCTGCGTTGGAAACTAGACTCGAAGGGATTTCCAACGGTACCTTGTACACTTTCTAGTTCATCTCCTAGAAGAAACAGTAGCTCAGGAAAGTTGGCTGATTTTCCAACCCTGGATCAGTTTCAAACTCTACCAAATGCAAACTAATTCCTCATGCTATCTTCATTCGTTTTGGTTCAAATTCACCCAAATCAGTCCTCTAATGTTCATATAAAGGGTGTTAAGTCATTTGGTATCATTGGAGTTCAAAATTTAACACATAAACATGATTAAAGAGTACCAAAAATAAGCCAATCACCATGAAACCCTAAACCAGTCCACTAGTAACCAAAATTACCACTTTTCTTGATCCAATTTCACTCCAATTCATCCATGAGCTTAGCCAACCTCTAGCCAAGTTGTTTAGGCATGATTCATGTGTAAATAAACCACAAAATCAAGGTAGAACCCTTTCATCATAAGCCAGTCAGCCATGGAGAAGGAAAACCGTCCACAATTTCCATTATGTCACTAACCTTCATCTTCTAATGATTTGCACTTAAACCACATATCAAGTATAGATCTAGCTCAAAAGAGATTTAAAACATGTAAATACTTCATAAGCAACCATGAACAATAGGCAAACATTTCATCAAACACTTGGTGGACATACATTTCATCAAAACACTTGGTAAGCATACCAACGGCAGATTTGACATCCCATAGTATTTTAGTCATAACTGGAGTTATGTTTATTGGATTAGGGCACACCTTATACCATTTCTAAGCTAAGACAGAGCTCTACAATTCTTATGAAGACACCTCAACCCAGTTCTCAACCTAACTTAGTCAAATTTACCCAAACAGTCTCAGATGTTTCCAGTTCGCAGCTCACTGTGAACTTCGACTAGCAGTACTGATTTATTTAATCATATCTCAACTCACACAGCTCCGATTCAGGTGATTCCAAAGCCATTTGAAAGCTAAGATGCAAGGCTACAATTGTTAAGAAGGCATCAAAAGCTAAATCAGTTGTCTTCCTGGTCAAAATGACCAATTACAGAGGCAAAAGATCAGTTCGGACAGAAACAGGACATCGGGGGCATTTTGGTCATTTCACAAGCTATCTTGCTCCGATTGAGCTGAAAATTTGTAGGTATATTCTACACCCAATTCTCTACAACTTTCATGTTTTGTGAAAAAGCTATTTTGGCCATTATCATGGTCGAACATCCAGTTGAAGTAAGTACAAAAACTGGAATCAAGCTGGAAAAATTTTCAGCTTACTTAACTATGACAAAGTGATGATAAATCTTCAATTTCTTCAAGTTTACAAACCATCATAATCCATCAACCACATCATTTAAAGAACACTTACCTCTCTTGTAGGAAGTTTGAACCACCAAATCAACCCACCAAATGAAGACTTCAAGCTTGCATCAAACCCTAAGGTTGGAAGGAAATTTCTCACTATCTCCCAATCTTTCTCTTTGATTTGTTTGGCTCTTGATTACTAGGGTTAGAAAGAAAGAAATTGGAGCTCTCTCTCTTCTCTTTTGGAGCTATAAGGTTCAGCCAACAAGAAGAAATAAAAGGGCCAAGATGGTTTAAATTATTAGTTAACCTTTGGTCAACAAAATACTTGGCTAGGGTTTTGCCACATAGCCCACTTCTTGCCCACTACTTCTCTTAATCTTTTGACTAATGATAATTCAACCCTTCCAAATGCACTAATACTTATTTAACACCCCTAACCTTTCACATAAAGTTCCTACCACAAATAAAGGTCATTTAAAAACATGTATGGGGTGAATTATTTGAAATCAATTCAAGCAATTGTCTTACTTCCAGTCAAAAGAAATGAAATGCAATGTATGTTAAATTGTTGTAACACATGGGAAATGTAATACAAGGGCATTTATGAGGTGATTTAAATCATAGGGCAAGGCAAGTAATTTGGGGAAATTGGATTTTTAAAGTGAGGGTTCTCACAAAAAAGTAACTAAGGCTCGAAACTCAAACATTTCGTTTAACGAGAATCAAGTAATTGAGACTTATTTAGAGACTATTCATAAAACCCTTGATCACTTTTCAAACGGTGAAATTTTGAAGCCATTATATGTGCAAAATGCCGTTTGGGTCGAAGAAATGAAAGGAACGTATTTCTATCAGTTGTAAATTCCAAGGGTACAAGTTTTGGCCGAAATTCAACTTATATATCTCCACAAAAGGAAACTCGAATAACCTAGACAAATCGAGTTAGATTCGTCCTCAAAGTTTTACTCAAGATAAGTGTAATTCTACTTAACCCTTGAGTGCAAATTTGGGCAGCACGCCCTTTGTGTTTACCAAATTTCCAGCCATTTATGGTTTCATTCTTTTCCTTAATTCAGCCCCTCAATACACACAAGTAAGGTTACCACAATAGCCCTTCCATTAGGCTCCAAAATCATCCAAGTACAACACAAGTGCAATAGTACAAGCAAATATCAATTTTGAAGACAAAAGCTAAATGGCAGATTTGGCATCTCGTAGTATTTTAGTCATAACCGGAGCTATGGTTATCGAATCGGGGTGAACCTTATACCATTTCGAAGCTACGACAGGGGGGAAAAACTTTCATGAAGGCCACCTAACCTAATTTATAGTTTATCTAAGTCGAATTTGCCAATCACAGATCCAAAAGTTTATGATCAGTCTGGTTGTCAGCACTGACTTTAACCGGCAATAACTCAGGCTACACAACTCCGTTTGGCGTGTTTTCAGAGGCTTTGGAAAGCTAAAATATAGGGCTACAAGTTTTGTGTTTTGGACAAAAGCTAATTGGATACGAATTAGGGTGAAAAATGCAGCCCAAACTGGTGAATTCACAAAACTGTTTACGAATTGCAGCTTGTGGCAGTCAGGGTATTTCGGTTATTTCACATCCTACCATGCTCCGATTGAGCTGAAATTTTACCAGCAGCTATCTAACTCAAATACCTACAACTTTCATGTTTTGAGCAAGGGCTGATTCGGTCTTCCTCAAGGACCAACATACAGTGCAAAAACAGGGCAGATTACTACCATATAGAAACCCTAAGCTGGAATTTGTGCATGTAATCTAGAAATTTCTTTAGGCAGAGTATTCTATCCCACAAAACCTCAATAATTCATATAAAAACAATAAAAACCCTCAAGTATCATATGAGATCAGAATTTTACCATAAAAATGAAAATTACCACTAAACTACTTCAAACCATGAAATATTCTCATAAAACTACCACAACTACAACTTTAAGCCACAAATTTGGAATTATTAAGAACAAAGAGGGATTTCCTTAGCAAGTTACCTTGGAACCTCAAGAAAAATGATGACTTAGGCTTCTTCCTCCCAAAATTACTCCACAACCACCTTAGAAACTACTTTGACTAGCACTTTTATGGAGTGATTTGCAAAAGCTATGGTTGGAACTCAAGATTGAGCTTGGAAATTGAAGTGCAAGATGAACTTTCCCTCTCTTTGTCTCCCTCAAAATTTCGGCCAAGAGAGCTAAGAAATGGATGGAATTTTGGTCAAAATTTAGCTTTTGGTAAAGTTGAAAGAAAGTTAGGCAAGCTTGGTCCAACCGCGACGCGACACGTGTCCCTTTTTGGATTTCTTTCTTATTCTTTTGCTTTCCAATGATCAAATATCTAACCAACCTCTAATTGTCTCTTAACATCTAGTAATTTAATGCCTTACTGCACAACTTAACCTAATTGGCCGAATTTCTCTCACTTATCGCACTAGCGGGTCCCACGTCCACCATTCACTCCGAAAATCTCATAAACTGATTTATACTAGAAAAACATTTTTTAAAACCCTATTTACTCATAAAATGTCTAGAAAATTTATAGAATAAAGAAAATATAGAAAATGGTGCAAAGGAATAAAATAATACCTAGAAATAAAGAAAATTTTCGGGTTCTCACAAAAGTCTCTACCCGGGTTGTGATACTCAAAACTTTCCTTTGTTGTCCATATCCTTCATTTGAAAACTATGAATCGGTGGACTTGCAAATCCATCGATATGCTACTGAAATTCCTCATTCAAGTCTTTCCCATGGCATCAATTCCTAGCTCATACTATAATGCAAAAAATTTAATTCGTGAGCTAGGACTCAAGTGTGAAAAAATACATGCATGTGAAAATGATTGTGCACTTTATTGGAAAGAAAATGAAAGCCTTGTTTCCTTCTAGGTTTTGGAGGAAATCAGACTTGAGTTAGAGTTAAATGATTATGGGATGCAGCAAAGGCATATTGCCAACATGCGTTTTCTAGGAGAATTGTACAACTATGAACTTGTGGATTCATCTGTTATTTTTGATACTCTATACCTGATACTGGTTTTTGGTCATGGGACAGCAGAGGTAAGATTGTTACTAGTTTAGTGACTATCTGTTTCGGAAAATTTAATCATATGTGGCAGATGCTTGCTTGGAGTGAATTAGCAAATTGTTGACCACGTCAATGACTCCATGCTATGCCCTGTGTTCAGAAATGCAAGTTTTCTTACCATGATGTGACATCTAGTACCTTGTCTACAAGCTGCTAAGGCAATTTTATTTCAGTTGCCAAATGTTAGGTCCCTTTGCCCTATATCATTGTGTTCTTTTATGCTTCAATGTCTTCTGTCCTGTTACCGCTCGCTAAGCACCTTGATGTTATGACTGTGCTTGGGGATCTCTGTAAGGTTTATGTAATCACACCTCTCTATCTCTCTCTCTCTCTCTCTCAAAACTTTGGGCAAATTGAAAACCAATAGTTACTTGCATGAGTCATGGAGTGGAAATTATGGTTCGGGAACACGCATTTGTTGTCTATTTGGATATTACAACATCTTCAGTGTCCATTAGATGGCAAATTGAACAGAATTTTCAGTTGGCAGGATTAATTTTATATGTTTATTTGTGCATGCCTAAAAGCAAAATGCAGTAGATTTAGAGTATTTCATTAAGTGTTGGCATACCATCCATGGAAAAATAAGGGTAATGACCTAGGATATGAATTTTTTGATTTTCTTTGGAGTTTAGACAATTTGCTGCTTGCTTTACCATTTTGTTGAGACCTTTTTAGAGGTTTCAATCTGGTTAACAACCTTTACTCTATGCAAATAGCAAGATACATTGGATCCACCAGAGGACTGCTTTCACATCAGGATGGTCATCACACTTCTTGAAACTTGTGGGCATTATTTTGATCGAGGTTCATCAAAGAGAAACCTTGATCGATTCTTAATCCATTTCCAGAGATACATTCTGTGCAAAGGTGCATTACCACTGGATATTGAATTTGACTTGCAGGTTAGTTTTGCAAATATGTATTCTCATTTACTAATTAGGTTAGCTTTTCAATTTAGATGCAGGAATCCTCTTCTGATCTTTTTCTCTAACTTACTTTAGACTTTATTGCATTGCAGCAAAGAATATAAAGTCTCTTGCATACGTTGAGCAATTTTCCTACTCTACAAATTTAATTAACAAAAATCCCTAACCAAGTAATTAACTACAAACCATTTGTCTGGCTCTGTTTTACGTTTAAGAAGAAATTATCTAGTCCATTTTAGTAAAATGGGCAATGAACATACTGATTTATGAAGTGATGTAATTTTTCTGATTTGAAGATTGTATGTGGTATTGCTTGCCTTCTGTTTCAAAATAGGTGCACAACAGAAATTCAAGTGAAGAGGTATTGCTTTATCTAGTCATAATTTTGGAGTCATAATTTTACATATTAGTTACGAACTTATTTGAGATTTGATATTCAAAGATGGTTACATTTATTCATTGTATACATTTATTCATTGGCATTAAGCCTGACATGCACGTTGGGCTATTACAGAACTTTTAGTACATTCTGCTGCTTCATTCCACAGTGCCACAGAAGTCGGATCTTATAAAGCTTGATGCAAGAAATACAAAAACAACCTGCATATTACAATTTGCCCCAGCAGATAAAAGCAATCCAACACTTTTTCCAAACTGTCCATATAATGTCTCTTTTTTCTACTATTTATACAGTCACTATCTAGATGAGGCTTAAACCAATGATTCACTTTATTTTTTGGTGACTCCTTAACTAATTTTCCTTGTTTTAATTTTTCTATCGTCTACTAATAACTTTACTACTGTGTTGCAGATATATTGCTCATTTTGGAGGTTTCGAAGAAGATTAGCAATACGGCTTACATGTCGACTCAAAAACTGTGGTTATAGTGCTGTCTTTAAGTTTAGAAAATGTTTCGATAGCACAGAAAATGTTTTGGGACTTGGAATATGTTTTTTAGTGCAGCCTTGACTTATATGCCAAAATTTGTTCTACTGAAACTTATGACAACTATTTGTACTATGATGTTGCACTTATTTATGACATTTGAATATTTAATATGTTATTTTGGCATTTTCTATTGTAACGGGTGCCCACGTTTGTTATTTAATAAACATTGCCAATTTTTCATTTTTTAGATATTATTGTAGCAGGAAAATCATGTGTAAGGTGTTGTAAATGAGTAGTATTTTTCCAGGCAGGCTGTCTTTATTGACGATTGTTGTTGTCACTCATCAAAACTGTCAATTGATAAGGGATTGTTGTCACAGTTGATAAGGGGTTTATTGACAACAAAGTTGTCACTAATTCCACTATACCCTCACTACCGTTCCTTCATGCATCACTGACAAGAAAAGATGTCGTCACTAGATTTATAACTTTTACTGATGACATATGTTGTCATAAAAAGGTTTTATTCACTGACGACTTTAAGATCATCACTGTATACTTTCAGCTTTTACTGACGACATAGATTGTCATAAAAAACTTTCTATTCACTGACGACTTTGAAGTCGTCACTGTATACTTTTACTGACGGAGATTCAGTGACGACCCTGCGACAAACCGAAATGTTATCAATAATGGTCATCAGTGATGACTTTTTGATTTTTTGTGGCGAAAGGTAGTTGTCACTAATGACCAAAATTCTTGTAGTGTTTTAAATCCACAAAATATCATCAAATAGCATTAAAGTGCAAGTTCAAATATTTCCTCCCGACACTTAAACTTCACATTGTCCTCAATGTGAGAAAAGGAAAATAAATAAAGAGTAAAGAAAATGCTACTCATATGAACTTGCGCTATCCAAAATCCATGGCAAAGTGATGAATTTCGAACCTTGAGAAGTTTGAAATCATTAAAACCACAACAGATATGAAGATCACTTGGATTAGTTCACACAAAAGAAATAAGAAAAACACTAAAAAGTAAACATCACAAGCACTACGGAAAATAAAAGAAAAGCTAGCGGCAATGTCAAGTGGTGATGAGCACTCCCTCAAGTAGTCGCTTGGTCAGGTGAAGAGGGTGGAGTCGGAGAAGCTTTAATACCAAGCTTGGCCTCGATGCGACGAAGATGCTCGGAGTTCCGTTTGTTCTCTTGTCGACTTTTCTTCACCTCAACCTCGACGCAAAGCAGCTTATCCATTATCTTCTTGAGAAACGACCGAGGGTCTTGAGGTGAGGTTGGAACTACGTGAGGAGGACGGATCAGTTGAGGACCGGTGGGACCATTTGTCTCGACCGGTGGGACATTTGTCTCAACCCTTGAATTTCCTCAATTCGTGCAATTTCTGTGAGGACTTGTAAAAATCCCTTACATTTTTCTTAAAATTCTCTTTAATTTGAAAATTAATACTTTACAATAGCTGCACTACTCATTCACTTCCCATTAGCTATAATTAACCATAGAGCCAAGGGTTTCCTTTTTCTTTCATCATTAAGAGAAACTAGCGTTTTCACGTCCTTTCGTAGTGTAAGTAATTGGTACGGAGTGTGTACTAAATTTGGTGATTAAAGAGTGAGTTTTAGATGAGAAAATGTGTGTGATTAGAAGTAATAATAATAAGTTAGTGAATTATAAAGTTAAAACCCTAGTACGTGCGAAATACGGAAAATCGGATTGAACCGACGTGAACCGTTCGTTACCGATTGAGTGCACCACCTGAACACTATTTTTATTACTTTAATAGCCTTGCTTTTTATTTCATTTAATTAACCCTAAAATATCTCTTACATTAGCCCCTATTTTGACCAAAAGAAAGAAGAGAAAACACTAGAAAGGCCAAGAGTCACCATCTTATTGGAAGTTGGACTTTGACTAGGATTTATTTCACTTTATTAAAACCAATTTTTGACCAATTTTTCCTCATTTTTGCACCTCCTTGGCCGAATTTCTTGAGGAGGAGAAGAACAAGAGAAACTTCTTCCATTTCTAGCTTCCAACCTTGCTTCAAAATCTTTGAGTTTTAGCCAACCAAATTGAAAACTACACCATACAAGTGATCACTAAGGAGGATTGAAGGTTTTGGTGAAGTTGTTTTGGGGGGAGGAAAGACTAAGCTACCATTTTCTTTGAGGTTTTAAGGTAAAGTGCTAAGAACATCTCTCTTTGCTTCTAATATTTGTAATTTAAGTGGCTTGTGGTTGTCATTTTAGTAGTTTTGTGCAAATATTTCTTGGTTAGAAGTGATGATGTGTAGATTTCAGTTTCTTAGGGAATTTTCTGCCCTGTTCTGACCAGTGTTATTCGGCCATGATGGAGGCTGAGTTGGACTTTAACTCAAAACATGAAAGTTGTAGAGAATTTAGTGTAGATTATTCCTATAGAATTTTCAGCTCAATCGGAGCAGGGTAGCTTGTAAAATGACTAATTTACCCTGCTTCCCTGTTTCTGTCCGAAATGATAATCAGCCTCTATAATTGGGCTCCGTTTGGCTGGGAAAATGAATGAATTTAGCTTTTGATGTCTTCTTAAGATTGTATTCTTGTTCTTTAGCTTTCGAATGGATTTGGAATCAACTGAATCGGAGTTGTGTGTGCTGCGATATGATTGAATAAATCAGGACTACTAGTTGACTTTCACAGTGAGTTTCGAACTGGAAAAATCTGGGGCTGTTTGGGTAAATTTGACTAGGTTAGGTTCAGAACTGGGTTGAGGTGTCTTCATAAGAATTGTAGATCAATATCTTAGTTTCGAAACGGTATAAATTTACCTCAATCTAATCAGTGTAGCTTTGGTTGTGACCAATAACACTAAAAGATGTCAAACCTGTCATTTTGCTCCTTGTCTTAAACCTTAATTCCGGTCACTTTTCTAGCTTAGTTTTGTAATTAATGACTTTTAGCCTATTGAACGGCTATTGTAATGAGATTATTTGTGTGTGTGATTTTGGGGGCTTAATTGAGGAAAATGATGAAGCCATAAATGGTTGGAAAATAGGTAAATACAAAGGGCGTGCTGCCCGAACTTTGCACTCAAATGGCGATTTCACAAATTTTAAAGCGGACATAAGTTTTACGACTATTTTACTCATGTCTTTTGGACTAAATGCACTCTTTTCACTTCCAAAATCATACGTATACATTGTACTATTAGTTATTCGGATTTTCTTTTATTCACTTAATCTTGGGTTGGTTGAACCGTAATATTTTCTTATGATTATTCTTAGGGTTCTTGGTGATTAAAGGGTGTTATCCGGAAGGAATTTTGGACGTTATTTTGCTTATATAGGTGAGTGTTCTATATACAATTTGTTCCTAATGACTATGTGAATCATTGTGACTATTTGGATTGTTTGCTTTAATACGTGATTTGAGGTACGTTATTTTTCAATGTTTCTCAAAATAAATTTTTCTAGGCGAGTGTGTACTTTATCGCACTCGACCTAATGAACGTGAAATTTTCAGTGCTTGAATGATTAAATGCTACTTGTGCATGAATGTAAGCCTTTTGGCTGGAACTGGGCCCTTGCCCTTCGTTACCGATCGACTCGAGCCAGAAGCGGACTCGGTCGGGCGATTTGGTGACCCTGGGTTAATGTTTGGTATACTCGAGTATAACCATGAAGTCTGGTGGAGACTGGCCAGTGAACTGCCCAGAAGGGGGAAATGAAATGAATGAACGAATGACAAGAAAATGAAGGAGTTTTCACTTACAAACATGATTTTAATGATTAGAGGAATAAGGAAAGTGTTCGGCGAATGAATAACGAATGGCTCCTCGTGAGCATATTATGAATGAACAAATGGCTCCTCGTGAGCATATATGAATGAACGAATGGCTCCTCGAGAGCATGTATCCTTTTAATGAATGTGTTACTATTGCATTCATATTGTAAATATTTTCTGGATTACTTGTTATTACATGATTAATGTCCTTCTTTAACTGTTTGGTCATGTATATAGAACCTCGCTGGGCTTTTAGCTCATTCCACGCCATTTGTTTTCCTTACAGGGGTTGCGAGCAAGGGCGAGAGATCTGTATAGAGTAGCATAGTTTAGTCCCTTGGAATTGTTCACTTTTGCACTCGCTCTAGAGCTTGGATAGGGTTAACTGTACTGGACATAAGAGCTTTTGTTATTTGTTTTTGGGACCGTATATCTGGTTGAGATTGGAATGAATGTAAGTATACATTTCAAGTTTGGGAGTTGTTATTTTGTTATCCTCGAGGTTATATCTTATTTGTGTAAAGAGAACGAACAAGTCCTGGCGAGAGTTGGGCAGGGCGGTTCGCCGAACCCTTTGGTGGGGCCGTCACAATTTTCAGCTTCTTCCTCTTGCCGAATGTCACCTTGAGCATCTCCTTAAGTTGAAGGACCACCTCCGTCTTTGCTCTTCGAAAGAAATCTGCAAAATCCAATGTGAAGATGTCCTTCTTCTTGAGGCATGTAGGGATAGCATTAGAAAAATCAACTCCAGCCCTTTAAAACACCAAAGTCAAGAAGTGAGCATATGGGAAAGCATGTTTGACATCGTTACTGCGAACCACAGCCCACATGTGGTTGGTGATAATGCTTCCCAATGGAATGCCTTGTATGTTTCCTAAACCATGCTCCATTTTATCCAAGAAATAGATGTCACTTGTGCGCACTTCATTAGTTCCACTTGCCCTCGGAATAATGTTGGAGGCAAACAGGTAAATTAGAAGACGTTACGATTCCGGAAATGATGAAGTCAATACGGAATATCGCACAGTCTTCCGAGTAGCCTTGTACTCAACCCCCAAACGTACAAGTGCCTCTAGCATGTTCCAAGAGTCCAAATTGCGGGGTTTGAAAAGCTTTCTTCAAATCAACCTTATATCCCACATCCGAAACATGAAGATAGCTTTCCAAATCAGCTATATGGAGTTGAACTCTTTTTCCTTGCACTTTGCCAGTAATCACTTCTGTGTCGAAGTAAAAAACCTTCTTGTCCTCCATATTTGCGTAGAATTCTCGGACAAGCTCCTCATAATAGATGTTTGGGATGTTAAAGAAGTTCTCCCATCCCAATTTGGCAAAGGAGGCCTTGAGATGGTAGACCTCCTCAATATCCGGAGTGACATCCTTCTCAACCAACACCTTTGCTCCTCTCCTGGCATTGTACCATGCTTCATTTTCGGTTGAGGTAAAGCGCAACCTGTCAAAAGGGACTTGCTCCTCTCGTTCCTCTTGTTGAATTTCTTGTTGTTGAGTCTCTTCTTCGGACGAGAGTTCGTTTTCAAGTACAAGATGTCTACTTGCTTTTCTTTTCATGCGCGGTGGTCTAGACGTCGAAGTTTCTCCTCTCCTATTGGGAGGGGGAGATTTTACCCCAACTTTCTTAGTGGGAGCCATTGTACCTAAATTCAATTATTAAACATTAACTTCATTTAATAGGTACATTGCTAGATAAAGATAACGAATACACATTTACCTTTATCTTTAAAGAGACAAACTTAACAACTTATTTACATAATAATTAGCAATTAACACCATAAGTAAGCATCACAATTGATTATCAATCAACAAGTGCTCCTTTTATATTTTTTTTAATTTTAATTGAAACATTTAAGCATATAAAGCCCATTAGAGGAAGCAATTAAACAAATGCACAACTTACTCCCAAATGACCTAAATAAGCATAATTAAGTGTTAATAACACCTTAACCATGAATTTTAAACTTAAAAAGGTCATTAATTCTCCTTTTCACCAAAATTTCTAGAATAAACATGCCAAAATCAAAGGATAAGCCAATTAAGCCTAAATTTAGCATGTAAATATTCTAGAGCAATCCATTAATCTCCTACATTTTTCTTTAATCCAATTAGCTCAAGAATTTAGCTAATAATTATCAAATTAAATTAATCCTCAAAATTAGCTAAAAATTGCTAAATTCACCAAATAATCACAAACCCATGAATTAAACATCACCAATAATCATCAATAAGTTCAATAAGCACAATGTAAAGCACTAAACTTCACAAAATGAAAAAAAGTTGAAATTACCCAAAAATTAGAAAAAAGTGATAAATGGCAAAATTCAAATGACAACATTTGGTGAAGATTTGTTACCTCAAACTTGTTTGTTGATGATTATGGATGCAAATGGTGAAGAAACCCCAAAAAATTTCACTCCAATTCGGCCTCAAATGGAGAGTTCAAAAATTTGAAACCCTTGTTCTTGCCAAGCTCAAATCCGAATTTAGACTTGTTTTTGAAGAAGTTTAGGCTATGAAATCATCTCTCAAGTGAAAGAGGAGTGTTTTGGTGTATTTAGATGGGAGATTTGATGGTGAAAAGATGGACTTTGGTGAGTAGTGTGTGTTTTAGGTGTGAGTGTGTGTGAAAATTGAAGAAGAGAGGAAGAAGAAAATGGGGAATCCGTGCGGGGCACGGATTCCCTTCTTGTGCGTGAAACTGGCCGGATTCTGGCCAAGGGAATTTTTTTTCTGCATATCCGGCCAGTTTTTTGCGGGATTCAAGGCAGAATGTCCAAAAAAAATTTTTTCGTTCCCCTGTTAATCCGGCCAATTATCCGGCCAGAAAACTGGCCGGATTTACTGCAGAAATAAAAAATTTCTGCAGTTTTTCCTTCGGTTTTCCATTTACAAAGTTTTTTACTCACCCAATTTTCAACCTTTTCCATTTTCTTCAAGAAAAATTCACCTTAAACATGAAAAATGTGCTTTCTCAACCAATTGCATTTTGAAACTTGAAATCATGCATCCATATAACCTTATAATCAAGCACTTAAAATACATGAAATGCATCCAATAAATATGAAAACTCCCTTTTTGCTTCCTTCTAATCTCTTTTGCACTTGAAACAATTTGCATGAACCCTTGCCACTTCCACCTATAAAAAACACAAAAAACACTAGTTAAACAACTTAAACTTACTAAACATAAGAAATTACTGGGTTGCCTCCCAATAAGCGCTTCTTTATAGTCATTAGCTTGACTATTTCACCTTATTTTTCAAGGAGGTTTAGTTAACGAATAATCCACCATTTTTGGACGTGGTGGATCATTAAAAGGTGACTTAATAGCAAAAGTCACGTGTTCTAATGATATGAGGAATGGAAGTTGTGACAGCCCCACCTTCCCCTAAGGCGAACCAAAGGGTTTGGCGAGCCGCCGGCCCAACTCTCGCCAGGACTGCGGAAACAAATCACATAAAACATAGAGTTCTCGCGAGAAATTTTCTTTTCCTTGCTCAAACGCCACGCTCATCTGATCATCCAATGGTTACAAGTAGCATCTCAACAAGTCCAAAGGTACCATCTCAAATGAATACACTTAATGTACATGATTAAACACTTATAAACATATATAGAACACTTTACAAATCAAAACGTGATACTTGATTAAAAGCAATTAGGGTTTTGATTACAAAAGAGCGTAACAAAAGAACATTTACACTAGCTCGACCCTTTCTTCAAAATCACGGTTCAAAAGTGTTGTTCCCTGTAAGGAAAACAAAGATAACGGGAAGGGGGTGAGCTTACGCTCAATGAGGTACCAAAAGTACAAGTAGTCATGAATCATGGCATTTCACTTTTCAATTATGCAGTTATACACACCAGATAGGGAAATAAATAAACACTTCATGTGGAAAGGATACAGGTGGCTCTCAGGAGCCAAAGTTCTCATTGCTTCACCGGAGCTTGATCAAATAGTAGTTGACACTCCGTCAACTTTCAAATTAAGTAACCCGTCCAGTAGAGCACCACTTTAACGCCGATTCCGTCCACCCAACAACCCCCTATCGGCCCCGAACACCTCAACAGTAACAGTGGTTGGTAATACTCGAGTATACCGGAAATCCAGAATCTTCAATACCCAGAGATTTCCTAGAAGTGGACTACCGTGGTTCGTTATCTAATCGACCAGACCCTTGCCGGCTCGACTCGAGTAACTAGCCCTTGGTCTTGAGCTCAAAGGTCATAGAATGGTCGTTGGACTCAACCCTCCAAACGATATTAACAAATACAGAGAACAGATACAGAGAACAAATACAGATTTATTCAGTGTACAGGAATCAGAATAAATAGATGAGAGAAACGAGTGTGATAAAGTACACTCTCGCTTCATACAAAGTATACAGAAGTCTCAAATAATCAGGTTGCAAATGGCAAGTACAGATCAATCAGATAAGCACCAATTTAAGGGGATGGTACACTCACCAGTTCACACAAACAATTTCAAACGTTTTCTCCCGAAGTACTCGGATCACCGGCACGTCCTAAACCACCAAGGTAAAACAATTGAGACTCGATTACGAGTCATAAGCCTGACCAAGTAAATTACCAAAGCAATACAAAAGCATAGGTTTTGAGTGAAAAGTAGTAGTAGGTCCTAAAGACATGAACGATCCCAAAACCCTTCGCTTCTACCCAAAACCATGCCTACAATGATCTACTAACTCCAAACATAAGGTGCAAAATGAAAGTAAGAATAATTTGAGGAAAACAGGATTTTCCAGTTGTGCGCACCATCGCTTGAAAAATCATATCTCACGATTCTTAAGTCCAAAATTGATAAAATTTATACCGTCGGAAAATAGACTCAAAGGGTATAATTTCTCAGAAGACACATTTATGAGATTCAGATCACAAGTCAGTCAAATTCGAGCCTCAAGTCGCAGCTTCATCCAGTAAAAGACAGAACAGGTACGTAATTTCAGTCAACTTTGGAAAATCACCATAATTCGTACAAACAGAAACAGGGTCTGAAATTTTCACAGTTTATAGATATATGAATCTAGTTTAAAACGCAATAAACGGAACTCAATTTCGATATTTCTACAACAAGGTATAGCCAAATTCCCAAAACTGCTCAAGGGTTCCTACGAAAATTTTGACAGCACTTCCCTTGTTTTTCCTTTACTTTTCCAACCTAATCAACACCCAACTCTCATCTCATTTCAGCCACAATTTCACATTCAAATCATAAACCATTTAACACACTACATTAGGGTCACAATACCCTTCAATCATAGCCAATTATAAGCTCAATCACCATCCATAAGAAAGCCCCAATTCGAAACCCTAAAACTGAAATTTTCCACACAAAGCTGAAATTTTCCGCAATTAACTGCAATTCACATACAAGAGCTCTAATTTACACAATATTAAACCATCAATCCAAGTCTAGCCAATACTTATCATATAAAACAGAAAAATTCCCAATAAAATCAGAAATTTATCCAACTCCCAATCAATCCATAAAATCATCCATTAATCATGCTATTAAGCCACCATAGGCCACTAATTTACCATTAGTAGGAACAAAGTTAAGTTTCCAAGCAAAATACCTTAATCCTCAAGAAAGGTTATAGCTTAGGAGCTTCACCACCAAAATAACTCCACCAATCACCTCTAACCTCCTTAGCAAGTTGATTTTGTGGAGGAATTTGAGAATTAAACGGTTGGTTTTCAAGATTTTGCACAAGAAATGGAAACCAAAGGTTGAACCTTTCTCTCTTCTTTTCTCTCCAAGAAGCTCGGCCAAAGGAAGAAAAAATAAGAAAGAATTTTGGTCAAAATGGCTATTTAGTAAAGGTAAGAAAGTTATGCAAGTCCTCACGAATGGCATCGCGACACGTGGCACCCTTTTATGTTTTGAACTTATCTTCTTGCTCTCCAAGCTCTCCAAGGTTAATCCATCTAGGTAACCTCTAATCCTCTCCTAACACCTAGTAATTAAAACCCTTTTTGCAAAACTTAACCTAATTGACCGAATTTCTCTCACTTAGCGCACTAGCGGGTCCCACGTCCACTATTCACTCCGAAAATCTCATAAACTGACTTATGCTAGAAAAACATTTTTAAAGCCCTATTTACTCATAAAAATGTCTAGAAAATTTATAGAATAAAGAAAATATGGAAAACGGGCGCAAAGAAATAAAATAATGCCTAGAAATAAAGAAAATTTTCGGGTTCTCACAAAAGTGACTTACCTATTCCAAGTGTTTCATAGATATTACTTTGAATATACACCACTTGAGAACTTACCAAAGGAAATCCCGTGAGAGTATCTTGGGCAGCAATACCCTTAGAACCTATACCTTTAATGCACTCCTCAAGAGGGGGTGAAAAATGAGTCATTAAAACTCACCTCTTGAGGTTCAAGATTAGTTTCCAAAGATATTATCATGTGAAAGGGACTTATGCTATGACGACCCCACCTCCTCCTAGGGCGTACCCCAGGGGTTCGGCGGACCGCCTGCCTAACTCTCGCCAGGGACTCACTCACTCACGTCAAGAAAATAGGGTGCAACCTCAAGAATAAAGGAAATAACAGTTTCCAAGTTTGGAACATACAGATACATTCATTTCTATCTCAAACATCCATACAATCCCAAATATATCAAAAGATTTAAGTTCTCAATACATTTAACCCCAATTGAGCGACTAGTGCGAGTACAATCATAAAATTTCAAAAACTAGATTATGCTAGCCTGTACCAGTCTCACGCCTCGCTTGTACCCCCTGTAAGGAAAACAAATGGCGTGGAATGAGCTAAAAGCCCAATGAGGTTCCCAAACAAGTAATCAGGTTTAGAAATCAGGGAAACGTTACATTTGACAATTTGCACATTTTGCACAGTAATATCCAGTCATTCAAGAAATAAACACTCAATCATTGGAAGGATACGTGCTCACTTGGAGCCATTCATTCAAGTCATTCATTCATTCATTAGCCAATCATTTTCCTTATCCCTTCGACATTAGAAAACATTTGCAAGTGAAAATTCCTCCAGTTTATTGACATTCATTCATTGATTTCATTTCCCGCCACTAGCCAATTCACTGGCCAGTTCTCCACCAACCTTCATGGTCATACTCGAGTATACCAAAACACTGTTCCAGGGTCACCAGCCGCCCGACCGAGTCCACTTCTGGCTCGAGTCGACTGGCAACGAAGGGCAAGGGCCCAATTTAGCCAAAAGGCTTACATTCATGCACAAGTAGCATTCAATCATTGAAAATCAACTTTGGCTTGGGTCGAGTGCGATAAAGTACACACTCGCCCATCGAAAATCCATTTAGCAATCCTTAGAAAGCACTTAACATTCAAGCAAACATTCACAAATAGTCACATAGTCATTTATTGTACAAACACACAATGGAACACTCACCCGTCTAAGCCAAAATAACGTCAAAAGTTTCCTTCCGGATTATGCCCTTGATCACCGACAAACTCTAAGAATAACCAATCCCAAATTGAAGTGAGCAAATGTAATTCAAAGTCTTCGAGATAAAACTAACACTTTTCATCTTAGTTGATACCAAATCTTGGTCAAAAACAACTCATATACTACTATTGAAGTGCATTCAAGGATACATATGTAATTTAAGATCCAACTAACCTTAAAATCAAACCTTACATCTTACTAATATTCATAAGAGCAAGTAATAGAAATTTGGGCAGCATGCCCTTTGTATTAAGCTATTTTCCAGCCACTTAGGGCTTCATTTCTTTCCTCAATTCAGCCCAAATTCACACATAAGCAATCTTAATGCAATAGCCCTTCACTAGGCTCAATGTCATCCCAATACAAGGCAATTCTAGCAATGCAACTATCAAATCAAAGTTGGAAACCAGTTTTTAAAAAAAATGTCTAAGTAACAGATTTAACACCTTCCGGCGTTTTGGTCACAACTGATGCTACGCTTATCGGATTGGGGTAAAATTTATGGAGTTTCGAAGCTAAGATAGAGACCTACATTTCCTATGAAGACATCAACACCCAGTTCATGCATTTTCAAGGTCAAAATGTACAATCTCAGAGAAAACAGAAAGCTGCCTGTGAAATAGGGCTTTTGGCAGTCAGGGGTATTTTAGTCATTTCAAACTCTACAGTGCTCTGATTAAGCTGAAATTTTACAGAAAGATATTTAACTCCATTCCCTACAACTTTCATGTTTTGATCTAGACCTGATTCGGTCTCTAACATGGACGAACATGCAATGACAAAATAGGGCAGATTCCACTATCAAAGCTGGAAATTCAACTTTTAAGGCTAAAAATCACAATCAAGCCACTAATCATCTCACAAATTCCATATCCAAACTCATTACCAACATTTGAAAGTTAAAAACATATTCAAGGCTTAAAATTATCAAACCCTAGCTGAAATTTCATGAATCACCACCAAAACTACAAAATCTTCCATAAAACCTACTACAAACAAGCATAATCTCATTCAAGTGCAAGATTAAAGAAATAAAGTAGGTTCTTGCCAAAAGTACCTTCAAACCTCAAGAAATATGGAAGCTTAGTGCTTTTTCTCCAAAAATCTCTCCACTCAAGCCCTTAATCTTCCCTAGTGAACCACTTTTAGGGAGTATTTTGCAAGCTTGTGGATTGAAACTCAAGATTCAAGCATGAAGTTGGGGTTGAAGATGAACTTTTCTCTCTTATTTTTCCTCTCAAACTCACGGCCATGATGAAGAAAAGTGCAGGAATTTTTGGTCCAAAACAAAGTTAAGAAGATAGGAAAGTTTGTTGGTCAAACTTGGTTGGCCAACACTTGTCAAGCCACCATTTGTCCTCTTGTTTTTTTTTTCTTTCTTCCTTTTCTTTAGTCAAAGATTGTGGCTGGTTTAAGGGATATTTTAGGGTTAATTTTGCTGAAATAAAGTAAGGAGATTAAGGTAATAAAGTAGTGTTCAAGTGGTGTGTTCAATCGATAGCAAACGGTACACGTCAGAAGTTGCATTAGCTAATTTTACTATAGCTAACTCCCAAGATGGCTTAGAATCATTAGCTACTCTTTCTATTGCCAACTCCCATGATGGTTTTGATTTATATTGGACACATTCAGATTGGTAATCGTAAAAATATGAAGAATTACTATAAGTACATTGATTATCCCAACCATAAGCAGGAGAATTGCTCCAATTAGCACTATATTGATCAAAACAAGGATTGTAATACTCTAATTTATCATAATAATCCACTTTTTGTGCTTGCATACATGTATTAGTAGCATGATAACCTCCACACAAGTCACAAATCATATGATAAGAATTAAAAGCATTAACATTCCTCCCTTGCTCAATTTCATGCATAATTGTGTCCATTTGAACTTGTAACATAATAACATCAAATTTTTGCCTTTAAGCAGTTCAAACCATCTTCAAAAGACCTACTTTCAGTAATTTCTTGGTTATCTCTATTGAAGGAGCTTTGCACTTGGTAACCATCCATTGCCAATCTTCCATTTCTCAAGTATTGTCCTCCAAATTGACCTACCATTCTCATCACCTAAAATTGCTTTTAAACAACTTAAGAGCAAGATTAGTAAGAATAATAGGTGATAAAATACATACACACATAAAACACTAAAACAACAGAAAATAACATTCACTCTATAACTAATAAAATGTCTAAACTAATAAAGTTACTCTTCACACCAATATTGCCAAATCTTCCCCGGCAATGGTGCCAAAAACTTGATGGGATTTTAATATACGTACAAGTTAAAAAAAATTCGAAATACACCCGTTTCATTGCAAGTATACAGGTCAACTAGTAGTTTAGAGTATATATCGGGTCGATTCCACGAGGAAGATTGAACAATTACCGGTACTACTAAAACTTCTCTATTATTTAGACTATCAATGAATTATAAGGAATGAAACCTACTGAACTTATGCAAACTAATAACAAATGAAAGCTCCTTAGGTTATGGTATCCCTAACTACTCATGCAAGTGCCATTTTTGGATTATTGAGTACTACTATCTAGACTAGCTATGGTGTAATTTCCTTATGAATATAAATCCTACTTTCGTAGTGAATCAATTATACTCATAACTAATCCATACCTATTCTCATGGTTATGAAATTAGCTACAAGTTCATTTCTTCAATGAAATTACATGAAATGAATCACTAAAACCACATAGGTGCACCTCTACTCTAGTGAGTGTACTCCCTATGTTTAGCACTTCTTGAACCCGTGTTAAATATCAATTTTCATTGCAGAAAAAACACCTTAGATAATCACAATTAATGGTACCAGATTAATTATGATTTAAAGAGGTAAAATGCTAAATAACTTGCTCAAATAATAGCATCAAATAACCAAATAATAAACACTAACAATCATAGGAAGTTCAACTAAACCCAAGGCATAAACTTTAAAGATACATAATAAACACAAAATCCAGAACTTGCATATTAACCATACTTAAAAATCCAATACAAAAGATAAAGAATTGGAGAAGAGATAACTCATGTCACTTGAGTTTCAACTCCTCCTTCTTCATCTCCATCTTCATCCTAATCTAGCCAATATACAAGAGTGGATGAGCTATACTACTCTATACTAAACTAACCTAACACTAAGAGAATGGAAGAGCTACATTTCTGCACTCCCAAGCTTTCTCCCGTATGTCTCTCCTCAATCTTGCAATTGTTTTGGCTATATAAAAGTAAAAGGTGGTCAAGGAATGAGGTTTACACCTCCCTTTTACAGCTGCAAAGTGGTTCTCACATGTCTAGCATTAGCTGTGAATTTTTGGAGTTGAAAACAAGTTGTCCACGTAGAGAGCAGCCTTTTCTAACCACAATCCGGCCATAAATCTGGCCAAGTTCCGGCCGGATTGCTACAGTGACCTTTATGTGCAATTTCCAGCTCTGCTCCGATTTTGCCTCAACTTCAACTGAACTTTTCTTGATGATAGAAGCTGAATTAACTCTTGACCAAAACATAAAACTTGTACCCCTTTGGTTAGCTTTGCAATGCATTAAGAATCACCTCATTTGGATTTGTGTAGGCTGAGAAATGACTGAAATACCCTTGACTGCTCAATGCCCTGTTTCAACTTCGACCAATAGAAATTAGCTACTGTAATTCAGCTTTTTGACCTAGAAAAACTTCGAACTGGATTTCGATGTCTTCACCAAAGTTGTAGATCTATCTCTTATCTTCAAATTGGTTTAAGAATCATCTCAATCTGAGTACTGTAGGTCAAGTTATAGCCGAAATACAAAAATGTGTCAAAACTGTCAAAATGCACAAAATACAAGTAAGAAGTGATAAAAACCTCATTTAATCACTTAAGAACATTTTTCACCAATTACAGCCAAAATGATTCATTTTCTTCCAATAATATAACCAAAGTGACCAAAAAAAACATAAAATGTCATTCAATTATTACGTAAATTAGTCACTTATCAACAATCCTCAAGGTTAAGTACAAAAGTTCAGGATCCAACCAACTACTAATACTATCACTATTACACAACAAAAAATCTAGTCAAAAGTCTAGTCTTCCACTAATCACCCGTCCTTGCTCTTAAACCCTGTAAGGAAAACAAATGTAACGGAATAGAGGGATGAACTAAAGCTCAAAGAGGTTCCCATACATATAATTAAGCAAATGAAACAAGGACATTAGTCATTTAATAACAATCAATCGAGAAAACATTCGCAATATAAAAGCAATAAGAACACACTCATTAAAAGGATACTTGCTCATGTGGAGCCATTCGTTCATTCCGCCAGCCATTCTCCTTCATTCAATCATTCATCTCTTCCCTTTACTTCAACATTTCAATTCATTCATTTCATTTCCCACCACTAGCCAATTCACTGGCCAGTTCTCCACCAACCTTCGTGGTCATACTCGAGTATACCAAAACACTGTCCCAGCACCGGCCGCCCGACCGAGTCCGCTTCTGGCTCGAGTCGACTAGCAACGAAGGGCAAGGGCCCAGTTCAGCCAAAAGGCTTACATTCATGCATAAGTAGCATTCAATCATTGAAAATTCACTTTGGCTTGGGTCGAGTGCAATAAAGTACACACTCGCCCATCGAAAATCCATTTAACAATCCTTGGAAAGTATTTAACATTCAAGCAAACATTCACAAATAGTCACATAGTCACTTATTGTACAAACACACAAGGAACACTCACCCTAAACAAGTCACATTTTATCAAAATTCAGTTCAGAGCCGGCACCTTGACCACTCTCGAAATCTGCAGTCAAATATTGTCCACAAAGAGCCCAATCATACACGAGTGCAAGCTGCATAACTCATATGTCTATATCAAAGGAAAAAGCATGAAAAGTATAGTAAGTCATATAGGCAAGGTTCATGCATAATTTGTAAAAGAAAATAATAAAAAACGGTTAAGTTCAAAGCCAATATGTGCAACTAAAAACCATGTTTTGAATACTTGTTTAGAATGTTAGAAATCAGGTTTTAGAACACGTGAGAAGTACATGTTAAGTCGGACCAAGGAAACGGAAAACAAGAGAAAGGCAACGAGAAACAATGAAGACGGCAGCTTTGCTATCCTTTGGTGTTGACCAAACTGAAGCTACACTCATCGGATTGAGTCAAATTTTATGGAGTTTTGAAGCTAAGACATAGACCTACATTTCCTATGAAGATATCGAAACCCAGTTCTCGCATTTTCAGGGTCAAAAAAGGACGATCAGAAGCACATGAAAAATAGGTCAGGAAAATTAGAGTTTTTGTGCAGTCAGGAATGCTCTGGCCAAATCATAAGCTGTGACGCCCCCACTTCTCCCAAGGGCGAACCCAAGGGTATCAGCGGGACGCCTGCCCAACTCTTGCCAGGACTCGATACGATTCCAATCCAAACTTAAGGTAAATAGCCAAATAATAAAAGTCGAAGATATGAAGAAAGTCGCTTCCATACACAGGTGTTAAATCTTACATCACAGTTTTCAAAATACATCAACTTTCCCAAAATGAACAACCTCCAAAAGTTGTCTTAACAATTACATTCAGAACCCTAATCAAAAGTCCAACAAGTTGGCTTCTCCACAATTCCTTCCAATTCAGCTCCTGTTAAGGAAAACAAATCTAACGGGGTGAGCGAATGCTCATGAGGCCAAGAAAACATGCAAAACACGTAGTTCAATTAACAATAGCACTTAAACAAGAATGAAAGCTATAACATTCAAGTAGTTCACAATTAACAATAAAACACACTTGATAATGATACGGGAGCTCTTAAGAGCTATATTCCACTTGCTCGATCTAGTACCTCCACGAGTTGACACTCCGTCAACCGGGTAGGTCATAAGTTTGTAGAACTTCACTTACACTTCCCCGTTCACCGTTACACCTCCTGCTCCAGGCCCACACTTCTTGTATATAAGGCGATACTACTCGAGTATGCCAAGCGAGATCTCTCCAATAGATCAAGCTTATAAAATTTCTCATGGCTCACCTGTGAGGACGTGTAAAATCCCTTATATTTTTCTTAAAATTCCCTTTAATTTGGAAATTATTATTTTACAATAGCTTTACTACACACTCACTTCCCAAATAGCCACAAATAATCATAGAACCAAGGGTTTCCGTTTTACTTTCACCGTTACGACAAACTAGGGTTTTTACATTTTTCGTGGTGCGAATAATCGGTACGAAGCGTATACTAAATTTAGTGATTAAGAGTATATTCTAGATGATATTAAATGTGTGATTAGAAGTGATAATAATAAATTAGTGAATTAGAAGTTAAAACCCTAGTGTACGCGATTTAAGGAAAAATCGGCTTGAACCGGCCGGTACCGTTCACTACCGATTGAACACCCCACTTAACCACCACTTCATTAACTTAATATCATTGTCATTAAGTGCCAAAATATTAGCCCTAATTGAGCTTGTGAGTCAGCCGAAATTGTTGACTAGAAAAAGAAAGGAAAAGAAAAAAATTCAAGATGAAAAATCATGGTGACAAGTGGCAGCCATCCCATGGTTGTTGACCAACTAATTTCCTTCATATTTATCACCAAAAATCACTTCAATTGCCTCTCATTTCTGGCCATTTTCAGCTGTGACCTTGAGGAAGAAAACAAGGGGAAGAAACTCCAATTTTCATCTTGAGTCTAACTCATTTGAGTGAAGAATCAAGAAATCTAAACCGATTAGCTTCCAAATTAGGAGCTTAGGAAGCTAGGGGTGCTCAAGTTTGAGAAGGAAAGGTGAAGGATAACTCTTGCAAGCATCTTAGTAAGGTGGGTATGGCTGCTCATCCTATTTCTTTTCCCTTAATCTTGCTTAAGTTGTGTAGCAACTTAGATTCTTGGTTAATGATAGCTATTCTAGTAGTTTTGATACTTGTGGTGATGGCTTTGTGAGTTAGGGTTTTGAATTGCTCAATCATAAATCTTGTTTTTAGATGACCTATGGTGTCTATGATCTTGTATAGGAGGTTGAAGTAGTGGTTCAAGCTAGAAAAGTGAAGTTTACACCATAACTTCATAAAATTCCAGATTAGAGTTCCCATGATGCCCTGTTCTGCCCAGTTCTATTCGGCCATAATGGAGGCCGAATTAGGCTTAGCTCAAAACATGAAAGTTGTAGGAAATGATGTTTTATAGCTTTCTGTAAAATTTCAGCTCAATCGGAGCACGGTACAATCTGAAATGACCGAAATATCCTTACTGCCACAAGCTGCAATTCGTAAACAGTTTTGTGAATTCACTAGTTTGGGTTGCGTGTTTCACCCTGATTCGTATCCAATTAGCTTTTGGCCAAAACACAAAACTTTTAGCCCTATGTTTTAGCTTTCCAAAGCCTCTGAAAACACCCCAAACGGAGTTGTGTAACCTGAGTTATTGCGGTTAAAGGCAGTGCTGACAACTAGACTGATTAAGAACTTTGGATCTGGGAATTTGCAATTCGACCTAGCTAACCTATGAATTAGGTTAAGATTCCTTCATGAAAGTTGTGCCCCTCTGTCTTAGCTTCGAAGCGGTATAAGAGTCACCCTGATTCGATAAACATAGCTCCAGTTATGACTAAAATGCTACGGAATATCAAATCTGCCGTTCAGTTTGTGTCTTCAAAATTGATTTCTGATTGTACTATTGCACTTGTATTGTATTTGGGTGATTTTGGAGCTTATTGGAAGGGCTATGTTAGTATCATTACTTCTGTATGATTGTGGGGCTGAATTAAGGAAAGAAGGAAGCCATAAATGGCTGGAAAAATTGGTAAACACAAAGGGCGTGCCGCCCAAATTGGCACGCGAAGGTTAAGTAGAACTACGCTCGCCTTGACTAAAGCCTTGAGGATGAATCTAACTCGATTTGCCTAGGTTATTCGAGTCCCCTTTTGTGGAGGTATACAAGTTGAAATTCGGCCGAAACGTGTACCCTTGGAAAAATGAAATTTACAACTAATAGAAATATGTTTTCCTCGTTCCTTTGATTTAAATGGTATTTCAAAGTATAATTGCTACCAAGTTCCACAGTGTGTATAGCGAGCAAGAGTTTTACGTATATGCTCCAAATGAATTTTAGTTTTTTGATTCTCGTTAAACGAAACGTCTAAGTTTCGAACCTTAATCGATTTTTCAAAGCTCTTAAACGATATTTTATCGCAGATTTGGACTCCAAACCAGGAGTACTACCTGGACGTGATCACTAAAAGCACTGCATCTTTTGGGTGAGTGCTTCCAAATACCTAATTGCACTTGATACTTGTATTTAATACTTGAATGAGATGCTTACATGTTATATGAGTGGATTGAGAAGGCAAGCGTGTACTTTATCGCACTTGCCCTAATATGACTTGTTCTCGATCTTTGAGTTCCATTTAAATGATATACGTGCATATGAATTGTGATTTATCTGGAATTCCAGAAATCCTGTGGCTAGTTAATCGAGTCGAGCCGGCAAGGGCTTGTTCGATTAGATAACGAACCCTGGGTAGTTAGTGTTGTCGAGTGGAGTGCTACCTCCTCGACTAATCGGTATACTCGAGTATTACCACCAGTGTTTATTGTGGAGTTCGGGCCCGGTAAGGGTTTTGGTCGGTGAACGGAGATTGGAGTTAAGTGGTGTTCTACTGGATTAGTTACCTTACTTGAAAGTTGACGGAGTGTCAACTACCAATCGATCAAGCTATGGTGGAGCCGTTATATAAGCAACTGTATCCTTATATGTGAACTGCGGAATATTTATCGTTGACTATATAAAGTATTATTACTCATTTCTTGGCTTGTTTTGCTCGCTATTTCGCTATTGTGCTATTTCTACGTTATTTGATGAACAATTTGATATTTGGAACATCACTGAGCTTTAGCTCACTCCGTTAGTTTTGTTTTCCTTACAGGGGGTACGAGCGTGGCGCGAGAGTTATAAAGACTAGCGTAGTCTAGTTGTTTTAAATTTTGAAGTTGTACTCGTGCTAGCACCTGACTAGAGTTTGTTGTACTCGAATTGTAACCACGTTAAAGTATTAAGGTGTGTAGAGTCTTGTATTTGGATTTGAACATCAATGTGTATATATTAAGTTTGAACTTGTTGCGGTATTTATTTGAAATGGATGTACGTTTTCTTTCTCGAGCCCTAGTGAGTGAGTCCTGACGAGAGCTGGGCAGGCGACTCGCCAACCCTAGGGTAAGCCCTAAGGGGGAGGTGGGGTCGTCACATCACCAAGCTTCACGCCCAAACCCATGCTAGTTCGAGTCGCAAGGTCAACCGATGACTTTGGGCGTCCCCCATTATTATCAATTTAACATGAGGAGATTCACTCCAATCGACATATGCAACCATAGCATAATTCACTTTTGCAACACTTCACTTAATTCGCTTAGCAATTCACTTCAAGCAATTCAAATACACTCCACTTAACAATTCACTTCATGCAATTCAAATACACTTCACTTAAACGAGAACGAGTGCGACAAAGTACACACTCGATTCGACACTTTCAAAAATACTCAATCAATGAGAACAGTTAAGCATGTAACAGCATTTCATGCACTTGACACTCACCAAGTCAAAACAAAAGTGATTGAGCGAGAAATTAAGTCTTTAGGCGTCCGCTTCGAGATTCTCTTGAAGGTCTCCTTGAGCGCCTGAACAATTAACAAGTACTTTCACTCACAATCATGTATTAACCAAGAAAGCAGGTACACTTATTTAGACTAGTCAATGTCTCAAAAAGAGAACTTTAATCACTCAAAAATCGAGATTCAAAAGTGAGGATTCATTAACACAAGAGAAACTGATTTCCTCCTTGAAATCGAGTTTAAAACGATCAATCAATATCAAAGGATTGGGAAAAGTTTCCAAATATTACACCTCAAGCCAGCTACCTATAATCCACCTCAAGACCTCTAGCCTAACAATTTAAAGCAAGAAAAATAGATTTCCTCAAGTCCTCTACCTACCTTTGCTTAGGGTTTCAAAACCCTTGAACAACCAACCATAAATCTTGAATTAAATAGAAGGATTGGATGAGTTGATGGGTTTACCTCTAGCCATGGATGAAACCAGAAATTTTCACCACTAAACCTCCAAGAAATCCCCCTAGATGAAACCTTTCTCCAAGCTCAAGTTAATCTCCAAGGTGTTTTAGGAGTTGGGTGATGAATTTCAAGTGGAATGGAAGCCAAAATGGTGCAAGATGAAGAAGCTTTCTTCTCTTCTTTTCCCTATGCTGTTTCGGCCGAGAAAGGTGAGGAGAGAGAGAGAGAGTTTTGTGTTGTGTGAAGCTTCTCCTTGAAGTTTGAGGAATTTGTGGCCAAAAGCTTTGTAAAAGTCAACTAGGGAATAGTGCGCGGTATAGTGTCCCAAACTACCACTTTTCTCTCTTGTTTGTTATACTTGTGCACTAATCCTCAAATGTAATTCTTTTAACACTATAAGTATTCCACTCTTAGTAATCTAATATAAAATTTCTTAAATCTCCACTTAGTCGATTCGACGCGAAATACGGGAACTTCCGCTTCGCGCGTGATAAGGCGAAATTAAAAAACGATTCACTGTAACGATAATATAAGTAACTAATACTAAGGCAAATAATTATAAAATTAATTTTTTAAGAATAAAACATGAGTCCTACATCCTCTCCCCCTTAATAAAATTTCGTCCTCGAAATTTCATACCTTGATTTTGGAAATAGATCTGATATTTTTCTCGAATTTTCTACTTCTACCTCCCAAGTTGCCTCCTCGATGTCCGTGGTTTCTCCAAAGAACTTTTGCCAACGGGATTCGCTTATTCGTCAATTCTTTCACCTTACGATCTAAAAGCTTCACTGGCCTTTCCTCATAAGTAAGCGTCTCATCGATCTCAATATTTTCCCGGTTGTAGAACATGAGACGGATCTGGATGATATTTCTTGAGCATCGATACGTGAAAAACATTGTAGATCCGAGATAAACTTGGTGGTAATTCCAACCTATAGGCCACATTTCCTACACGTTGAAAATCTTATATGGCCCTACGAATCTAGGTTGCAACTTCTTTCCTTTACCTGTCATCAAACTCGCTTTCAGAGGAGTAATCTTAAGAAAAACTTGGTCTCCAACCACAAACTCTAAATCCTCTTTCGATTGTCGACATAGCTCTTCTGACAACTCTGTGCGGTTTGAATTCTTTGGCGTATCAACTTCACTTTCTCTCGGACCTCCTCAATCCCAAGGCACTGCAGTGGGATCTAAATCTTTCGTTCACCTACTTCATCCCAACAAATTGGAGATCTACACTTTTCGACATAAAGCGCTTCATACGGAGCCATTTGAATGGATGCATGGAAACTATTATTATAAGCGAATTCCACTAATGTCAGATACTTACTCCAACTCTCTCCAAAATCTAAGATACAGGTTCTCAACATGTTATCAAGAGTTTGAATCATCCTCTCAGACTGCTCCATCAGTCTGCGGGTGGTAAGTAGTGCTAAAATTCAATTTAGTTGGCATCTTGTTGCGCAGAACCGGTGAGACAAATCTAGGGTCTCAATCGGACACAATACTTACAGGTATCCCATGTAGTCTTATAATCTCATCCAAATATAACTTAGCTAACTTCTCCAATGAGTATTTCATACTAATCTGCAAAAAAATGAGCCGATTTAGTCAATCTATCCAATATCACCCAAATTGCATCATGACCTTTTTGTGTCTTTGGTAATCCAGATACAAAATCCATGGTAATATTTTCCCACTTCCACTCGGAGGTATTTCTAAGGATTGCAAAAGACCAGATGGTTTCTGATACTCGGCTTTAACTTGCTGGCAAACTTAAGCAAGTTTGGACCAAACTGTGCAATTTCCTTTTCATGTTCTCTCACCAGTACAAACTCTTCAAGTTTTGGTACATTTTATTCCCTCCAGGATGCACCGTGTACTTAGAACGGTGTGTTTCTTCCAAATTTTCTTCTTAAACCCTTCGTCGTTTGGTACTACTATACGATTCGAAATCTTAGTACGCCATTCACACGCAGATTAAAATCCGACTTTTCTCCTCTATTAACTTTTTCTAACCACCTTTTGCACTTCATCGTTCTTTTCTTGAGCTTCCTTGATGCGTTCCAACAGAGTGGATTTCACGACAATGTTCCCAGAATCACTTTTCTACGGTTCGAGTCGGCGGAATTCAAACAACTAAACCTCATTCTAACAAGTGCAATTCTTTAATCATCAATCTTGCCACTTGCACTTGATGACTTAAAGCATCAGCCACTACATTGGCTTTTCCTGGGATGATACTTTATCATGCAATCATAATTTTTCAAAAATTCCATCCATCTACGGTTGTCTCAAATTCAGCACTTTTTGGGAAAACAAATACTTAAGACTCTTGTGGTCCGTGAAAACTTCGAATGTCACTCCATAAAGGTAATGCCTCCACTTTTCAATGCAAACACCACAGCCGCTAACTCCAATCCAAGTCATGAGTTGGGTAATTTCTCTCGTGCGATTTTAATTTCCTAGAGGCATATGTTATCACCTTATCATTTTGCATTAATACACATCCCAAACTTTCCTTTGAAGCATTTATGTAGACCACAAAACTACCCTTCCCATTCGGTAAAGCTAATACGGGTGCTC
Source organism: Coffea humblotiana (assembly GCA_023065735.1). Lineage (NCBI taxonomy): Eukaryota > Viridiplantae > Streptophyta > Magnoliopsida > Gentianales > Rubiaceae > Coffea > Coffea humblotiana. The sequence goes on along the minus strand of CM041209.1, from coordinate 39,204,257 downwards.
TCGTCAAACGTCTCTTTAACTCTTGGAAACTTTCTTCACACTTAGACTCCATATAAATTTCCCACTTTTCTTAGTCAGCTCAGTCATGGGTCCAGCAATTTTAGAAAAATCTTGATAAATCTCCGGTAATACCCTGCTAACCCTATAAAATTTTGAATTTCAGTAGGATTTTCCAGTTACTTCCACTTAAAAACCGCTTCAACTTTGGCTGGATCCACCTTAATTCCGTCCTTGGAAATTATGTGACCTAGGAATGTCACTTCTTTCAACCAAAACTCACATTTGCTAAACTTGACATACAACTGGTGTTCCCTTAACGTTTGTAAAACAATTCTCAAATGTTTCTCATGATCCTCCAAGGTTTAGAGTACACCAGTATATCATCGATGAACACCACTACAAACTGGTCCAGATAAAACTTAAAGACTCGATGCATTAAATCCATAAAAGCCGCAGGTGCATTCGTTAACCCGAACGCATTACGGCAAACTCAAAGTGTCCATACCTCAAGTTAAAGGCAGTTTTAGGTATATCTTTTTCCAAAATTCTCAATTGATAGTAACCCTGCCTGAGATCCAACTTTGAAAATACCACCGCCCCTTGCAATTGGTCAAATAAGTCATCAATGTGGGGCAAAGGGTACTTATTCTTTATGGTTACATCATTCAAGCCTCGGTAGTCTATACACAGCCTTAAACTCCCATATTTCTTTTTAACAAACAAGACCAGAGCTTCCCACGGGGAATCACTTTCCTTAATAAAACCTCGCTCTAACAAATCCTGTAATTGTAATTTCAACTCCTTCAATTCAACTGGAGCCATTCTATATGGCGTTTTGGAGATAGGTGCCACCCCCGGAGTCACATCAATTTAAAAGTTATTTCCCTTTCTGGAGGTAAAGACTCCAGTTCCTCAGGAAACACATCTGGATACTCTTTTACTACTGGTATATCTTCCAATCTCAACTTATCACTAGGGGTATTTATAAAACAAGTCAAATATCCTTGAACTCCCTTACTCAATATCTTCCTAACTCGAATTCCTGAGATAAGAACAGAAGAGGCTAATCTACCCTTTACATCCAATTTTAAGGTTGCCTCTCTTGGAATGCACAACTCTACCATCTTTGTCTTACAATTCAACTGTGCATTGTAGCGAGCTAACCAGTCCATTCCTAAGATGACATCATACCCTTTAATCGCTAAGCCCATTAAATTGGCCAGTAACTTCCGTTCCCCAGTAGGTGTTCTAATCTCCAAATTATAAGGTAATTTAATTGGTTTCATATCTATTCCACTCATAAAATTAGGGTTGACAAAAGAATGTGTCGCACCCGGATCAATTAAAACCTTAGCTAAACGGTGAAAAATAGGGATCGTACCTTCGACCACCTCAGTAGTATCAGGAATCTGCTGAAACCCAATGCGCAAATCCTAACAGGTACCTTTGGTCGACTCCCTCCAGCACTAGTCTGCTTAGAGGTTGACTTTTCTGGTCTTTGAGTGCTACCTCCTACCTTCGACTTACTTGGACAACTCGCTAGTTGGTGCGGCACTGCCACAGTACAAACACTTTCCCGACTTTCTCCAACAATCATTCTCCGAGTGATTTGACTTGCCACAGTAGTCACAACTAACTTGAGGAAGTTACGGCCAGGCCACTAGAAGGTATTCCTCTCGATTGACCTTGTCCACTACGACCTCCTCTTGATAAAGCCCCTCTTGGAGCTCCAGTCCTTACTCCTCCCGTTTCCTCTTCCCATCTTGGAAGGTGGAGCACTTTTACTAGCTTGTCCAGAGGAGTAACTAGGAAAGTTCCTTTTCTTAGTATGGAAATCCCTAACTTGCAACCTTGCACTTTCAACCCTTGCGCTTTCTCCAAGCTTCAGTGAACGTAGAGATTTGGCTGCTGCCAACCCCTCTGAATCTCCACATTAAGCCCTTGCACGAAATGTCTAATCTTTTCGCTCATTAACCACCAACTCTGGAGCGTACTTAGAAAGTTTAGTAAACTTCCCTTCATACTCAGCCACGCTAAGAGTTCCCTGTCTCAACTTAATAAATTCGTCCTCCCGCTTCTCTTGGATCAGCGGTGGAAGAAACTTCTCATTAAACTCTTGAGTAAAGTTTTCCCAAGTCCAAGGGGTCTGCGCTCTTCCCACTTTCCCCTTATCACGTCCCACCAGGCACGTGCCACCCTCAAACTGAAAGGCAGCAAAGTTCACACGCCTCTCTTCTGTATAATCTAAGGCGGCGAAAATATTGGTCATCTGCCTAGCTAGTTCTCCGCTAATTCTGGATCAGTCCTCCAATAAATTTAGGCGGAGCGAACTTCAAAAACCTCTCTAAGGCTCTATCATCACCTCTATCCTGGGCCTCGAGTTGGTTAAGTGGCCCTGGACCCTGTCGGTCCTGCTAAACGTTCTAGATATCAGTCATCCGATTAATGGCGGTAGCCACTTGGTTACCCTCTAGAGTTTCTTGTCCCTGAGTCAGTCAGTTGCCGATCCCTGATCATCCCCTTGAGGTTGGGTTTGCCTAGCCCCACGCCCACGACCTTACCACTCTTTCGTCCGTCCATAATCCTAGTTATGTCTAATGCAAGAAATAAAATAATTACGTGACAAAATACTTAATATACAAGCCAACAGAAACATCAGAAATAACAATAATTAGCATGTATTTACACTTAAGTTCATACAATTAGCAAGTCATGGGACATTTACAAAAAAACCACACAGGTGCTACAAAAGTGCAATTAGTCAGGCACGACAAAAGTAAGTTCAAGTGCCTCAAAAGTAGGCCACACAGTTAAACAAAATACAATGGCCTGCGAACTAGCATCACCCCAGCTATTTCTAGCTACAAAAGTCAAAAGGTCTATCACTCTAAGTCTAGTCCTCAGCAGGACTATCGGGCGGAACCTCCCCTCAGGATCTCCTCGAATCCTCCTCGAAAGGCTCCTCTCAGTGCCCTCCTAAATCGGACTCTGAACAACCTCCATCAACTCATCGATCAACATAGTAGCGTCTGCCAAGATCCCAGAAGCCCGATCCCGGACCTCCTCGCCTATCCTAGTCAATCGAGCTCTAGCCCTCTGAACCTCATCACGAGCGGCCTCAGCCCTAGCCATCTCGTCCACCACAGTCCCCTCGAGCTCTGCAATCTAGCACTCTGAATTCACCATAATGCTCAGCTCCTCGCCTCCTGAAGTAAAACTCGGTTGGTATTCACCAACTGACGACGCTCGTCGTCAAGGGACAATACTAAGTCATAGGGTACGCATAAGTCACCCTACAGGGATATCGGGGAAACCTAGTAGAGGCGAGTAACGCACACGAGCTCCTCCCCCAAGCGCTCGATAGTAAATAGGTCTAAGAGGCTCCACGTGGCCATTAGCATGACCATTACCATTAGCAGCGTATCCTCCGTTACAATTCTCCATCCCTGCAAAACAACCACAATTACCAGATTAGAAACTTAGAGTCACTAACTTAAAATATCACTAAGGTATCTCATTCCTACTCTCAAGGATAAAGTCTCTAATATATCTCCCAAATAGATCTCTAAACCTAGTGCTCTGATACCAATTGTGACGCTCCCACTTCTCCCAAGGACGAACCCAAGGGCATCGCGGGGCGCCTGCCCAACTCTCGCCAGGATTCGATACGATTCCAAACAAAACTTAAGGTAAATAGCCAAATAATAAAAGTCGAAGATATGAAGAAAGTCGCTTCCATACACAAGTGTTAAATCTTACATCACAGGTTTCAAAATACATCAACTTTTCCAAAATGAACAACCTCCAAAAGTTGTCTTAACAATTGACATTCAGAACCCTAATCAAAAGTCCAACAAGTTGGCTTCTCCACAATTCCTTCCAATTCAGCTCCTGTTAAGTAAAACAAATCTAACGGGGTGAGCGAATGCTCGTGAGGCCAAGAAAACATGCAAAACACATAGTTCAAATAACAATAGCACTTAAACAAGAATGAAAGCTATAACATTCAAGTAGTTCACAATTAACAATAAAACACACTTGATAATGATACGGGAGCTCTCAAGAGCTATATTCCACTTGCTCGATCCAGTACCTCCACGAGTTGACACTCCGTCAACCGGGCAGGTCATAAGTTCGTAGAACTTCACTTACACTTCCCCGTTCACCGTTACACCTCCTGCTCCAGGCCCGCACTTCTTGTATATAAGGCGAAACTACTCAAGTATGCCAAGCGAGATCTCTCCAATAGATCAAGCTTATAAAATTTTCTCATGGCTCACCAAGCTTCACGACCAAGCCCATGCCGGCTGAGTCGCAAGGTCGGCCGATGACTTTGGGTGTCCCCCACTATTATCAATTTAAGTCGAGGAGATTCACTCCAATCGACATATGCAACCATAGCATAATTCACTTTTGCAACACTTCACTTAATTCGCTTAGCAATTCACTTCAAGCAATTCAAATACACTTCACTTAACAATTCACTTCATGCAATTCAAATACACTTCACTTAAACGAGAACGAGTGCGACAAAGTACATACTCGACTCGACACTTTCAAAAATACTCAATCAATGAGAACAGTTAAGCATGTAACAGCATTTCATGCACTTGACACTCACCAAGTCAAAACAAAAGTGATTGAGCGAGAAATTAAGTCTTTAGGCGTCCGCTTCGAGATTCTCTTGAAGGTCTCCTTGAGCGCCTGAACAATTAACAAGTACTTTCACTCACAATCACATATTAACCAAGAAAGCGGGTACACTTATTTAGACTAGTCAATGTATCAAAAGAGAACTTTAATCACTCAAAAATCGAGATTCAAAAGTGAGAATTCATTAACACAAAAGAAACTGATATCCTCCTTGAAATCGAGTTTGAAATGATCAATCAATATCAAAGGATAGGGAAAAGTTTCCCAAAAACTCATTTCCCAACAAGTTGGAAAATTTCAGTTTTGCGCGTCAAATTGAGAAAATTAGAACTAGCACTCAGCAGGTCCAAAAATAGAAAACTTTATACAGTTGGAATCTTGGTTCAGAGTACTAAAAAGTTCCTAGAAGACACTTTTCCAAGATTCTAAACGAAAAGCACTCATTTTTCAACTCAAAGATTCAGTTCTAATAGGACAGGTTTAAAACCAGTCTTGGTTTTTGCAGTCATCTTTGGAAATTTGGCATAATTCATGGAAATGAATCATGCTCTGAAATTTGTAGCACAATAAGAGTTCAAACAAGGTTTCGAACACGACAACCGGAACTAATTCGGAGTCTTGAGTATCAAGATATAGCAGTTCAAAGTCGGTAAATTTTCACTACTAAGACAGTGAATTTCCAGATTTTTAAAAGTCATTTTTGTAGCATCATTTGGGTATCGAAAGGTTATTGAAATAACACCAAATTTGGTACACTTTAAACCTCTATATGTGGATTACCCCTGTATCAAATTTCATGCAAAAAATTACGTGGGAAGGCAGTTAACAAAATGACTAAAGTTCGTAAAATGTTTTAAGGACAATCTGTCTTCTTGCTTTTATTTTTTTTTCCAAACATTTTGCACAATGAAATCAGTCGAAATTCGATCCATTTTTTGAAACCAAGGTCCTAGAAACCTTTAAAAACACTTGATGGTTGATTGACAAAAAAATTTCGAAATAAAACATCCCACAATAAAATAGACCAGTCGGCCAACAAGAAGGAAAAGCTTTCCAGTTTTCCAGCTTGATTGCACTTTGAAAATCAGGTCATATCTCACTCAATGCAATTTCAAATTAAGAATGGTTGGTGGCGTTGAAACTAGGTTCAAAGTACTTCATTTCATCAGAAGAAAACATTTCCAAAATCAGTTCACAAGTAGTTCAAATTCAAACCACAAGTTTACAGCTTCTCACTTCCTCTCGGACAGATATTCATAACAGGGCAGTAACTTTGCCGACTCACTACGGACGACTCAAAATGAACTAGCAGGTGATTTTTATACCGTTAGAAAGCTACGGATGTCTAGTTTTGAATACCACTAACAGTACTCAATTACGACTTTTGAACAAAGAGTTATGTTCAATCAAAGGAGCACTGTTCGGCTGCCAAGAACCCATTTCCAGATTTCTTCCAAATTTCGAAAATTCAAGTTTTGCTCAACCAAATCAAATGATTTTTGATAGACACTTTCTACACACAATATAAAACATATATCAACCAATTTTACAGCCAAACAATCAACAAAAATTTGAAATGCATGCACGATAACAACAGGGGCAGTTTCGGCCAGTTTCGTGCACCAACTTCCTTCGATTTTTCCTTCACTTTCTAACTGTATTCAACTCAATAACACGTAAACAACCACAATCAACTAATTACACCTCAAGCCAGCTACCTATAATCCACCTCAAGACCGCTAGCCTAACAATTAAAGCAAGAAAAATAGATTTCCTCAAGTCCTCTACCTACCTTTGCTTAGGGTTTCAAACCCTTGAACAACCAACCATAAATCTTGAATTAAATAGAAGGATTGGATGAGTTGATGGGTTTACCTCTAGCCATGGATGAAACCAGAAATTTTCACCACTAAACCTCCAAGAAATCCCCCTAGATGAAACCTTTCTCCAAGCTCAAGTTAATCTCCAAGGTGTTTAGGAGTTGGGTGATGAATTTCAAGTGGAATGGAAGCCAAAATGGTGCAAGATGAAGAAGCTTTCTTCTCTTCTTTTCCCTATGCTGTTCGGCCGAGAAAGGTGAGGAGAGAGAAAGAGTTTTGTGTTGTGTGAAACTTCTCTTGGAAGCTTGAGTAATTTGTGGCCAAAAGCTTTGCAAAAGTCAACTAGGAATAGTGAGCGTATAGTGTCCCGAACTGCCCACTTTTCTCTCTTGTTTGTTATACTTGTGCACTAATCCTCAAATGTAATTCCTTTAACACTATAAGTATTCCCTCTTAGTAATCTAATATAAATTTCTTAAATCTCCACTTAGTCGATTCGACGCGAAATACGGGAACCTCCGCTTCGCGCGCGATAAGGCGAAATTTAAAAACGATTCATGTAACGATAATATAAGTAACTAATACTAAGGCAAATAATTATAAAAATAATTACTTTAAGAATAAAACATGAGTCCTTACATAAGCTAAAATGATCCAATGATCTGAAATTTTGCAGGTAGAAATTTAACTCAAATCCCTATAACTTTCATGTTTTTGTCCAAAAGCTGATTCAATCCATACGTCAGTCAAATTCAAGTCTCAAGTTGCTACTTTATCCAGTAAAAGGCAGAACAGGTATGCAATTTGAGTCAATTTTGAAAAATCACAGATATTCATGGGAATTGAGATTAAGGCTGAACATTTCACGGTTGATAGTATTCTGACTCTAGTTTCAAATGCAACAAATGGAACTAAATTCTGACTTTTCTACAACAAGATATAGCAGATTTCCTAAGGCTGCCCAAGATTTCCTGCGGACAAAATTTTCAGCAGCACCTCCTTTGTGTTTACTACTTTTCCAGCGAATTCAAGGCTTCATTCTTACCACAAAACAGCCTCAAACTCAAGCATATATATACCAAGCCAATAACTTACTAAATCAAACATATAACCATCACCTACTCAAGCTAGAAAATGGAACCCTAAGCTGAAATTTATGCACCCAAGCTGGAAATTTCTTTAGGCAAAGTAAACTATTACATAAAAGCTAGCTATTTCATATGGTAAAATTATCAAAACCATGGAAAATCCTTAAAGCATCATCTATGGACAGAAAATTCACCATAAAACTGGAAAATTTTCACAACATCACTTCAAACCATGAAACTTTCTCATAAAACTACCAATTTTGCAACCCTAATCCACTAATTTACATATATTTTGAAGTAGAGGAAAGTTTAATGCCATAGTTACCTTGTACCTTCAAGAAAGATGGAAGCTTAGTGCTTTTCCTCCAAAAATCTTTCCACTCAAGCCCTTAATCTTCCCTAGTGAACAACTTTTATGGAGTATTTTGCAAAAATCTATGGTTGGCACTCAAGATTCAAGCAAGGAATGGAGGTTGAAGATGAAGTTCTCTCCCTTGTTTTTTTCATCTCAAGAATTTCGGCCAAGAGGTGCAAAATGAAGACAATTTGTGATCAAATTGTGGTTTTAGTAAAGTTAAGAAGACTTGGTCAAAATCCAACATTCAATGGTTTCATAACACTTGGCTCTTTAGGGTTTCGATCTCATCCTCTTGTCTTCCAAAGCTAATTTATCTAGCTAATCTCTAATTATCTCTTAGCACCTTATAAACTAATGTCCCTTTAAGCAAAACTTCACCGAGTAGTCAAAATTTTACCGCACTGACCGCACTAGCAGGTCCCACATCCATAATACACTTCAAACTTGATATGTACTAACTTATACCACGAAAAATGATTTAAAAGCTTTACTTACTTACAAAAATATCGAGGAAATTAAGGCAATCATTTAAAGTAAAGAAAATACATTCAAAGAAAATAAATACAACCTAATTTTTCGGGTTCTCACAGAAGCCCTGAGGGTTATGTACCATTGGAATCAACACAATGGAAGTAGCAGTTACAAACTGCAGGAGGCTTGCCTCATAGAAAAATTAGCAGTTACTATCGCTTTGTAGACGTCATTAGCTATCACCCCCCAGGCCGCAGTGAAAAATTTACCTGAAAAACCATTCGGACCTGCAACACTATCACCGTCCATATTGAAAATTACTCTCTTAACCTCATCCATAGTCGACACTACCTCCAACCTGTTGTTACCAATCTCACTGCTAAGGTCTGGGATCATATCTAAAGATTGGAATTCCCGAACATGTTCAGCTGCAAACAATCGTTTGAAAAATAGAATAGTTGCTTCACCTATTTCATTTTCATTCATAACCCAAGTGTTATTTTCATCCTTGATTCTATGGATCACCGTCCGAAACCTCCACTGTTTAACCACTGACTGGAAGTATCTAGAATTACGATCCCCATACAGCAGCCATTTATGTGAGGACTCGTGTTTTTATTTCTTAATTTAGCTATTTTTATAATTAATCACCCTAGTTATATTTACTAACCCTAGTAGTGCATGAATTTTTCTTAAGTTCCGATTTTTCACGCGCGCGTCGTAAGTTCGCGCATTTCGCGTAAATGCGCGTGTTTCGCTCGGAACAGCTAAGTGGAGATTTAAGAAACTTATACTAGACTACTAAGAGTGAATAATTATAGTATTAAAGGACGTAAACTAGAGGTTTAGTGCACAAGTATAACAAAAAAGAGAGAAAACGGTGGTACGAAACCCGCGCGCGACAACTATTAAGAGTTGACTTTTTGCCCAACACTTATGGCTACTATTCCATTCTTTCTCCCCAAGTTTTAGCACACAAACCTCTCTCATCTCTCTCCATTTTTTCGGCCAGCAGCCCCAAGGAAAAGAAGGAAAGAAAACTCCATCCAATCTTGCACCATTTCACCTCTAAATCTTCACACAACTCACATGCCACTTGGAGAGCAACTTTAGTTTGGAGAAAGGCTTCATCTTGCGGGTTTTCTTGTGAGTTTTTGGTGAAAAATTTCTGTTTTCTTCAAGATCTAAGAGGTAGCCTTCATCCACCTTGAATCTTTCCATTTTTCTTCAAAGTTGAAGCTTTAATGGCAAGGGTTTGAAACCCAAGCATGAAACTAGGTAGAGGACTTGAGGAATCCATTTTATTTGCTTTAATCTTAGGTAGAGGTCTTGAGGTGCCCTCTAGGAAGCTGGCTTGAGGTGTAAATGATTGAATATGATTGTTATGTGTGTAGATGAGTTGATTATGGATAGAAAATGAAGAGAAAATCGAAGGAAAGTTGGTGCATGGACTTGGCCGAAACTGTCCTGTTATTGCCTTGCCTAAATCTCGAATTTTTTATGCTCAAGTGACTGTGAAACTGATGTATATATGTTATATATTGTGTGTAGAAAGTTTCTACCAAAAATCATTTGAATTGGGTTGAGCAAAACTTGAATTTTCGAAATGTGAAGAAACCTGGAAATGAGTTCAGACTGTCCGAATAGTGCTCCTTTGATCGAAGATAACTCTTTGTTCAAAAGTTGGAATTGAATGCCGTTTGAGGAATTTGAAACTAGACATCGGTAGCTTTCTAACGGTATAAAAATCATTTGCTGGTTCGAAATGAGTGAACCGTAGTGATTCGGCAAAGTTTGCTGCCCTGTTATGAATATCTGTCTGAGAGGACATGAGAAGCTGCAACTTGTGGCTTGAATTTGAACTACTTGTGAAATGATTTTGGAAATGTTTTCTTCTGATGAAATGAATTATTTTGAACCTAGTTTTTGAACGCCACCAACCATTCATAATTTGAACTTGTATTGAGTGAGTTATGGCCTGATTTTGAAAGTGCAATAAAGCTGGAAAACTGGAATGTTTTTCCCTTCTTGTTGGCCGAATGGTCAAACTTGTTTTGGAATGTTTTGTTTCGAAAAATTTGATGTCAATTACCTCTAAATTTCTCATTGGATGTTTATGGAACCTTAGTTTCAGCATTTGAGCTAATTGAGGTTGATTGTGTGGGACAAAATGTTTGAAAAGGAAAGAGAACCACGGACGGCAGATTTGCTTTGAAATTTTCCGGAATATTGACTATTTTGTTAACTATATTCCCACGTGAGTTTTTGCGTGAAATTTGGTAGAGATATAGTTCACATATGGAAGATTTAGTGTACCAAATTTGGTGTATTTTCACTGCCATTTCGATGGGCAAATGATACCTCAAAGACGCCTTCTCAAATCTGGAAAATAACTGGACATGTCATGAAAGTTGACCAACTTTGAACTGATATATCTCGATATTCAAAACTCTGAATTTAGTTTTGTTTGTTGTGTTTCAAACCTTGTTTGGAACTCTTATTGTGTTACAAATTTCAAAGGCTAGTTCGCTTTCTATGAATTATACCGAATTTCCAAAGTTTGCTAATAAACCAAGACTGGTCCAAACCTGTCTTCTTGGAACTGAAACTTTGAGCTGAATTATGAATGATTTCTAGTTGGAATCGTGGAAAAGTGTATTCTGAGAACTTTTAGTACTCTGAATTTAGTTTCCAACGGTATAAAATTTCCATTTTTGGACTTACGAAACTCGAGATACGATTTTTCAAAGTAATGTCACTCTAAACTGGAAAATTTCTGTGTCAACCAAATTACTCCTTTAAGAACTTTCCACCTTCCTTTGTGAGTGTTGGACTGTTTTTAAGTTGATTTCATGGTTTAATACAAGGTCTCTTTGGAACTTTGAACTTTCATTTCAAATCTTGGTCTCCGACGGTTAAACGTCTCTTGATGCAATTACTTGGTCATATAACTCTCTTGGTCAATGGTACTTCTCTTCGTACTTAAATTAGGGACTTCAACCCCTATTCTTATGGCCTTGATAATTGTACTAGAGTTGGCAATCATACAAGTATTTTAAAAGAATGATTTGAAAAGTTTCTTGTGAACGTAATTAGTAATACTCGGAATGTTTTGGCCAAGCTTCCAAGTAAAAATGTGTTTATCTTCCTTATTTGAAAGCCAAAGCTTCTATCGCCATAGTCTCTTGAGTATACGCCCTCGATTTAATCGTTGAAAATGGACGTTGAGTGAGGCTTTTATTAAAAGAGAACTTGACAATTTTACTCGATTTACGGGTACAACTTGAATCGGTGACTAAAGAAGTTAGTGAGTCGTTGGTGGCGGTTTTACTAGACTTTAACTAAATGAGTTTGAAAAATGAGAAAGTTCACTTGTACTTGAAACTTGGGCGTTCAACTAGGGAATTTTGACAAGAAACTAATCCTCCATCTTTCTTGGTTTTCGTGCCAAAACTTAGAGATCTATTTAATCTTCAACTTGGAGAATCTTGGACATGACTTGATTTGGATTAATGTATTCTTGGGTATTTTCAAATGCTACCCTCATGGATTAAGTTATTAAGTGATATTTGTATTCGATTTGAACGCGTTATCTCTTAAGTGAGAGTAGCGGGAATACTACTAGACCTTGGTTGAATACCTAGGTGAATTGTAATTGTACATGTCTCAGGTGATCAAGAGGATCCCGAGGAACTCGTTTGATCTGAACTCGTTGATCTTGCCTCGCTCTTGTTTTACACTCTTGATTTCGGTGAGTGTTCCTTATAGGTATACGTGACTTGAACAGTTTTGCTACATGTTTACTTCATAGTTAATGTGTGCTTAAGTGTTAAGTGCACCCTATAATTGCTCCTATGTAACTGTCCACCGTTTTAAGGCGAGTGTGTACTTATCTCACTTGACCTACTAAAATGACAAATTTCTACCGTTTACCGATTTACTTGATTACTTGCGCATGTTGTAAGTTCTAAGCTGAACTGGACCCTACCCTTGGTTATTAACCTGCTCGAGCCAGGACTGGGCTCGTTCGGGTAGGTTGGAACTTTGGGCCACCGTTTTGGTATACTCGAGTATTATCACTGGAGGAATAAGGTGATGGCCAGACAAACCGAGGGGATCACTGGAATTATAAGATGAAGTGGACCGAAATCGTTCCAAGTGAACACCGTATCCTTTTAATGTGTGTTTATTTCTGCACAATGATAACTGTTTCATTCTAATGTGCCAATGTGCAACCTTGAACCGTATGTGCGTTATGCTCAATTTACTTGATTTATTAGAACTGCTAGTGTGTCTTGGAACCTCACTGGGCTGTTTAGCTCATTCCACGCTTTTGTTTTCCTTAACAGGGTTCAAGATCGAGAGTGCCCGCGAGTAGTACTAGGTTGTTTTCTTTTGAAGATTTTAAGTTGTATTGTAGCTTATGACTGTAGTACATATTCTTTTGGGTTGTATTTAAGGTTGAAGGTTAACTAATTTTAAGTATGAAATGTTTTGGAGTACTTTAATTATATATTGAAAATATTTGAAGTATTTCTAACTTTTGAATTACGGATTGTAGTGAGTCCCGGCGAGAGTTGGGCAGGCATTCCGCGAATACCCTTGGGTTCGCCCTTGGGAGAAGAGGGGGCGTCACAGGTGGTATCACAGCCACTTCGCGTGGTCTTTGCGCGGGGTGAGGTTGGGCCAAGTGGTATTATGGTCCCTATTATGTGAATGAGTAAAGGTTTAATTACTTTTCTAGAGCGTAAGTTGTGAATCATGAATGTGATAGGTATAAACCCTTTATCTTGATACTTGGGGAAAATTAGATATGTATGTTGGGTAGGAATCTCAAATGTGGTGATTTACTCTTGGGACCAGCCGGATCGAGTTGTGAATTATTTTATTTCGGATTCTTGTACTTGAGTACTTAAGAGTTGAGGGCAATGCTAAGGATTTGAGATCTCCATTTGTGGGGAACAAGAACGAATCGATATTTCATGTGAATAGTTGCAGGAAACCTGCGCGGCGGACGCTGAGATTCACCAACAAGAAAATTAAATTTGATTTTTCAAGAAGGAGGGATAGAAGGGTGCGCGGCGGACGCTGAGACTTCACCAACAAGAAAATTAAATTTGATTTTTCAAGAAGAGAGGTAGAAGGGTGCGCGGCGGACGCTGAAACTTTTACCAACAAAAAAATTAAATTTGATTTTTCAAGAAGGGGGGATAGAAGGGTACGCGTCGGACATTGAGACTCACCAACAAGACATTAAATTGGATTTTTTCAAGAAGGGGGGTAGAAGGGTGCGCGGCGGACGCTGAGACTCACCAACAAGGAATTTAAATTGATTTTTCAAAAAGGGAGGTAGAAGGGTGCGCGGCAGACGCTGAGACTTCGCCAACAAGGAATTTAAATTTGATTTTTCAAGAAAGGGGGTAGAAGGGTACGTGGCGGACGCTAAAACTTCACCAACAATACATTAAATTGGATTTTTTCAAGAAGGGGGGATAGAATGGTGCGCGGTGGACGCTGAATCTCACCAACAAGGAATTTTAAATTGATTTTTCAAGAAGGGAGGTAGAAGGGTGCTCGGCGGACGCTGAGACTTCACCAACAAGGAATTTAAATTTGATTTTTTGAAAATAAGGAAGAAAGAAGCATTAGTGCACAAAATTTTTTTTTGAATACTTATCTAGGGAATTTTCAAAAAATTTGCCCCAGTTTTGACCAATTATTATTCAACCGATCATTTACTTTGGATTATGGCATCGTTGCTCCTCCTTAAACTTTGATTCACCTCTTCCTCGGTTTGAACCATGAATATTCAATTCTTGGGTAACATTCCACAATCATATAAAATTTGTCCCAGTGTGTTATTTGAATCACGTATGGATCTGCAAGAGAAAGAACAAATAATGCCACCACCATTCGACTCATCTAGCTTTCAAGAAACATGTAAAAATGAGTATTTGGACGTTCTTTCCCCGATGTAGTGCGAACTTAATCTTTACTCTGAGAACTATGTCAAGTTTCCTCAACTTCCAATGCTAACAAAACACTTGGTATGCCGGCAATTTCAATAGATCACGGGGATTGACATTTGATAAATTCTCGATGTAGCGAAACTCAACTTTGTTCTGTGAACCACTTCAAATCTTCTTAACTTCCAATGCTCATCAAATATGACATTTGGTATCCAAACGATTTCAATAAATCACAGGAATTGCCATTTGATAAATCCAAAGAGATAAATAAGACCATAAAATGGATGAAAGAATATTTTATTAACACAACAATGATGAGAATCTCAGTAACATGGAAACAATCATTTATTTTGAAAGAAAATTAATTTAAGAGAAATGAACTTGTAAACTCAAAAATTTACGCTTGAGAAACCAAAGTACTTTGATTTCAAACAAAATGCCGCATTTGACCCTTTGGATATCATTTCTTCGAAGTTCAATGCTGGCAACAAAACCACAATGTAAAGAGAGATTCCAATGAACTGAGTCTCCAACCCTTCAAATCCAAGCTCACTTTTCTTCATGAAATCCTACCTTAGCGCCCTTTCAGATTTTCACTAAGGCTACCCCCACCTTTTTTATTTTTCTTTCTCCCTTTTTCCTTTCTTTTACCATTTTCTTTTCTCTTTCTTCTTTTCTCTTTTCAAAGGTACCTTTTCGGGTTTTCACTAATAAACCAATCCCACCGATAGCCTTCATCAACTCAAAATGTGTTTAAGAAATGATGGCATCAGTGCGACAAACCTTCCCTTGCAAAATTGGTGAACGCGTATTGACATCATTTACCTTGTGATTAGAAAATTTCCTTAAAAGAGGCGATGCAAAAAACGGAAGTCAGGACTTTTAGTTTTTTTGTAATGTGGTCAGGTGAGGTGCTAAGAAAAGGTTAAGGCGTGAAGGTGGATTTTCAAAAGTGATTTAAATGATCTGAGATCGCATTGTTGCGCCAACCCTATATTAGGGTTAAATCAAAACTTGCCCCAATTTATTCTCAACTGAGGTTCTCTTCTCTTTCATTTTTCCTTTTTCTTTCATTCCATTCATCTTTTGAAATGTTCACAATTTGCCCCAATTTATTTTTAACTGAGATTTTCTTTTGTTTATTTCCTTTTCTTTCAGCTTTCTTTCAAAAAAATCGAATTTGCCCCAGTGTAGGGTTTTTCCTCTCTTTTTCTTTTCTCAAAACTAAATTTGCCCCAGTGTGGGGTTTGCGATCCTCAGAGGTTGCCAAACGAAATGATTTATTCTGAAGGTTCAAAAGGGATAACTAGGGATGAAATGTCTCAATGGGAAAGGAAGAGGGCTTGACTTTCATTCCATTCTTCGCATTCACCCTAAAAGGAAACTTCCATTTATCATATAAAGAATTTCTTACACATATCTGGATTGATCGGCTGAGAAAAAATTTGTCCATCCATTTTTGTGAGAACGAGTGCTCCACCAGGCAATATTTTCTTGATTATAAAAGAACCTTGCCAATTTGGGACAAACTCTTCTTTTGGCCTCATCTTGCACCGATAAAAGCTACCTCAACGCTTTGTCTTCTCGTCTGGATAGTCATTATTTGACCCTTTTATGGTATGCACGGGGCAATACTTTTGATAACATTGACCATGACAGACTACATTTAGCTGCTTCTTATCAAGTGACCTCTGATTTTTATTTCCTTAATTTTTATCCTAATTTAGTTTGAGTTTCTCTTTATACCATTCGAGCCTCTTTGAAATATTTTCGGATGTCTCTTCGCTACTCCTCTCATTTTGAAATCCAAATTCACATTCATGAGATATTGAGATTGTCGTCATTAAATTTCGAAACAGTGATATCCAAAGGGTCAAAGGATTTTATTCTTGGCCATTTGAAAAGAATACGTAAGTAACACAGTGTATATAAAATTGTACATTTTATTGAATTTCAAGATAAAGATCAAACCTAACAAGACGTGTTTTCAAAAGCCACTTGATTCAAAACTATTTGCAAAAGCATAGTTAAACAAAAGACACACACATGAATGGTTTTCATGGATTTTAACCAAAGCAATTCCCCAAATTTATCGAAACTCCCTTCAAGAGGGAGGGATCTCACTAATTCAGCCCCTTCCAGGATTTTCCAATGTCGTGATGGTGTCCTTGTGTTCAGGAAAAGAATTCGTACTTATGCTCGGTCCTTGTTCTCCCTTTTCCTTAGCACTATATCTCCTGCTTCGATCATATTCTGGATTTTATGCTTTAGTACCCAATAGTTACCGGTCGAGTGATCGGGCGCTCCAAAATGGTAGGCACAAGCGGCTTGAGGATCGTACCCAACAGAGAAACCTCGACGAGGGTAGTTTGGAGGAGGTATGTCATCAATTTTACCGGCGGCCTTGAGTTGTTCGTACAGTTGGTCAATGGGCCTACCTAAATTGGTAAAAGTTCGAGATTGGCCAGGGTTTTGTATCTTATTGGTTTGAGGATGGTTGTAGATCTGTTTATTTGGTGGAGCAGGTCTGGGATTATAAGGTAGACGAGATCGAATTTGAGGGTTGGCTTGAGAAATTGGGACGGGTAGTATAGGTGGGTTTGCATAGTTTGGTCGAGGTCGAGGGTGATTGATAGTAGTATGGTAAGCAGGGCGTGGGTATGGGCAAGGGTATGAGTAGGTAGGTTGATTAGTAGGTAAAGGATTATACTGAACACCGCTACTGCTAGCAAGCAGTTGGTCAATCATATGCCTTTGTGCGGTCACCTCCGTGCTTAAGTCATTGATTTGTTCAACACTTCGCTCAATTGAATTCCCAGATTTGCAACGTTTGTTGGAGGTGCCGTGGCGGATCTATCAGATGATTCTGGATATGCGCTCATGTTTACACGATTTCTCAAAACTCGGTTGTGTGATCGTGTAATGATGGGGTTTCTTTGTGTAACTATGTTTACAATTACCTGAAAATTTAGGAAAAACCCTATTCAAATTCTTCTCTTGACCAGCTGTTGACAAAATAAGAAAGAAAAATAAAAAGACACGAGTTAATATATATTGAGGTAATTCGGATGCATGTCCTATTGGGGAACCCTTTTATGCCAAGGGTTGGCCTAGAATGAGAATGCAATCCTCTAGGATAGGCACCATACAATACCTGATGAATCCGATGAAAAATAATTTGAAAAATTTTGACCAATTGGGAGTGAGAAGAGACATTTGTCCAAACAAAATGAGGACAGCGTCCGAATGGATTGACTACTTTGATCAACACATAAAATGACATGTGAAAGAGCCTACTCTTGAAAGGATTGCCATGCCTCGACTAGTTTATTCAGTTATCTTTGGATCGAAACCCTAAAAGAGAATAAACGGGTCAAATGGATCGGATGAAATTGATGATTTATTCAAAATTGACTGGACCACCCTAAAAAATGGGTAAACTGGTCAAATGAATTGAATGAAATTGATGATTTATTCAAAATTGAATTGATCACCCTAAAAATGAATAAACTCATAAAAATGGAATTGATGGAATTGATGGTTTATTTGTAAATTGACTAGGTTGCCCTAAAAATGAATAAATGGATTGAGTTAACGATTTATTCAAAAATGACTAAATTATTCTAAAAGTGAATGAATAGATGAAATGGAGTCAATGATTTATTCAAAAATGATTAGATTACCCTAAAAAATGAATGAATTGATAAAATGGATTTGATGAAATTGGTCAAATGGATTGAATAGAATTGATGGTTTATTCAAAAATTGATTGAATTGTCTACCCATTGGTAGTTTCAAAAAGTTCATTGTGATGCATTAGTCTATGAGCCTTCAAAATCAAGATTTGGCCTTGATTCATTTATTGTCTCAACAATGAGGAATTATTTGTGAATTTCTTCAAACTAATGTCCTTTATGCAAAGGATTTTACCTACTATGTTAAACTGGCCAAAAGATGATTGTTAGATGCTCATATTCTAATGTGCAAAAGTTACTCCGTTATCTTCGAAAAGATCGGATTCTACCTTACCTCGTGTACTACCTCTTTGGACGGTACAAGAAATATAAACGTTCAAGTCTCATTGATTACATATCCGAGACACAAGGTGGCTTATTCCTATCGTGGGATCCCTTACATGGCATTCCCTCAATGGTTTATGTATGATGCCAATTTATCAAAACAATTAAATATGCAATTTGAAATGAAACATGACCTAAGGAACCCTTTGTATGCCAGGGTGGGCCTAAAATGATGTGCAATTATTAATTTACAAATGCAATACATTGGAATCTTAAACGTGCAATAGCCTATCTACTAGGGTAGATTCTACAAAGAGGATCATGCCAGATCTCTTATTTTCTAGCGTTTGTGAATGCAAAAGACGAGAAAACAAGGAAACGTTAGTTCAACACATAACACGTTGTGGCAATTAAATGATACAAAAAGTAATAAAGAAAAATAAGGAAAGAGGGGTAGAATCCCTCCCCTCGTGCCTAGTGTTCCTATTCGGGTGAGGTCGACTCTAACTTAGGCAATTTCTATCATGGATGCATGAGGTTTGGTTTACTAATGCATCTAGACTCGATCAGGCTTCAGGCTCCCAACCCTTCAGACTAAAAGGCGAAGGGTCATCAATCCCAGAGCCTTCGGACGGTGGCTCGAGTGATCCCTTAGGCATCGCTATGGGCGCAGAGCACACCATCCGCCTACCTAAGGAAATCGATCCTAATCCTACAAGGAAGTGTGGGAAATGCCCACGAAAAAAAGAAAAATAGTGTAAAAAGTTATGCATGCACGTATGAGATGCTTCCTTTTGAGAGGAGGGATTATAATACCATCAAATGCGGGCGAAGGTTCTAGGGTGTCTATCCCCCCACCCAAAATGCAAGTGCGATACAAGTAAAAGCAAATAAACAATCCATTCATCACATACATAGTATACGAGGAGTGATTACGGGTGGGGTAAATGCAAAAAATCTTAAAAAGAGAAAAAAGAAAAAAGAATGCAACCTAAAACCTCCAAATGTGATATATAAAAAGATTAAAAGAAGAAAAAAATTGACTAAATCAAATTTGCTTGGACTCTCTAAGTCCCCAGTGGAGTAGCCAAGCTGTTGCGCCCCATTTTTAATGAAAAATAAAGTGTTTTCAAGAAAATGGATTTTGGTTTAATTTGAGTGAAAAATGAGTTTTTGATTTATTTTTATTTAAAAAATGAATTTTTGAGTTTTTAGAGAATGAAATAAATAAAGAAAATGGGTCTAAATGAGACTTAAAAGTGCGACGATTTTGACCCAAAAATAATAGTTTAAAAGGGTTTTTTTTGAATAAAAAATCGGAGTCGCCACTTGGTATTGAGTTAAGGTGTACCAAGTCACCTAAAAATGAATTTTGAATAAAAAAAAGTAGAAAAACCCTTTTTAAACGACTCCAAATTTTCGAAAATCAGATAAAAGTGTTCGGGAGTTACATTTGAAGAAAGGGAAGGCAAGGATAAAATCCAAAACACCTTTTCCACCTAACCAAGGTTAGTTGCATGATTTAGTCAAAGATTTTCTTATTTTAACCTAAAAATTTATCACATTTGGACGTACTATATGAATGCAAACCCTAGACCTAATGTATCCGGGTCAACATGTCTCTTTGAATTTTAGTTGGTGCAAATCGTATTAATTACGATACCCAAAAGTAATTATTTGAAGAGGTCACGAATGTGCAAAATATGAAACTCGAAGAAAAAGAAAAGAAAAAAATAATTATACAAATATACAAGACCTAGAGGAATGCATCATAACGGGTGCGGGGGCTAATACTCGTGACTTCAATGTTCCCTTTAATAGAGGGAATACGAGCGTGCTAAGACTAAGAAGCCACACTCGTCCATATTCCATATTCAAGGGGTTATTTCCTAATCTAATCAAGCAAATGATCTAACCTATTTCTAACTTTCCTTAAATGAAAATGCAATTCTAATGCCGTGTATCACACATGGGGTTATATAGACGTAAATATGGGATAAGGGATATATACAGGGGAAATATGGGATAGGGGATGTGTATACAGAGAAAATGTCATGCAAACAATGATAAAAGAACCCTAAAAAAAAGTAGAAAATATGCATGGGGATGTAGTGATTGGCACAAAAACATGATCTAACGTGCGAAGGGCTCCTACGGGTCTAGCGTTGGACTAGCCCATGTCTCTATTTTCTCACTAGCGTTGGACTAATGGGAAATCGGAAAAAAGAACCACAACTAGCGTTGGACTAGTGTGGAATCGGGAAAGGGGCCACAACTAGCATTGGACTAGTGTGGTGACGTCACACATTGATTATAACTAAACTAATTATATAAAACATAATAAAGCAAGTAAACACATAAGATCACATAAACACATAACACATAATCATGATATCTAGATGCAAGTCCCTAAGAAAGCGGATAACACGTAACACATAAGCATGCAAAACACACAAGCAATTAAAGCAAATAAATCCCTAACTATTACATTTGGAGGCCCTAACTACAATTTAAAGGGGAAATGAATAAAATAAAATAAGATAAATATCTAACTATTACATCTTGGCATTTGAATGCCCTTTAAATAATCAAAGATTAAATGAAAATAAACATACTAAATTAAAGCAAATAATGTAACTAAATAAATAAATAAATGAAATAAAAACATTCAAATGGCATGTAATATCACACATAAAATCACATAGGGTCAAATAAAATCAAAATAAAGGAGTAGAGTGTATCTCCCTTGAATTAGAGATTTAGAGAAACAAAATTACTTATTTACCCTCCAAAACAATAAAATGGTCAAGGCATCACTTTAATTAATAATTAATCACATGAAATGAGAATAAACACAAAATTGAATCAATTAAAGCATTCTCATAAAAGTAAACAACCCATATTTGACAAATTAAAACAGACAAGGACCCAATTGAAAGAATTAAAGAATTTTGAGGATTCAAATCATTATTATTACAAAGATTAAGGGTTTAAATTAAAACAAATTAAAATAAATGATTTAAGATGAAACCTACCAAAGCCAAATACTAAAATTCACGAAAAAACAAATAAAAGCCCATTTTCTATACTTAAACGACAAAACTTCCCAAAATGCCACTAAAAAAAGAAATCAAACCAAAACTATAAGTCTAGAAAGAGTTATTAAACCTTCAAATTTATCCTAAAACTCATTAAATCTATCCAAAAAATTGTGCTAAAGTATACCAAAGAAAAATTAAAATTCAAAAGGACAAGATTGATCAAATTTCCAATTATTTGGGTCATAATAACATCACTTAAAAACAACAGGGAGCAAAGTGCAATTTTGATAACATTTTCTTGCAAACTTCATGCGAACCGAAGGCTTCCGGCGAACCGAAGCTTTCTTTGCTTCTGCAATATTCTTTCTGCTGCAAACTTGCAGCTTCAACCCACGCGGATTTCATACCAACAGAGATTGCACAAAACTTATTATTTATCAACCAAACTCACATAAATCCCCAAATCATCGATTTTAACAAAGCCTAAGCATAGTTGTCTACTTTAATGATCCCCACAGAGAGGATCCAGGCCAAGAAAGCAAGAACAACAGAAAATGCAGCAAAAAAAACCTTATCATTTGCTTAAAACATTCAAGAAAACATTATAAAGCTCGGACCATGAAACAACAAGACACTAGGCTTCTGGACAATGAGTTTCAAGACAATATCACGCAACTCACGAAGAGGCTTTCTTTCTTATTGCTGGTTTCTGCGTTTCTTATTGAAGCAAAGGAGAATGGCACTAAATGAACCTAGACTCCCAAATCGAAGACAGATAACACCACTCTCATTAAAAAAAATCAGCTTGACTTATATTAAACTCCAATGGTTTGAGTTAGTAGGACTTGAGAACACAACAGAACCGCAGGTTCCTTTCAAACTTTCTGGTTAAAACTTTTGCAAGCAAAAAATTATTTTGACATTACAAACTTGTTTAAAACCAAACACTAATCGCACAAGCATGCACATACAGAGCAAGGATCAACTAATCATGCTCACAAACTTCAGTTGAAACAACTGAAGTTTTTTTTTTTTTTAAATGCACGTCAAAACTACTGCAACAAACTTACATATTACATCTAGCTGTTACACCACACGTTGCTAATTTAAAGTGCAGCAAATGTATACAATGGCATCACCCCTAAACAGCAAACAGACCCAACAGAAAAAACCCAATCAGACCAGAATTTTAACCACTCAAAGCTCCAGTTTTATCGACATTGCTACAACAAGCCGAAAGCTTCGACATGGTTGCAGCCGAGCCGATTCTCGCGCAAAAAATTCAGCCAAGTGCGATTAGAACCCAAACAACAGGATTACCAAATACTCCCTTCACTTTTTAACATAGAACCCTTGAGGTTAAACACCAAACAACTCGACAAAGATCACGCGAAATCCTAGAACATTTCTGCGATTTTTTTTTGCTGGGTTTTATTATCAAGTTCACAGGTCCTACAAACCAGACCCTACATTGACGAAAAACCTGCTACATATGCCTTTAATTTTCGCAACCCAACGCTAAAAACGTATAGGAACAGATATCAGCGAAAAGGTAGCTAACCCACTCAGCAAACCCACGCAACTCTGTGCTTCTGAGTTCAACCTTAGCTAGCACTACACAGGTTCTGGCCAACCTGGCATTGGCCAGAGTTCCTCTTGAAGGCATACAGAGGATGCATGAGACTAACTCTTTCGATTGTCATTTGGACAGTCTATCAAACAAACAACAGGCATAAAAAAATTCGATGATTCCCTACCCAAATGAAGTTACAACTAGCCTTAAAATTGTCAGAAACAACAAGGATTTCAACTCAATCAACCCATAAAGCATGTATACTCAACATTCAGAGATAACCAATGGGGAAATTGCCATAAGTAAAGTCACGGAGCTCATGCTTTGAAAGCTTCAAGATCTGAACTTGGAGAGAAACCAAGACTTAAAAAGAAAAGATAACTTACAGTGCTTTCTGTCTCTTTCGCAGGTGATGACAGTGGAATGAAATGGTGATGACTCTACTCCTTGCGATAGGTAAGCAGCTTCAGTGGCTTCTTTGTCCCTTTAAGAATAGCACCCGACCAGATTTTTTCTCCTCTTCTCCCTTGCTCTCTCTCTCACCCTCTCGGTCTTTCTTGCTTTTTCTTTTTTTTTTCCAGTTTTTCCTCAGCTTTTTCCTTCGCTACCCTCCAAGCCCTCTTCACCTTTTTCTTCCCGGTCTCTCCCTCTCCCTCTGATTTTCTCTTTTCCTTTTTGCTTTCTGTCTAACTCTCTACACTACCCCGCCGCTACCCCCTTTGTTGATCTTTTTATATCACATGAGGGTTCCAAACCCTCATCTCAAGGGTTCATATGGAATCCCAGTTCTACCGCCTATCTTTTGAGCCATTCGATTGGCTTTGTTCCTCTGATATTCTTGAGGTTTGGATCAAGGCCAGGTGGAGTGGAGCTAGAATGATCCAATGGTGAAAAAAAAAATGAAGGGAAGAAATGATAGAAAATGATGGGAAGTGGAGCTGCATTTTCTTGTACGATTTCTTCATGGCTTCTGGTACGAAGCCATGGGAAAGGTTTGGCGCGCGTGCTGGCTCCTTTCTTTTTTTCTACTTTTTTTTTAAACAAAATGGAAATAGACAAAAATTTAAACAAAATCAACTAAAATGAAATAAAAATGCTAAAATTTTTTGTGTTTGATTGATGATTTTTCTTTTTCCTTTCCAATGAATTAATTAATAATAATAAAATGATTTTCTCAACAAAAATGAAATAAAATAAAAATAAACAAAAATTAAAACAAAATCTACTAAATGAAATAGAAAAAGAAAGGCTAAAATTTTGGTATCTACACACCCACAATGAACCACGGGCCTTTGCACAGGTTTATCCCGTAGCAAAGTAGGCCAAAGATTCTCCCTATCACTATTAGTACATTTAGCATGCACAAAAGAGACCCAAATAAGTACTGGGGAAGACGGGTGAGACATTAAAACCGACAGGTGCTGATCTGAATTAGCTAGTATGTGGCCAGCAAATGGAAAAATTAAAAACACCCAAATATCTCTCGATGAATTACACATCACCTGATCAAAATTCAGCCTCATTCGTTATAGCATCAACTTCATCCACTGCCAGCTTAGGTTCACAAACCCCAACAATGGACACTTTATGCATAACAATCAAGTTTTTTAAACTTCTAAGATTGGAGACCTTAGAGATCCCCGAATATTCCAGAATATGGCATTAATCATGGAACAATATATGAAAAGAATTTTGAGAGGATTTTTTCTGTGAGTTGAGTTGTCGATCCAAGGGAAACTTGGCTCACACATCACGGCTTTTCATCGGCTGAAACTCTTGCTCTAACACCGAAAGTTGATTCACATTCAAAGCTTCCAGCGCTAATTTATCAAAGTCCTCCAAGCCCCGCTGTGATCTAAGAAAACACAGGGATACACCAGCAGCAACTAGAGGAGCAGCAACTAATTCCCCGCCATTCCCATCAGCTTCATCACCACTAACGAGCTCGGCTTCTTCTGATTCCCCCCGTTCCTGAACAACCCGCTCTAGCAACTCCTCAGTAATACGATCAATAGCCACCTCTAAAGCCTCACCAGTAATGGAAACAAGCTCTGTAGTTTGTACGACATCCCTACCATTAGCAAGCGGCAAGTCTCCTGGCTACAAAACTTTCTCTGCCAGACTGTTGTTAGCCTCTGTTAGAGGGGCAGTACTTGGCTCATTATTCTCTATTCTACCGATTGATGTGGGAAGTGCTGACTCCATCTCTCCCGAAATTAGAGTACCAGCTTCCAACCCCGCCTGCATTGGTGCTGGCACCTGAGCATCAGGATCTGCAACATCAGCTGTGCCTCCTGACAGTCTTTTCTTCTCAGCATTCTTATACGCTACCTTATTCTCAGGCACCAAACCTTGTTTTGGTCTAAGTTCAGGGTATTTTAGATGACAACCCTTCTCCCCATGGCCTTGACGAAAATAATGGGTACAATACTTAGGTAAATTTTCAAGATTTAAAAGCTGCCAAAACCCATGATTTTCTCCTAGCTGTACCCAAATCTGTGAAGGTAAACACTTAAGCAGATCCACTTCCACGCACACCCTTGCCATACTTGGTCTGGACAAAGAAGCAGTTTCTGAATCAACGAACAACGGATGGCCCAAACAGAACACAATTTGAAAGAGACATTGGTTGTCGAATAGATGAATGGGGAGTTTCGGCAAACAAAACCACACAGGCATTAGTGAAGATTCTTTGTCCACATGAAACGTTTATGTCCACGTAAACACCCTCATGGGATAATCTAAGACATACCACACATTCGTAGTCCACATTCATATAAAATCTGCTTCGTCCAAGAACCTGATCAAGACATGTCTGGAGTCTAGAAGCCCAACCGAGACAGCAGCCTTTAAATCCAGCGAGAGGAAAAACTTCCTTATATCTTCCAGCTTTGGGCTTCCCTCTTGAGAACTTTCCAACCAACGCGTGCCTAAAAGGATGAGATATTGCTTCTAAATCAGTGTTGGTAAATGATATTGCAGGCTCACCACGATGAGTCATGATTGAACCCTTAACTTGAAGGTTAGGTGCTGAAGATGACGACGAGGAAAACAATTCTGAGAAAGTTATGTCCAAGAGTATGCACTTGCAAGCTGTCTTGGATGTACTTTGAAAGGAAATGCACTATGCTAACCTTAAGAAATGCACCTTTTGCACTAATCAACTTGTATTTTAGGCTATGTTGTAAGTGAAACAGGAAATATACGTTGACCGAGCAAAAGTGAAGGCTATAAGTGAATGGCCAACTCCTACTATTGTGAGTGAGGTAAGGAGCTTTCATGGCTTGGCAAGCTTCTATCGACGCTTTGTCAAGGACTTTAGCACAATTGCTGCACCACTTACTTCCATTTTCAAGAAGAATGTGCCATTTCACTAGGGAGATGAATAAACTAAGTCTTTCCAATTACTTAAACACAAACTCACATATGCACATGTTCTTAGTTTACCTAACTTTGACAAAGCTTTTGAAGTTGAGTGTGATGCTTCTGGTATAGGTGTCCAAGCTGTTCTACTCCAAGAAGGTCGGCCAGTTGCCTATTTTAAGTAAAAAATTGAATGGAGCTTCACTAAACTACTCGACCTATGACAAGGAATTGCTGGCTTTAGTTTGAGCTCTTCAGACTTGGCAACACTACCTCCGACCTCGTGAGTTCATCTTGCACACTGACCATGAGTCGTCCAATCATGTCAAGTCTCAAACTAAAACTGAACAAGCGACATGCAAGATGGATTGCCTTCATCGATAGCTTTGCATTTTGTTGATCAAATACAAGACAGGTAAGACTAATGTAGTAGCTGATGCACTTTCTAGAAGATGCAGGATTATCACTACATTAGATGCTAAGTTGCTAGGCTTTGAGTTCATTAAAGATATTTATCCAACTGACCCCGACTTTGGTGAGATATTTACTTCTTTGCCACGACGCACTCATGAGCATACTTCATCTCACAGGGATTCTTGTACTACAAGGACGAGTTGTGCATTCCAATGAATTCGATACGTAATCACTTAGTTCGAGAAGCACATGGAGGAGGGCTTATGGGGCATTTTGGCATTGCTAAGACATTATAGTTCTCCAAGAGCATTTCTATTTGCCACGAATGAGAAGGGATGTGGAGTGACACATAGAAAGGTGCGTGACCTATCACCATGCAAAATCCAAGGTAAACCCTTATAGTCTTTATACTCCTTTACCAATTCCACATGAACCTTGGATTGATTTATCCATGGATTTTGTGCTCGGTTTGCCTAGGACTAGGAAAGGTCATGACTCAATTTATGTTGTAGTTGACTATTTTTTAAAGATGGCACATTTAATCCCTTGTCACAAAACTGATGATGCTAAACATGTAGCTGATTTGTTCTTTAGAGAAATAATTCGTTTGCATGGAGTGCCTCGCACTATTGTGTTTGATAGGGATGTTAAGTCCCTTAACTACTTTTGGAAAACTTTGTGGTGTAAATTAGGTACTAAATTGTTATTTTCTACTTCTAGTCACCTACAAACTGATGGCCAAACCGAAGTAGTTGATCAAAACTTTGTTCTACTTTGTTGTTAGCAATTATTAAAAAGAACATTTAAACTTGGGAAGATTGCTTTGCCGCATGTTGAGTTTGCATACAACCGCACGATGCATACCACTACACCAATTTTCACCTTTTGAAATTGTTTATGGTTTTAACCCTCTCACACCATTGGATTTATCTCATTTACCTGTTCATGAGAGAATTAACTTTGATGGTAAGAAAAAGGCTGAATTTGGTGCGAGATTTGCATGCTAAAGCTCGAGCTAACATTGAGAAGTCTACTCTTCAATATGTTTAAAGTGCCAACAAGGGTAGTCGCAAGATGGTATTTGAACCGGGTGACTGGGTTTGGATACACATGAGGAAGGAACATTTTTCAATCCAAAGGCATAATAAACTCCTTCCAAGGGATGATGGGCCCTTCCAAGTGGTGGAAAGCATTAAACGACAACGGCCGACAAACTGGATCTTCCATATGAGTATGGAGTACATGCTACATTTAATGTTGCTAACTTGAGCCCTTTTCACGCAGATGATGAGCCTGATTTAGGGACAAATCGCCTTCAAGAGAAGGGGAGTGACGAAAGGGTTAAAGGATTCAAGGATGATCAAGCTAGTGGTGATCAAGTTGATTCAATTCCAAGTGGTCCAATTACAAGAGCTCATGCAAGGAAACTTAGAGAGTCACTTCAATCCCTAGTGTGAACATTCAAGAATGTGTTGGTGAAGACTTGAGGGCCATTGAAGGTGTTCAAATCGAAGAACTCCCATGTGTTAACTTGTTGGTTGTACATGAAGAATTGGGAGCTAGTTAGCAAGCTAAATATTGACAAATTAGGGTCGCCTATTTGAGAATGTTAAGGCAAGGGTTAAAATATTGAGTTCCTTGCTATTTAAGTCATTTTCTTAGCTTGAATAATCCGGCCAGATTTCTTGTCAATTATGGACAAAATTTAGTTGATTATTTAGTCATTTAATTAGTTAATTAGGTGTTTAAAATTTGGCCAGCTTAGTTCCTTATTGTGAGCCGAATTTGTCTTAGTAGTTAAGGGTCAACTAGTCCAAGTTAGATTAGGTTTTGGAGTCATTGTAAGGCTATAAATAAGCCTAAACCCTTAACATTTTTGGTTAGTCAGATTTTACATCAAAACTTGTGAGTTTTATTCACTTCTCTTGTCCAAGAGAGCTTTCATTGAATACTTGAGAGTTTTCTTAAGTTATTCAACCTGAACTTATCAATCAAGTATACACCTTGGCTGTGGCATTCTTCTATCTACACTTTGGTTCATTGAATTGTTTAGTTGTAGGTTGAGAAAATCTCTTAGTTCATAACTTTGTGATTCTAGAAGGGTCAAGGTTCCGCACTCCAACTTGTTTTCTTCGTCTAGATCCAGGGCTTGATGGGATACGAGTTCATACTTTCGGGCGGGTTCATATCAGCTTGATTTTACATCAAAACTTGTGAGTTTTATTCACTTCTCTTGTCCAAGAGAGCTTTCCTTGAATACTTGAGAGTTTTCTTAAGTTATTCAACCTGAACTTATCAATCAAGTATACACCTTGGTTGTGGCGTTCTTCTATCTACACTTTGGTTCATTGAATTGTTTAGTTGTGGGTTGAGAAAATCTCTTAGTTCATAACTTTGTGATTCTAGAAGGGTTAAGGTTCTGCACTCCAACTTGTTTTCTTCGTTTAGATCCAGGGCATGGTGGGATACGAGTTCATACCTTCGGACGGGTTCGTATCAGTTTGGTAATTAGAGCTAGTTGATGAAGTCAAGTATATCTTGTTTGTGTTAAAGTAAGTTTCCTTTGTTTCAAATCTGGTCGTTGTTCTTGGTAGTAATACGCTAGGGTTCCTCATTGCTTTTTTTTTTATCGTGTTTTTCCGTTGCTGTCCGCTTGTGTTTTGTTGATAACATCATGTTTTTCTGGTCTTGTTGGTTCTTGTGATCTTGTTCTTAATTCTTGAAATCGAGTAGAGTAAAAAAAAAATTCGGTACTGTTCATCATTACTGTTCATCCAAAAAAATAAATAAATAATACAATGTGGTCATGTGTTTTCTTGGGAATCTGAAGCTTAGACTTAGGGTTTCTTGTCAATTTGTGTTGAGTCTTGTGTTTCTTGAATCATCCGTGGTTGGTTTCCCTTGTTTCTTGGAAGTATACAAAATCCTTGAAGTTTCTTGATAAATTTCTTGAATTTCTAGAATTTCTTGAACAAATCTTGAAGTTCTTGGGTTGAAAACTTGGGTTGCTTGAGAATCTTGAAACCAAGTTTCCAAATCTTGGATTTCTTGCAAAACCCTAATTCGTTGGGACAAGAAGGGAGTTGCGGCCGTTTCTTGATTCTTAAGTTTTGAAAAAAAGAAATGAATGTGTTTGTGTAAAAAAAAAAAGGAAATGCAAGAAAAAGAAAGAACAAGAATTCAGATCAATCCTGAAGTGGAACAAGAAAACAATCTGAAATTGGGAATCCAAGTTGACTTGGGATTGAAAACAATTCCTAGTCACACTCAAACTACCAATTCGGACTTGCCAAATTCTTACACATGTCAACACCTCACAAAGCAGCAGCCTAATCATCCAAAAACAAACCCAAGAAACCTTTTTGGAACTTCCAAATTCCAGCCAAGATGCAAATTGGGTAGAGTAATTCTAGGATCCAAAATTTCTGCCGTTTTAATTCTTGTTTTAGTTGAAAATTGTAATCTGTCCAGCCATATAAAGTCATGTCCTTGGGTATTTTTCCCAATTATTTTCTTGTTTATAAGTCGCAAAAGGAGTCCCAATCAGTCTTGGCTTCCAATTAGTTTTAGTTTCCTAATTTAAGTCACTAGTCAAAGTCCAAAGTTCCCAAATTTTGAGTCACTTGTGCGGCCAACTTAGGTAATTTTCCAGCGTGGTTTTAAAGCATTAATTTTGCCCATTTCACTCCCAAATCTCAGCCTTTAAACCGCCACCATCTTGTGTGAAAACTTGGTGAAAGTTTGATTGAATCTCATTGAAAAAGTTCTAATTTCTTCAGAAGAGGCAATCAAGTGACTTGAGAAGTGATTGGTGAGACCATTAGAGTACTTAAAACACTTTGAGTGATACACGAGAGGAGTGAAACACGTAAGGGAGTCGTGAGGTAAAATTTTCTGTTTTATACTAACCCTTTCTTGTAGGTTTTAAAATGGCAAGTGAAAACGAAATGACTATTGCTCAACTTGCCTTAAAATTTGATGCCGTGTTAGCTGAATCCCAAAGAAAGCTTGACCTTAAGCTGGAATCGATTAATGAACGCATTGATAACCTAGAAACTTCAAGGAGTTCCTCTAAGAAATCTAGAGGGAAACAACCCTAGAATGATCTATTGATTCCAATGCGGACACAGAGCTTGAGGAACATGAACTGATAGCATCATGGAGCGTGGGCACGCTAACGGTGGCACGGGTGATCGAGGAGCTGAGGATCACGTGCAAGCTCCAAACAGACCCATCACTAGAGCTCGCGCAAAGAGACTTCGTGAGCAACTCAATGTACTTGTGCAGGCCATACACAAGTCCTTTGAGGGATTCATACACCCTAGCGAAGGTGATCGAGGTCCGATATTGCACATCGAAGCTGTACCCGAGGTTTAGGGTTTTGCCAAACCCTAGTGTCCCATGTCAGCCGTTTCATTTATTTACGTGTTAGTTTGATTAGTTTGAATAAATTGGCTAAGTGCATGTTGAACATAGGATCGCCAAGGGTAGGGTTGTCATTGTGTTCGTCACTATATGTTGGTTAAGGTCGGCTGCCTAGGAAGGAAAGCCCGCATGAAACCTTATCCGTGAGGGTTGAGGCCGTAGCCTCCTTTCCATTTCCGTCGCTTATTAGGGCCATACCAGCCGCACCTTTAGTTCTCTTTTCCTTACTAGATTAGGTTTTATTTGTAGCCTATATAAGGAACCATGTTACATCAATAAAGGGTAGACATTTATATCAAAAAATCTGGTGTGAGAGTTTTTTCTCCATAGCTTTCGAGCAACCCTTTAACAACTTAGAGTTATACTCTAGTGTTCTTGTTTGGCTTATCAATTCAAGAATCACACTCGAATTGTGGCGCCTTCTACACTTGCCTGAGGTTCGCTAATTCGTTTGATTACGGGTTGAGATAGTATCAACAAGTTCGTAGTCACGGGGATTAGAGGTGTCGTAGGGTTTCCGCTGCTACCTTCTTTGTTCGTGTCGATCACAAATCCAACACCCGATCTTGGGTCACGAATCTTCTCATCAACGAGATTTGTATCAGCTGGCATCAGAGCCAGGTTGTTGGTAACATCGTTTTATCCCTCTTTTGTGTCTTAAGTCGTGTCTTCAGTATCTGACTCGTAGCAAATTTCTGTTCGCACACTCCGATCTATTCGCACGTTTCCTTGCTTGCAAATTCTAGTAGTCGCTGTCTGAGTCTGTCTTGGTGTCGTTTTAATTCCTTGAATTTCTGGGAGTCAATTGTGTTGTGTCTGGTTTAGTTGTGTGTTGATTTCATCATTTGTTAACAAAAAAAAAGAGGACAAAAAAAATTTTGTTCGTGTCTTCTTCCAAGTCGCGAAGTTGCAGCTTTGGAAGTTTTCAAATTCTGTTCGTGTCTCTTTGTTGAGTATTGGTTGTTTCTAAATCTATTCTTGTTCCGATGCTGAGTTGTTTATTATCTAGGAAAGTAGTGGTACCTTGTTCTTGAATTTCGTAAGCAAACTTCACAGTTTCTTGGAGTTCTTGAAGAGATTCTTGATGCTTTGAAATCTGGAAATTTGCAGTGATCTTCCTGGAGTTATTTGCTGGAAATTTTGTGTTGAGTTTATGAGTCCTGACTTCTTTTAATTGTTAAAGGTTGATCTATACCTGTAGCTGAACCTTGACACATTTGGGAACCAAAACCTAGCCTACCCGATCGCGACAAAACTCCAACACATACCGCAACAAGCCTCCAACCTGACCTGGGAAAATTTTGGTAACCAAAGCGGTCTTTCACCCGAAGTTGCTGCTGTACAAAAAAAAAAAAAACAAACACAGTAAGCAAATTTCGAAAACAAAGGGGTCTTGAATACTTTTATTGAATTGGGAACTCAAACAAAAAAGCTAGAGCTTTGTCGGAATCACTTGCAGATTACAGTGAGCCTAGCCTACATTCAAAAATTCTGATCAACAACTTCCTGAGTTTCTTGAGTCTCTTGAACCTTGAAAACTTGAGCCTTGCGTTTCTTGAACAGCTTGAAATACTCTCGAGCATCTGTAAAGGGTCTTCGAGGAGCTCTTGAACTTTTCTTGGGAGGTTCTTGGGCCACCCGAAGGGGGGGAGCCCGTGGAGGAACCTGAGCAGCACCTTGGGGTTGCGACTTCATCTGGATTGTTGTTCTTGCACCTTGTGCGTTGGACAGCCAAAGGAAGCCGAGTTTATATCACCAACATACCCCAACCTTGTGCACTCCTAGAGCACTTGGGAAGAGGACCCCATTCGGTTGAACATCTAGAAAAGAAAGGGGAATAGCCGCTAAAGACTTCTAAACCCAATTGGTTTCCAAAATCAAGGGGCTTTCAAACTTACATTGTTTCCTGTTTTGTAGCCGTCACTTGCCTAGAGTTATCCCTAGGTATTAGCCACACCTCTGCTACAAAATAGGACCCGCACCTGGAGTCGGATAGGACAAGTTCAAACTGTCCAAGAAATCCAACAAAGCAAAATGACCAATTTCCCTTGTCAGTTAGGACCTTTGAGCATCATTCTTAATTTTTTTGTAGCTTTAGTATCAATTCTTTTTCTAGTCTCTATTCTTGAATATATTTTACCACTCCATTCTTAGTGTCCTTGTGAGAACCCGAAAATTTTCTTTATTTCTAGGCATTATTTTATTCCTTTGCACCATTTTCTATATTTTCTTTATTCTATAAGTTTTCTAGACATTTTATGAGTAAATAGGGTTTTAAAAATGTTTTTTCTAGTATAAGTCAATTTATGAGATTTTCGGAGTGAATGGTGGACGTGGGACCCGCTAGTGCGTTAAGTGAGAGAAATTCGGCCAATTAGGTTAAGTTGTGCAGTAAGGCATTAAATTACTAGATGTTAAAAGACAATTAGAGGTTGGTTAGATATTTGATCATTGGAAAGCAAAAGGATAAGAAAGAAATCCAAAAAGGGACACGTGTCGCGTCGCGGTTGGACCAAGCTTGCCTAACTTTCTTTCAACTTTACCAAAAGCTAAATTTTGACCAAAATTCCATCCATTTCTTAGCTCTCTTGGCCGAAATTTTGAGGAAGAAAAAGAGAGAGAAAGTTCATCTTGCACTTCAATTTCCA
This sequence comes from Coffea humblotiana, assembly GCA_023065735.1. Taxonomy (NCBI): domain Eukaryota; kingdom Viridiplantae; phylum Streptophyta; class Magnoliopsida; order Gentianales; family Rubiaceae; genus Coffea; species Coffea humblotiana. Next base: position 39,170,415 of record CM041209.1, on the reverse strand, counting down.
AGCTCAATCTTGAGTTCCAACCATAGCTTTTGCAAATCACTCCATAAAAGTGCTAGTCAAAGTAGTTTCTAAGGTGGTTGTGGAGTAATTTTGGGAGGAAGAAGCCTAAGTCATCATTTTTCTTAAGGTTCCAAGGTAACTTGCTAAGGAAATCCCTCTTTGTTCTTAATAATTCCAAATTTGTGGCTTAAAGTTGTAGTTGTGGTAGTTTTATGAGAATATTTCATGGTTTGAAGTAGTTTAGTGGTAATTTTCAGTTTTATGGTGAAAATTCTGATCTCATATGATACTTGAGGGTTTTTATTGTTTTGATATGAATTATTGAGGTTTTGTGGGATAGAATACTCTGCCTAAAGAAATTTTCTAGATTACATGCACAAATTCCAGCTTAGGGTTTCTATATGGTAGTAATCTGCCCTGTTTTTGCACTGTATGTTCGTCCTTGAGAAAGACCGAATCAGCCCTTGCTCAAAACATGAAAGTTGTAGGTATTTGAGTTAGTTAGCTGCTGGTAAAATTTCAGCTCAATCGGAGCATGGTAGGATGTGAAATGACCAAAATACCCTGACTGCCACAAGCTGCAATTCGTAAACAGTTTTGTGAATTCACCAGTTTGGGCTGCATTTTTCACCCTGATTCGTATCCAATTAGCTTTTGGCCAAAACACAAAACTTGTAGCCCTATATTTTAGCTTTCCAAATCCTCTGAAAACACCCCAAACGGAGTTGTGTAGCCTGAGTTATTGCCGGTTAACGTCAGTGCTGACAACCAGACTGATCATAAACTTTTGGATCTGTGATTGGAAAATTCGACTTAGATAAACTATAAATTAGGTTAGGTGGCCTTCATGAAGGTTGTTCCCTGTCTTAGCTTCGAAATGGTATAAGGTTCACCCCGATTCGATAACCATAGCTCCGGTTATGACTAAAATACTACGAGATGCCAAATCTGCCATTTAGCTTTTGTCTTCAAAATTGATATTTGCTTGTACTATTGCACTTGTGTTGTACATGGATGATGTTGGAGCCTAATGGAAGGGCTATTGTGGTAACTTACTTGTGTGTATTGTGGGGCTGAATTAAGAAAAAGAATGAAGCCATAAATGGCTGGAAATTTGGTAAACACAAAGGGCGTGCTGCCCAAATTTATACGCGAGATTTAAGTAGAGTTACACTTATCTTGAGTAAAACTTTGAGGACGAATCTAACTCGATTTGTCTAGGTTATTCGAGTTTCCTTTGTGGAGATATATAAGTTGAATTTCGGCCAAAACTTGTACCCTTGGAATTTACAACTGATAGAAATACGTTCCTTTCATTTCTTCGATCCAAACGGCATTTTGTACATAATGGCTTCAAAATTTCACCGTTTGAAAAGTGATCAAGGGTTTTACGAATAGTCTCTAAATAAGTCTCAATTACTTGATTCTCGTTAAACGAAATGTTTAAGTTTCGAGCCTTAGTTACTTTTCAATGCTCTTAAACAATATTTCCTCGCAGATTTGAACTCCAAGAGCGGAGTAATACCCAAAACCAACGTGTAAAGACACTGCATCTGTTGTGAGTGTACCATCCCCTTAAATTGGTGCTTATCTGATTCATCTGTACTTGCAACTTGCAACTTGATTATCTGTGGCTTTTGTATGCTTCGTATGAAACGAGGGTGTACTTTATCACACTCGTTTCTCTCATCTGGTTATTCTGGTTCCTGTATACTGTATAAATCTGTATTTGTTCTCTGTATCTGTTATCTGTACCTGTTTTCTGTATTTGTTGATGTCGTTTGGAGAATTAAATCCAACGAGCATTCTATGACCTTTGAGCTCAAAACCGGGGGCTAGTTGCTCGAGTCGAGCCGGCAAGGGCCGGTCGATTAGATAACGAACCACGGTAGTCCACTCTAGGGAATCTTTGGGTATTGGAGACTCTGGATTCCGGTATACTCGAGTATTACCAACCACTGTTACTGCTGAGGTGTTCGGGCCCGGTGAGGGGTATGTTTGGTGGACGGAATCGGTGTTAAAGTGGTGCTCTATTGGACGGGTTACTTTATTTGAAAGTTGATGGAGTGTCAACTACTATTTGATCAAGCTCCAATGAAGCAATGAGAACTTTGGCTCCTGAGAGCCACCTGTATCCTTTCCATTTGAAGTATTTATTCATTTTCCCTATCTGGTGTGTACAACTACATGATTGATATGTGAAATGCCATGATTCGTGACTACTTGTACTTTTGGTACCTCATTGAGCGTAAGCTCACCCCCTTCCCGTTATCTTTGTTTTCCTTACAGGGAACGACACTTTTGAACCGTGATTTTGAAGAAAAGGTCGAGCTAGTATAAATGTTCTTTTGTTACGCTCTTTTGTAATCAAAACCCTAATTTTACTTCGAACAAGTATTTCCCTTGACTTGTAAAGTTCCAACGTATGTATATAAGTAATTATTCATGTTTTCTCCATATATTTGTTGATGAATGTATGCCTTTGTGTTCTTGATTTGGTAAGCTCCGATTGTTGGGTTTCTTTGGGTTCGATCGCGCGTAAGTTAGGGTTTGTGTGATTCGACTTCGTAGTCCTGGCGAGAGTTGGGCAGACGGTCCGCCAAACCCTTTGGTTCGCCTTAGGGGAAGGTGGGGCTGTCACAGTCCTAATTTTGCTTTCCAAGAAAATCTCCACTCTTACGAACCTCAAATTCTAGCGTGACTTGATTTTTTTTAAGCTAAATTTGAGCACTTAAGGAATTCTAAATTCTTCAAGGTCTTGCAAGGGGCTATGAGAAAATTTTGGTGAGCACATTAGAGTGATCTGAGTGACCATATACAAGAGTGAGAGTATACACTTAGGGAGAAAAAAATAATAAAAAATAATAAAAAAACGTCTTTTTTTCCCTTTTCCCTTTCCTTTGCTACTAACCCTTGCAGGTACACTCGAGACTCCATGTCTAGTGGAAACGAAGGAGCCTCCCACCCTATGGACTTTGAAAAGATGATGGAGCAAATGGAAAGGCATTTCCAACGCATGTTAGAACCAATTCAAGATGAGTTGCTGCAAATCCGAGCCTCAGGAACACCAAAAACTTCTATGTCCATGCGAAGGCGAAGGGACGTGGAGGAGTCCAATGGTTCCAATAATGATGATGATGACGAGGAACCTCATGTTCGACCAAGGCAAAGGAACCAAACGGGACCTACCGATGTGTTCAAGGGAATCAAAATGAAAATCCCAGAATGCAAAGGACGGTCCGATCCCGAGGCCTTTCTCGAATGGTTATCCAAGATCGAAATGGTCTTTTCTTGCCAAAACTACACCGAGGTGCAAAAGGTGCAGTTGGAAACCATGGAATTTACTGAGTACGCTATGGTTTGGTGGGACCAAATCAATAAGTCAAGAAGGAGAAATGGGCTACCTGAGCTCATTCCATGGCCCGAGCTTCGAACCATGATGCGCACCCGATTTGTTCTTGGACACTATACTCGGGATTTGTACCACCGATTACAAACCTTAGTCCAAGGCAACCAGAGTGTGGATGAGTACCATAAGGAGATGGAGATCCTGATGCTTAGAGCAGATGTGCAAGAGGATACCGAAGCCACCATGGCTAGATTCTTGAACGGGTTAAGACCCGATATTGCTGAACGAGTGGAACTTCAGCACTATATGGAGTTGCTTGAGCTTGTTGACAAGGTCATTAAGGTCGAACAAAGGCTCAATAGGAGGGGTACTACTCGATCAAATTTCAGCAATACCACCTACTCTACCAACCGTTCATTCCAACCAAGGAATGATTCTCGGCTTTCATCAAATGCTCCTACGCCGCAGCCGAGATTCGAGGGAGGTAAGGTGGGCAATTCTAATGTTGGGAAACCACCCTCTTCTACTCCAAAATTTGAGGAGCCTAGGGGCCAAACTAGAGCTCGTGATACTCGATGTTTCAAATGCCAAGGTAGAGGCCATATTGCTAGTCAATGTCCCAATCAACGGACTATGATTATGATGCAAAATGGCGAGATCGTGAGTGAGGACGAAGCCGAGTACGAAGGCATACCACCTCTTGAAGGAGGTAGTGATGGTAAGTCGCCAAATGAAGAGGAATTTAATGCACCCGAGAGTCACTTTGGGACTGCATTGGTTGCAAGGAGAGCATTAACTGCACGTGTTAAAGATGACGAGCTTCAATGGGAGAACATCTTCTACACCAGGTGCTTCGTCAACCAAGCACTTTGTAGTGTGATTATTGATAGTGGGAGCTGCACAAATGTAGCAAGTTCACTCATGGTGGACAACTTGAAGCTGCCTATAAGGGATCACCCGCGACCCTACAAACTCCAATGGCTCAACAATTCTGGGGAGGTTCGAGTCACCAAACAGGTTCTTATATCCTTCCAAATTCATAAATATTCTGATGATGTATTATGTGATATAGTTCCTATGCAGGCTAGTCACATTATACTAGATAGACCGTGGCAGTTTGACAGGCAGGTAACTTTTGATGGTGTGACTAACACGTATAGCTTCTTGTACAATAGTAAGAAAGTCACCCTAGCTCCCCTTTCCCCAAAACAAGTGCATGATGACCAATTGAAATTGCAACAAGAGTTTGAGAAGTATCGTGCAAAAAGGAAAGAAAATGAGAGAGTCGAGGCAAAAAAAGAGAGGAAAAAGGCTATAGATAGCTCGGCAAGTGAGGTAAAATCCGAGGGAAAACAAATGCTCCTGATAAAAGCCAAGAATGTGAGGAAGTTAATGAGAAATGAGCAACCGCTTCTTATGCTTGTTAGCAAAGAAGTAGCTCTGAATGCGCATGAATTTGATACTAACATACCTCTTGAGGTTATGTCTCTTTTGCAGGAGTATGCTGATATTTTCCCCGAGGATGTGCCAAGTGGATTGCCACCACTTAGAGACATTGAGCATCAAATTGATTTCATCCTTGGAGCTTCATTACCAAATCGACCAGCCTACAGAAGCAACTCGGAGGAGACCAAGGAGTTGCAAAGGCAAGTGGACGAGTTGCTTGGCAAATGATGGGCACGTGAGAGTTTAAGCCCGTGTGCGGTTCCAGTCATTTTAGTGCCCAAAAAGGATGGTACGTGGCGAATGTGCACCGATTGTAGAGTTGTGAATGCCATCATGGTAAAGTATCGCCACCCTATACCTCGCTTAGATGATATGCTTGATGAGTTACATGGGGCCGTGTTCTTTACCAAAATTGATCTCAAAAGTGGGTACCATCAAATTAGGATTAAAGAGGGGGATGAATGGAAAACTGCCTTCAAAACTAAGTATGGCTTGTATGAATGGTTAGTGATGCCTTTTAGGCTAACTAATGCACCTAGTACTTTCATGAGGTTAATGAATCATGTACTGCGTCCATTCTTAGGGAAATTTGTGGTAGTTTACTTTGATGATATTCTCATTTATAGCAAGTCTTATGATGAACACCTTGAACATATTAGGGCTGTTATGGATGTACTTCGACGAGAGCAGCTTTATGCCAATCTCAAGAAGTGTAATTTTTGCACTAACGAGCTTGTGTTTCTAGGGTTTGTTATAAGTGCGCAGGGAATGAAGGTGGATGATCAAAAGGTGAAAGCTATTCTAGAGTGGCCAACACCAAGGTCTGTGGGTGATGTTCGAAGCTTCCATGGACTTGCGGGTTTCTATAGGAGATTCGTGAGGGACTTTAGCACCATCGCTGCACCCTTGACCGAATTGATCAAGAAGAATGAGAATTTCCATTGGGGAGATTCTCAAGAAAAGGCTTTTTGCGCTTTAAAGCACAAACTCACACATGCATCTGTACTTGCCTTACCTGATTTTTCTAAAATATTTGAAATTGATTGTGATGGTTCAGGTATTGGAGTTGGAGCTGTGTTAAACCAAGGTGGAAAGCCTATTGCCTACTTTAGTGAGAAACTCAATGGGGCTGCACTGAATTACTCAACTTATGATAAAGAGTTGTATACCCTCATTCGAGCACTACAAGTGTGGCAGCATTACTTAAGGCATAAAGAATTCGTGATACACACTGATCATAAGTCCCTTAAGTACCTTAAGGCCCAACACAACTTGAACAAGAAGCATGCAAGGTGGATTGCATTCGTGGAGTCCTTTCCGTACGTAATTAAATACAAGCCTGGTAAGTCCAATGTGGTTGCAGATGCACTCTCACGAAGGTACTCTCTAATCACTTCTTTAGATGCTAAGTTGTTGGGATTTGAGCTAATTAAAGAGCTCTATACACAAGATAGTGACTTCGGTGAGCTTTACACTTCTTACAAACACACCGGGCAGGGTAAGTTCTTCATTTCTGATGGTTACTTGTTTTGTGCCAATCGACTTTGCATCCCACATGGATCCATCCGTGAGCTCTTGGTAAGGGAATCCCATTCGGGCGGACTTATGGGACACTTTGGGGTTGATAAGACTCTTGCCATGCTGCAAGAACACTTCTACTGGCCGCACATGAGGAGAGATGTTGCACGGGTGATGGAGCGCTGCTTAGCGTGTAAGAAAGCTAAATCCAAGGTACACCCTTATTGCCTTTACACCTCATTACCTATTTCTCGTGTACCATGGGTTGATATTTTTATGGATTTTATACTTGGTTTGCCTAGATCCAAGTATGACCGTGATTCCATCTATGTGGTAGTTGATAGATTCTCTAAGATGGCACACTTTATTGCTTGTCATAAAACGGATGATGCGTCTCATATTGCTAACTTGTTCTTTAAAGAGATTGTGAGATTGCATGGCGTCCCTAGGACCATTGTATATGATAGAGATGTCAAATTTCTGAGCTGTTTTTGGAAGACACTCTGGTCTAAGTTAGGCACCAAATTCCTATTCTCTACTGCTAGTCACCCCCAAACTGATGGCCAAATGGAGGTGGTGAATCGTACATTAGGTACCTTGTTGCGTGCCATCATCAAAAAGAATTTGAAATCATGGGAAGAGTGTTTACCTCATGTTGAGTTTGCTTATAATAGGGCTGTCCATTCTACTATTGGCTTCTCTCCATTTGAATGTGTGTATGGTTTTAATCCGCTGACACCTCTTGATCTAGTGCCATTACCTAGTAATGTGTGAGAACCCGAAAATTTTCACATTTTCAAGTATTATTTTATTTCTTTGCCTATATTTTATTACTGTCCTTGAAAATAATAAATTTTCGGTACATTTTATGAGAAAGTACAATTTTTAAATCATTTTCCTAGTATAAGTTAGTGTACGTAACTTGAAGTGCATTTGTTCGATGTGGGGCCCGCTAGTGCGATATAATTTTGCCGATTAGGTGATGAAATATTAAGTGACATTACTTTCCAAGGTACTAGGAGATGATTAGAGGTTAATTAGTTAGACTAATTATTGGAAGTGAAAAGATAAGCTTAAAACCTAAAGGACGCCACGTGTCGCGTTCCGATTGGAGGAAGACTTGCCTAACTTTTTCACCTTTACTAAAACCAAATTTTGACCAATTTCATCCCATTTTTCCTTGCTCTTGGCTGGCCCTTTGGAGGAGAAAAACAAGAGAGAGCTTCTTCAATTTCTAGCTCCAACCTTGCTCAAATCTTGAGTTCCAACCGATCAAATCGCAAACCCTTCCATAGGAGTGCTAACTAAGGAGGATTAAAGGCTTTGGTGGAGTTGATTTGGAGAAAGAAAGGCTAAGCTACCACTTTCTTTGAGGTTCTAAGGTAAATTGCTAAGAACATCCTTCTTTGGTTCCAATAGTTGCAAATTAGTGGCTTGTGGTTGCCACTTTGGTGGTTTTGTGCATTAATTCTTGGTTATAAGTGGTGAGGTGTGGATTTTCGGTTTTCTTAGAAATTTTCTGCCCTGTCTGACCAGTGTTATTCGGCCATGATGGAGGCTGAATTGGACTTAACTCAAAACATGAAAGTTGTAGAGAATTGAATGTAGATTATGCCTGTAAATTGTCAGCTCAATCGGAGCACTGTAGCCTGTGAAATGACTATTTTACCCCTGCTGCCCTGTTTCTGTCCGAGAATGATAATCAGCATCTGTAATTGGCTCTTTTGGCTAGGAAGATGAATGAATTAGCTTTTGATGCCTTCTTAATCATTGTAGCCTTGTATCTTAGCTTTCGAATGGCTTTCGAATCAACCGAATCGGAGTTGTGTGTGCTGAGATATGACGGAATAAATCAGGACTGCTAGTTGAATTTCACAGTGAGCTTTGAACTGGAATATCTGGGTCTGTTTGGGTAAATTGGACTAGGTTACGTTGAGAACTGGATTTCGGTGTCTTCATAAGAATTGTAGAGCTGTGTCTTAGCTTCGAAACGGTATAAATTTTACCTCAATCTGATAGGTGTACCTTCGGTTGTGAACAATACGCTAAAAGATGTCAAACCTGTCATTTTGTTCCTTGTCTTAAACCTTAATCCCGATCCCTTTTCTAGTTTGGTTTTGTAATTGAATGACTTTTAGCCTTTTTAACGGCTATTGTAATGAGATTATTTGTATGTGATTTTGGGGGCTGATTGAGGAAAATAATGAAGCCATAAATGGCTGGAAATTTGGTAAACACAAAGGGCGTGCTGCCCAAATTTGCACTCAAATGGCAATTTCAAATTTTAAGAGCGGACATAAGTTTTACGACTATTTACTCATGTCTTTTGGACTAAATGCACTCTTTTCACTTTCAAAATCATACTTATATTTCGTACTAGTAATTATTCGGATTTTCTTTGATTCACCAAACATTTTGATGGTTGAACCGTAATGTGTTTTCTTGATTACTCTTAGGGTTCCTTGGTGACTAAGGTGTTATCCAGAAGGAATACTTTGGACGTTATTTTGCTTGTTTAGGTGAGTGTTCTATATACGCTTTGTTTCTAATGACTATGTGAACTATTGTGACTATTTGGATTGTTGCTTTAATACGTGATTGAGGTATGTTATGTTTCCAAAATGATTTTTGCTAGGCGAGTGTGTACTTTATCGCACTCGACCTAAATGAACGTGAACTTTCAATGATTGAATGATTAAATGTTACTTGTGCATGAATGTAAGCCTTCTGGCTGAACTGGGCCCTTGCCCTTTGTTACTGGTCGACTCGAGCCAGAAGCGGACTCGGTCGGGCGATTAGTGACTCTGGGTGAATGTTTGGTATACTCGAGTATGACCACGACGTTGGCGGAGCGTGGGGAATGAAATGAATGAACGAACGACAAGAAAATGAAGGAGTTTTCACTTACAAACAATGTTTTAATGATCGGAGAAATAAGGAAAATATTAGGCGAATGAATGAACGAACGAACGAATAGCTCCTCGTGAGCATGTATCCTTTTAATGAATGTGTTACTATCGCTTTCATTTTGTAAATGTTTTCTAAATTACTTGCTAATTGCTGATAAACGTCCTTGCCTAATTATTTGTTTGAGTATATAGAACCTCGCAGGGCTTTTAGCTCATACCACGCCTTTTGTTTTCCTTACAGGGGTTGCAAGTATGGGCGAGAGATCTGTATAGAATAGAATAGCCTAGTTTTGTTTTGAATTGTTTTGTTTTGGCTTTTATTTCCGCTCTAGTGCTTGGATAAGGTGGACTGTACTGTGAATTCAGAGCTTTGGTATACATTTGGGGCTGTACTTGTGGTTGAGTTTGAGATGAATGTATTTATATGGTTCAAGTTTGGGAATTGTTTTCGCTTATTCTCGAGGCTTTTCTTATTTTATTTATTTTTTGTGAGTGAACGAGTCCTGGCGAGAGTTGGGCAGGCGGCTCGCCGAACCCTTTGGTTCGCCTTAGGGGAAGGTGGGGCTGTCACATAATGAGCGCGCGCACTTGGATGGTAAGAAATGTGCAGATTTTGTTAAGCGACTGCATGAGAAGGTCAGGGCCAACATTGAGAGGAGGAGAACTGCTCAATATGTTAAGCAAGCTAACAAGGGTCGCCAAAAGATGCTTTTTCGAACCTAGCGATTGGGTGTGGTTGCACATGCACAAAGAACGTTTTCCTGTTCAACGGCGAAATAAACTACAACCACGGGGTAATGGACCTTTTAAAGTGTTGGAACGCATCAACGACAATGCTTACAAACTTGATCTCCCTGGTGAGTATGGAGTTAGTGCTACATTTAATGTTTCTGACTTAGCTCCTTTTGATGCAGATGATACTTTTGATTTGAGGGCAAATCCTTCTCAAGAGGAGGGGAATGATAGCATAATGGAGCGTGGGCACGCTAACGGTGGAACGGGTGATCGAGGAGCTGAGGATCACGTGCAAGCTCCAAACAGACCCATCACTAGAGCTCGCGCAAAGAGACTTCGTGAGCAACTCAATGTACTTGTGCAAGCCATACACAAGTCCTTTGAGGGATTCATACACCCTAACGAAGGTGATCGAGGTCCGATATTGCACATTGAAGCTGTACCCGAGGTTTAGGGTTTTGCCAAACCCTAGTGTCCCATGTCAGCCGTTTCATTTATTTACGTGTTAGTTTGATTAGTTTGAATAAATTGGCTAAGTGCATATTGCACATAGGATCGCCAAGGGTAGGGTTGTCGTTGTGTTCGTCACTATATGTTGGTTAAGGTCGGCTGCCTAGGAAGGAAAGCCCGCATGAAGCCTTATCCGTGAGGGTTGAGGCCGTAGCCTCCTTTCCATTTCCGTCGCTTATTAAGGCCATACCAGCCGCACCTTTAGTTCTCTTTTCCTTACTCGCTAGGTTTTATTTGTAGCCTATATAAGGAACCATGTTACATCAATAAAGGGTAGACATTTATATCAAAAAATCTGGTGTGAGAGTTTTTTCTCCATAGCTTTCGAGCAACCCTTTAACAACTTAGAGTTATACTCTAGTGTTCTTGTTTGGCTTATCAATTCAAGAATCACACTTGAACTGTGGCGCCTTCTACACTTGCCTGAGATTTGCTAATTCGTTTGATTACGGGTTGAGATAGTATCAACAAGTTCGTAGTCACGGGGATTAGAGGGGTCGTAGGGTTTCCGCTGCTACCTTCTTTGTTCGTTCGATCACAAATCCAACAACCGATCTTAGGTCACGAATCTTCTCACCAACGAGATTCGTATCATGAACTAAGGAGGCCGAGGAGGAATACCAAACCAGTTGGTGATGCAATCAAGGGGATTAAGATAAAAATTCCACCATTTCAAGGTAAATCAAACCCAGATGCATACCTTGAATGGGAAAGACTAGTGAAACTGGTTTTTGGTTGCAATGACTACACGGATGAGCAAAAATTGAGATTGGCAGTGTTAGAATTCATCGACTATGCTATAGTTTGGTGGGATCAAGTGGTTACAAGCAGAAGAAGGTGTGGTGAACCATCTATAACCACTTGGACTGAGCTTAAACGCCTCATGAAGAAGCGATTTGTACCAAGTCACTACCATAGAGACTTGTACCAAAAGCATCAATCCTTGTCCCAAGGAACTCGCTCAGTTGAGGACTGCTACAAAGGCATGGAAATCTCCATGCTTAGAGACGATATTCATGAGGATCGAGAGGCAACTATGGCATGATTTCTCAATGGTTTGAGGCCAGAAATCGCTGGCCAACTTGAGTTGCAATAGTATATCAAGCTGGAAGATATGGTGGAGAAAGTAATCAAAATTGAGCAAAGGCTCAAGAGGAGGGGTGCAGCCAGAAACTACACCCCTAATTTCACTCCAAATTATCGAAATTTCCGGCCTAGGAGGGATGATAAGGTCACGACCAACATTACCAACTCAAGGCCGAAACAAGAGGCTACATCAACCTCTCAACCAAGTGCAAGCAAAGCCGATTCAAGGGAAGCTTCTAAACTAGCAAGTGAAGCTTGAAGACCTAGGAATCGAGACACTAAGTGTTGGAAATGTCAAGGAGTTGGACACATTGCAAGTCCATGTCCAAATCAAAGAGCTTTGCTTGTGTTATCAAATGGAGAAATCATTACTGATGAGGAGGAAGAAGAGTACAATGACATGCCACCCACAGTTGAGGAACATGATGAGATCGAGGAAATACCAACTAATGACAAAGTTGGGTTGGTGGCAAGGTGAGCACTAGCTACTCAAGCTAGTAGGGATGAACTTCAATGAGAAAATATCTTTTATTCAAGATGCCATGTGAACAACAAAGTCTGTAGCTTGCTGATTGATCCGGGGAGTTGCACTAATGTTGCTAGTGCATTGATGATGGAGAGACTAAACTTGCCAACTAGTGAACACCCCCGACCTTACAAGCTTCAATGGTTGAACAACAGCGGCGAGGTATGTGTTCATAAACAAGTTTTAGTTTCTTTTCGCATTGGTCGATATAAAGATGATATTATGTGTGATGTAGTACCAATGCAAGCTACACATATTATTTTGGGTCGTCCTTGGCAATTTGATAAAAGAGTCATTTTTTATGGTTTTTGAATAAATACTCATCCATTCATAATTGTAAAAAGATAACACTTGCACCTCTTACACCTCAACAAGTGCATGAGGATCAAGTTTGCTTACAAAAAGAGTATGACTTGTATGCTGCAAATAAAAAGAAAAATTTGAGGACCAAAGAAATGATTATGACCGAGAACACTCAAAAAGAAATGGGTAATTCGGCCATGGAAAGAAAACCAGCATTCTCGCAAGAGTTAAGGATGTGTGAAAGGCATATTTTTCTAATCAACTCTTGCTTGTTTTGGTTTGCAATACGAAGAGCTGTATGAAGCTCTAGGCTTGTTTTTCTAATAACTTACTTTGTCAAATAATTGCCCATTAAAATTTGTACCACTATAGCTTATCTATTTCTCATAAACTGCACAAAAGAAATATACGTGCTTTCACTTCATTTGGATTACATGCCATGTCAAAAAAGAAAAATTTCTTATACATACCAAGATATTTAATGAATTGATAAATTTACTCCAATCAACTAAATCTTACTAATATATGTGAAAATACAAGCATCTCTATCTCTAGATGGATATACTTCACAAAAAATAATTAATGGTGGAGACTAGTTTCTATTTTCTTTCTTTTTTTAATGTAGGGGAAGGGTGCATTTTAAGAAACGCAGAGGATGAAGAAGGGATTTGAACCCATGGCTTCTAAATCAGCAGTCGTAACCTTAACTACTAAAGTAAAAGTACCACAAAATTTGTTTATGTTATATGTGAAGTTGTTGGATTAAACCTCACGCAAGATACAAACTAAAATGCAACATTGCGACCAAAGTAAGTAAAATGATGTGTGAATACAAACTATAAAAAATAAAGGTGAAACTTATTAGATTGATATTTACATTGAAAATTATATTACAAGTTGATCATTTTATATTTTTTATTTTATCTAAGCAGAGTGGTAGAATTTAAGAAGTGAGATGAGGATGAGAGATTTGAATTCGGGTACTCTTATTCCTATAAAAAAATTCTAATCAGGAAGAGTTGAAATTTAAGAAATGAGAATGGAGAAAGGGATTGGAACTTAGGAACTTTAAATCCTTAGTACCATAATAATGAAAATATCTTGATAACCAAAATTTCACTTCTATTTAGTCAAACTGATACATTAAGAAATATATTCTTAACACTAAAAACCTAGGTCAACTAGAGAGGAATAATGACTTACATTTACAATTTATTAATTAGAAAAAATCCAGTTACTCAAGAAAATAGTACACATGTCAAATTCACAAATATGTATTTAAAGAGAAAAATCAATCAATAGTATGAAATTAAATATATAATACATACGTTTAATTTCTATTAGGGAGAAAATGATATGTATTGATCCAATACGGATTGAGAATTACAAATTATCAATTATCATAAATCAAGTTTGAAAAGCAATGAAGCAAGAAGCTTTAACCTAACTATAATAAATGAAATTAAAAAGATAATTACTAGGTATTACCTTATAATCAAACACAAGGGATGCTATAGCATTTGAAGGGATTATTTCAACTTAACAAAGTAAGAGTTGAGAAAGTCAAAAATCAAAACCAACTGAGAACAAGAATTCTTTTTCAAGAATTTTTCTCATCAAAACATAATCACTAGAGTCTTTGTAACTCGTTAGAATGTCAAAATATTTAGCACTTTATAGTGAGTTTCTAATGATACGTTACAAATATTTTAGGAGTCATTAACATCTCTCCATTAAAGATCATATTAACTTACATAATTTAACTTTTTATACCAGATTGACAAAAGGTAATGTTTTATTAATGATATATGAGAATATACAATTTCTACAGCTAGTTTTGCCCATGATTAACACAAAATTGTTAAATTCGAAAAAAAAAAGTTTTAGAGCTTTTAGACTGAAGCTAACAAGCGCTTAGTCAAGAAATGATGTTTTAGTGTAGAATATCTTAGTGGGGATGAAATTTAAAAACTAATGTCAAATAATTACAAATTTACATCATTTCAAGCTATGAAATATTTGCAGAACCATAAAAAGATTGATTAGACAGTATCTCATGATTTAAAGTTAAACTAAATTTTTTATGTAAGCTATTTAAGATATTTTTGCTTTGTGGTTGTTTCAAGTTTGTTTAACATATCTAAGTGCCCCAAATATTTTTTTTATTTTTTTAGTTGAAATCAAAGGCATTGTATATCAAACTTACTCACTTATTAATCGAATGTTACATGGCACAATAAATTTTCAAATTTCAACATCATGATATATTATGGCTCAGGTGATAGACTGTGTGACAGCCCCACCTCCCTCTAGGGTGTACCCAAAGGTTTGGCGGACCGTCTGCCCAATTCTCGCTAGGACTCACTCATGAATCTCAGAAAATAATAACAATTCCCAATTTCCAATAGTATTAATCTCAAAGTAAGCATCAAAACTTCATGGTTAAACATTACAGACCATCCAATATTCCGAATTATCCTACTTATACATACAATCAAACGGATAAAATCTAAGTTGTCTAATCAAATCACCAAGTACAGCTAGGATGGCAGGTTACTTAAAACTAGATGCCAACTCTCGAACTATCTATTTCCCCGCTTCCACGTTGCCAACACCTGCTAAGGAAAACAAACTAAAAGGAATGAGCTAGAAGCCCAGTGAGGTTCCAAGTAAACAGGCAAGTAAACTAATAGGCATGACGCAATTTACAGGATGTCAAGAAGCAATCCATATCCAGATAGATCATGGTCTAACGTACAGTAAAGCAGGTAAACCAGATAGATCATGCAACAAAGTACAGTAAAGAACACGTTCATGGCAAAGGATACAGGCTGCTCTCAGGAGCAAGTTCCATGACAGCTTGTCTAGGGTCCGTTGACTCTCCGTCAACCATGAAAGTATAATGTCCATAGATCACCACTAAACGTCAATCTCCGTCCACCGATCATCCCCCTACCGGGTCCGAACGTCAAGCAAGTACCCAAGGTTCGTCGATTGCCTCGACCAAGCCCTTGCCGGCTCAATTCGACCAACTAGCCATGGGTTAGGCTTATAGCCCAAGTATTCAAGTATTCAAGTATTTATGAGTGGAGTCATTGGTTGTGACCCAACGCTCAGGCAAGTAAGGATTGGAGACGTTAGCTGCTCCTAACATTCTGTATTCGAGCATGTCACGAGTTCAAGTCACGAGGAAATAGGTTAGGAACTTTGTCCTTTACCCAAGATTGCCCAACTTACCCGACCGCTCTAAGGCTGTTCTCAAGCAAGAGGTCCAACGAGGACTCAGTTCAACCGGTACCGACCTACATTCACGCATACACATGAGTAACCCAAGTTCCAACTTACCCAACGTCTCAGATAAGGGTCCAAGGGCCTAGTTCAACCGCTGCAAGAAGATATACTGCCAGTCTACAATCATGCACATGTACATGCAAATCCACACGCAAGATCAAGTGTTTCAAGTTCACGGAGGTCGAGCGCACATAAGGACACACTCGCCTAGCCAAAATCAAGTCACAAGCAAGTTCAACATGTCACGGTTTCAAGTATTTCAAGTATTTCAAGTCAAGATATAGGTCACATGTAAATCACGTTACTTGTACATGTGTGAATGAAATATCAAGTGTTAAGTCAAATTAGGTCAAGTGCGATAAAGTACACACTCGCCTATGAAATGTCAAATCAAGTGTCTAGCAAATTCCTAGCAACAATGAACATGGAACATGCAGTTGGAACACTCATCAATTCAAAGCAGAGCAATGATAACCATTCGTCTCCAAGTTATGCTTGTATTTACCGTCAAACCCTAAGAGCAACTAGGACAAAATATTATGGTCCCACCATCCAAAGCTTAGGTGAACCAAGCTCACATTTTAGACTCAACTATGAGACATACACATATTCGAGTTGGCCTCATAATTTCACAAGAGTTCAAAGACAAATTTGAAAGTACAAATCAAGAGAAAAATCCAAGTACATACTAGGGGAATGATTCAAATATGGTTTTGGAGTGAAAAGAGAGCATTTGGACCCAAGAAACATGAGCAACCAAAGAGTTCGACATTTCATTTTATTGCTGGAAATTTCCAGCAGCAAAACAGTGAAGAAAATGAGGTTGTTAGCCCCCCTTAAAATTATGAAATTTACTCCAATTCCACACCTCATTATAGTACAAGGTTTTAGCAAGTAAAGTGAGCAAGATTTAGTCCATAAGACCCCAAACCAGTAGACTTAAAGGCCAAAGAACAGCAAAGTATAAAACTGCCCAACATACCTGAAACTTCAGCAATGAAACAAGTACAAACATGAGGTTTTCACCTGCCAAAATTCGTAGGTTTCACACAAGATCAACACACCAAAGTATTAACCAGGGTTTGAAGCAAGGTTTGGCCAAAACTCATCATAAAAAGGTTGAAAAACAAGGTGTAACATGGCCCTTCAATTTGGCCAGCAAGCATCGAGTTTGGCCAGTATTCAAGACAGCTTAGGAAAAACCAAAAGAACACCAATACAACGTTTCCAAATTAACTCAAATTCAACGTACTAGCAGGGCTTACGATTTTACCAAGAACCCTAAACAAAAATCACCACAAATACACCCCACAATTAAAGGGAAACAAGCTACTACAATTCAGACAGCATTTCCCCTGTTTTCCTTCAATTTTTCCACCAAATCACAAAGTACAACTTCTTAGCAAATCTACCACAATCAAGACTATAATTTCCAGATTATAAAGGGTAGTAATTCTAAGCCATAAAGCTGTAAGAAACCCTCAATTCTAATCATAAAATCAAGTTCAAAATGGTTTAACAATTCCAACTTAAAGTTGGTAATGAAAGCAAGAACAACTTTAGAAAACAGAATTTTCTTCAGTTTTGCGTGACATTGTTTGAAAAATCGGATAGCAAGCTTATTAAGTCCAAAATTTATAAACTTTATACCATTGGAAAAAAGACTCAAAGGACTACAATTTTCCAGAATACACATTTGTAAGATTCTATCCATAAATTAGTCAAATTCCAGTCTCAAGTTGCTGCTTCATCAGGTAGAAAAATAGAGCAGGTATGAAAATTCAGTCAACTTTGGAAAATCATAGATATTCATAAGAATTGAGAAAAATTCTGAAATTTTCACGATAGAATGCAATCTGAATCTAATTTCAAACGCAATAAGCGGAACTCAATTTGGAGTTTTCTACACCAAGATATAACAGATTTTCCGAGACTGCTCAGAGTCACCTGCGGGAAAAATTTTCAACAACAGTTGACTCAACCCTCCCACTTAAGCTTATGATTTTTAGTCAAATTTAAACACACCCTTGTATCTTAAAGTAGAATAGAGTATCTTGAGCAAAATCAAGCCTAAAATCATCATAAAAATTTCGAAATCAAGGCTGCAATTCCAGCCCTAAAATTCTGCCATCAAGCAGAAATTTCTTTCTAACTTTTCCAACATTTCTCCAACTAATTTACCAAATCCAACCAACCATACTTAGCAAATCCATAGCATTAGATATATATATATATATAAGGCCAAAATCTCAACAAGAAACCACCATAAATCATATACATATACAAACCCTAAGTCAAATATGAAGCACAAGAACCATCAACTTGAAAAACTACCAAGATTCACCACCAAATCATGTCTTTATTCCAACAATCCAACTTGATTTCAACATATAGTGAAGAAAGAAGGATTAGCTAGCATTTTACCTCTTTTGCTTTCCAACCAAGATGAAGTTCAACCCACCAAATCTTCTTCCTTTCCAAGCTTAAGCCATGGTTGATGGAAACCCCAAGTTATCTCCTTCCTTTTCCAAGCTTAAGCCATGGTTGATAGAAACCCCAAGTTATCTCCTTCCTTTTCCTTCAAAATCCAAGCAAGATTCAAGCTAGTTTGGATGAAGTTTCTTCCCTTTTTCTTCTCCAAAAATTTCGTCCCTCTCTCTCTCTCTCTTTCTCTTTCTCTTGTGTTTTGTTTGTTATTTTGAAGACAAGAAATGGAAGATAAATTGGTAAGAAAGCTTGGTCAAAAGTCAAAGAAAGAAGCTTGCCTCTTATGGTGACACATGTCACCTTCTAGTAGGTTCTTATAGCACTACACCTCCTTTTTTTCCAAAAATTCCTTTCACACCCTACTAAAAGGGAAAATCTCATTTTACCCCACATACTAACTTTCACATGTAAAATTTAGTAAAGGCCTTAAAACAAATTCATTATCAAATCAATAAAAAAACAAATAGATGACCAAATAAATAAAATACCATGTATTTAAACTAGGTGAATTGACAAATTTTCTAGGTCCTCACAGACTGAGTAAGGGAAAGGCAAAGGTGGGAGAAGAGTTAATTAATACTGCCGAGGAACGGAGAGAGCTGCCTTTGGTCATCAATGGTCCCGTGAAACAATCTGATGGTGATCTGCAATCATCTACAATTCTGGAAGATACAGGAGGTGCTGTAGCAGGACAGAATCACCATCTTCAGCTAGTGGCAAGTGAACCTGAACGACTGGAATCAAACGAGGAAGTGGTAGTTGTAACCTCAAACTTGTTTCGGGTATTGCAAGATTTGGATGTTGGGGTGTCAGAAGGGTGGAATCCGCATTGTAGAATGCATTCTTTATCACCTCCCCTAGACCTGTCAACGGGTCGAATCTAGGCCGGAATTCATTATTTCGGACCCGGACCCGTCATGCTATACCGGTTCCGTATCCGGCCCATCTACCCGATAGGTCTTCTACCCTATGTTTCGGACCCGGATCCGAAAGGTTTACCGAAAAAAATAGCTGAAACCTATTTTACAACAAAATTAGAAAAAGTACTACTTTTTATTAAGAAAGGTCAATTTAATTTTGTCCAACAAGTGTTATTTCAATATTATCACTTGGTTAAAGTCTTAGCTGGACTATATTGTGACGCCCCCACTTCTCCCCTAAGGCGAACCAAAGGGTATTGGCGGGACGCCTGCCCAACTCTCATCAGGACTCGATACGATTCCAATTCAAACTTAAGGAGAAAATAACCGAGTAATAAAAGTTGGAGTGAAGAAAAGTCGCTTCCTTAGTAAACATTTAAATCTTATGTTACAAGATACCAAAAGTACATAAACATTCCCCAAAATATACAACCTCCAAAAGTTGCCTAAACAATTACATTCAAAATCCTAATCAAAAGTCCTTCAAGTTGGCTTTTCCACAATTCATCCCATATCCGCTCCTGTTAAGGAAAACAAAGCTAATGGGATGAACTAATGCTCAGTGAGGCCAAGAAAAACATACAAACACATAGTTCAAGTAGTAATAGCACTTATGCGAGAAATAAAGCTATAACATTCAAGTAATTCACAATTTAAAATAAAACACACTCAATAAGGATACAGGAGCTCTCAGGAGCTAGATTCCACTTGCTTCGTCAAGGCTCGATCAATTACTTTCCCACGATGACACTCCGTCAACCGGGTCGGTATTGGGTCCGTAGAACTCCACTTACTTCACAGTTCCCGTTCACCGTTACAACCCCCAGTCCCGGGCCCGCTCTTCTATAAAAGGGCACTACTACTCGAGTAGGCCAAGCGAGATCTCTTAATAGATCAAGTTTACAATTATCTCATGGTTCACCGAGCTTCTCGACCAAGCCCTTGCTGGCTCGAGTCGCAAGGTCGGCCAATTGAGATTTGGGCGTCCCCCAGTTACCGTTATGAGTCGATGAGATTCACTCCAATCGACTAAAACCATTATAGGCCGATGAGATTCACTCCAATCGGCATTCAATCAATCACATACAATTCAATTATGAGCAGTTCAGTTATACAATCAGTTAAAAGAGAACGAGTGCAATAAAGTACACACTCGACTCGACAATCATCAATCATTTAATCCATAAGAAGCAATTCATATAATTGGCAACTATTCATGCACTTGACACTCACCAAGTCAAAAGTGGACTAAGTGGTCAAACAAGCTTTTAGGCATCCGCTTCGAGAATCTTTTGAAGATCCCCTTGAGCGCCTGAGCAAATAATAATTGACTATCACTCACTATTACTTACAAACCCCTTACTAACAAGGAAAACTGTACACTTGCAATACTAAGACAATGTCATGAAAGAGAACCTTAATCACTCAAAAATCGAGGTTCAAAAATGGGGATTTAAAGTCCCAAGAGAAACTAGCCTCTACCATGAAATCGAGTTTAAAACAGTTTATCGATATCAAGAAAGAGTAACACGTTCTCAAAAACTCATTTCTTAAGAAATTGGAAAATTTCCGTTTTGCCGCAACAATCTTTGGAAATCAAATCTTGAGTTTGGTATGTCCAAAAATGGAAAACTCTATACTGTCGGAAACTAGTTCGAAGTACTAAAGTTCCTAGAAGATACTTTTCCAAGATTCTAAATGGAAATCATTCATTTTTTCAGCTCAAGATTTCAGTTCCAAGAAGACAGGTTTGATCCAGTCTTGATTTTCAGCAATCTTTGGAAATCCGGCATATTTCACAGAAGGTGAATCAGCCCTTGAAATTTGTAACGCTATAAGAGTTCCAAACAAGGTTTTAAACACGACAAATGGAACTAAATTTGGAGTCTTGAGCCTCAAGATACAACAGTTTAAGGTTAGCTGAATTTTTTTGCACATTGATCAGAAATTTCCAGATTTGAAGAGCCATCTTTGTAGCATCATTTGGATATCGAAAGGTTATTGAAATAACACCAAAATTTGGTACACTTAAACTTCCATATGTGGACTACCTCTCTATCAAATTTCACAGGAAAAAATCACGTGGGAAGGCAGTTAACAAAACGGCTAAAGTTTGTGAAATTGTCAAAGCAAATCTGCCCTCTCACTCTTTCTTTCTTTCCAAAAGTTTGGCACAATGAAATCAACCCCAATTCGGTCCATTTTTGAAACCAAGGTCCTATAAACATTTAATAAGTAATTGACATCAAAATTTTCGAAACAAAAATCCCCAAAACAACTCTGGCCATTCGGCAACTTTCCAGTTTCCAGCTTTGTTGCACTTTCGAAATCAGACCACATCTCACTCAATATAAGTTCAAATTAAGAATGGTTTATGGCGTTGTAAACTAGGTTCAAAATGCTACATTTCATCAGAAAGAGTCGTTTCCAAAATCAGTTCACAAGTGCGAGAAAATAGAGTCACAAGATGCAGCTTCTCCATTCTTCTAGGACAGACAGTCACAATAGAACAGCAAACTTTGCCGAATCACTACGGATGACTCAAAATGAACTAGTGGGTGATTTTATACCGTTAGAAAGCTATGGATGTCTAGTTTTGACCACAAATGGCACTTAGTTTCGAATTTTGTACAGAGAGTTATGTTGAAACAAAGAGTTACTGTACGGACATCCTGATTACCATTTCCAGATTTCTTTCAATTTCGAAAACCCTAGTTTTGAACAACCAAATGAAACGATTTTCGGAAGACACTTTGTACACACAATATACCACATATAACCATCAATTTCACAGCCAAAATAGCATCAAAAATTCGCAATTAAAATAGAACATCATAACCAGAAATTCGGCCAGCTCTCTTGCACCATTTTCCTTCGATTTTTCCTTCACTTTCTAACCAATATCATCTCATACAACACATAAACAACATCAATCAACCAATTAACCTCAAGCCAGCTACCTATAATCCACCTCAAGGCTGCTAGCCTAAAGATTAAAGCAAGAAATGAAACACCTCAAGTCCGCTAGCCTATTCCTTGCTTAGGGTTGTAAAACCCGTGCAAACTAAGCTTCATTCTTGAAGAAATTAGAAAGATTGAAGAAGGTGAAGGGTTACCTCTTGAACCCTTGAAGAAACCAGAATTTTTCACCACAAAACTTCCTAACAAAGTCCACAAGATGATGCCTTTCTCCAAGCTAGAACCAATCTCCAAGTAGTATGTGATTTGGGTGAGGATTTCCAAGTGAAATGGAAGCAAGAATGGAGCAAAATGAGAAGAGCTTTCTTCCTCCTTTTCCCTTGGAGTGTTCGGCCGAGAGAGGTATGAGAGAGAGAAGGGTTTGAGTTGTGTGAATCTTCCCTTGGAAGATTGAAGAAATTGTGGCCAAAAGCTTTGCAAAAGTTAATTGTAAATAGTGTTCGAATAGTGTCTCGTACTACTACTTTTCTCTTTTGTTTGTTGCACTAGTGCACTAATCCTCCAATGTAATTCCTTTAACACTGTAATTATTCACTCTTAGTAGTCTAGTATAAATTTCTCAAATCTCCACTTAGCCGTTTTGACGCGAAATATGCGAACTTTCGATTCGCGCGCGATAAAGCGAAATTTAAAAGAAATTCATGTAACGATAATATAATTAACTAATACTAGGGTAAATCATTATAAAATAACTATTTTAAGAATAAAAACATGAGTCCTCACAGATATTGCATGTGTTAATTAACATCTTCTAGATATAATGTCTAGCATTGATAAATACTTTTTGCAAGATTCAAATCCATGCTTTTGCAATAGGTGTTGTATATGCCAAAGGCTCTGCATGTCCGCGATGATGAAAGCACCGGCCCATCATAAATCTATTCAAAGTTCCTTTCTGCTTCTACTGCTAGGGACAATAAAGAGATGCCAAAAGCTTAGTTAAAAAGAACATGGCTTTTCTAACTTTACTTTTTTAAGTTCCATAAAAGTATCCTTAAGAGTGGCAAAATGAGGAATAATTTCTTGTTTTTTTCAAGGATTTCTTTGATAATTTTGTGGCTTGAATTTGTAGAATCTGCAAACCAAATTAAATCAAATAGAGAAGAATTATGTAAGCTACCTTGATGATGGAGAGGTGCAGCTTAACAATGGATCTCCAAGTTGCAACGGAAGAGGTGCGGCTTGGTCAGCAATGGATCTCCAAGTTGCAATGGATCTCCAAGAGGTGCGGCTTGGTCAATCGTTAGTTCGTCACTGGAGTCTGGAGGTGGAGCCGTGGAGGAGCAAAAGAGAAGTAAAGACTAAAGACTAAAGAGAGTAAAGAGAGACTGAGAGGTGCGACGGCTAAAGAGTAAAGAGTGTATTAGGGTTTGTATAATATTTAGTTGTTTGGGCCTTTGGGGTATAGAAGTAAATTTGGGGTATATTATTGGTATATACATATTAATCTATTTTATATCCGGATACGGGCCGGAATGCTATATTCCATATCCGACCCATTTTTTTGTTTGACAAAACGGATCCGGATCCAGGTCCGGGTAACCGAATTATATCCCTACCTGTACCCGTAAAAAATTGACGGATTCGGGTAGGATCCGGGTCTAGACCCGAACCGTTGACAGGCCTAGCCTCCCACTTAGGTGTTGGTGGATGAGTTTGGAGAGAAGGGCTGTAGAATCCGAAGGAAGTCATTTAGCTAGTTGTAGGAGGTCGATGTTTTGTTAGAGCAGCTAAAGGGGTTTCGGGAGGAATTAACTTCTAAGTTGCAAAGTCAATAGCTCTTGGAGAAGGATTTCTAGGACAGTGGGAATAGATTCTAAAGATGTTCATCTTCTAATCTAAGTTGGCTAAGAATCGTCTAGGGAGGCCCGTTAATTTGAAGAAGAAACTTCAAGTGTTTTACTCTCAAGCTAAAACCTCCCTCCAATTAAACGATTAGTCCCATTAATTTAATGGTTTGGAACATAAGGGGGATTTCTAGTCGAGATTCCCAAAGATATTTAAAAGATTTGTGTTTCAATCATAAAATTGGGTTGTTGGTGTTAATTGAACCCATGACTGGGAACAGTTGAAAAATATCTATCGCATGCTAAAATTTGATAAAGCGAGATCGTCGTTGGATGGAAAAATCTGGATTTTTTGGCTTAGCAATTTTTCAATGTCTTTGTTGAAGCATGGTGATCAACTAGTACATATGAATATTGCTGTTAGCCTTGGGATCAGTATTTCTATTTCGGCGTTGTATGCAAAGTGTACAAAGGTGCAGCGTTAATCTCTGTGGCAAGACATGGAGGATTTACATTCGAGTCTACGGAGGCATTGGCTTTAGTTAGTATGAGGAGTATGGAGGAATTTAATGATGCTATACTTAATTGTGAGTTATCATCTGTATCCTTTGATGGCACCCCTTTTACTTGGACAAATAAAAGAGTGTGGCAACGTCTAGATCGGGCTTTGAGTAATAAGGAATGGAATTATGTGTACCCGTTAACACATGTATCACATTTAGCAAGGGGTAGATCGGATCACACGCCTCTTTTAGTAAACTATAGGGCCTTGCCACCTTCTACATCGAGTTTCCACTTTCTCAATGTTTAGTCGAATCATGTGGATTTTCACAAAGTAGTTAAACATGCATGGGAGATTTCTATGGAGGGTTCGGCTATGACTATATTTTGCAGAAAGCTAATGCATACACGGGAAAAGTTGAGATCCTGGAACAAAACAGTGTTTGGAAATGTCTTTGACAAGGTTAAAGAGGCTGAAGCGCTTATGAACCAACGTCAACTGGAATATGATTTGGCAAGAGATGGTCAGGCATTGCTGCATTTGAATGAAGTATGTACAGGGCACTCTAGAAGTCTAGCTGTGGAATGTGAGTACTGGCAGCAAAAATTTGACGACCCCACCTCCCCCTAAGGCGAACCAAAAGGTTCAGCGGACCGCTTGCCCAGCTCTTGTCAGGACTCACTCATTCACTTCAATCAACTCTCAAGATTTAACCGTTCAAGCCTCCAAAAATAACATTTAAATTCTACAATTCAACCAAAATTCAAACTTATTTACAACCCAAAAGCCAAATGTAAGATACAACATCTAATGTCAAAATACATTCTATCTACCAAAAGTATAAGTACAAGAGGGTTGTACACACTAGTTAACACTTAATTGCTCTAGACCTCCACTCCTGTAAGGAAAACAAAACTAAAGGAATGAGCTAAAAGCCCAGTGAGGTTGCAAAACAAGCAGTCAAGTAGGTAATGCAAGGAGATATTACATTTAACACTTCACACACTTTGCACAGTAATAAGCAGTCATTCAAGAAACAAACATTCAATCATTGGAAGGATACGTGCTCACTTAAAGCCATTCATTCAGTCATTCGGTCGCCGACCATTTCTCCCTTATTCCTCCAACATGTGAAAATATTTGAAAATAAAACTCCAATAGTAATCATTTCATTCAGTCAGTCATTTCATTCATTGCATTTCAGTCACTTGCCAGTACTCCACCAGACTTCGTGGTTATACTCAAGTATACTAAAACAGTGGCCTAGGGTCACCAACCTACCCGACCGAGTCCGCTTCTGGCTCGAATAGGCTAGTGACGAAGGGCAAGAGCTCAGTTCAGCCAAAGGCTTACATTCATGCACAAGTAACATTCAATCACTTGATCATTGAAAATTTCACATTCACTTAGGTTGAGTGCGATAAAGTACACACTCGCCTATTGAAAATCCATTTAACAATCATTGAAAAGCATTTAACATTCAAGCAAACATTCACAACAATCCACATAATCATTGAGAGCACAACATGCAAGG
Organism: Coffea humblotiana; assembly: GCA_023065735.1. Classification (NCBI taxonomy): domain Eukaryota; kingdom Viridiplantae; phylum Streptophyta; class Magnoliopsida; order Gentianales; family Rubiaceae; genus Coffea; species Coffea humblotiana. The sequence continues at coordinate 39,144,533 of CM041209.1, read as the reverse complement.
AACACTCACCAATATCAGTAGATTAAACGTCAGCACAATAGATTTAAACTTAGTAGATTCAACTAACCAAAACATACACGTCTAGTATTCCAAGGTATTCCATAGGCTTCTTACTTTGAGTTCGAGACTTTAAGATAAAATCCAACACAAGTATTCTAAAAGTGAGGACATCAATTTAAGCAACCAAAATCACACCAAATTAAGGTTTAAGACCTAGAAAAGTTTTCCAAAGTTTTCCAAGACCCACTCAATTCATTTGACAAAATTCCCAACTTTGGTGACATTTTTGAAAAAGCATAACTTGAGTTTCGTAGGTAAAAAAATTGTAAAACTTACACCATTAGAAGATAGACTCGAAGAACTAATAAGGTTTAGAAGACATCTTCATGAAATTCAACTCATAGGTTACTCAAATTTTAGTTCAAACGCACTGCTGTCTCATGTGCAAAAACAGAACAGTCATGGCTTTCAAGAAACTTTATAAATTTGCTGGTATTTATAGGAGTTGAACCAAACCCTGAATTTTATATCATTGAAAGCCCTATGAGTCTAGTTTCAAATGCAACAAACGAAACTCAATTCCGACTTTCCTATACGAAATGATAGCTAATTTTCCAAAGCTGCGCAAGGCTTCTTGCGAAAATTTTCCAGCAAGCTATTAGTTTGGAAAACTAGATTTTTCCTTTCTTAAACCTCTTTGTTTTGACTCAAAACTAACACACATGCAAAGAAATAGATTGTAACAAGTGTTTTGAGTAAAATCATATGCAAGAGGAAGACAAAATGCCCTAAGTTCACACCTCAACCCTCACTTGACCAACAAGGAGAAAATCCAGCAACGTGTCTCCATTTTTCTTCAAGTTAACCATCCAATTCAAACCTTAGTTTCATAGTAAATGAACCTCAATCAAGGCCACAAAACTATCAACTTTAAACATATATATCAAGCTCCAAATCACTTACATCAAAGCCGAAATTGGCATTCCAAGGGTGCAAATTAACATAGCAAAGCTGGAAATTAACCCTAAAGCTGGAAATTCAAATATAGGAGCTAGATAACCCCATACCAAAGCTGAAATTTCTTATCCAACCTCATACCACAGCTAAACCATTCATATCAAAACTGTCCAATACATTTCTAAGTTGAAAATTCAACCTAGTAAGCAAAATCATGAAATCTTTCATAAAATCCATCATAATCAATCCATATGTTACTTAAATGGCAAAATAAGAAGGAAAAAGAGAGGTTCTTAATATAATACCTCAAAATCCCCAAAATAAGTTGCTATACTAGAACTTTCTTCCTCCCAAAAGCTCCACCAAGCTCACCTTCAAGCTTTCCCCACGATTGATCGGAATGGATTCGAGTTTCATGTTGATTTTCTCAAGAATCAAGCAAGAAATCAAGATGGAAATTTTGGAAGTTTTTCTCTCTTCTCTTTCCCTAGAATTTCGGCCAAGGTGATGTAAAATGGAGGAAAATGTTGGCTAAATTGCAAGATAACTAATAGAAGAAGTCTTGGTCAAAGGGTCTTAGTCAAACTTCGAAGGATGAGTGACAAACGGCATCACATGATTCAAGCCTGGGAAAATATCATGCAAAAATGGTAAGTATCCTAAAAAGTGGAAAAATATGCATGAAATGTAGTGATTTGTCACACAAACATGATCTAGTGCGTGGATAGTCCCTAAGGGCCTAGCGTTGGATGGCCCATGCCTATAAGTTTTCACTAGCATTGGACTAGTGAGAAATCGAAAAAAGGGGCCACAACTAGCGTTGGACTAGTGTGGAATCGAAAAAGGAGCCACAACTAGCGTTGGACTAATGTGGTGATGACGTGCATTTATTACAATCAAATAAATCATGTAAAATATAATAAAGCAAATAAACACATAAATCACATATAACACATAACACATAACCATGATATTTAGATGCAATAACCCTAAGAAAGCAAGTAAACACATAGGCACACAAGCATGCAAACATACATAAAATAAAAGCGAAATAAAGACCTAACTACTACATTTGGAGGCCCTAACTACAATCTAAAAGGGGAAAGAATGAAATGAAATAAAATAATAACCTAAATATTACAATTTGGCATTTAATCGCCTTTCAAATAATCAAAAATTAAATTAAAATAAACATATAAAATTAAAACCAATAAATAAATGAAATAAAATAAAATAAAGAAAACATTCAAAAAAGCATGCAATGACATACATAAAATCACATACGAGCACATAGGATCAAATAAAATCAAAAGAAAGAGTAGAGTATACCTCCCTTGAGTTGGTGATCTAATGAAATGAAGTTACTCTCTTTCTTCCCTCCAACACAAAAAAATGATTAAGGTACCACTTTAATTAACGAATAATCATAAGAGATGAAAACAAACATGAAACTGAACAATTAAAACGTTTAAATGAAAGTAAACAACCCATATTCAAGAAATTAAAACAAGCAAGGACCTAATTGAAACAATTAAAGAAGTTTTAGAGTCAAATCATTATTATTACAAATGTTAGGGTCTAAATTAAAATAAAATAAATATAAAAGGCGGAAATAAACATGAATTTGAACAATTAAAACATTTAAATGAAAGTAAACAACCCATATTCAAGAAATTAAAGCAAGTAAGGACTTAATTGAAACAATTAAAGAAGTTTTAGGGGTCAAATCATTATTATTACAAATGTTAGGGTCGAAAATAAAATAAAATAAAATTAAGGGCTAAAGATGAAGCCTATCAAAGCCAAATGCTAAAATTCACAAAAATAAATCAAAACCCTCTCACCAAACCCCAAACAAAAAATATTACCCAAATCTAAACCATTTTTCAAAAATCCAAATCAAAAAACTATGAATCTATCAAAAATTGTTAAACTTTCAAATTTCATCCCCAAAACTTATGAATAATCTGTCCAAAAATCACATTAAAGCATGCCAAAGAAAGTTAACATTTTAAAAGGACAAAATTTGATTGATTTTTCCAATTTTGGGGCCATAGTGAAATAAAGGGAAACTTGAGGGGTTAAAATGCAATTTTCAGAAATTCTTCATGCAGCTTCGAAGAAGCTTTCTTCTTCCCGCTGGTTTCCTTCTTATTGCCGGGTTCATTCATGAAAGACTTCCCCACAAATTTCTGGATTTTAGGTGCAATCTTCTTTTTGCAAAACATAATTAAAATCTCAACCAAACATCAAACTTTGATCTTAAGCAACAACATCACAGGAATTCAACATCCACACGCAAAAATCTTCTACAACCTTTGTGGGTTTCATTATCAAATTCACAGGTCATGCAAGCCAGTCTCCAAACTAACGAAAATCATGCAACTTACACCTTTTATTTTCACAACCAAACACTAAACACAAACAGGAACAGGCAACAATCTAGAAAATCATCTAAGAAAATAAACAAGCAGCAAAAGGCAGCAAACCCACGAAGCTTTGATGCGTTTCTGAGTTCATCTTCAGCAAGCATCGCACGAGTTAAGCAAGCAAAGCAACTAACTATATCATGAACCCCACCAAACTTTCGAATGATGTACCAAGATAAACTTTCGAATGATTTACCAAGATAAACTTTCGAATGATGTACCAAGATAAACTTCCTAAAAGATTTTCTGCATTTTTCTTGGTTTTCTCTCTCTTCCCTTCTTTCCTTTCTTGCTCCGCCGCCCCTCTACTCTTCCTCAGACTCTCCCCACAGTCTCTCTCTTTCTCTCCCCAGATTCCCTTTTCCTCTCTCTACCAACCCTCTTGCTTGTTTCTTCTTGTCTTCCCCTACGCGAGGCTCTCTTCCTTTGTTCTTTTCTTTTTTTGTTCTCCAGTCGCCACTCCCTCAATCTCCCAATCTCTCAGTTCCTCCTCCTTTCCCTTTTTTTTTTTTGCTTTCCTTTCTCCCTTGCCCGCAGCCTCTTGCTCTCAGCTTCAACCCCTCTCTCAATCTCCTCTCCTCTCTCGATTTCTTCCTTTCTTGTTTTCTTTTTTTCTGTTCTGCCCGTAGCCTTTTTTTCTTTTTCCTTGCTTTCGAAGCTCTTCCCTTGCTCCCTTTTCGTTCCTTTTCCTTGTTTTCCTTTTTTTGTTTTTAGCTTTTTCTCCAAATTTTTCCAAATCAACAAGTGTCATCCTACTAATCTAGCAAGTGTTGTGGTGTCAACAAAAATAGGGACACTTGTCTAATGCCTATCTATCACACTTGACTAGTTTGCATGACCTCCACCTATCTTCTTTTTATTTATTTATTTATTAATTTTCAAATTCAATTTAAGTAAACAAAATGTTAATTCCTAATTGAAATTACATTGCAAAATTTTCATTTATTTTAAAGAAATTGAATCTAAAAAGATTAAAAACAAATTTTTGAATTTTTGTGAGAATTTTCCTTTTCTGAAATTTAATGCAAAAATATTTTAAAAAGAAAAATGATGAACCTAATTTACTAAAATAAGCAAAAAATAAACACTAACTATCATTTTGCAAATTTAATCAATCTAAAATAAAATAAAATAAGAACAAGAATAAATAAATAATAATAAAAATAAAGCAAAAATTGAATTAAATAAATTGAAATTTTGGTGTCTACAGTTTGCCCCTCTTTGTCTGAGTTTCGAAGAGACTCGAGACAAAGATGTAGATACCAAATACTTACCTGTAGTTATTCTGCCATGAAGTGAATAAACAAACATATAAAGGTCAGTGGGATAAGACCCGAACCTGCCATACCGTTGGTCAGTGGGATAATACCTGAGCCTGCCATTCCTTTGATCAATGAGATAATACCCGAGCCTGCCATACCGTTGGTCAGTGGGATAATACCCGAGCCTGCCATTCCGTTGGTCAGTGGGATAATACCCGAACCGGCCATACCATTGGTCAGTAAAATAATACCCGAGCCTACCATACTATGGGTCAGTGGGATAATACCCGAGCCTGCCATTCCTTTGGTCCATTCCATTGATCAGTGTGATAATACCTGAGCCTGTCATAACATCGATGGAAATTAAATTTGCCAAGAAAGGGGGGTAGAAGGGTGCGCGGTGGACGCTGAGACTCACCAACGGAATATTAAATTTGATTGTCAAGAAGGGAGGTAGAAGGGTGCGCGGTGGACGCTAAGACTCACCAACAGAAACTTAAATTTGATTGTCAAGAAGGGGGTAGAAGAGTGCGCGGTGGACGCTGAAACTCACCGACAGAAACTTAAATTTGATCTTTTGATCTGGAGAATCTTTTCAAAAAATTTGCCCCAGTTTTGACCAATTATTGTGCAACATTCACTTTGTATTATGGCATTGTTGCTCCTCCTTAACTCTTTGATTCACACCTCTTCTTTGGTCTGAACCATGAATATTCATTTCTTGGGCGACATTCCACAATTATATAAAATTTGCCCCAATTTTGTTATTTGAAACACGTATGGACCTGCAAGAGAAAGAATAAATAATGCTACCACCATTCGACCCGTCTAACTTTCAGGAAACGTGTAAATATGAGTATTTTGATGTTTTTCCCTCGATGCTGCAAAACCCAACCTTATACCGCAAACCCCATCCAGGCTGCCTTGACTTCCAATGCTAACTCAACATGAAAATTTATACACATGGACTTTCAATAAACCGTGGAGATTGTTATTTGATAAAATCTCATGAGACAAATGAAACCATGCAACACCTAAAAATTTTCTTTTATACAAAATGATAAAAGTCAATGTAATGCCAAAAATAACCATCAACTTATATTGAAGGAAAATGATCTTAGAGAGATGACTTACAAACTCAACAATCTATGTTTGATGACCAAAATACTTTGGTCTTTAACAAATTGTCCCGTTTGACCCTTTGGATATTGTCCGTCGGAAATTTAATGCCGGTAGAAAAATCGCAATGTGAAGAGGAATCCAAATGAACTGAATCGCTAGTTATTACCTTCTTCATTTTTCTTGGGAAACCCTATCTTAGTGCCCTTTTGGGTCTTCACTAAGACTACCCCTACCTTTTCTTTTTTCTTTTTCTTTTTTCTTTTTTTTCTTCTTCGTTTTCTCTCGTTTTCTTCTTCTTTTTTTTCTCTTTTCTTTTTTTTTAAAGTGTCCTTTCGAGTTTTCACCTGATGAACGGATCCCGCCGATAGCCTTTATCAACTTAGAAATGTGTTTTAAGAAATGATGGCATCAGTGCGACAATCCTTCCCTTACAAAATTGGTGAAGGTGTATTGACATCATTTGTCAGATGATTAGAAAATTTTCTAAAAGAGGTGATGCAAATAACAGAAGTCAGGATTTTCAGTTTTTTGTAATGTGGTCAGGTGAGGTGCTAAAAAAAGTTTAAGGCTTGAAGGCAGATTTTATAAGTATTTAAATCACCTAAGGTTGCATTTTCATATTAACCCTACTTAGAATTAAACTAAAATTGCCCCAATTTATTTTCAACTGAGGTTCTTTTCTTTAATTTTTCTTTCCTTTTGTTCTTTTAACACTTTTCACCTCTAGAGACTTTTCTTTCCTTTTTCTTTTTCCTTTTCAACTCAAACTTACCCCAGTGTGGGGTTTGCGATCCTCAGGGGTTGTCAAACGAAATAATTTATTCTGAAAGTTCAAAAGGGATAACTAGGGATAGAATGTTTAATTGGAAAGGAAGAAGGCCTGATTTTTATTCCATTCCTAGCATTAACCCTGAAAGGAAACTTCCATTTATCAGATGAAGAATTTCTTACACATATCCGAATTGATCGGTTGAGGGAAAACTTATCTATCCATTTCTACGAGAACAAGTGCTCCACCAGGCAATACTTTTTTGACAATAAAAGAACCCTACCAACTTGGGGCAACCTTGCCTTTTGGCCTCATCTTGCACTGACAAAAGCTACCTCAACGCTTTGTCTCCTCGTCTGAATAGTTATGATTTGACCATTTGATGGTAAGCACAGGCCAATCCTCTTGATAATATTAATCATGACAGACTGCATTTATCTGCTTCTTATCAAATGACCACTGATTTTTATTTCCTTAATCTTGATCCCAATTTGGCTTGAATTTCTCTTTATACCATTCGGGTCTCTTTGAAACATTTTCGGATGTCTCTTTGCTACTTCTCTCATTTTGAAATCCAGATTCACATTCGTGAGATATCGAGATTGCTGCCATCAAATTTCGGAATAGTGATATCCAAAGGGTCAGAGGATTTTATTTTTGGCCATCTAAAAATAATGCGTAAATAACACAGTATATATAAAACTGTACATTTTATTGAATTTCAAGATAAAGACCAAACTTAATAGCATGTTACTTGTTAAATAAGACGTGTCTTCAAAATTCACCTGATTCAAAACTATTTACAAAAATATAGTTAAACAAAAGATACACGTATGAATGATTTTCATGGATTTTAACCAAAGACAACTCCCCAAATTTACCAAAACTCCCTTCAAGAGGGAGGGATCTCACTAGTTCGGGATTTTCTAGTTTTCTCATTGGGGGTAAATGCTTCAAAGGTATCCTTGTGTTCGGGAAAGGGATTCGTACTGATTCTCAGTCCTTGTTCTCCCCTTTTCCTTAGCACTATATCTCCTACTTCGATCATATCTTGAATTTTATGTTTCAATGCCGAGCAGTTATTGGTGGAATGCCCGAGAGATCCAGAATGATAAGCGCAGACGGCTTGAGGGTCATAACTAGAAGGAACACCCTTAAGATAGATCTTGGGAGACATAACACCAATTTTTTCGGTAGTTTTGAATTGTTTGTACAATTGATCAATGGGTTGGCCCAGGTTTGTGAAGATTCGATATGGGATTGGATTTCGAATTTTACGGTTTAGAGGATTAGTTTGGTTGTTTGGTTGAACAGGTTTTGGATTATAAGGAGGACGAGGTCGAGTTTGAATATTGGGTTGAAAAATTGGGACGGGTAGTATAGGTGGGTTTGCATAGTTTGGACGAGATCGAGGGTGATTGATAGTAGTATGGTAAACAGGGCGTGGGTTTGGATAATATGGATAAGGGTATGACTAGGTGGAATATTGTTGGCAACTAGGTCGGGAAGAAAAGCCTTGGCTCTTCCTCATGACCTCGTCAAATCGATTTAACCTCTTTGATAGATTTTTATCAATTGGCGCGGAGGATTCTCCCACTTCAACTTTTCCTTGTGCAGCGGTGTCTAGTGTGAATGGCTCTGCAGTGGAATAATAATATGATTCTTGAGATTCAAGTGGCATGTTCAGACTAATAGGTGGATAATTTGGAGGAATTTGAGGGTGAAGAGGATTGGTTTGGATATTGGATGTATAGGTATATGGAAGGCCATGAGTGGGATAGGTGAAAGCTTCCTCAGGTGGATTTACGAAATGTGGAGCAAAAGAGGTTGTTCAGGTTGGCTAGCAGGTAAGAGATCTTGCTGGACACTGCTGCTGCTGCCAGCAACCAACTGATCAATCGCGCGCCGTTGTGTGGTCATCTTCATGCTTAACTCATTGAATTTGTTTAACACTTCGCTCAGTTTGGGCTCCCAAATTTTCAAGGTTGGTTGTTGGCGTCGTTGCAGACCTATCGGATGATTCAGGATGTGTACTCATGTTTACACTATTTCTCAAAGTTCGGCTACGTGATCGTGTAATGATGGAGTTTTTTCGTGTAGCTATGTTTACAATTACCTGAAAATTTAGGAAAAACCCTATTTAGATTCCTTTCTTGATTAACTGCTGACAAAAAGAAAGAAAAAGAAAAAGACAGGAGATAGTAAAAAATTAAAGTAATTCGGATGCATGTCCTATTGGCGGATCCCTTTTTATGCCAAGGGTAGGCCTAACATGAGAATGCAATCCTCTAGAGTAGGCACATACAATACCTGATGAATCCGATCAACTTATTGATATTCGAGTGAAAAGCAATTTGAAAATTTTGACCAATTGGTGTGAGAAGAGACATTTGTCCTAACAAAATGTGGACAAAGTCCGAATGGATTAATTACTTTGATTAACACATAAAGTAATGTGTGAAAGAATCTACTCTTGAAAGAATTGCAATGTCTCGGCTAGTTTATTCAGTGAACCTTAGATCAAAACCCTAAAAGAGAAAAACGGGTCAAATGGATTAAATGAAATTAACGATTTATTCAAAAATTGACTGGATCACCCTAAAAATGGGTAAACTGATCAAATAGATTGATGATTTATTCAAAATTGACTGGATCACCCTAAAATGGGTAAACTGGTCAAATGAATTGAATGAAATTGATGATTTACTCAAAATTGACTGGATCACCCTAAAAATGGGTAAACTGATCAAATGGATTGAAATGAAATTGATGATTTATTCAAAATTGACCGGATTGTCCTAAAAAATGAATAAATTGATAAAATAGATTGGATAAAATTGATGATTTATTTTAAAATTGACTAGATTATCCTAAAAATGAATGAATGGATTGAGTTAATGATTTATTCAAAAATGACTAAATTATTCTAAGAGTGAATGAATTAATCAAATAGATGAAACGGAGTTAATGATTTATTTAAAAATGACTGGATTGTCCTAAAAATGAATGAATTGATAAAATAGATTAGATGAAATTGATGAATAAATTAGTCAAATGGATTGAATGGAATTGATGGTTTATTCAAAAATCGATTGAATTGTCTACTCATTGGTAGTTTCAAAACTCACAAATGTTGTTGCAATGCATTAGTCTATGAGCCTTCTAAAATCAAGATTTGGCCTCGATATATTTATCATCTCAACAATGAGAGATTATTTGTGAATTTCTTCAACTTAATGTCCTTTACACAAGGGATTTTTACCAATTCTGATAAAATGACAAAAAAATGATTGTTAGATGCTCATATTCTAATTTGCAAAAGTTGCTCTATCATCTTTGAGACTAATGTCATCATGGAAGGGACCAGATTCTGCCTTACCTTGTGCACTACCTCTTTGGATGGTACAAGAAATATAAACGTGCAAGTTTCATTGGATTACATATCCGAGACACAAGGTGGCTTATTCCTAACACAGGATTCCCTATGTGGCATTCCTTCTAAAGTTTATGCATGATGCCAATTTATCAAAGCGATTAAATATGCAATTTGAAATGAACATATGACCTAAGGGACCCTTCATATGCCAGGGTGAATCTAGAATGATGTGCAATTATTAACCTACGAATGCAATACATCGGAATTTAAACATGCAATAAACTATCTAAGAGAGTAGGTTCTAAAAGAGTATCATGTCAGAACTCTTTATTTCTAATGTTTGTGAATGCAAAAGACAAAAAAAATAAGGAAATGTTTGTTCAACAAATAACACATATCATATTGGGGTAATTAAATGATATAAAAATCGAAAAGAAAGAAAATAAGGAAAGAGGGGTGAGATCCCTCCCTTCGTGCTTAGTGTTTCTAGTTGGGTACGGTTGACTCTATCCTAGGCGATTTCTAATATGGATGCATGAGGTTGGGCTTACTAATGCATCTAGACTCGATAAAATTTCAGGCTCCTAAACCTTCAGACCAAAGGCGAAAGGTCATCAATCCCAAGGCCTAAGAGTCGGTGGTTCGAGTGATCCCTCGGACATTGCTACATGCACGTCGTGCCACGGCCTCATGTCCAAGTGGATCGATCCTAATCCTAATGGGGTGGAGTGGAGTGACAACCACTAAAAGTAAAAGAAATGAGGGTTTATAAAGTAAAATGTATGCACGTATGAAGTGTTTTCCTTTTGAAGGGAGGAATTAAATACCATAAAATGCAGGCGAAGGTTCTAGGGTGGCTACGCCCCCCAAGATGCAAACGCGATATATAAATATAAGTGAATGAAATAAAACACTTTATTCATCACATACACGGATATCGAGATAATTGCACGTGTTAAATGCAAGAAAACCCCTGCCGCGCCCCATTTTTTGCGATGAAAAAAATAAGATATTTACAAAAGATGTGATTTTATTTAAAAATAGGTGAAAAAGGACCTAAAATGGGATTTTAAAGAATGCGACAGTTTGGATCCAAAATTTAGTCTAAAAGGGTTTTTAAGAAAAAGAGGAGTCGCCACTTGGTATTGAGTTTGGGTGTACCAAGTCACCCCAAAAATATTTTTTTGACAAAAATAAAATAAAGTAAAATAAAACCCTTTTCAACAACTCCAGATTTTTGAAAAACAAGAGAAAATGGGTTTGGGAGTCACGGTTGAAGAAAGGGAAGGCAAAGGTTCAATTAACTCAAACCTAAGGCACCCTGTCAACCTAGTCTAAGCTAATTGCGAGGTTTAGTCATAATTTTCCTAATCTAACCCTTAATTTTATCACATTTGGATATTTCTTACATGAATGCAAATCTAAATTTATAAAATATCGAAAGGGACAAAATATCTATTCAAGGGTTTAATTGATACCAATCGCATTGATTGCGAAGGCCAAAATAATTCCTTGAAGGGGTCACGAGCATGCATGAATGAAATTCAAATGAAAGAAAAGAAACTTAAATTATATATCTAGATATAAATGGCCAAAGAATAAGAATGCAACATAATGGGTACGGGAGACAAAAACTCGTGACATAACTTTCTTATACAGAGATTAATGGGTATTTAAACTAAAAAAGTTATAATCACCCACTTCCATGTTCAAAAATAATTCTCCTAACATAAACAAGCAAATGAACTAACTTAAATGAGATGCAATTCTAAATGACATGATTAGTACATATAGAGGGTAGGGGGTAGAGGATAATATAATAGGAAATATCATGCAAATGAGAAAAGATTCTAAAATGAAAATATGTATGAAAATGTAATGAATGTTACACAAAAATGAATCTAACGCAACGAACGATCTAGGGGTCTAGCATTGGACTAGTCCATTTCTAAAGAATCCTTACTAGCGTTGGACTAGCAAGTAAACGGAGGGAGAAACCACAACTAGCGTTGGACTAGTGTGGTGACGTCATGCATTCATAATACATAGTAAAACAAATAAGACATAAATTAAAACAAATAACACATAAGAGCACGTAGCATGTAACACGTAAACATAATATCTAAATGTAAAAATCCTAAGGAAACAAGTCAACACATAAGCACACGAGCATGCAAACACATAAACAAATAAAAGCGAATAAAAACCTAACTATTACATTTGGAACCCCTAACTACAATCTAAAGGGGTAAATAATGAAATAAAATAATAACCTAACTATTACAATTTGGCATTCAATTGCCTTTCAAATAATCATCAAAAATAAATTTATATATGAAACTTAAAATGAATAAAACCAAATAACTAAAAGAAAATCACTCAAAACATGCAAATTCACACATAAGAGCACACAAGAGAATTTAAAATAAAACAAGAAGATACCTCCCTTGAAATAGTAGTTAATTAGGTTTGGTTTTACTTATTTAAGTCCAAAATTAACAAAAATCATCAAGGCATCAATTTAATTAACAAATAAATCATAAAAATGGAAATAAACATGAAATCAATCAATTGAACACTTAAATGAAGTGTAATCAATAATTAAAGAAGAAAAGTTACTTCTATTTAAGAAAATCAAATCTATCAGGGACCTAATTGTAAAATAGTGTGGATTCGGGAAATGGACCACAACTAGCGTTGGACTATTGTGGTGGCGTTTCACATTAATTATAACTAACTAATCATGTAAAACTTAATAAAAAAATGTAAACACATAATATCACATGAACACATAACACATAATCATGATATCTAGATGCAAGGCGCTAAGAAAGCGAGTAATACATAACACATAGGCATGCAAAATACACAAAACAAATAAAGCAAATAAAACCCTAACTATTACATTAGAGGGTCCTAACTACAATCTAAGGGGAGAAGGAATAAAAATAAATAAATAAACCCCTAACTATTACAACTCGGCATTTAAATGCCTTTCAAATAATCAAAATTAAAATAAATATACAAAATTAAAACAAATAAAGCAAATAAATAAATATATAAAATGAAAACATTCAAAAGACATGCAATTAAGCACATAAAGTCACATAAGGGCACATAGGATCAAATAAAGTCAAAATGAGGGATAGAGTGTACCTCCCTTGAGTTGGTGCCCCTAACGAAACGAAATTACTTATTTACCCTCCAAAACAATAAAAAGGTCAAGGTATCATTTTAATTAACGAGTAATCACATGATATGGGAATAAGCATGAAATTAAATCAATCAAAGGTATTAAAAGGAAAATAAACATCCCATGTTCAAAAAATTAAAACAAGGAGTGACTTGATTGCAAAAATTAAAGAAATTTGAGGGGTCTATTTATTATCATTACAAAAATTAAGGGTCTACAAGGACATAAATTAAAATTAGGGACTTAAGGTGAAACCTACCAATCAAATGATAAAATTCACAAAAAATAAATAAAAACCCATTTTTTTACAATTAAACGACAAAAAATTCAAACATTCCACTAAAAATTCAAATAAAAACTATAAGTCTAGAAAAAGTTATTAAACCTTCAAATTCATCCTAAAACTCATTAAACAATTCTGTCCAAAAATCAAATTAAGCATGCCAAATCAAAACAACAATGTTAAAGGGATAAAATTGATTAAATTATCCAATTAGTTGGGCCATAGTGAAATAAGGGGAAATCTGAGGGGTTACAATACAATTTTGCGAAATTATGCATGCAAGCTTACGAAGCTTTCTTCTTTAACCGAAAGCTTTCTTTCTACAACTTCTTTCTGGGTTGCAATCTCCTTTCCATCCCAACACAACTAATCTCAACCAAACCTCAAAACTCTAATCTAAGCAACAAAAGTCGGCATTTTAACATCCAAACAAGTAACAAAAGGCAGTCACAGGAATGCAATCCTCTTAGCAGCTTATGGAACCAGCATAAAAAAAACAGGAGGTGAGCAAAATGAAAGCAAAACAGAAACTTTTCTTGATACACTTGGAGAAATGGAAACTAATATGATGAAACAATCACAAACCAAATGATAAACTTCAATGCTAACAAATGCAAATGAGTATGGAGCTTGTGAGTTGCTGTGTAACAGCTTTAGGAGATGCGAGCTTCCCTAGCTGCAAACCGCACGATATTTTGTCAAGAAAAAAGGTCTAGCAAACATGGAACTCATTGTTTTACGCAACAAGAGGGAAGACCTTAAGGCACTAGAGACAGAATTGGGTCATCACGAGAAGATTGCAAACAAGGAGAACCAAGATAGAAATGTGGACATGCAATTAAAAAAAACGTCTGCAATTTCTGGTGCTTCGAAATTTTAGCAACTTCATGCGGCAAGTTTAATACCAATCCCAAACCAGAACCTCAGCCACCCCAAAAACCCAGTTTTATCGACATCGCTAACAACAAGCCGAAAGTTGCGAGCTGGTTGCAGCAGAGCAGATTTTCATGCACAAATCTTAACCAGACTCAATTCGAACCCAAACAACAAGATCACTCAATACTCTTTTCACTTTCAACATAGAACCCTTGTGTTTAAACACCAGACAATCAGACACAAGATCATGCAAGCATAGAATAACAAAATTTTGCAATTTTCAGCTACGCTTCTCTGCTATTGCTGCGTTCATCAGATGTAATTTTCCATCCGAACACAACCAACATCCCAACCAAACATCAAGCTACGATCTTAAGCAAGAAAAAATGAAATTCCACGTTCAAACATGCAAAATTCAATCCCAGAAATGCAATCTTTTCCTCTTCAGTTATGGGTATCGAATGCCATCTCTTTCTGGGTTCATTTATCAGTCAAGAAACAAGAAACTCTACCCATAATCACCAAGATTTGACCCAAAAGAGGACTATGAAGTACTGTGACGCCCCCACTTCTCTCTAAGGCGAACCAAAGGGTATTCGTGGGACGCCTGTCCAACTCTCGCCAGGACTCAAGACAAATCAATTCATGCTTAACGACAATAACCATTAATACAAGTCTAATAAAGAAATTCGCTTCCATACTTATATATATAAAATCCAGTCTTACACCACGAGTATAAAATGCATCAATCTTCCAATCCTTACATTGGTTCCCAAAAGATACATCAATTCCCAAAATATACAACAGCCACAAAAGTACTCAGTTCCATTGGAAACTCTATTACAAAAGTACATCAAAAGGGTTCCTCCGAGTTCCACCTCAGATCCATTCCTGTTAAGGAAAACAAATCTACGGGGTGAGCAATCGCTCGTGAGGCCAAGAAACACACATGCAAGCACATTGTCCAAGTAACAGTCCCATTTAACGAATATAATTGTAATATGAAAGAAAATAACAATTCGAGCAAGAATATGTAAACAGAAACAATTCAAGGATATAAGAGTTGTCAGGAGCTAAGTTTCACTTGCGTTGCCATTGCTCGATCAATTACCTTCCCGTGATGACACTCCGTCAACCGGGTTGGTGTGTTTAACTCCATAGATCTCCACTAACTGCACAGGTCCTTCCACCTTACAACCCCCCACCGGGCCCGAACTGCGATAAAGGCGCTACTGCACGAGTAGGCTAAGCAAGATCTCTCCAATAGATCATGCTTATACAGGTTGTCTCATGGCTCACCAAGGATCCCGACCAAGCCCATGCGGCTCGAGTCCAAGGGCGGCCGATGAGTTTGGGCGTCCTCCAGGTTAGGTGTGAGTTGAGGAGATTCACTCCAGCGACATATGCAGCCATAGCATATAATTCAAGTAAATTCAGGTCAGGTAATTCAAGTCAATTCAGGCAATTTAATTTCAAATCATTTAAATGAGAATGAGTGCGATAAAGTACACACTCAACTCAGCAGTTACCAATTTTTAGTTCAAGAGAAACAATTCACATAATTGCAACAAAACATGCACTCGACACTCACCAAGTAGTTCAAGTAGTAAAGCACACTTGAGGGTTCAGGCGTCTACCGTGGGATCCTCTTGAAGGTCCTCTTGAATGCCTGAACAATTCATAATGAACTACCTCTTAGAAATCCCAATTATCGACGAAGATTGTACTAGAGTACCATCTAAGAAAATCTCATAAAGATGAGCCTTAATCACTCGTAAATCGAGACTCAAAGGTGGGGTTCTAAAACACAAGAGAATCTGATTTTCATCTTTGAAATCAAGTGTAAAACGGTCATGTGATATTGAAGGAAAATGATGAGTTCTAAAAACTCAATTTCCTTTAAGTTTGGAAATTTCCGATTTGTCAAGCAATCTTGGAAAAATCGTGTCTCACTCTTTACAAGTCCGAAATTGGAAAATTGTTACCGTTGGAAACTTCTTCCAAAGTACTAAAAGTTCCTAGAAGACACCTTTCCATGATTCCAAATGGAAGGTATTCAAAAGTCAGCTCAAAGTTGTTTTAGGCTTACTAAGACAATTTCGGGTTGGTTTTTGGCCAAGTTTTTGGGAATTCGGAAAAATTCACAGAATTCGAACTAGCCTCTGAAATTTGGAACTCAATTAGAGTTACAAATAAGGTTTACAACACAATAAACGGAACAAGAATCGGAGTTTTGAGCGCCAAGATATAGCAGCTCAAAGTTGGTACAAAAATGAAGTTCACTGGGCAAAATTCCATATTTGAAGCTTGAACTTTGGGACTTTAGTTGGGTATCGAAATGGACTCAGAATGTCACCAAATTTGGCAGTATTATCCTACCACATAAGGGCTATTCCTCTGTCAAAGTTTATATAAAAATTCCTTCAGGAAGCTAGTTAACAAAGGCACTAAATTTCCAAATTTCCAAGGCAAATCTGCCTTGCACTTTTGTTTTTTCCTTTTTCTCAAACATTTGGCCAAAGCAATTTTCTCAAACATGGTTCATTTATGAAGACAATATCTAAGAAACCTCAAATTACATTTGGTAGGTGTTTAACACCAAGAAATTCGAAATAACAAGTCCCAAATCAAGATTAGTCATAAATCAGTCCAGAATTAGGGTTTTCCCTTCACCAAGACAGTTTCGTAATTCGTCCATAACTCACTCAATTCATCTTGAAATTGAGCATAGTTGGTGGCTTTGAAAACTAGGTTCATAATACTACAATTTCACAGAAGGAATCGTTTTAAAATTCTGTCCACAACTAGCTCATATTCGAGCATCAAGTTGCAGCTCACAACAGGCATTCCAGTTCATCCGAAAAACAGGGCAGGTGACTTTTGAAAGACTGGTATGGTTCACTCAAGTGGAATCAGAGAATTGATTTTACACCGTTGGAAAACTGGAAGTGTCTAGTTTCTAATGCCGCTAACGGCACTTGATTTTGATGTCGGAGTAAAAACTTGTAGTCGAAACAAAATCACTGCCAGAGAGACTCTGGTTACGCTTTCCAGTTTTGGTAAAATTCCGAAATCTCAACTTTTACCCAACCAAATCAAGTAATCTTTTGAGGAACTTTCTACACAACCCATACAACATATTTATATCAAAATCAAGTCAATTGGATTACAAAAATTGCACTAGAGAGGCTCGACAAAACAGGGGCAGAATCGTCCTCTTTCCTCATCTCACTTCCTTTGAGTTTCCTTCTACAATATAACTTATATTCACTAGATTAAGCACTAATTCAACACAAATAACACCCAATATCATCAAATCAGCTCATCAAGTCCATTGTGGGATTTCATAGAGCCACTCACAAGATTTCCAACAATATAAAGCTACCCACATGCATCTACAACCGTATAAGTGCAATCTAACGTATATAAACCAAGATTCAAGCGGTTGATCGTGTGTTACCTTCTTAGATGACTAAGACAGAAATTTTGGGCCTTTGAGCTCCAAGAAAAACCATGAGAATGAATCCCTCTTCTAGCTTAAGATGATCTTCAAGTTATTTGCAAGTTGTAGTGAAAGTTTGAGATGATTTGGTGAAGAAATGGTGCAAGAAAGTGAAGCGTTTTTGGGTCTTATTCCTCCTTGGTTCGCCGGCTGCTTGAGTGAAGAGAGAGGGAGTGTTTGGCTGAAATGAAGCTTCCTTGATAGCTTAAGTGTGTGACCAAAAGGTGCCTCAAAGTCAACTCTCGCTAGTGCGCGCACGCGCGCGTTTCGTGCTCGATTCCTTTTGAGTTTGTTTCACTTATGCATTATACCTCTAATGCACTTACTTGAACACTAATATTATTCACTCTTAATAGTCTAGAAATAATTTCTAAAATCCTCCAATTAGTCGCGCGCGCGAAAACGCGAACTTCCAACTTGTGCGCGATAAAGCGAAATTTCTAAGAAATTCTTTATAACGATAGTATAACTAACTATTGCTTGAGTATTTGAACATAAGATTAACCATCTTAGAACTAATGTATGAGTCCTCACTCTCCAAGCTCACTGTACTCGCAAATCGTTCATTGTTTCCAATTGCGTATTCACTATTCTCACTTAACAAACTTTCAAAAATTAGATTTTGAAACGAGTCATTTTAAGAATATAAGTAAGTCATAAATCCATGTAATTAGGTCAAAAAAAGGTTAAAAATAAAATATTCGGAGCAAACGGGCAATTAAATATTTAAATAAGCTAGAAATAGGAATTTAAAACAAGTAAATTTGCGAGTCCTCACATCTTCTCCCCCTTAAGAAAATTTTGTCCTCGAAATTATATCTTGATTGTGAATAGGTCTGGATATTTTTCTCGAACTGCTTCTTCAACTTCCCAAGTCGCTTCCTCTAGTTCATGGTTTCTCCAAAGAACTTTCACCAATGGAATCTGCTTGTTTCTCAATTCTTTCACCTTACGATCCAAAAGCTTTACTGGTTTCTCCTCGTAGCTCAATGTCTAATCAATTTCAATACTCCCCGGTTGCAAAACGTGAGAAGGGTCTGGATGGTATTTCTTAAGTATAGACACGTGGAAAACATTGTGGATGCGAGATAAACTTGGTGGCAATTCCAACTTGTAAGCCACATTCCCTACACGTTGAATGATCTTGTACGGTCCTACAAATCTCGGTTGTAACTTCTTTTCCTTTCCAGACATTAAACTTGCTTTTAGAGGTGTAATCTTAAGAAACACTAGATCTCCAACCGCAAATTCTAAGTCCTTTCTCCGATTATCTGCATAACTCTTTTGACGATTTTGTGCGGTCTGAATTCTCTGGCGTACCAATTTCACTTTTTCATTCACCTCCTCAATCCAAGGTACTGTAGCCGGGTCTAAAATTTTCCGCTCACCTACTTCATCCCAACAAATCGGAGACCTACACTTCCGACTATATAGTGCTTCATATGAGACCATTTGAATAGAAGAATGAAAACTATTGTTGTAGGCAAATTCTACTAGTGTCAAAAATTTACTCCAATTCTCCCCAAAATCCAAAACACAAGTCCTCAACATATCCTCAAGGGTTTGAATCGTTCTCTCAGACTGTCTATCGGTCTGGGATGGTAAGTAGTACTAAAATTCAATTGGAGTCCCCAATACTTCTTGCGTCTTTTGCCAAAATCTCGAAACAAAACTTAGGGTTCTCTATCGGACACAATGCTTACAGGTATCCCGTGCAGCCTGATAATTTCATCCAAATATAACTTAGCTAGTTTCTCCAACGGGTACTCATGTTAATCGGCAGAAAATGAGTCGATTTAGTCAATCTATCCACTATCACCCAAATAGCATCATGGTCTCTTTGTGTCCTTGGTAATCCTAATACAAAATCTATAGTGATATTTTCCCATTTCCACTCAGGTATCTCTAAAGGTTGCAAAAGTCCTGATGGTTTCTGATGTTCAGTTTTAACCTGTTGACAAACTAAACAGGTCTGGACAAATTGAGCAATCTCCTTTTTCATACTCTCCCACCAATACAAACCTTTCAAATCTTGGTACATCTTATTCCCTCCAGGGTGTACCGTAAAACTTCGATCGGTGTACCTCTTCCAAAATTTCCTTCTTTAAGCCCTTCATCCTTTGGTACTACTATCCGATTCCGAAATCTCAATATACCATTCGTTCCAAAATTAAAATCCGACTTTTCTCCCTTTTTGACTTTCTCTAACCACTTTTGCACTTCAATGTCTTTTTCTTGAGTTTCCTTGATACGTTCCATCAGAGTGGAATTCACTACAATATTACCGAGAATTACTTTCCTCGGGCTCAAATCTTAGGGTTCCAATAACTAACTTCTTCCAACAAGTGAAATTCCTTAATCATCAATCCTGCCACTTGTACGTGACGACTCAAAGTATCGGCCACTACATTGGCCTTCCCTGGATGGTATTTTATCGTGCAATCATAATCTTCCAAAAATTCCATCCACCTACGTTGCCTCAAATTCAACTTCTTTTGAGAAAACAAATACTTAAGACTCTTGTGGTCAGTAAAAACCTCAAATGTTACTCCATACAGATAATTTCTCCATTTCTTTAAAGCGAACACTACAGCCGCTAATTCCAAACCATGAGTCGGGTAATTTCCCTCATGCGATTTCAACTTCTTAGAGGCATATCCTATCACTTTATCATTTTGCATCAATACACATCCTAAGCCTTGTAGACACCAAAATTTTATTAATTCAATTTTGAATTTTATCTATTTAATTAATTTAATTTTAGCTTTATTTGTTTATTATTTTTATTTACCTTTACTTTTATTTTTATTTTATTATTTATTCTTGTTATTATTATTATTGTTTTTTTATTGATTGATGGTTGCGTATAGTAATTGGGTGTTTATTTTATTTTTGGTACATTAAGATTCACCATTTTCTTTCTTTTTTTTAAAAAAACATTTTTTATACTAAATTTTGGGAAAAGGAAAAATAGAAAAAGTAGAAAAAAAGGAAAAAAAAACAAACAAAGAAAAATGACAAGTGGACACATGCAATGGAGCAAGTGGCACACATGTAATAGGGATAAATGTCCCTTATTCATTTGACAACACAACACCTAGAAGGTGAGGTGTTGGGACACTTGGAGGCCTAAGATTTGAAGGAGTAAAGGAAAAAAGACAAAAAAAAGAAAAAGAAAGAAAAGGGCGGAACGGGAAAAAGCAATGAAAAAGCCAAGAGAAAAACAGAGGTTTGGGAATGGAAGGAAAAAGGCAAGAAAAACTGGAAAAGAAAACAAAGGGGGCGGCGGAGAAGAAAAACAGAGAGCTTGTCTAGAAAGGAAAAGGGAGAAAGAGAGAAAAAAAAAGAGCAAGGAGGAAAGCAAAAACAAAAAAAAGAAAGGGAAGATTCGGGCGGCAAAGGAAGAGGAAAACCAAAAAGAGAAAAGGAGTAAACAAGAGGGGAGCTTACGGTTGAGGGAGAGGAAGATAGGGAAGAAATCTGGAAACGGGGAAAAAGCAAAAAGGAAACAGAGCAAGAAAGGCGGCCAAAGGGAAAGGGAAATCTGAAGGAAGAGGAAGAAAAGAAACATCGCGCGGAAGAAGGTGAAGAAAAATGGAAAAGAGCAGAAAGAAACAAGGGAATCAGCAAGGAATTGCTGTTGCCACTGCCACCACCGGCTCTTTCCATCACCACCTACAAAAATTTCACCAAGAAAACGTGGTAAGCCATCCTGCTGCTTTAAATTTCGTCTTTCCTTCAAGCATGATTAAAAAAAAAAAAAAAGGCTTTTCAAAGCCGAGAGCTTGTTCTTTCTTTTAAGATTTTCACAGCCGAGGGCTGTTGTTGCAATTTTCCTATGATTATCTGCAATTTCAAGTAAACTCATTCTATTTTTGACTTGGATTGAATTTCCTCGATTTTTCTGACAATTTTGGGCGCTTGATTTACATCATTTGAGCGAGAAATTTGCTGAAATTCTCCTGCCCATTTACTGTTTGAAGAATTGCCTAAACGAAAATCTTGAACCAAAGGGGTAAATCGGATGAGGTTCCGTATGCATGTGAGGAAAGCCCCCATCAGTCTAAAACTTTGCTGAAACCCATGAGTGTATCCAGAAATTTGAGAGAGAGCTGATTATGATTTTTTTTTTATTTCCTTTTCTTGCTGTTTGCTTGCAATTTTTGCGGTAGAATGAGGATGATGTTTATACATGTTTTGCTCCAAACAATGTTCTGGTTCTTCCCTATTTCATGGTACAACAACGGTATTTTATACAAAAAATTATGTTTTGATGAACTGCTTGCTCTTCTCCCCCTTTCTTTAGTGAAATTTTCACATCTCTTTTTGATGTTTCTGGTCTTGTCTGCAAGTGAGTTGGTTCGATGGCTGTAATTTCTAGGCCTGCTATTGTACAAATCCATGAAACTGGTTCAATTTCTTTGATGCACCTAACCTGTTTGATAAAAGGCCTCTACGGAAACTCAAGCCAAAGAGGTCCAAAATGTTGATTTTCTGTGAGAGCGTAAGAGGAACTCTGACCAGCCCAAAACTGGCCAGAATTGTGCGTTTCACCAATTGGGGAGGGGAAGAGAAAACCAAGAAATTTTGGGGTTGTTTTTCATTCTTGTTGCCTTTTGTATTTTACCAATGATGGATTGTTTTTGCCGTGAAAGGCTATTTGAATCATCAGAGGTTGCAGAGTTTCTTTTCTTAGCCACGCCGAAGAAGAAGGCTTTCTGCGAACCATTTGCATGAAATAATTCTGAAAATTGCACCTTGACCCCGCAAGTTCCCTATAATTCTGCTATGGCTCTAAAAATTAGAAAATAATCAATTTTGTCCCCTTTAAAATGTTAATCTTCTTTGATATGGTTTAATGTGTTTTTTATAGATTATTAGTGAGTTTGGAATGAATTTGGATTTAACATTTTAGGTCACCTATTAGTTTGATGGGTTTTGGTAAAATAAAAGGGGAATTGGATTTGGTTAGTTATTTGGGCCATTTAGATTTGGGTTTGGCAATTTTCTTCTTTGGGATTTGTCATGGGCTGAAGGATTAAAGCCCATCAGTCTGTTAGAAAGGTTGGGGTCAGGAATGGTTGACTGGCTCACTCCTTCGGCTTTGGGTTTCGGTTAGGGCTAGGAGGGTCTTTGGCCCGCAAAATAAGAAAACGGCCCAATGGCCTGATCCATTAAGAAACCAGCAAACGAATTTGCAGATCAGTCCCTGTACTTCGAAATAATTATGTTATGGCCCTAAAAACTTTTGTTTTCTTCCAGATAGGCCCCTAATTTAATTGCAAATAGGTCCTTGAACTTTATTTTTCTTTAATTATGACCTCATCTCTTTGTGGTCATTATACTTTGACCCCTAAAACTTTGTTAATTTTTGCAATTAAGTTCTTGATTGTTTTTAATTTCTTAAAAGTAGGTTGTTTCCATGATTCAATTGATTCAATTTCATATTTATTTCCATTTTCTTATGATTATTTATTAATTAAAGTGATGCCTTGACCTTTTCTTTGTTTTTGGAGGGTAAATAAGATTAAATTTCACTTCATTATGGCCTCAACTCAAGGGAGGTACACTCTATCCCTTATTTTATGCCTTATTTGATCCTATGTGCCCCTATGTGACTTTATGTGTTTAATTGCATGTCTTTTGAATGTTTTTCTTCCATTTATTCGTTTTAGTTATTTAATTTAGTATATTTGGTTTTATTTTAATTTTTGGGTTATTTGCAAGGCATTTAAACGCCAAAATTGTAATAGTTAGGTATTTATTTATTTCATTTTTCCCCTTTAGATTGTAGTAGGGTTCCCCTGAGTAATAGTTAGGGATTTATTTGCTTTATTTTGTTTTGTGTGATTTGCATGCCTATATGCTATGTGTTACCGCTTTCTTAGGACCTTGCATCTAGATATCATGCTTATGTGTTATGTGTTTACATGATTTATGTGTTTATTTGCTTTATTATGTTTTACATGAGTTATTTGATTATAATAAATGTGAGACGTTGCTACACTAGTCCAACGCTAGTTGTGGCCCCCATTTCACGATTTCACACTAGTCCAATGCTAGTTGTGGTCCTATTTCTCGCTTTTTCACTAGTCCAATGCTAGTGAGAATTTGTAAATATGGGCTAGTCCAATGCTAGGCCCTTAGGAGCTCTTCGAGCGTTAGATCATGATTGTGTGATAAAATCACTTCATCTCATGCATGTTTTTCTCTTTTTTAGGGTATTTATCATTTTGCATGACACTTTTCTTATATATGTACATCTTTATCCCATATTCCTTATATTTATATTCTTTATCCCATATTTTCCCTATGAGTATATTCATTACCCCTTTTATATGAAAACATGACATTAGACTTGCATTTCATTTAAGAGGAATAGAAATTAGGTTAGATCATTTGCTTGACTAGATTAGGAAATAACTCATTGAGTATGGGATATGGACGAGTTTGGCTTTCTAGCCTTAGCACGCTCGTATTCCCTCTATTAAAGGGAAAATTGAGTGACGAACATTAGTCCTCCGTACCCAACATGATGGCATTCCTTTAGGACATGTATATTGTATAATTATGATTATTTTTATCATTATTCTTCCTTTTCTTTTCTTAGAGTCTCATATTTTTGCACCAATTCGTGACTTCTTCGAAAGTTTACTTTTGGGCGTCGCAATTAATGCGAATTACATCAAATAACTTCGAAGAAATATTTTGACCCCTCGATACCCTCTTAGGTCTAGGGTTTGCATTCATGTAAATACCTCCAAAATGTGATAAATTTTTAGGTTAAAAATAAGAATATTTTGACTAAATCACGCAACTAGCCCTGGTTAGGTTGAGAGGGTGCCTTGGATTTTTATCCTTACCTTCCCTCTCTTCAAATGTGACTCCCGAATCTTTTTCTCTGATTTTCGTAGACTTAGGAGTCGTTTAAAAAGGGTTTTCCATAATTTCATTTAAAAAGTTCATTTTAGGTGACTTGGTTACACCTCAACTCAATACCAAGTGGCGACTCCGATTTATTTTATTTAAAAAACCCTTTTTAAACTATTATTTTGGGTCAAATCGTCGCATTTTCGAAATCCCATTAAGACCCATTTTATTTCTTTTATTTATTTTCTAACAAATCAAAGTTCACATTTTTCAAATCAAAATCAACGAAAAATGCCATTTTCTTTAAAAGCAATTTATTTTCTTTTATTTTTCAAAAAATGGGGCGCGAGAAGCCTTTCTTGGAAGCATCTGTGTAGACCACAAAACTATCCTTCCCATTCGGTAGAGCTAACACAGGCGCTCTAGTCAAACGTCTATTCAACTCTTGGAAACTCTCCTCACACTTAGGACTCCATATAAACTTTCCACTTTTCTTGGTCAATTCAGTCATGGGTCCAGCAATTCTAGAAAAATCCTTAATGAACCTCCGGTAATACCCTGCTAATCCTATAAAACTTCGAACTTCAGTAGAGTTTTCCGGTCGTTTCCACTTCGAAACAGCATTGACTTTGGCTGGATCAACTTTAATCCCATCCTTAGAAATTATGTGTCCCAAAATGTCATTTCTTTCAACCAAAACTCACATTTGCTAAATTTAGCATACAATTGGTGTTCCCTCAGGGTTTGTAAAACAAGTCTCAAGTGCTTCTCATGATCCTCCAGAGTCTTAGAGTACACCAATATATCATCAATGAATATTACCACAAATTGATCCAGATAAGGCTTAAAAATCCTGTGCATTAGATTCATGAAAGTAGCAGGTGCATTCGTCAATTCAAATGGCATTACTGCAAATTCAAAGTGTCCATACCTCGAGTTAAAAGCAGTTTTGGGTATATCTCTCTCTAAAATCTTCAATTGGTAGTAACCCTGTCTCAAATCAACTTCGAGAATACTACCGCCTCTTGTAATTGATCAAACAACTCGTCGATGTGGGGCAATGGGTACTTATTCTTAATGGTGACATCATTCAAGTCTCGGTAATCTATGCATAACCTTAAACTCCCATCTTTCTTCTTAACAAACAATACTGGGGCTCCCCATGGTGAATCACTTTCCCTTATAAAGCCCCGTTCCAACAAGTCCTGTAATTGCAATTTCAATTCTTTCAATTCAGTTGGAGCCATTCTATTATGGCGTCTTAGAGATAGGTGCACTTCCGGAGTCACATCAATCTTAAAAGCTATTTCCCTTTCCGGGGGTAAAGACTCTAAACTCTTCAGGGAAAAATATCTGGATAACCCTTCACTACAGGCATGTCCTCTAGACTCACTTTATCACTAGGGGTGTTAATTAGAAAAGCCAAGTATCCCTGAGGTCCTTTACTTAACATTTTCCTAGGTCGGATCCCGGAAATAAGTGCAGATGAACCTAATCTACCCCTTACAT
This sequence comes from Coffea humblotiana, assembly GCA_023065735.1. NCBI lineage: Eukaryota > Viridiplantae > Streptophyta > Magnoliopsida > Gentianales > Rubiaceae > Coffea > Coffea humblotiana. The sequence goes on along the minus strand of CM041209.1, from coordinate 39,118,385 downwards.
CTAGTTTCAGGGTTGCCTCTCTCGGAATGCATAATTCTACAATTTTCGTCTTACAATTCAACTGGGCATTGTAACGGGCTAACCAGTCCATTCCTAGGATCACATCATATCCCTTAATCGCTAAGCCTATCAGATCGGCCAATAATTTTCGTTCTCCAACCCAGATCTCATAATCCCTATATTACCAAGTTAGCAATTAAACTTTGATCCCCAGTAGGCGTCTTAACCTCCAAATCATAAGGTAACTTAATTGGTTTCAAATCTATTCCACTCATGAAATTAGGGTTTACAAAGGAATGAGTTGCACCCGGATCGATTAAAATCTTAGCTAAACGATGGAAAACAGGAATCGTACCTTCAACCACCTCAGTCGCCTCGGGTATCTGTTGATGATTCAGTGTATAAACCCTAGCAGGTATCTTTGGTCGGCTCCCTCCAGTACTAGTTTGTTTAGAGGTTGACTTCTCGGGTCTTTGGGTGCTACCCCCTATCTTCAGTTTACTTGGACAAGTCGCAAGCTAGTGCTCGGCACTACCACAAAACAAACATTTTCCAAACTTCCTCCAACACTCATTCTCCGAATGGTTGGGTTTACCACAGTAACAATAGTTAACTTGAGGGGTCACGGGCCGAACCACTAGAAGGCATTCCTCTCGCTTGGACTGGCGTACTGCGACCTCCTCTGGATAAAGTTCCCCTTGAAACGCCAGTAGTTCTCACTCCTCCCATTCCTCTTCCCAACTTTGAAGGTTGTGTACCCTTACTAGTCTATCCAGAAGTATGACTAGAAAATGCCCTTTTCTTATTGCGAAAGTCCCTAACTTGCGTTCTTGCATTCTCAACCCTTTGTGCTTTCTTCAAAGTTTCAGTAAATGTAGAGATTTGGGCTGCAGCCAAGCATTCCTGGATTTCTACATTAAGTCCCTGTACAAATCGTCTGATCTTTTTTTCGCTCATTGGTCACCAATTCAGGTGCATATTAGAAATCTTAGTAAACTTTCCTTCATACTCCGCTACACTAAGGGTCCCTTGTTTCAACTTGATGAATTCATCCTCCCTCTTTTCTTGAATCAAAGGCGGAAGAAACTTTTCATTAAATTCTCTCGTGAAATTCTCCCAAGTCCAAGGGTTTTTGAACTCTCTCCCATTTTCCTTTTATCATGTCCCACCAAGCACGTGCTACTCCCTCAAATTAAAAAGTAGCAAAGTTCACTCGCCTAACCTCGGTATAGTCTAAGGCGGCGAATATGTTAGCCATTCTCTCCAACCAATTCTCCGCTGCCTCAGGATCAGACTCACCAGTAAATTTAGGCGGGTTAAACTTTAGAAATCTCTCCAAAAGCCTTATCTTCCCCTCTATCTTGTCCCCCAGGTTGATTAGGTGGCCCTGGCCCTTGTCTCTCGGCTAAGCGTTTTAGGATATCAGTCATCCTATTAATGGTAGTAGTCACTTGATTACCCTCTAAGTTTCTTTGTCCCTGGGTCGGTCCAGTTGCCAAACCCTGGTCATCCCCTTGAGGTTGGGCTTGTCTAGTCCCTCGCCCGCGACCTCGACCACTCCTTCGTCCTTCCATTATCTTACTTATGCGTAGTGCAAGAAATAAAAGTAATCACACGAGGAAATACTTAAACAAGAGCAAATCAAGAAACATTGAAAATAACAATAATTTACATTCATTAACACATCAAGTTCGTACAATTAGCAAGTCATGGGGGAATTTACAAAAATATAGCACATAGGTGCCACAAAAGTACTTTCAGTCACATATGACTAAAGTAAAGTCAAGTGCCTCAAAAGTAGGCAACACAGTTATGCAAAAATATAATGGCCTCGGCACAAGCATCATCCCAACTAATCCTAACTGTACCAGTCAAAAGGGTCAAAAGGGTCAATCAGTCTAGACCTAATCCACGGTAGGAAAACCAGGCGGAATCTCCTCCTTAGGATCCTCCTCCTGATCTGAACTCTAGGTAATGTCCATCACCTCATCCACTAACCTACCAGTATCTGCTAGAATCCCAAAAGCCCGATCTCGGACTGTCTCACTCAACCTAGTAAGTCGTGCCCTAGTCCTCTGGAGCTCATTGTGAGTGACCTCAGCAGTGGCCACCTCGCCAGCAATCACCTCCTTGAGCTCAGCAACCCTCTCACCCTGAACACCAACCATCTGCCTCAGCTCATCCACTTCCTCCTGTAGATCTCGGTTGAGATTCACTAACTGACGACGTTCGTCGTCTAGGGCTAGAACCAGATGGTTCGGGTAAGCATAGGTCAATTTACACGCACATCGTGGATACCTATTAGAGGGTGAGTAGCGCACTCGAGCCCCTCCACCAAGAGTTCGGTAGTCAATAGGCTTAGGAGGCTCTACATGGCCATTGACATGACCATTCCCATTAACTGTCGGGGTCCCGTTCCCATTCTCCATCTCTGCAAAACAATTACAATTTAGGGTTAGGAACTTAATCTCTAACTCGCTCAAATATCCCTTGAAGTAAGACAAAGTCATCCCATTTCAAATCTTAAGGGTAAGGTTTCTAGTATAACTCCCAAGTAAAACTCTAACCTAGTACTCGAATTCTCGTTACTTAATTTCGAACCATTCCCATAGTCTTGCATCCTAAACTTCATGCCTAGGTTACACTACAGAGATCTAAAGCCTAAGCTCTGATACCAACTGTGACGCCCCCACTTCTCTCTAAGGCGAACCAAAGGATATCCGCGGGACTCCTACCCAGTTCTCGTCAGGACTCAAGACAAATCAATTCACGCTTAACGACAATAACCATTAATACAAGTCTAATAAAGAAAGTCGCTTCCATACTTATATATATCTAAGATCCAGTCTTACACCACGAGTACAAAATGCATCAAATCTTCCAATCCTTACATTGGTTCCCAAAAGATACATCAATTCCCAAAATATACAACAGCCACAAAAGTACTCAGTTCCATTGGAAACTCTATTACAAAAGTACATCAAAAGGGTTCCTCCGAGTTCCACCTCAGATCCATTCCTGTTAAGGAAAACAAATCTATGGGGTGAGCAACTGCTCGTGAGGCCAAGAAACACACATGCAAGCACATTGTCCAAGTAACAGTCCCATTTAACGAATATAACTGTAATATGTAAGAAAATAACAATTCGAGCAAGAATATATAAACAGAAACAATTCAAGGAAATAAGAGCTCTTAGGAGCTAAGTTCCACTTGCGTTGCCATTGCTCAATCAATTACCTTCCAATGATAACACTCCGTCAACCGGGTTGGTGTGTTTAAGTCCATAGATCTCCACTAACTGCACAGGTCCTTCCACCTTACAACCTCCCACCGGGCCCGAACTGCGATAAAGGCGCTACTGCACGAGTAGGCCAAGCAAGATCTCTCCAATAGATCATGCTTATACAGGTTGTCTCATGACTCACCAAGGATCCCGACCAAACCCATGCCGGCTTGAGTCCAAGGGCGGCCGATGAGTTTGGGCGTCCCCCAGGTTAGGTGTGAGTCGAGGAGATTCACTCCAGCGACATATGCAGCCATAACATATAATTCAAGTAAATTCAGGTCAGGTAATTTCAGGTAAATTTCAGGTCAGGTAATTCAAGTCAATTCAGGCAATTTAATTTCAAATCATTTAAATGAGAATGAGTGCGATAAAGTACACACTCAACTCAGCAGTTACCAATTTTTAGTTCAGGAGAAACAATTCACATAATTGCAACAAAACATGCACTCGACACTCACCAAGTAGTTCAAGTAGTAAAGCACACTTGAGGGTTCAGGCGTCTACCGTGGGATCCTCTTGAATGTCCTCTTGAATGCCTGAGCAATTAATAATGAACTACCTCTTAGAAATCCCAATTATCGACGAAGATTGTACTAGAGTACCATCTGAGAAAATCTCATAAAGATGAGCCTTAATCACTCGTAAATCGAGGCTCAAAGGTGGGGTTCTAAAATACAAGAGAATCTGATTTTCATCTTTGAAACCAAGTGTAAAACGGTCATGTGATATTGAAGGAAAATGATGAGTTCTAAAAACTCAATTTCCTTTAAGTTTGGAAATTTCCCGATTTGTCAAGCAATCTTGGAAAAATCGTGTCTCACTCTTTACAAGTCCGAAATTGGAAAATTGGTACCGTTGAAAACTTCTTCCAAAGTACTAAAAGTTCCTAGAAGACACCTTTCCATGATTCCAAATGAAGGTATTCAAAAGTCAGCTCAAAGTTGCTGTTTAGGCTTACTAAGACAGTTTCGGGTTGGTTTTTGGCCAACTTTGGGAATTCGGAAAAATTCACAGAATTCGAACTAGCCTCTGAAATTTGGAATTCAATTAGAGTTGCAAATAATTTTACAACACAACAAACAGAAAAGAATCGGAGTTTTGAGCTCCAAGATATAGCAGCTCAAAGTTGTTACACAAATGAAGTTCACTGGGCAAAATTTCAGATTTGAAACTTGAACTTTGGGACTTTAGTTGGGGTATCGAAACGGACTCGAAATGTCACCAAATTTGGCAGTATTATCCTACCACATAAGGGCTATTCTTCTGTCAAATTTCATATGAAAATTCCTTCGGGAAGCTACTTAAAAATCCACTAAAGTTTCCAAATTTCCAAGGCAAATCTGCCTTTGCACTTTTGTTTTTTCCTTTTTCTCAAACATTTGGCCAAAGCAATTTTCTCAAACATGGTTCATTTATGAAGACAATGTCTAAGAAATATCAATTTACATTTGGTAGGTGTTTAACACCAAGAAATTCGAAATAACAAGTCCCAAATCAAGATTAGTCATAAATCAGTCCAGAATTAGTGTTTTCCCTTCACCGAGACAGTTTCGTAAATTGGCCATAACTCACTCAATTCATCTTGAAATTGAGCGTGGTTGGTGGCGTTGAAAATATGTTCATAATACTACAATTTCACAGAAGGAATCATTTTATAATTCTGTCCACAACTAGCTCATATTTAAGCATCAAGTTGCAGCTCACAATAGGCATTCCAGTTCATCCGAAAAATAGGGCAGGTGACTTTGAAAGGATGGTACGGTTCACTAAAGTGGAATCAGAGAATGAATTTTACACCTTTGGAAAACGGGAAGCATCTAGTTTCTAATGCCACTAACGGCACTCGATTTCAACATCGGAGTAAAAAGTTTTAGTCGAAACAAAATCACTGCCAGAGAGACTCTGGTTACGTTTTCCAGTTTTAGTAAAATTCCGGAAATCTCAACTTTACCCCAACCAAATCAAGTAATTTTTTGAGGAAATTTTATACACAACCCCATACAACATATTTACATTAAAATCAAGTCAATTTGGACCACAAAAATTGCACTAGAGAGGCTCGACAAAAACAGGGGCAGAATCGTCCTCTTTCCTCATCTCACTTCCTTTGAATTTCTTTCCACAATACAACTTATATTCACTAGATTAAGCACTAATTGTCGCGCCTCATTTTTAGAAATAATAAAAAATAAATCGTGTTAAGAAAAATGAATTTTTTGGTTGATTTTGATTTGAAAAAAATGTGTTTTTTGATTTGTTAGAAAATAAATAAGGAAAATAAAATGGGTCTAAATGGGACTTTGAAAATGCGACGATTTGACCCAAAATAATAGTTTAAAAAGGGTTTATAAATAAAAAATCGGAGTCGCCACTTGGTATTGAGTTGAAGTGTACCAAGTCACCTAAAAATGAATTTTGAATAAAATGAATAAATAAAATAGAGAAACCCTTTTTAAACGACTCCAAGTCTACGTAAATCAAAGAAAAAGGTTCGAGAATCACATTTGAAGAGAGGGAAGGCAAGGATAAAAATCCAAGGCACCCTCTCAACCTAGCCAAGACTAGTTGCGTGATTTAGTCAAGGATTTTCTTAATTTAACCTAAAGATTTATCACATTTGGAGGTACTATATGAATGCAAACCCTAAACCTAGAGGGCATCGGGGGGTCAAAATATCTCTTCAAAGTTATTTGATGCAATTCGCATTAGTTGCGACGCTCAAAAGTAAACTTTCGAAGAAGTCACGAATTGTGCAAAAATATGAGACTCTAACAAAAGAAAGAATAAAATAATCATAATGATACAAATATACATGTCCTAAAGGGATGCCTCATATCGGGCACGGGGGACTATATTCGTGACTCAATTTTCCCTTTAATAGAGGAAATACGAGCGTGCTAAGGCTAAAAAGCCAAACTCGTCCATATCCCATATTTAAGGGATTATTTTCCTATCTAAGCAAGCGAATGATCTAATCTAGTTCTAGTACTTAAATGAAATGCAAGTCTAATGTCATGTTTTCATACAGAAGGGGTAAGGAATATACATATGGGAGAAATATGGGTAAGGGATATACATATAGTGGAAAATGTCATGCAAAATGATAAGAAAACCCTAAAAAGTGAAAAATGTGCATGAGATGAAATGATTTATCATACAATCATGATCTAACGCTCGAAGGGCTCCTAAGGGTCTAGCATTGGACTAGCCCATGTCTACAAGTTCTCACTAGCGTTGGACTGGTGAGAAATCGGGAAAAAAAGGCCACAACTAGCGTTGGACTAGTGTGGTGACGTCATGCCTTCATTTATAACCAAATAAATCATGTAAAACTAATAAAAAGCAAATAAACACATAAGTTCACATAAACACATAGCAAATAGGCATGATATCTAGATGCTAGGTCCTAGAAAAGCGGTAAACACGTAGCACATAGGCATGCAAGGCACACAAAACAATAAAGCGAATGAAACCCTAACTATTACATTCGGGGAGCCCTACTACAATCTAAAAGGGGAAAAAATTAAATAAAATGATATAATGACCTAACTATTACAGTTGTGGCGTTTAAATGCCTTGCAAATAACCAAAAATTTAAATAAAATAAATATACTAAATTAAATAACTAAAACGAATAAATGAAAGAAAAACATTCAAAAGACATGCAATTAAAACACATAAAGTCACATAGGGGCACATAGGATCAAATAAGGCATAAAATAAGGGATAGAGGTGTACCTCCCTTGAGTGGGGCTCTAATGACACGAATTTACTTATTTACCCTCCAAAATAATAAAAGGGGTCAAGGCATCACTTTAATTAAAATAATCACATGAAATTAAATCAATCAAGGTATTCAAATAAAAGTAAACAAACCATATTCGACAAATTAATACAAATAAGGACCCAATTTGAAGGAATTAAAGAAATTAAGGGATCAAAATCGCTATTATGGCAAATAGGAGGGATCTAAAAGGAAATCAATTAAAATCAAGAACTTAAAGTGAAACCTACCAAACAAATACTAAAATTCACAAAAATAATCGAAAACCAATTTACTACGATTAAACAACAAAATTACCCAAAATTCCACAAAAATTCTAATCAAAACCGTACATCTAGAAAAAGTTATTAAAACCCTTCAAATTCATCCTAAAACTCATTACAAATCTATCCAAGATCAAATCAAGTATGCCAAAGGGAAAAACAACAAGTTAAGGGGGCAAAATTGATTATATTTTCCAATTGTTGGGCCAAAGTAGCATTATGGCCAAAATTCGAGGGTCAAAGTGCAATTTTCCTGAAATTATTTCATGCAACCGCGAAGCTTTCTTCTTCTTCTTCTTGGTTATGGATTCGTCCGAAACTAGCTTAGGTTCTGAATACAGTCTTTTCCATCCAAACATTACTAACGGCTCCACCAACAACAACTTGGGCGAAAGTGACAAATCCATCAAATATTTCTTATGTTTAAACGTAAGATTTGAGATGAGAAAAACATGCAAGAGCTGAAAAAAAGAAAAAATCTGCTGCAATTTAGTTTCCATGTTTCTACAACCGAAAGCTTTTGCAGTCTTCTTTTGAGTTTCATGGTAAAAATTTCGCATAAAGCCTTGACCTAACATCAAACTTTGACCCAAGTAACAAAATACAGAATTTTAACACCCAAACAAGCAACATTATTCAATCACAAAGGATGCAATCTGTGGTTCTGCATATCTGAATGCCAAATCTTTTCGTTCAAACACAACTCAAGACTCAACCAGCAAAACTTGAACCAAAGTGAAAAACGAACACCAAGCATTTTTCCATTTCTTTTGACCATTGTTTAAATGCGAAAATTCAGAGGAAAGCGATCATGCAAATTCCAGCAAATTGCTGCAACTCCGAAAGCCTTCTGCAATTTCTCAGCCAACGTAATTTCGGCAACTTTCCTATGTTTTTAAGCTTTAGCAACTTTGCCACATCAGACTTACACAACCAATCAAACTATAAGTCCAGGCTTCAGAATTTTAGCCAATTTATCGCGCATACAATGAGATGGCAAAACTAGAATGAGGAAGATTTTCATGCAAAACTCATGCAAACGACCAAAGAAACAAACTTCTGCAACTATTTTCCTAGGCTTATTCAGAAATGAAACCATTCTCATGCAATTTCTTTATCCAACTTAGATGTACTCATGCGAACAAACCAATATGCACCTGATTGATTTATTAACTAAGCAGAAAATACCAAAGCTTGGAACCAAAGAAGGAAGAAAGATCCAGAGACTGTAGAATACAGTTTGCATTAGAGGGAACTTTATGCAACAGCTCACACAAAACTCAAGACAGCATTATACAACTCATGAAGGAACTTTCTTTCCTATAACAATGATTCTGCGATTCTGATGCCGAAATCCCATGCGAAACTTCAAACAAAGCTAGCTAAACCATCACCCAAACACCCCTTGACAACCGACTAAACACTTCAATAATCACAGCCCAAACATGAACACCAAACCATTAAGGATCAAATAAGGAACCAAGTGGAAGACATATGCATCGACAAAACAAAAACCAACTTTCTGGGTTTCTTAAATGCACGACAATAGCAAACAAAATAACGAATGCAGCTTTTCTTCCAACTTCATGGGTTTTAACACAAAAAAAAAAAAATCAGACAAAAGGGCATGCAAGCATCGAAATAGCATTTTGAAATTTTCCAGCCACAACTAGCTACACTTCTGGTGTTTATCAGATGTAACTTTTCATCCTTTTCAGTTTCATGCATGAAAACTAACGACTTTGATAGCAAATCTGCTAATGGAATCTCAGCCAAACCACAAGTAACAGCAAGAGCATCAAGCACACTACTTCAATAACCAAAGAAAAAGCTGCTGTATCAAGCCAAGATCTTGAAGCTTGTTTGCAGCCAACTCTAAGGTCGACTTCTAAGGACCCTAACAAATTCACTTATCATGACGGATCTAGGGGCAAGGGTAGGAGGCCATACTCATAAAGAAAACATCAACATCAGCCGCAACAAAACATACGAACTATAAAGCAAGGAAATCATAAACCAGAAGATTGCAAATTCTTTCACGAATTCATCAAATCTGGGAACTACAATGCAGATTTTACCGAGAACTAAAGACAAAGATGGATTACCTTCTATTCCAGAAAATGTTTCGGACCTGAAACGATTCCAAAAGAGTCGTGAGAATGGTGAGACAACCTCCGGCCAGCAGCTTTCCTCCTGCTTCCTTTGCGTTTTTCTCCAGCCCGCTACTTGAAGCTTTCTCCTTCCTCTCCCACCGAAACTGTCTTTCCTTTTTCTTTCAATTTTTCTCTTGAACCTCTCTCAATCTCTCGGCTCTCTTTCACTCTATCTCCCTTTTTCTCCTGCTTGTTCCAGCCCTCTTCCAGAACCTCCTCTGGTTCCTTTCTTCCGCCCCCCTTTCTTTCTTTTCAGTCTTTTCCGTCTCTCCCTCTCGTTCTCTTCTCGGTATCTCTCCCTTACTCTCTAACCCTAGCCGCCAGTCCACTCCAAAAATTTTTTTCCCCCCTTCGTTTCAGCCGTCACCTCTGCTATTTAAATGAGAGGAGGATCCTTAAACCCTCATCTTAATGGCCATCAAAAAACCATTTTTTTGTGTGATTATTAGAGTCGTTAGACGGCTTACTTCTGGATCCTTCTTGATGCTTGGATTAAGCCAAGTGGCTTTGGGTACTATCATGATCCAATGGTGAAAGAAAAACAGTAGGAAATAGTGAAAATGGAAATGAGAATGGAACCGAGCTTTTTATCTCTGTAATTCGCGTCTGGTTCCTGAAGCTAAAGAAATTTTGTTTGTTTGCAGCTCACGCGCGCGTGAGCTGCCTAGTCTCTTTTTTTTTTTAATAAATTTTAATGTTAGAATGTCTTAAAATAAACAATAAGAGACTAATGGGCCAAAATGAATAAAAATAACAATAATAATAATAATAATAATAATGATAATGATAATAAAAAAACTTGGTATTTACAATGCTAGAAATATCTAAAAACAAAATCATGAAATTAATAAACAAAATCATGAAATTAATAAATAGAAATAGATAATAATTATCAATAAAGATAAATTGAATTAAAAATAAATTAAATTAAAATTTGGTGTCTACAGTTTGCCCCTCTTTGTTTGAGTTTCGAAGAAACTCGAGACAAAGACGTAGACACCAAATACTTACCTGTGTTTATTCTGTCATGTGCTAAAACCTGCCAATAATAACTGGGTTAGTGGGATGAAACCCGAGCCTGCAGATAACTGGGTCAGTGGGATAAAAAACCCGAGCCTGCCTTCACTTGGGAAAATTTGTGTAAAACTTTTTGTAGAATTTGAAAAAGAAAGACAAACAATTTCTTCTAAAAAATTGCCCCAGTATAATGCTATCGGACTGTTGGACCTGCAAGAAAAGAAATAATGATAGATAACCCCGCCACCATCCGATTAAATCCCTTTCTTCAAGAAATGTGTAAACATGAGTATTTGGACTTCTTATTTGACGTATCGAGTACTTCAATCTTGCCCTGCGAACAATATCAAACTTCCATAATTGGCCATACTCAAATCGTGTGATTTAGTATCTATTTACTTTCGGTAAATCCCAGGGATTGTCGTTTGGTAAAATAAAAGAGACAAATGTGACCATGACACACATGCATAATGATAAAGATTTAATATGAACACAATCATCTACTTTTATTGTATGAAAAATCATTTCACATAAATAAACTTGTACACTCAAATTCCAAAGTTTGATACATCGAACACTTTTGCTCTCAAACAAAATGCTACGCTTGACCCTTTGGATATCATCCCTTCGGAGTTCAACGCTTGTCAATAGAACCACAACGTGAGGAGAAATTCCAGCGAACTAAGTCACCAGCTCTTCAGATCCAAACTCACTTTTCTTATAAAACCCTACCTTAGCGCCCTTTCAGGTTTTCGCTAAGGTTGCCCCCTCCCATTTTATTTTCTTTTTCTTTTTTCATTTTTTCTCATTTCTTCTTCTTTTTTCTTCTTTTTATTTTTTTTTTTATTTTTTTTGTTTTTTTTTTCAAAGGTGCCCTTGCGGGTTTTCACCTAATACACAAATTTTATCCACCACCCAGATTAATTCAAAAATATGTTTTAAGAAATAATGGCATCAGTATAACAATCCTTCCTTTGCAAAATAGGTGAAGGTGTTTTTGACATCATGTGCCATTTGATTAGAAATTGTCCTAAAAGGCCATATAAAGAATAGAAGTCAGGACTTTTGGTTTTTGTAATGGGGTCTGGTGGGGTGTTAAGAAAAGGTTAAGGCTTGAAGGCGGATTTATGAATGTTTAGATTTCCTGAGATCGCATCCTCAAATTAAACCCATTAATAATTGCCCCAACTTATTCTCAACGGAGATCTTTTTTTTTTTTTTTCAACTCAAAATTTGCCCCAGTGTGGGATTCGCGATTCTCAGGGGTTGCCAAACGAAATAAAAATTTTTTTTTGAAGGTTCAAAAGGGATAACTAGGGATAGAGTATTCGATTGGAAAGGAAGAAGGCCTGACTCTTCATTCCATTCTTTGCATTAACCCTAAAAGGAAAATTCCATGTATCATATGAAAAATTTCTTACACATATCCGAATTGATTGGTTGGGGAACACTTGCCCATCCATTTCTGCGAGAACAAGTGCTCCACCGGGCAAAACTTTCTGGACAATAAAAGGGCCTTGCCAATTTGGTGCAAACTTTCCCTTAGCCTCCTTTTGCACTGGCAAAATGTGTTTCAACACTTTATCTCCTTCTGTGAATATCCGTGGTCTGACCTTCTTATTGTAAGCACGGGCTACCCTCTTTTGATAACATTGACCATGACAAATGGCATTTAATCTCTTCTCATCGATCAAAGACAATTGCTCATGACGTTGTTTGATCCAATCAGCCTCATCCAGTTTAGCCTCCATTAAAATGCGTAAAGAAGGGATTTTCAACCTCAGCCGGCAACACTGCTTCCATTCCATACATGAGGTTATAGGAGTTGCCCAGTAGAAGTCCGGATAGCAGTTCTATATGCCATTAATGCATAAGGGAGCTTCTCGTGCCAATCACGGTGTCTTTCAATCATTTTTCGAATTATCTTCTTCAAGTTCTTATTTGCAGCTTCCACAGCTCCATTCATCTGTGATCTATAGATAGAGGAATTCCGATGCCTGATTTTGAACTGTTCACACAATCCGTCCACCATGTCATTGTTGAGATTCTTGGCATTGTCGGTGATTAATGTCTCTGGCACTCCAAAACGACAAATGATATGCTTCCTTAGAAAGTCCGTCACCACCTTCTTAGTCACATGTTATAAGATTCTGCTTCGACCCACTTGGTAAAGTATTCAATTGCCACTAGAATAAACCGATGCCCATTGAGGCCGGAGGGTCAATGGCTCCAATCACGTCCCATACCCCACATTGAACATGGCCAGCGAGCAGTCATACTGTGTAAACTCTGTAGAGGGAGTGCGCATAACATCTCCATGCAACTGACATTTGATGCACTTCTTAACAAAAACTACACAATCGTGCTCCATAGTAAGCCAAAAATATCCGGTCCTCATAATCTTCTTTGCTAATAAATAGCCATTCATATGTGATCCACACACACCATTATGTACTTCTTTCATCAGGTATTCCGCTTCATCTTCGTCAACACATCTTAGAAGGCCCAAATCTGATGTCCTTTTGTATACCACCTCTCCATTTAAGAAAAATTTGGAGGACAATCTGCGCAAGAAACTTTAGCGGTTACATCGGCCCCAGAAGGATAGGACCCTGTCTTGAGAAATTCCTTGATATCACTGTACAGGATGGCCATCAGGAGATTTTTCCACAGCTAGGCAATAAGCGGGTTTTCTTGTAGATGAATCTGGATAGACTCGATTACCAACTCATCTGGATGTTGAATCATTGAAGATAGAGTAGCCAAGGCATCGGCAAAGACATTTCTGACACGCGGGATATGTCGAAACTCCAAACTCCTAAATTTGTTTGCCAACTCTAATAGACTGCAATGATAGGACAAGATCTTTGAATCTCGAGTGATCCCACTCTTTGAGGGTCTGATATACAAGCAAATCGGAATCGCTAAACACTAGTAATCTTTAATCTCCATTTCCAATGCCATTTTTAGTCCAAAAATGCAAGCTTTCATATAGCCATATATTAGTACAGAAAACCGTAGTTTGGCGGAGCCAGGATAATGCTTCCCTTCAGGCGATACTAAAACGGCCCCAATACCGGCCCCCGAAGGAATTTGACGCACCATCGAAGAACAGCCTCCATTCAGAACATTTTTCATCATATCTTCCGCTATGCCAATGAACAGGACCTCCTCATCTGGAAAGTAAGTATGAAGTGGGTTGATAATCATTCTCGTTCGGATTCTCAGCCAGGTGATCTGCTATAACTTGCCCCTTGATGCCTTCTGTGTGGTGAAAATGATATCAAACTCAGAAAGAACCATTTGCCATTTAGCCAAGCGCCCGGTTGGCATTGGTTTCTCCAACAAATACTTCAAAGGGTCTGAATGAGAAATAAGGTAAGTTGTGTGACTAAGCAAATAATGCCTCAGCTTCTGAGCCGCCCAGACCAACGCACAGCAACTCATTTCAAGGAATGTGTACTTTGCTTCATAAGGTGTGAATTTCTTGCTGAGATAATAAATGGCTTGCTCCCTTTTTCCGAATCATCGTGTTGCCCCAAAACACATCCCACAACCTCGTCAAGTACAGACAAATACATAATTAACGGTTGGACCGGGTTTGGGTGGCACTAAGACGGGGGGTTGTAACAAATAATTTTTGATCTTGTCAAACGCTTGCTGGCACTCCTCACTCCAATACAATGGCACATTTTTCTTCAATAACTTAAACAAAGGCTCACATGTACGGGTCAACTGGGCGATGAACCCTTCCGATGAAGTTGATCTTTCCTAAGAAGCATTTCACGAATGGCTTTGATTTTCGTTGGATCTATCTCAATACCCTTCTTACTGACAATGAATCCCAAATAAACTTGCCGGCAGGGGCCCCAAATGCACACTTTGCGGGGTTTAACTTCAAATTATACTTTCTTAACCTTTCGAATTACTTTTCCCAAATCAATCAAATGATCCTCCGCTCTCTTGGATTTGATGATGATGTCATCCACGTAAACCTCCATCTCCTTATGAATCATGTCGTGAAACAGAGTGGTCATGGTCCTTTGATAAGTGGCACCGGGCGTTTTTCAATCCAAACGGCATTACTCTATAGCAAAATGTCCCCCATGGCGTGATAAAAGCAGTTTTCTCCCCTATCTTCCTCCGCCATCAGGATTGGTGATACCCGGCAAAACAATTAGCAAATGATTCGATCTCATGTCCGGCAGTATTATCCAAAAGGATATGAATGTTCGGCAATGGAAAATCATCTTTCGGCTGGCCTTATTAAGATCCCTGTAATCAACGCAGACTCATACTTCCCCACTTTTCTTTGGTACGGGTACCGGATTTGAAAGCCAAATAGGGTAATGAGACACCGTAATGATTCTAGCATTGAGTTGCTTCTCGATTTGTTCCTTAATTTTGAGGCTCATATCTGGCTTAAACTTGCGAGGTTTTGCTTTACTGGTGGAAAATTTGGATCAGTTGGTAAGCGATGGACCACTATATCTGTTGAAATTCCAGGCATATCATCATAGGACCAGGCAAACACATCTTGAAATCGGGTCAAAAACTCAATCATCTCTTTTCTCTGTTTTTTATTCAAATGGATACTAATTTTTATCTCTTTAACCTCACCCTCAGTGCCAATATTAACAACTTCTGTTTCTTCTAAGTTCGGTTTGGATTTCTCTTCATATTGTTCAAGATTCTTTAATAAAGACTCAGATTCTTCCTCGTTATCGCTCTCGTCTTGAGTTTCTGATTCCAAAATTTTAAATTCGTGAGAGACATCGAGATTGCAATCATCAAATTCCAGAATAGTGATATCCAAAGGGTCAACGTATTTTATTTTTGGCCATCTGAAAAAGAATGAAATAAAGATAACCATGCATAAGTAAATAAATTTGCAAAATAAACATTGTGCATTTCATTGAATTTAAAAAGAAAGGATAACATCATAACAGGCTACTTAACAAGAGTATAAACATGAGACTTGCATTAAAAAACATTTGATTAAAACTATTTACAAGCTGAAAACAAAAGGTAAGAAACATGAATGATTTCTCTCATGTCGACCAAAGGCGATCCCCTAGATTTACCGAAATTCCCTTCGGGAGGGAAGGAGATCACTGGCCCAATTTTTCATTGCTTCAACAGGCACCTCTGGAAATTCTGCGTTCCTCGACGGCTCTCCCTCAGAAGTGACCCCCACGAATAACTCGGACAATCCAATATTCACCTCCTTAAGCGGGTCCACTTCGGATCTAATTACCTCCGTGGGATAAGGAAAAGTACAGTACAACAGTGGGATGCTCATGACAAGTTGCTTCCCTTCCCTCTCTGCCCTTTTGCGATTCACCATTTCTTTCTTATTCTTGGCAGTAGGTTGAAACCCTAATCCAAAGGTGTCCTTTTTTCCTTGAATCTCTATTGGTTCCAAAACTCCTTGCGGATTACGCCCGAGGCCCTTGCCTATCTCATATCCTCCTCAAATCAGTTCCTTAGCCAATCATGACACTGGGTTCGGGTAAACTCATTTCCACCATTGCCTTGTCCTTAGATCCCCAACCTACTGACACAATATCGGCCACGTGGTGAGGAGAGACCAGAGTTTTCTTATTACTTCCCTCTTCTACTGCAGGATTAATGACCATAGTACAATCTTTCTCAGCAAATATCGTGATCAATTGGCCATTCACCACAAATCTCAGCATTTGATGGAGCGAAGAAGGTACGGCACCAGAAGTGTGAATCCAAGGTCGTCCGAGAAGGATATTATAAACACTCGAGAAATCCATGACTTGGCACATAACCTGAAACTGGGCAGGTCCAATTTCCAGTACTAAATCTATTTCTCCCATTGATTCCCTTTTCGCGCCATCAAATCCTCTCACCACGGTGCCAGACGGTCGAAGTTTAGCTTCCTGAAATCCCAATTTAACCAGAGTGTTCCAAGGACAGTTATTAAGAGCGGACCCATTGTCTATCAGACTCGCGTAATAATCTCCCATTGCAACGGATTGAGATATACAATGCTTTATTGTGTCCAGTCCCCTCCGAAGTCAATCTTCATCGGAAAAAGAAATTTGATTTGAAGCCAAAACATGCTCGACTACATGAGTGAATTTATCCACAGGAATGTTCTTAGGCACTTGAGCCTCGGTTAAGACCTTGAGTAAAGCCTCTCTGTGAAATTCCGAGGTTAAGAGCAGGTTCAACATAGAAATTTGAGCGGGCATTTTGTCCAATTGATCGATCACCTTATACTCACTTTTTTTCAACATTTTAAGGAAATTAAATGCCTATTCATTAGTCACGGTTGGTCTTGTTCGTGCAGCACTTTCTTTTGCTTTTGAGGGCTCCTCCACTGCGGGTTCCCCTATAATTCTTCCAGATCGAGTGATAGCATCCACTTCCTTCTTGGGCACTTCTTCTCCTCCAATTAATAGTATAGGTTCGTTATAATCCATGGGACTTCTTGTAAATTAAGCACGGGAGCTTGTTCGGGCAATTCAAGGACCACAAGCTCTGAAGGCTCACATTCGAAAGGTATTACTTCCAAAATAAATGGATCGGCATTTTCCTTGACTTCATAGGCTCCTCCCTCCAATATGAATGGCTCTCCGATGACTCCTATTATCTCAGCTTCATCTATAATGAATTGTGTAGCTTCCTCAACCTCCTCATCCACAGTAATAGCTCCCACGGTATTCTTATGTGTAGGAAGAGAATTTTTGCTAATATTGGACCTTGTTCATCCCTCTTTCTCAGAACTATGTCTCCAGCCTCGATCATGTCTTGGATTTATGCTTAAGCGCCAGCAATTGGCAGTTGAATGCCGGGGGCTTCCGAGTGGTAAGCACAAAATGATTGAGGATCGTAACCTATGGGAAATCCTTTGGAATAGTTTTTAGGAGGTACCGTGCCAATTTTCCCAACGGCCTTCAATTGCTCATATAGTTGGTCAACAGGCCGACCTAGATTTGTGAAGGTTCGGTATGGGGCTGGATTTTTGGGTGTCGTTGGTTTGTTGATAGTGGTAATTTGGGTTAGGAGTTGGAATAGGTCTTGGGTTAAAAGGAGGGCGAGGTCTAATTTGGAAAGTAGGTGAAGCTATGTGAAATGGTGTTGAGGGTGAGTAATTTGGTCGAGGTCGAGGGTGGTTGATAGTGGTATTATAAACAGGTCGAGAGCGAGGTTGGTATGGGGTAACGGGGCGAGTAGACATGCTATTGTTGGTATCTAGGTCGGGAAGAAGAGTTTTGGTTCCAAACAAAAGAAGCTTCCTCGTCTTTCTTCTTGAATTGAGACTTCTTACTACTACTGCTCTGACTCTGCATATCTTCCAATTGTGACTTCAAAATTGAAACATTGACAATTTTCCCTACTCTCATAAACTCATCATACTCCTCCAACTTATTGACAATCTCGGCAAAGGAGCATCCAGTCATTCGAAAAATTTCTTCAAAATAGGGCGGGTCATGGGCTTTTAATGAAGGTACGAACAATCTCATTTTCAATCATGGGAGGCTCCACCTTGGCGGCCAACTTCTTCCATCTTTTCGCATATGACTTGTGGTCCTCCGATGGTTTTCTCTTAGTTCCCTCCAATGTGGTCTCGTCGGAGCAAGCTCGCAGTTGTATTCGTACTGCTCACAAAAGCAGTTTGATAAATCAATCCAGAATCTCATATCCTCAGGCTTCAAGTTAGAATACCAATCCAATGCGTCGCCTTCCAGACTCTCAGGAAATAGGCGTACAGGAAGATTCTCGTCATCTATCGGTCTCCCTAACTTGTTTGCAAACATCCGAAGGTGTGTTTTGGGATTGCCAGTTCCATCATACTTGCTAAACTTGGGTGCTTTGAAACCCATCGGTAATTGCATATCCGGAAAAAGGCACAGCTCACTGTAGTCCAGGCCTCCTTGCTTGCTCAAACCTTGGATTTTCTTATGAATTCCTCAAACTGATCTAATCTCTTGAGCAAATTCTTATCCACCGGCACGGATGACTCCCAGCTTCAGCTTTTCTTTGGGCGGCGGTATCTAGCGTGAATGGCTCAGCGGTAGAGTAATAATGTGGTTCTTGAGGTTCGAATGGCATGCACATACTAATTGGTGGATTACTTTGTGGAATTTGGGCATGAGAAGGGTTAATTTGGATGTTAGGTGCATAAGTAGGTGGTGGGCCATGAGGGGGGTAGGTAAAGGTTCCTTCAGGTGGATTTACAACTTGCGAAGTAACAGTGGTTTGGGTATAAGGTAAGAATATTGGCTGGGATTCAGGTTGGGCAGAGGGTAAAGGTTCATGTTGTTCACCACTAGCGCCACCAGCGACCAGTTGATCGATCACGCGCCGTTGTGCCATCATTTCGATACTCAATTCATTAAATCGGCTTAGAACTTCACTCAATTGAGCCCCCCAAATTCATCATGTCGGTTGATGGTGCGGTGGTTGCGGGCCTATCAGATGCTTCCGGATGGGTACTCATGTTTACACTATCTCTTGAAGCTCGACTGCGCGATCGAGTGATAATGGGGCTTCTTCGGGTAGCTATATTTGTAATTACTACCTGAGAATGTAGGAAAACCCCTTATTAGATGCCATTCTCGTTTGACTGTTTGTTAAAAGAAAGAACAAGAAAAGAAAAAGACAAGAGTTAGTAAAAAAATTAAAACAATTGGGATGCATGTCCTATTGGGGTGCCCTTTTTGTGCCAAGGGTAGGCCTAATATGATGGCAATACCTTCGGGGGTAAAATCCCAATTTCAAACCTGTAAGTGAATGAAAAAGCAGAAATTCTCATTAACATTGATAAATTCAATCCTTCTTTACAATCTCATTGATGGTTTCGACTGACCATTTTTACAAAATCCTCATTGCCTTGCTAATCTAGTGCGTTGAGACTCCCTAGAACTCCCTATGTTAAGTTTCCGAATCTCGTCTTGGAATTTTGTCAAAAACGTCTAATGCTTTCTCCAACTTCTCAGCTTTCTTTGCCTCTCTCTTTAATTGTAATCGGACCTCCTCCAAAGTTTGGTCGGCTACCATAATCTGCAATTGGTGATCTTCTAACTCTTTCTTTAGCTTCTCATTTTCTCTTCAGGACTAATGGAGGCAGATGATGACCTTTCTCTTCCTTGTGTAATTATCATGTTGATCCAGTCATTGTATTCCAAAGTGACCCTAGGCTCTATTTATTCACTTGATCAGGGTGCAGGTTGTCTAGACTACGAAGATTTCCCCAAGCCTCCAACACCATACTTCGGCATTCAGCAACTGTATCGAATCTGATATTTCCAGCTCCTTGGACTATCGGCACTCTCTGTGGATACCCAAACTGCCTCATAACTCGTAGCGGAGTGTACACGACCAATCCCATTGGTGCCTGCTAGAGGGATGAAATCATGTTGCGGAGTAGTGAAAGCTGGATCCCTTACTTTTGTCCAATCGAGAACCCATTGCACCCTATCCGGAGTTAAATTATCGAACTCTTGAACAAAGCGGCTCGGTGATGCTATTCGGTAGTATCCTTTGACCCTCTCTCGGTGTGACTCGATCCAATTCTCCGTCGGAAGGCATGATCCTAAGGGATTAAGTGTTCTCTTTGATAAATGCTCAATTGCCCACATCTGAAGTATCAAATTGGATGCGTAGAAGAACCCCCTTTTCTTTTGACACTCGGTAATAGCTATGAAGATATCGGCGATAATAATAGGCACCAAAATGGGGGTCTTTCCCTTGATTCCCAGAAACACACTCTGAACCATATTGACAGTTGAGAAGGTAACTTTCCCATGCTTTTGCGGGAATAATAGTAAATTGATCAAAGCCAGTTCAAAGGCTTGCACTTGCTTCTGCTCCCACTGCTCCCTGCTAATAAAGAAATCCTCACGGTGCTAGTCATAAGATTCTTTTCCCCCAAATCGCTTGCATAGAAACTCTAATGGGCATGATTTTGCGTCCGGGTGTTGGTCCATGCTAACTTGTCTTAACCCCAAAAATCTACAAAACTGTTCTCTGGTTCCACTAGTTGGGTATACCACGGGGCAACCCTTCCCAGGTATTTGCAAGAATCCTTGTATTTCCTCTAGGGTTGGTGTTAGTTCGCATTCTCCAAATCGGAAAACGGAACCCTCCGGATCCCAATACTCGAGTAAAGCTTGGATGATTGCTGTATTTGGGGCTACGGTCAGGAGGCTTGGCAAATGCCCTATATACTGAAATAATCCGTTTACTTCATGTGCCATGTTGTTCTTCCAGTCTATCAGCTCATGAGGTATTTGGTTTAACATTCTGCATGGAGCCATCTAAGGGAAAATTTCACTTTTAGTACCTTACCTTGGGATTTTACCCCTCTGGCAAAACAAAATTGTAAATATGCAAATCTCATTGGATTAAATATCCGAGACATGTGGTAGCTTATTCCTAAAGCGGGATTCCCTATACGGCATTCCCTTCTAAGGTTTATGCATGATACCAATTTATTAAAGCGATAAAATATGCAATGATAGAATGACCTAAAGGGACCCTTTATGCACCAGGGTAGGCCTAAAATAGTATGCAACTATTAATCTATAAATGTTATATACCAAAATTTTTAAACGTGCAATAACCTATCTAAAAAGGGTAGGCTCTAGAAGAGGATCATGCCAGACCTCTTATTTCCTAATGTTTGTGCATGCGAAAGATAAGAAACAAGGAAAGTTAGTTCAACACATAATCACATAACACGTAAGGCAGTTAAATGATATAAAAAAGCAAAAAAGATAAATAAGGAAAGAGGGGTGGAATTCCCCCCTCGTGCCTAATGTCCCTAGTTAGGTAAGGTTGACTCTAGCTTAGGCAATTTCTATCATGGATGCATGAGGCTTGGCTTACTAATGCATCTAGACTCGATGTGGTTTTCGGCTCCCAAACCTTCAGACCAAAAGGCGAAGGGTCATCAATCCCAGGGCCTTTGGTCGGTGGCTCGAGTGATTCTTTAGGCATCGCTATGGACGCAGAGCACACCATCCGCCTGCCTAAGGCAATCGATTCTAATCCTACAAGGAGGTGTGGGAAACGCCCACGAAAAAAGAAAAATAGGGTAAATAAACTATGCATGCACGTATGAGGTGCTTTCTATCGAGGGGAGGGATTATACCATCAAATGCGGTCGACGGTTCTAGGGTAGCTATTTCCCCCTCCCAACAATGCAAGCGCGGTACAAGTAAAAAGAAAGTAAAACCATCCATTCATCACATACATAGTGTGCGAGGGGTGATTACGCGCGCGTGCAAAATGCAAGAACCCTAAAAAGAGGAAAAAGGGAAAGGAAAGAGAAAAAGAAAAATGCAACCTAAAATCCTCCAAATGTGATAAATAAGAAGATTAGAAAAAGAAAATGATTGACTAAATCGGATGCTCGGACTTTTTAAGTCCCTAGTGGAGTCACCAGCTGTCGCGCCCCATTTTTAGAAATAATAAAAAATAAATCGTGTTAAGAAAAATGAATTTTTTGGTTGATTTTGATTTGAAAAAATGTGTCTTTTGATTTGTTAGAAAATAAATAAGGAAAATAAAATGGGTGTAAATGGGACTTTGAAAATGCGACGATTTGACCCAAAATAATAGTTTAAAAAGGGTTTATAAATAAAAAATCGGAGTCGCCACTTGGTATTGAGTTGAGGTGTACCAAGTCACCTAAAAATGAATTTTGAATAAAATGAATAAATAAAATAGAGAAACCCTTTTTAAACGACTCTAAGTCTACGTAAATCAAAGAAAAAGGTTCGGGAATCACAATTGAAGAGAGGGAAGGCAAGAATAAAAATCCAAGGCACCCTCTCAACCTAGCCAAGACTAGTTGCGTGATTTAGTCAAGGATTTTCTTAATTTAACCTAAAGATTTATCACATTTGGAGGTACTATATAAATGCAAACCCTAAACCTAAGAGGGCATCGGGGGGTCAAAATATCTCTTCAAAGTTATTTGATGCAATTCGCATTAGTTGCGACGCTCAAAAGTAAACTTTCGAAGAAGTCACGAATTGTGCAAAAATATGAGACTCTAACAAAAGAAAGAATAAAAATAATCATAATGATACAAATATACATGTCCTAAAGGGACGCCTCATATCGGGCACGGGGGACTAATATTCGTGACTCAATTTTCCCTTTAATAGAGGGAATACGAGCGTGCTAAGGCTAAAAAGCCAAACTCGTCCATATCCCATATTTAAGGGATTATTTTCCTATCTAAGCAAGCGAATGATCTAACCTAGTTCTAGTACTTAAATGAAATGCAAGTCTAATGTCATGTTTTCATACAGAAGGGGTAAGGAATATACATATGGGAGAAATATGGGGTAAGGGATATACATATAGTGGAAAATGTCATGCAAAATGATAAGAAAACCCTAAAAAGTGAAAAATGTGCATGAGATGAAATGATTTTATCATACAATCATGATCTAACGCTCGAAGGGCTCCTAAGGGTCTAGCATTGGACTAGCCCATGTCTACAAGTTCTCACTAGCGTTGGACTGGTGAGAAATCGGAAAAAAAGGCCACAACTAGCGTTGGATTAGTGTGGTGACGTCATGCCTTCATTTATAACCAAATAAATCATGTAAAACTAATAAAAAGCAAATAAACACATAAGTTCACATAAACACATAGCAAATAGGCATGATATCTAGATGCTAGGTCCTAGAAAAGCGGTAAACACGTAGCACATAGGCATGCAAGGCACACAAAACAAATAAAGCGAATGAAACCCTAACTATTACATTCGGGGAGCCCTACTACAATCTAAAAGGGGAAAAAATTAAATAAAATGATATAATGACCTAACTATTACAGTTGTGGCGTTTAAATGCCTTGCAAATAACCAAAAATTTAAATAAAATAAATATACTAAATTAAATAACTAAAACGAATAAATGAAAGAAAAACATTCAAAAGACATGCAATTAAACACATAAAGTCACATAGGGGCACATAGGATCAAATAAGGCATAAAATAAGGGATAGAGGTGTACCTCCCTTGAGTTGGGGCTCTAATGACACGAATTTACTTATTTACCCTCCAAAATAATAAAAGGGGTCAAGGCATCACTTTAATTAAAATAATCACATGAAATTAAATCAATCAAGGTATTCAAATAAAAGTAAACAAACCATATTCGACAAATTAATACAAATAAGGACCCAATTTGAAGGAATTAAAGAAATTAAGGGATCAAAATCGCTATTATGGCAAATAGGAGGGATCTAAAAGGAAATCAATTAAAATCAAGAACTTAAAGTGAAACCTACCAAACAAATACTAAAATTCACAAAAATAATCGAAAACCAATTTACTACGATTAAACAACAAAATTACCCAAAATTCCACAAAAATTCTAATCAAAACCGTACATCTAGAAAAAGTTATTAAAACCCTTCAAATTCATCCTAAAACTCATTACAAATCTATCCAAGATCAAATCAAGTATGCCAAAGGGAAAACAACAAGTTAAGGGGGCAAAATTGATTATATTTTCCAATTGTTGGGCCAAAGTAGCATTATGGCCAAAATTCGAGGGTCAAAGTGCAATTTCCTGAAATTATTTCATGCAACCGCGAAGCTTTCTTCTTCTTCTTCTTGGTTATGGATTCGTCCGAAACTAGCTAGGTTCTGAATACAGTCTTTTCCATCCAAACATTACTAACGGCTCCACCAACAACAACTTGGGCGAAAGTGACAAATCCATCAAATATTTCTTATGTTTAAACGTAAGATTTGAGATGAGAAAAACATGCAAGAGCTGAAAAAAAGAAAAAATCTGCTGCAATTTAGTTTCCATGTTTCTACAACCGAAAGCTTTTGCAGTCTTCTTTTGAGTTTCATGGTAAAAATTTCGCATAAAGCCTTGACCTAACATCAAACTTTGACCCAAGTAACAAAATACAGAATTTTAACACCCAAACAAGCAACATTATTCAATCACAAAGGATGCAATCTGTGGTTCTGGATATCTGAATGCCAAATCTTTTCTTTCAAACACAACTCAAGACTCAACCAGCAAAACTTGAACCAAAGTGAAAAACGAACACCAAGCATTTTTCCATTTCTTTTGACCATTGTTTAAATGCGAAAATTCAGAGGAAAGCGATCATGCAAATTCCAGCAAATTGCTGCAACTCCGAAAGCCTTCTGCAATTTCTCAGCCAACGTAATTTCGGCAACTTTTCCTATGTTTTTAAGCTTTAGCAACTTTGCACATCAGACTTACACAACCAATCAAACTATAAGTCCAGCTTCAGAATTTTAGCCAATTTATCGCGCATACAATGAGATGGCAAAACTAGAATGAGGAAGATTTTCATGCAAAACTCATGCAAACGACCAAAGAAACAAACTTCTGCAACTATTTTCCTAGGCTTATTCAGAAATGAAACCATTCTCATGCAATTTCTTTATCCAACTTAGATGTACTCATGCGAACAAACCAATATGCACCTGATTGATTTATTAACTAAGCAGAAACTACCAAAGCTTGGAACCAAAGAAGGAAGAAAGATCCAGAGACTGTAGAATACAGTTTGCATTAGAGGAACTTTATGCAACAGCTCACACAAAACTCAAGACAGCATTATACAACTCATGAAGGAACTTTCTTTCCTATAACAATGATTCTGCGATTCTGATGCCGAAATCCCATGCGAAACTTCAAACAAAGCTAGCTAAACCATCACCCAAACACCCCTTGACAACCGACTAAACACTTCAATAATCACAGCCCAAACATGAACACCAAACCATTAAGGATCAAATAAGGAACCAAGTGGAAGACATATGCATCGACAAAACAAAAACCAACCTGCTTTCTGGGTTTCTTAAATGCACGACAGTAGCAAAACAAAATAACGAATGCAGCTTTTCTTCCAACTTCATGGGTTTTAACACAAAAAAAAAATCAGACAAAAGGGCATGCAAGCATCGAAATAGCATTTTGAAATTTTCCAGCCACAACTAGCTACACTTCTGGTGTTTATCAAATGTAACTTTTCATCCTTTTCAGTTTCATGCATGAAAACTAACGACTTTGATAGCAAATCTGCTAATGGAATCTCAGCCAAACCACAAGTAACAGCAAGAGCATCAAGCACACTACTTCAATAACCAAAGAAAAAGCTGTTGTATCAAGCCAAGATCTTGAAGCTTGTTGCAGCCAACTCTAAGGTCGACTTCTAAGGACCCTAACAAATTCACTTATCATGACGGATCTAGGGGCAAGGGTAGGAGTGTGATACCCCGACTTTTAGGATAATTTGTTTTTAAGTCAACGAGAAAATTATGGTGTCTTTATTTTATTTTTGTTTTAAGACATTGTTTTGTTTTAAAGACTAGAAACCCTACTTTTTGCTTGTGACTAACAAGTTTTCCTTAAATCCCTCATATTTTACTTAAAATCCTAATTTTAATCTATGGAGTTGAAAAATCCCTTTTATTTTCTTAAAATTCCTTTTTATTTGGAATTTATTCCTTTAAGATAGCTTTACTACTCATTCACTCCCTCAGTAGCTACAATCAACCATAAAATCAAGGATTTTCTCTTTAGGTTCCTAGTGCGGGTAAATTAGGGTTTTTGCGTATTTTGGCCGTGTGACCACTTGATGAAGTGTGTGTACTAAATTTGGTGATTAAGAGTGAGTTTTATATAAGAAAAAGTGTGTGATTAGAAGTGATGATAATAAGTGAGTGAATTATAAGTTAAAACCCTAGTACGTGCGAAATAAGGAAAAACGGGTTGAACCGATGTTTACCGTTCGTTACCGATTGAGTGCACCACTTGAACATTACTTTATTACCTTAATATCCTTGTTATTAATTGACCAAAATCAGACCTAAATATCTTCTTGATGCAGCCGAAATTTTGGACCAAAAACAAGCAAGAAAAGAAAAAAATTGACTTCCAATCAAAAGGTGACACTTGTCCAATTTTGACCCAAATGAATTCCTATCATTTTAACCTTCTTGAAGCTTCATTTCAGCCACCATTTCTGCACATTCCAACCGTGAGATTGAGGGAGAAAAGAGGGAAGAAACCATTCAATTTCCATCTTGATTTTTAGCTTGATTTGAGTCAAAATTCCAAATCTAAACCGATTAAACTCCCCCTTTAGTTCTTAAGAAGCTTTGTGTGGTGAAACTTTGGAGGGAAAGGTTGTGATCCTCTCTTGCAAGAAGCCTTGGTGAGGTATTATGGTTTCCTATCCTTTTCTTGTATTTAATCTTGTTAAAGTTTAGTTAGAAGCTCTTAATCTTGCCTTATGACGGTAAATTTGTTAGTTTGGAGTGAGATGTTGGAGTATGCAGCTAGGGTTTATATTTTCAGCTAGATTATGGTTATTTATCTAGTAATGGATGTTATAGAGTTAGTAATGGTTGGTTTTGATGATTGAATGCTTATTGGATATGAAATTTTAAAGGAAAAGGTCAAATTCCAGAAATTGAAACTAACTTGTTTAGCTTCTGACCGGTTTAATTCGTCCATGTTAGAGGCAGATTCAGGCTTAGATCAAAACATGAAAGTTGTAGGAAATGATGTTATATAGCTTCCTGTAAACTTTCAGCGCGATCGGAGCATGGTAGGATGTGAAATGACCGCAATACCCTGACTGCCACAAGCTTCATTTCGTAGACAGTTTTGTGAATTCACCAGTTTGGCTTCATTTTTTCACCCTGATTCGTATCCAACCAGCTTTTTACCAAAACACAAAACTTGTAGCCCTATGTTTTATCTTTCCAACCCCTCTGAAAATGCCTCAAACGGAATTGTGTAGCTTGAGTTATTACCGGTTAAAGTCAGTGCTGACAACCAGACTGACCATGAACGTTTGGATCTGTGATTTGCATATTCAACCTAGATAAACTGTGAATTAGGTTAAGTTACCTTCATCAAAGTTGTAGACCTCTGGCTTAGATTCGAAACGGCATAAAGTTTACCCCAAACCGATAGGCGTAGCTTTAGTTATGACTGAAACACCAAGAGACGTCAAATCTGCCATTTAGCTATTTGCCTTTAAACTTGATTTCCGGTTGCCTTGTTAAGACATGTGTTGTACTTGGATTATTTTGAGCCTAGTTGAAGGGCTATTGTGGTAATATTGCCTATGTGTGATATTGGGGCTGATTTGAAGGAAATAATGAAGCTATAAATGGCTGGAAAATAGGTAAACACAAGGGGCATACCACCCAAATTTTCATTAGAAGTATAAACCAGCTTTGGAGTTTTGGTTCAGTAATCTACAAATTCGACCTAGATCTACTAAAAACTGGGATAAGTTGTCTTCATGACAGTTGTAACCCTTTGTCTTAGCTTCGAGACACTACCTAGTACACCTTGATCCGATAACCATAGCTCGGGTTATGGTCAAAACCGTACAACCCATTTTCATTTCCGCGCACGCGCACATGCATCTCGTGGCCGTTTTTGCCGTTTTGGCCGTTTTAGTCTTTATTGCCATTTGTAATGGTCGATTGACTAAGCGTTGACTATAATCTTCTGTCACAGGCAGTGACGAACCGGACGGAGTCGGTGGACCCGTATAAAGTGCCTTGATTTGCGTGCTATCTAGTTTGAATGAGTAATTGGGTTGTTTTATGTGATAAACTGTCAAAGTGCCTTGTATATGTTACATGGGTACTTAGGCGAGGGTGTACTTTATCTCACTCGACCTAAACCCAACCTTTTTGTTGATTTAATATGTGAGAATACATGCTTTGTATTGAGAATCACCCTTTTGCTGTATGCTGTTGGGGTGAACATGACTTGAGTTGAACCCCTTGTGCTGTGTGCTGTTGGGGTGAGTACTTTGTTGCGTACTTTATTGAGAGATATCATCTAATGAGAGATTGGATATCTCAGGGCTTGGTTCCAGCCCGGTTCCAAGGGTAGACGAACTATTCGAGCCAGCCAGGGCTTGGTCGAAGTTAGTTCCATGCTAACCTTGGGATTTTGTTCTTTGTTAAAGCTTTGTTTAAAGTTAAGTGATTTTGTTTTGCTCGAGCTGCTGTGTGCTGTTGACTGGCCAGCGGGGGTTGATAAGGTGAACGGGGAAGTAAGTGGAGTCGACGGACTATGAGTTTTTGGTTGACGGAGTGTCAACAGGTGGACAAGCTCGGGGAATTGAATTGGCTTTGAAGCCATCCGTATCCTACTATTGTGATGTTACATTTCTGTCTATTGATGTGAAAAATCTTGGTTTACATGTTTATTTGGATATGATTTACGTTTTTACCCCGATTATTCACTAAGCATATAGCTTACCCCATTCCATTTGTTTTCCTTAGCAGGGGCCGACGCGGGGAAAGCTTGGGAAGGTGTATAGACTTTTCGTTTAGAGAATAATTGATGTTTATTCTAGTACTTGTTATAAGTTGACTAGTAAGATGTATATATTTGTTGTGATTATAGTTAGTAGCTTCTCTAGGGTTTACTTTCTGGTACTAGTGGTATGTATGGCTTAATGTAGTAGTCTATCCAATTTTTGAAGATGTAATAGTGTAAATAGAATTTTCTTTTGGCGTGAACTCTATTTCTCGTTTTAGAGTATCGAGTCCTGGCGCGAGCTAGGCAGGCGATCCGCTAAGCCCTTTGGTACGCCTCTGGGTATGGTGGGGTCGTCACAAGGAAGCCATACTCATAAAGAAAACATCAACATCAGCCGCAACAAAACATACGAACTATAAAGCAAGGAAATCATAAACCAGAAGATTGCAAATTCTTTCACGAATTCATCAAATCTGGGAACTACAATGCAGATTTTACCGAGAACTAAAGACAAAGATGGATTACCTTCTATTCCAGAAAATGTTTCAGACCTGAAACGATTCCAAAAGAGTCGTGAGAATGGTGAGACAACCTTCGGCCAGCAGCTTTCCTCCTGCTTCCTTTGCGTTTTTCTCCAGCCCGCTACCTGAAGCTTTCTCCTTCCTCTCCCACCGAAACTGTCTTTCCTTTTTCTTTCAATTTTTCTCTTGAAGCTCTCTCAATCTCTCGGCTCTCTTTCACTCTATCTCCCTTTTTCTCCTGCTTGTTCCAGCCCTCTTCCAGAACCTCCTCTGGTTCCTTTCTTCCGCCCCCCTTTCTTTCTTTCCGTCTCTCCCTCTCGTTCTCTTCTCGGTATCTCTCCCTTACTCTCTAACCCTAGCCACCAGTCCACTCCAAAAAATTTTTTCCCCCCTTCGTTTCAGCCGTCACCTCTGCTATTTAAATGAGAGGAGGATCGTTAAACCCTCATCTTAATGGCCATCAAAAAACCATTTTTTTGTGTGATTATTAGAGCCGTTAGACGGCTTATTTCTGGATCCTTCTTGATGCTTGGATTAAGCCAAGTGGCTTTGGGTACTATCATGATCCAATGGTGAAAGAAAAACAGTAGGAAATAGTGAAAATGGAAATGAGAATGGAACCGAGCTTTTTATCTCTATAATTCGCGTCTGGTTCCTGAAGCTAAAGAAATTTTGTTTGTTTGCAGCTCACGCTCTCTTTTTTTTTTAAATAAATTTTAACGTTAGAATGTCTTAAAATAAACAATAAGAGACTAATGGGCCAAAATGAATAAAAATAACAATAATAATAATAATAATAATAATAATGATAATGATAATAAAAAAACTTGGTATTTACAATGCTAGAAAATATCTAAAAACAAAATCATGAAATTAATAAATAGAAATAGATAATAATTATCAATAAAGATAAATTGAATTAAAAATAAATTAAATTAAAATTTGGTGTCTACACTAATTCAACACAAATAACACCCAATATCATCAAATCAGCTCATCAAGTCTGTGACAGCCCCACCTCCCCTTAGGGCGTATCCTAAGAGTTAGCGAACTGCTTGCCCAACTCTCGCCAGGACTACTAACGGTCACATACATGCAATTATAAACGTTTCGGGAGGTATACCAACAAGTAAGGGTAACAATAAGCGCGCAAAACGAAAACGGAAAAACGGAACGGACGTGAACAGTACCTGCCACGTCACAATCCGGCCGGATATACGATTCTTGGCCGGATTGGAGGCAGTGACCAACTCAAATTTTTTTCCAAAATCACCCCAAATCCGGCCGCATATCCGGCCAAGATCTGGCCGGATACCTGGCCGGATTTTGATGAACAGTGTCCGGTCAAAAATTTTCTTTTTCTGCGTTTGATGTCCAAACGCGTCCGAACGCGCCGCAAACACGGCTAAACTTTACATCAACATAAACAAGTACATTTCCCAGAAAGTACATCATATAAACATGAGAAAATATGTACACATAACCCACTCTAGGGTTTTCAATTCAAAACAAATGTCCAAGTCCCACATTAGGGTTTCTAAAGTCGAGGAGCTATACAACAGTACAAAAGAATGTCTAACTAGCTCTACTCGCTTCACAAAAGTTTGATTTCCCAAAACATGCCCTGTAAGGAAAACAAAGGAACGAGTGTGAGCTTTCGCCCAATGAGGTACTAAAAGTCATGCATTCAAAGCGCACGAAGGTAGCCATGCTCAAATACACACAACTAGTACACATATGGGAAACACCAAACCCATTTCAAAAGTGAAAGGATACGGGTGGCTCTCGGGAGCCAATTTCCCCTTGCAACACTTGATCACCTTCGGTTGACCCTCCGTCAACGTTCAACGGACAAGTACGACCGTAGATCACCACTTTACTCCCAATACCTTCCACCATACACTCCCTTACCGGGCCCGAACACCTCACAGTAATTAGGGGGTAATACTCGAGTATACCACAAAGTCGAGGAGCGAACGCTCCACTCGACACACAGTAATCTCGTGGCTTGTTATCTAATCGACCGGCCCTTACCGGCTCGACTCGATGAACGGCCATTGAGGCTTGAGCTCAGTTATCACAGTAAGGTCGTAGGGTACATGCCCCAACCGACATTAGGCCAAATACAAGGCAAATTCACGTATATCCAGCAATCAGTTATACACATAAGAGAACGAGAGCGATCAAGTACACTCCCGCCTCGAGCACAGAAATCGCAGTTATCCAATTCAAGAAATCAAGTACACAACCACTTAAACACAATTCATGCATAGTACACTCACCACTTAAGTAAGTAAATCACAAGTTTTCGCCCAACGGTTGTCCGGAATCACCGGCTCGACCTACAAGAAACAAGAAACTACAGTTGAGACTCGAACACGAGTCGAATGCCTCTTAAGCGAACTACCAAAGCAAAATGCAAATATAGCTCAAAATTGGAAAATACTTTGATTTTAAGGCCAAAGGTGTAAACAACCCCAAAACCTCACATTTTTACTCAATCACAACCTAAACGCACGAAACCCTAATTTTCTCGACACTCGGACAGCATTTCCCCTAAAATTCAGCTTTTCCATCCTACAATCAAACATCAATTTATAACCAAACCCATCTCAATTGCCTCAAACCAATCATAAGTCACTCAATAATCTTCATTAGGGCCACAATACCCTTCATTCATAATCAATTACACTCTAATTAATCAATTATAGAAAAGCCCCAAATTCAAAACCCTAAAACTGAAATTTTTGTCCAAAGCTGAAATTTTCCGCAATTAACCGCAATTCATATACAAGAGCTCCAATTGGCTCAATATTAGACCATCAATCCAAGGCTAACTAACATTTATGATATAAAACAGAAAAATTCCCAATAAAATCAGAAATTCACTAAACTTTCAATGAAACCATCAAAGCATCTATAAATCTAGCTATTAAGCCACCATAGGCCACTAAGTTAACATTAAGGGGAACAAAAGTCAAGTTTCCAAGCAAAATACCTCAACTTCTCAAGAAAGTTTGTAGCTTAGGAGCTTCACCACCAAAACAACTCCACCAACACCTTCAAGCTTCCTTAGCAAGTCAAGTTTATGGAGAAATTTGAGAGTTAAACGGTTCAATTGCAAGATTGGAGCAAGAAATGGAAGATCAAGGTTGAAGCTTTCTTTCTTTTCTCTCCTTGTGGAGTTCGGCCAAGATGAAGGGAAATAAGGATGATTTTTGGTCAAATTTGCTATTTGGTAAAGGTGAAGAAAGTTAGGCAAGCTCCAACAAATCACATCGCGACACGTGGCACCTTTTTAGTTTCATTCCTATCCTCTTGCTCACTAGGGTTAATCCATCTAGGTAATCTCTAATCACCTACTAACACTTAGTAATTAAATCCCTTTACGCAAAACTTAATCTAATTGACCGAATTTCTCTCACTTAACGCACTAGCGGTCCCACGTCCACTATTCACTCCAAAAATCTCGTAAATTGACTTATACTAGAAAAATATTTTTAAAACCTTATTTACTCATAAAATGTCCAGAAAAGTTATAAAATAGAGAAAATGTGGAAAACGGGTGCAAATAAATAAATTAAAACCTAAAAATAAAGAAAATTTACGGGTTCTCACAAAGTCCATTGTGGGATTTCATAGAGCCCACTCACAAGATTTCCAACAATATAAAGCTACCCACATGCATCTACAACCGTATAAGTGCAATCTAACGTATATAAGCCAAAATTCAAGCGGTTGATCGTGTGTTACCTTCTTAGATGACTAAAACAGAAATTTTGGCCCTTTGAGCTCCAAGAAAACCGTGAGAATGAAGCCCTCTTCTAGCTTAAGATGATCTTCAAGTTATTTGCAAGTTGTAGTGAAAGTTTGAGATGATTTGGTGAAGAAATGGTGCAAGAAAGTGAAGAGTTTTTGGGTCTTATTCCTCCTTGGTTCGCCGGCTGCTTGAGTGAAGAGAGAGGGAGTGTTTGGCTGAAATGAAGCTTCCTTGATAGCTTAAGTGTGTGGCCAAAAGGTGCCTCAAAGTCAACTCTCGCTAGTGCGCGCACGCGCGCGTTTCGTGCTCGATTCCTTTTGAGTTTGTTTCACTTATGCATTATACCTCTAATGCACTTACTTGAACACTAATATTATTCACTCTTAATAGTCTAGAAATAATTTCTAAAATCCTCCAATTAGTCGCGCGCGGCGAAAACGTGAACTTCCAACTTGTGCGCGATAAAGCGAAATTTCTAAGAAATTCTTATAACGATAGTATAACTAACTATTGCTTGAGTATTTGAACATAAGATTAACCATCTTAGGACTAATGTATGAGTCCTCACTCTCCAAACTCACTGTACTCTCAAATCGTTCATTGTTTCCAATTGCGTATTCACTATTCTCACTTAACGAGCTTTCAAAAATTAGATTTTGAAACGAGTCATTTTAAGAATATAAGTAAGTCATAAATCCATGTAATTAGGTCAAAAAAAGGTTGAAATAAAATATACGGAGCAAACGGGCAATTAAATATTTAAATAAGCTAGAAATAGGAATTTAAAACAAGTAAATTTGCGAGTCCTCACAAGTACATTCTATACGCAAAACTTCAGTATCTAAACACGAACATTCTAACCGAACCATTAATCAATCTTGCGCAGGAAACAAAACAGAAAAGGAAAGCATAAACATGGAACTGTCATGGGTAAGGGACGGAATGACTCTGGTTGACACCTTTTACCCCCCTTTTGCAGCAAAGAAAACATTACTTAACGTAAAAACATGAATCAAAGCCCCCTTCCCTTTTTACCAGATGCACAAATAGCAAGTGCAAGGAAGGAAGAAAGCGAAAAAACACAGCAACATTCGTAGCAGCAAAGATTTTGATGATTCTGCCCATAACTCATGAACATAAGGGATGGAAAGATTACCTTTAGCCTTGTAAGAGTCAAAACAAAATCCAGATCCTTGTGAAACAGATCCCTGCGAGACTCCTTTCTCCTTTTTGATCTTCCCTCTTGTTTTCTCACTGTCCGAAGCTTCTCTTTTCAACCCCAGCCGA
Source organism: Coffea humblotiana (assembly GCA_023065735.1). Taxonomy (NCBI): domain Eukaryota; kingdom Viridiplantae; phylum Streptophyta; class Magnoliopsida; order Gentianales; family Rubiaceae; genus Coffea; species Coffea humblotiana. The sequence goes on along the minus strand of CM041209.1, from coordinate 39,084,023 downwards.
AAAAAATCTCTCCTTTTCTTTTTGTTTTCTTCTTCTCCACACTTTCTGCCCAGAATCCGTTTCCTTCCCTTTTCTTTCTAGCTGCCCTCCTATTCTCTCCACCGGTTCCTCTCGGTTATCTCCCTTTTTCTCTCTTTTCCTCCCTCTACTCTCTAGCTCTTTCTCGTTCCTCTTTTCTCCAACCCCAACCGCCCCCTTCTATCCTCTCTACCTTCTAAAACCCTCGGTTCTCCTCTTTTGTTTCTTTTATATCAGATGAAGGCCTCAAACCCTCATCTCAAGGGTTCACGAGGAACTCAGCTCACTGCCTCTCTTTCGAGCCCTTAGATTGGCTTCCATTCTACTGCATTTCGTACTGTAGCATTTCCCATGACTTCGTATCAGAAGCCATGGGAAAGACACGCGCGCGTGAGGCACTTTTTTTTTAACTTAATTGACAACAATAATAAAGTGAATTTCTTAACAAAAATGGGAATAAAACAACATCAACTAAAAGGTAATAAAATGCTAAAAAAATTTTTTGTGTTTGATTGATGAGTTTTCCTTTTTATTTTATGATATATTTTTTAAATCTGATTTTCATTACTTTCTCCTTTTCTTTTCATCAAAATCAATTTAGGTAAACAAAATCCCCAACTGAAGTTATGTGGCAACAAATTTTCATATATTAAATCTAAAAGGATTAAAACACATTTTTTTTGTGAAAATTTTTCTTTTCCGGAAATTTAATTCAAGAAATCTTAGAAATAAAAATGAAACCAATGAACCTAATTTATAAAATAATTAAAAAACCTAAATATTATTTAATCCATAAAATAAGACAAAACGAGAATAACAAAGCTAAAAAATAAATCTAAAATCGAATTAAATAAGGAATGCAACTAAAAGATCAAATGAGTGGAAGTTTGGTGTCTACACTTAGTTAGGCGATGGTAAATATGAATTGTACCTTCAACGACCTCAGTGGAATCGGGAACCTGCTGATGGTCTAAGGCATAAACCCTAGCCGGCACCTTCAGACGACTTCCTCCTACACTAGATTGTTTAGATGCCGACTTGTCTGACCATTGAGTACTACCTCCTTCTTTCGGTACACTTGGACATTTTGAGAGCTAATGCTCAGTGCTGCCACAATACAAACACTTTCCTGATTTTCTCCACCACTCATTCTCTGTATGGTTGGACTTACCACAATAGCCATGAACAACTTGAGGAGCTACAGCCTGACCACTTGTGTGACGCCCCCACCTCTCCCTAGGGCGAACCCTAGGGTATCAGTGGGGCGCCTACCCAACTCTCGTCAGGACTCACGCATTCATTCAAGCTTAATAGAGATCCACAAGTCAATCATAGAGTTAGGATCAAGGAATACTTCAAATATACAAACCAAATCTTTCTAAGGCTAACATTTACAATTACAATCCAACATATCCAAATATAACAAAATTTACACTTCAAATGTCTCCAGTATCATACAAAAGATTTACTAGCTTCAACTAAAAATCGCTAGTTTAGAGTCCCCAACTTCCACTTCCAAAACCTGTTAAGGAAAACAAACTTAAAGGGATGAGCCAACGCTCAATGAGGCCAAGAAAATCAAGCATGCAAGCAAGTGGTACAAATTAAATCAAATATCACATTTAAAAGTGGCTTAACGTGAAATTTCATTTAAGTGCTCAAATAAGAAATAAAACACAAGTAAAAGGATACAGGAACTTTCAAGAACTATTTCCACGTCTCGACCGATTCAAACAATCTGAGGTTGACTCTCCGTCAACTCAAGTAGTAACATGACCGTAGCGCTCCACTTACTTCCTCCATCCAACATAACACCCTCTCGGATCCGGAACCAAACACGCATGAGGTGGCAATACTATTCGAGTATGCCAAGCGAGATCTCAAAAGATCAAACTATAAAATTTCCCAAGGTTCACCAAGCTTCTCGACCAAGTCCTTGCCGGCTTGAGTTACAAGGTTAGCCAATGGGTTGGGGCGTCTCCCCTAAATATAATTGGTCGATGAAACAACGCTCCAATCGATTTAGAATCGATCATAACACTCAGTCGGTATGAGAGGCACTTCCCACCCGAATAGGGTGTGGTACATGCTGCCGCTCATTGCTCACTAGTTAAACATGTTCGAGTACAAGTGCAAGTCACAAACATTCATGTAACAAGTAACAATTAATCAAGAGAGAGAGGACAAGAGCGGTAAAGTACACTCTCGTCTCGGCAAAATCTCGAATCATATAACACTTGTACAATTATCATTTCAATCATAGTAACATGAAGCATGCACTTGACATTCACCAAAAGTCAAGGGCAAAGCAAGAACAAAAGCAAGAGGTCAGATAAGCTCCTCGGCGTCCACGTGATCACCTGAGACATGCACAATCACGATTACCTAGGTATTCGATCAAGGCTAATAAGAAAAATATCCTCTTACCACCCACACTCGAAAGTCACATGTTCAAGTCGAAGTAAAAGAGACTTTCTCTCTTAATCATTGAAATAACACTCAAGGAGAATTCAAAAGTCATTTTCGAGTCAAGTCATGGCAAGAAATCTTGATTTTAAAAAGAAAGTACCACGCTAAATTTTTGCCATGAAAATTGAGAAAAGGAAAAATGGTTTTCATATCTTAAAACTTCTAATCCTATGCCCAAGTTTTAGAACATAAAGGAGCGTTCACGTTTTCAAATCTTATGGAGTCAAAATCCATCAAAATGATACTCATTTTCATAGTAAATGTTGAAGTCAAAAGTTCCAAGTTTAAAATAGAAAGTTAGCGAAATTCCTCAAGAGTTACTCTAGGTAAAACGCTCCATTTTATGGTTCATTTTCATGGAAACCAAGAGCATAAGACTAGGGGGTGAAATCCATTTCTCAAGTATGAAATGAGGTGCAAATAACCAAGAAAGTTAGGCTTGAAACCTAGAAAATGCTTCCAAGTGACTTTGGAGTGTTGTCACTTTATAAGGAAAAATTCAATTTTGGCAACCTTTTTTGAAAAGTCAAAACTTGAGTTCCATATGTCCAAAATTTTCAAATCTTAAACCGTTGGAAAATAGACTCAATGAACTAAAACTCTCTAGAAGACACTTTTTCCAGATTCAAATTTGAAATCAGTCAAATCTTAGCTCTAAATCACTGTTTCAGTAAGAACAGAATAAAACAGTCTTGAATTTCAGTGAACTTTGAAAATTTGGAAAAATTCATAGGAATCGAACTAGCCCTTGAAATTTATACCACTGAAATAACTCCAAATCTAGTTTTAAACCCAATAAACAGAACTCAATTTGGATTTTGCTACACCAAGATACAACAGTTTTATAAAAGCTGGTTTTTGAAATCTGGTTCACGAAATTCCAGCTTTGGAACACAAAACATAGTTTGTAAATCAGGTCATAAATAAGGCTACACAAATCCAAAATCAGCGTAGTTTACGGCATTACAAACTAGAGTCAAAATTCTAAAAATTACTAGAAGGAACTGTCTTCAAATTCATTTTTTAAAATAAGTGAAAACGCGTTACAAACTGCAGCTGTGCTTGTTTCTCGGTTAAAACAGTAAGGAAAAATAGTCCATTTTGCCGGTTCACTGCGGCTCATAGAAAATGAATTAGCAGGTGAATTTTATACCATTAGAAAGCCCTCGGAGTCTAGTTTCATATGCCACAAACGATACTTGATTTCGACTCCTGCACGAAAAATTATGGGCTGTTGAGTGCGCATTGGACAGCGGCACTGATAAAAAATTTCCAGGTTTGTTTTCGTCTCTTTAACTTAACTTTAACTCATTCAAATGAAATGATTTTTGGGAAATAATTTACACACACATAATCCAACATGTAACAAGCATTTTGGCATCAATATAACTACAAAAATTCGAAATTAAAACAAGTAAAATGAACCAGCCAAAAAAATCGGACAGCTTGCTCCACTTTCTCTTCAAATTTTCTCTCCAACTTTTACACCCAAAACCAAGTTACTAATCACTAAAGCAACAACCAAACAAGCAAAAAATCTTCAAGACCACTACCTAAGAATCTTCTTCAAGACATCTACCTAAAGTCAAGGTTCATGGAACCCATCAACAACCCAAGCTTATCTAGGCTAAAACTAACTAAAACTAACCATAAGATGGAAGAAAAATGAGAGCTTTGAGTGTTACCTTTCCTCCAAGAGTAGTAAACAAAACCACAAGGAAACAAGCTCTAAACCATCAAGAACCTCTCCTTCTCCAAGTATCCTACTAAGCTTGAGGATGATCCAAGAAGATGAACTAGGTTGGAGCAAGTTTTTGGAGCAAAAATGGAGAAGAAAAATTGGAACTTTCTTGGCTAATTGGGAGATGAAGTGCACGGCCAAGGGGAGGGAAGAAGAGAGGGTTTTGTGAGCTTTGAATGAAGTGATTGGATGAAAAGGAAGATGGGACATAAAGCTATTTTTGGTGAAAAAAGTCAACAGTGAATAGTAGTCCATTAGTGTTCCTAATTGTGCTTAATTCAACTCACTCACCTCTAATCCCTCAATTAACTTTTCTTAGTCTACAATTGATCATCCTTAATTTTTTCAAAACCACTGCACTCTCGGACCAAATATTGTCTCGAAAAACGTATTTTCACTAATTCTCACTAATCGAGCGACAGAAAAATTAACTTTAAGGACAAAAATATTAAAATATAACTTGAGACAATGTACCATGCAAATGCAATTAAAATGAGTGAAATAAATTAATTGGAACAAATGAATGAATAAATAATTAGATAAATCAGTGAAATAAATAAATAAAATAAAAATTCGGGTCCTCACAACTTGGAGGTGTCCCCCTCGATTGACCTTGTCCACTGTAGGCTCCTCTTGATAGAGCCCCTCTTGGTGTCCCGGATATTTTTATTCCTCCTATTCCTCTTCCCATTTTAGGAGGTGGAGCACTCTTATCCGCTTGTTCAGGAGGGTTACTAGGAACGCTTCTCTTCTTTGCACAAAAATCCCTAACTTGCAGTTTTGCACTCTCAACCCGCTGTGCTTTCTCCAAAACCTCAGTGAAAGTAGAAATTTGGACTGTCGCTAACTCCTCTTGAATCTCCACATTTAGCCCTTGTACAAATCGCCTTATCCTTTTTCTTTCAGTGGCCACTAACTCCGAAACAAACCTAGAAAGTTTAGTGAATCGCTCCTCATAATTAGCAACACTAGAAATCCCCTGTCTCAACTTTATGAAATCATCCTCCCTCTTTTCTTGAATTATGGGCGAGAAAAACTTCTCATTAAATTCTCTCACAAAATTTTCCCAAGTCTAAGAAGTCTGTGCTCTTTCCCATTTTCCCCTAATCACGTTCCACCAAACACGCGCCGCTCCCTCAAATTGGAAGGCAGCAAAATTCACTCGCCTCTCCTCAGTATAGTCTAAGGCGGCAAAAATATTAGTCATTCTCTCCAACCAATTCTCCGTTATTTCTGGGTCACGCCCTCCAAGAAATTTAGGCGAGGCAAACTTTAAGAATAGCTCTAAGGCTCTATCCTCCCCTCTCTCCTGAGCTCTAGGTTGGTTAACAGGTCCTGGATCTTGACGATCGGCTAACCGTTCTAAAATGTCGGTCATACGGTTAATAGCGTTAGCTACTTGATTGTCCCCTTCATTCCTTTGCCCTTGGTTTGGTCCGGTTGCCGATCCCTGATCATCCCCATGAACTTGGGGTTGCCTAACCTCGCGCCCTCGGCCCCTTCCACTTTTTCGATCGTCCATAATTCTAGTATTTTTCTAAAGGGATGAACGGAAGATAAATATGCATAAGTGAAATTTAAAATGAAGATTTAAATATGAAAGACAAAAAATAATTGTAAATATGCGCAACCCATAGCGTAAATTAAAAGTTATAGAATAACAAAGTCAAGCACATCATGCATAACGTTCAAGTGCTTCAAAAGATAAGCAGCATAGTTAGACAACATACAATGGCCTTAGAACAAGCACCACCCCAACTATCTTTGACAAAAACTACTAAAGTAGAAAATTACTAGCTTAGTGATTGGCAGAGTCAGAAGTCTCTACTACTTCAGTAGGATCAACCTCATCTTCAACACTAGGAGTTGCGTTCTCCTATCCCTCATCGAGTATTTTGCCATCCACTACTTGTTCAACCAAAGTCACACACTCAGCCATCATTCCCTCAATTCGGTCTCTTACTTCTTGTACCACCCTAGCAAGTCGACAATTAGCCTCTTGAAACTGCTTACGAAGAACCTATGCTCTATTTCGCTCTTCGAGTACATTCGTCTCCAGCTCATGAATCCTAGCGGTCTGGGCGTCCACAGTCGCCCTCAATCCTCGATTATCCTCTTGAACTATCCTATTCGCATTAGATAACTACCTACACTTATCGTATAACGCTAGCACCACGTAGTTAGGGTATGCGTAAGTTCTCAAACATTCACATGAAAGCCTAGTTTGACGGATTGGATTCCACATCCAAAGAGCGCCCCCAGGCCTCTCTCGATAACGAATCACTGGAAAGCGCCTCAGAGACGGCTCATTACTATCATTTTCTTCCATGACCTACAATTACAATTAAAAGTTTAGACAAACCCAAATACACTCAATAAACTAGATCCTAGTGTTTCATACTATCACGTATACTTTTCACAAGATCAAGACTCCTAATTTGTCCAGACTAGCTCAAACCTAGCTCTGATACCACCCGTGACGACCCAACTTCTCCTTAGGACCAACCCTAGGGTTTCGGCGGGCCGTCTACCTACCTCTCGCCAGGATTTAATACAAGCCAAATTCATAACTTAGAACTACTCAACCAACCAGAAAACTAATATAAAAGAAGAAGTCGCTTCCTTCAAAAGTCATTCAATTCTACATCATAATTTTTCCAAAAATTACATCAAGCTTACCAAAATACAACTACCAAAAGGTAAAACAATTACATCCATAATCAGACCAAAATATATATCCAAGACCAGCTTCTTCAAAATCATTCCACTTCAAATTCCTGTTAAGGAAAACAAATTTACGGGGTGAGCTAACGCTCAGTGAGGCGAAGAAAAGCAGGCAAACAACAAGTGCAACTAGCATTAATAACATGTAAATCAAAAGGCAGCCATAATATATGCAAACTCACAAAAGAAAACAAAAGCACAATCACTAAAGGATACGGGAGCTCTCAGGAGCTAAATCCACACTGATTCACCGATTATCTTGATCCACAATTTCCAAGTGTTGACACTCCGTCAACCGAGCAAGTAACAAGTCCGTAGAATCTCACTTTCACCAACTTTCCGTCCACCGTTACACCCCTGCCAGGCCCGCAGGTCAAACAAGTTGTAATATTACTCGAGTATATCTAAACAAGTCAAGTACACGAGCCCAAGATTCACCAAACTTCTCAACCAAACTCTTGTTGGCTTGAGTTGAATGGCTAGCCATTGGAATTTGGGGCCCCCGAGATCAAGTATAAGTCGATGAGATTGCTCTCAAATCGACGCCAAGTCAAGCACAAGCACGAGTAGGATTTTCAAGTACAAACAAGTAAATTATCAAGTCAAGTAAGAGAGGATGAGTGAGATAAAGTACATGCTCGTCTCGACAAATTTAATTCACATAATTAACAAGAAGTAATCCAAGTAGTGGCAACAAGACATGCACTTGACATTCACCAAATCCAAAAGCAAGCGAGCAAGTAAATCCTTTATTGTTCCACGCAGAAATTCCTTTCGAAATTCTCTTGAACACCTGAAACAATATCAACCAACCGTCACTAAAAACAAACCACCTTTAGGCCAAAATCCCCCTTAAACCATCACTCACGTCCCCCCTAAGATACTTAGCATACAAAGAAGGAAAATTTCATTTGGTTAGGCAATTAAGACAACATATCAAGAGAGGTTTAAATCCTTTGAAAACAAAGATTCAAAATGAAGGTTTAAATTCACCAAGAGACCTTGTATCCATCCATGAAATCAAACTTAAAATAGACTAACAATCTCAAAGGAAAGTTGGAAGTTCTTAAAAGACCATTTTTGTTTGAAACCAGAAAATTCCAGCTTTGTGCGACACTACTTGAAAAATCATATCTTGAGTTCTGTAAGTCCAAAAATTGAAAACTTTATACCATTGGAAACTAGATTTAATGAGCTAAAACTCTCTAGAAGATACGGTTTTCAGATTCAAATCGAAAATTAGTCAAATCTCAGCTCCAACTCTCTGCTTCATTAAAACAGGGCAAAACAGTCTTGATTTTTAATGAAATTTGAAAATTTAGCAAAATTTGTGACGACCCCACCTCCTCCTAAGGCGAACCAAAGGGTTCAGCGGATCGCCTGCCCAACTCTCGCCGGGACTCACTACAATCCTCAAATGAAAAACAGACCAACTCCAAATGATTACATCTAAATATGCCAAAATAATAACACGATTATAATTTTTTCATTGCACAAGTACATCCAAAGATACAAATCTCAAGTCAACTAGTCGGAGGCTTCGTGAGACGGTTTGCTACGTGAGATGGCTTGTCGACGGGAGAGGTGGCTCGCTCGGCCTGTGTGTTGGGTGCCTCCGTAGGGGGATGGAAGTTGAACTCGGACGGGTGCTCGCGGGGTAACCCGGGATTGAGTGGAGGGGGCGGGCTGGTGCAGGACTGCCATGGGGATTTTGTATTCGGTTATTCTGATAGCTTTGGTACGTTGACCAGTCTGCAAGCTGAGTTGCGTGCGCTTCGGGTGGGTGTTCAACATTGTATTGCCCGACGGTACCTGGAGCTACATCTGGAGGCCGATTCGCTTACTCTTATTCGAATTGTCCAAGGGGCGAGTGAGTGCCCATGGAACCTACAGAGGGAGCTAGATGACCTACTTCAGTTTAAGCAATTCTTCCGGACGGTATCTCATTGTTTCAGGGAAGCGAACGCTCCGGCAGATCGTCAGGCAAATTTTGGTGCTGACTCACATGGGAGCCATTTATTCCATTCAATGTTAGACCTGCCTCGACTAGTCCGGGGTGATATTCAGATGGAAAAGTCGGGTTGTCCATCTTTGCGTAGAAGAGTGGTAGGATATGTGTGACTTGGTTCCTAGTGTACACTTGCCTTGTTTTTAATAAAATTGAGTTTAAAAAAAAACTACATCGAGTTCCAAATCTTACAATTTACCCAAAGTTCAGTTACAAAATACCAAACTATACAAAAAACTAGCCTTCACTAGTATCTTCCAATCACTTCCTTCATGTCACTCCCCTGTTAAGGAATAACAAATGGAATGGGATGAGCTAACGCTCAGTGAGGCCAAGAAAAGCAGGCAAACAAATAAGTACAACTAGCATTAAAGCTTATATAAGAAGACAGTCATGATATTCATATAACTCACAAAGGAAAACAAACACAATCAATAAGGATACGGGAGCTCTCAGGAGCTAATTTCCACTTGCTTTACCAAAGCTCGATCCAATACTTCCACGTGATGACATTCCGTCAACCGGGTAGAAATTAATTCCGTGGAAACTCCACTTACTTCCCCCATCCATCATTTCGCCCTCTCGGATTCGTAACCAAACACGTACGGTGTGGGCGATACTACTCGAGTATGCCAAACAAGACCTTAAAGATCAAGCTATAATGTTTCCCATGGTTCACCAAGCTTCTCGACCAAGTCCTTGCCGGCTCGAGTTACAAGGTTGGCCAATGGGTTGGGGTGCCCCCCAAAAGTATAAGTGATCGATGAGACATCGCTCCAATCGACTTAGAATTGTCTATGGTTCTGAGTCGACATGAGAGGTACCTCCCACCCGAATTGGTATGGTACATGCTATCGCTTAGAGAACTGGGTCGATGAGACATCGCTCCAATCGACTTAAAATTGTTTATGGTTCTGAGTCGACATGAGAGGTACCTCCCACCCGAATTGATGTGGTACATGCTATCGCTTAGAGAATCGATTATAGCATTGAGACGGTATGAGAGGCACCTCCCACCCGAACAGGGTGTGGTACATACATCCGCTCAGAGCTTACAAGTTAAACATATTCATGTACAATTATCAAACATATGTATTCATGTAACAAGTATCACATAATTAAAAGAGAGAGAGGACGAGGGCGATAAAGTACACCTTCGCCTCGGCAAGTTTACGTATTATGTGTAACACTTGTACAATTAACATTTCAATCACATAAGCATTTAACATGCACTTGACACTCCCCAAACCAAAAAAGTGAGTAAGTGAGCAAATAAGCCTTTAGGCGTCCGCTTCGAGATTCTCTTGAAGATCCTCTTGAGCGCCTGAAGAAATAACGATTAACTATCACTCACAACCATGCATCAACCAAGAAAGAATGTACACTCGTTTAGAACTAAGACAATGTCCTACAAGAGAACTTTATTCTCTAAAAATCGATATTTAAAAGTGAGGATATAAAGTTACAAGAGAGACTTGCATCCTCCATGAAATCGAGTTGAAAACAAAAAGAAAGTGACAAGTTCTCAAAACTCATTTCCTAAGAAATTGGAAAATTTCAGCTTTACGCGACAAACTTGGAAAAATCAGATCTTGAGTTTAGCATGTCCAAAAATGAAAAATTTATACCGTTGGAATCTAGATTCATAGTACTAAAATTTCTCAGAAGACACTTTTCCAAGATTCCAACTAGAAAGCATTCATAATTCAGCTCAAAGTTACAGTTCCAGGAAGACAGGTTTTGAACCAGTCTTGGTTTTCAGCAATCTTTGGAAATTCGGCAAAATTCACAGGAAGTGAATCAACCTCTGAAATTTATAACACAATGAGAGTTCCAAACCAAGGTTCAAACACAACAAGAATAACTAAATTCTGAGTTTTGAGCATCAAAATATAATAGTTTAAAGTCGGCTGAATTTTGCAAACTGAGCAATGGATTTCCAGATTTGAAGAGCAATCTTTGGGGCATTATTTGCGTACGAAATGATATTGAAATTACACCAAATTTGGTACACTTAAACTTCCATATATGGAATACCTTTCTATAAAATTATAGGTAAAAACTCAAGTGGGAAGGCAGTTAACGAAATGACCAAAGTTTGTGAAATTTTCAAGACTAATCTGCCAATCCACTCTTTCTTTCTTTTCAAAGGTTTTGTCCAATGAAATCAACCCCAATCCACTCCATTTTTGAAACCAAGGATCCAGAAACATTTAATGAGCAATTGATGGGTAATTGACACCAAAATTTTCAAAATATAACCTCCCAAAATAGATTTGACCATTCGGCCAACAAGGAAGGGAAAATTTTCCAATTTCCAGCTTTGTCGCAGTTTGGAAATCAAACCATATCTAACTCTATATAAATTCAAATTGAGAATGGTTTATGGCGTTAGAAACTATGTTCAAAATTCTATAATTCATCAGAAGGAATTGTTCCAAAAATCTTTTCACAAGTGACAGAAAATCGAGCCACAAAATGCAGCTACTCAATTCCTCTCGACCAGACAGACAAAGCAGGACAGTCAACTTTGCCGATTCGTTACGGTTTACTCAAAACGAACTAGCAGGGGATTCTTATACCTTTTGAAAGCTCTGAATGTCTAGTTTTGAATGCCACAAATGGCACTCAATTTTGACTTTTTTACAAAGAGTTATGTTCAAGCAAAGAACTACTGTTCGGGCTGTCCGGATCACCATTTCCAGTTTTCTTCTTTTTTTAGAAAATCCTAGTTTTCGGCAATCAAATGAAACAATTTTTGAAAGGCACCCTCTAAACACATAACACAACATATATCACTCAATTTCACAGCCAAATAACCAACAAAAGTTTGAAATACAAGCAAGATAACAGCATAGCAGTTTCGGCCGGCTCACTCTCCACAAGTTTTCCAACTTTCTCTCCACCTTCTAACCGTAATCATCTCATTCATCACATAAACAACATTAACCAAGAAATATAGCCTCAAGTCAGCTACCTACAAGCCTCCTCAAGACCGCTAGCTTATGATTAAAGCAAGATAAATGGTTTCCTCAAGTCCTCTAACCTATTTTCTTGCTTAAGGTTGTAAACCCATGAAAACTAACCACTAATCTTTGAATAAATGGAAAGATTTAAAGGAGATGAAGGTTACCTCCTAAACCCTAGATGAAACCAAATTTTTCCACCAAAACTCTCCAAGAAACTCCACAAGATGTTGCCTTTCTTCAAGCTAGAGTTGATTTCCAAGAGATTTGGAAGTTGGGTGAAGAAATGGAGCAAGATTGGAGCAAGAAAAGTGAAGCTTTCTTCCTCCTTGTCTTCCTTGGTGTCTTGGCCGAACAAGAGGAGAGAGTGATGAGTGATTGTGTGTGAAGCTTCTCTTGGAAACTTGGAGGGAAAAGTAGTGGTTAAGTTTGGCAAAAGTCAACTTTGAATAGTTGTCGCGCGAGGGTTTCGCACCACCATTTTCTTTCGGGTTCGATACACTCATGCATTAATCCTTGAAGGTACTTCCTTTAACATTGTAATTACTCACTCTTACGAGTTTAGAATTAATTTCTCAAATCTCCACTTAATTGTACTGGCACGATTATCGAGAAACTATGGACGCACGCGCGGTAAAAACTTAATTTGAACTCACTCATCTCTAATCCCTCAATTAACTTTTCTTAGTCTATTATTGATCATCCTTAATTCTCCAAAATTATTGCACTCTCGGATCGAATATTGCCTCGAAAACCATGTACTTGTTATTCCTTACTAAACTAGCCTCCGAAAATTAAATTTGCTAACAAGACGTTTTAAAAATATAAGCGAGATATTGTTCCATGAAAATGGATTTAAAATGGTTGAAATAAATTATTCGGAGTAAACGGGTGAATAAATAAATAAATAGGCCAGTAAAATAATATAAAGTAAGAAAATAAAATCCGGGTCCTCACATCCTTCCCTACTTAAGAGAATTTCGTCCTCGAAATTCATACCCTAATTTAGGAATAACTCTGGATATTTCTTCTGGATCTCCTCTTCTACTTCCTAAGTCGCTTTCCCCCATTTCGTGATTTCTCCATAAGACCTTCACTAGGGGGTTTGCTTGCGTCTTAACTCCTTCACTTTTCGATCAGAAATCTTTTCCGGCCTTTCTTTATATAACAATTCTTATCAAGTCCTACTTCTCCCATTCAAAACTCATACTTATAGAACTTAACAAAAGTTGGTGCTCTCTCGGGATTTTCAAAAGTATCCTCAGGTGCCGTTCGTGATTTTATCACAGATCCAAAGGTGTGGAACAATAATTAAATATATATATAAGCCGTAAAATCAATTAAAGCAAAGTAGATTTTCCATATATTATAAAAGATCGTAATAGTTACATCGAGTTAGGATAACTTCATTAAATCATTCCAAAAGAAAGGGGAAATAACAAGATCATAGCGAAACGTGCTAAGTCGCAATATACAAAACAACAAAAGGATGTCATCCCCTATACAAAATTACAACCTCTAAAAGTGCCAATCTAAGTTAGGGTAAAACTACAATCCCTATCTGTCGAGTGGGGTCAGATCCATCCCTACTCGTAGAGTTTCCAATACTTGGATCCCTCTTACTATCATTAGCATTAATCACTCCTTCTAGCACTCGACTGATTTGCGGTGGATCTAGCAGGTTGTTGAGAATTTCCTCCTTCCTGATAAGCTCTAGGGCAATTCAAAAACTTATACTCGGTACTACCGCACCTTAGACATTTTTCTTGCTTTCTCTAACACTCGGCTTCAGTGTGGTTAATCTTGCCACAGTATCCACAAGTTACGTGAGGAGTCATGACTTGACCAGCATGAGAATTCCCTTTTTGTTGATCTCGCCTACTCTGATTTCCTTTTGGCGGGGCTTCCCTTGATGGAGTTTCTCCGGATTTTTCAGGCATCTTCACTCCTCCAACCCCTTTTCCCATTTTAAGGGGTTGGGTAGACCTCTCGGACTGCTCAAGGGTATCGCTTGGTTTACCCCTCTTTCTAGCATGAAAAGCCTTAGATTGAGACTTAACATTCTGTGACGCTCCCACTTCTCCCTAAGGCGAACCAAAGGGTATCGGCCGGACGCCTGCCCAGCTGTCGCCAGGAATCGATAAGATTCCAATTCAAACTTAAGGAGAAAATAATTGAGTAATAAAAGTCGGAGTGAAGAAAAGTCGCTTCCTTAATAAACATTTAAATCTTATATTACAAGCTACCAAAAGTACATCAACATTCCCCAAATTTACAACATCTAAAAGTTGTCTAAATGATTACATTCAAAATCCTAATCAAAAGTCCATCAAGTTGGCTTCTCCACAATTCATCCCATTTCAGTGCCTGTTAAGGAAAACAAAGCTAATGGGATGAGCTAATGCTCAGTGAGGCCAAGAAAAACATGCAAACACATAGTCGAAGTAGTAATGGCACTTATGCGAGAAATAAAGCTATAACATTCAAATAATTCGCAATTTAAAATAAAACACACTCAATAAGGATACAGAAGCTCTTAAGAGCTAGGTTCCACTTGTTTCGTCAAGACTCGATCAATTACTTTTGTGACGCCCCACTTCTCCCTAGGGCGAACCCTAGGGTATCCGTGGAACGCCTGCCCAACTTTCGCCGGGGCTCATTACAATCCATAATTCAAAAACTAGAAATACTTCAAATATTTTCAATATATATTTAAAGTACTCCAAAACACAATTAGTTAACCTTCAAATTTAAATACAACCCAAAATAATATGTACTATAGTTATCTGCTATAATACAACTTAAAGTGTCCAAAAGAAACAACTTAGTACTATTCGCGAGCACTCTCGGTCCTAAACCCTGTTAAGGAAAACAAAAGCGTGGAATGAGCTAAACAGCCAGTGAGGTTCCAAAACACATAAGTAGTTCTAATAAATCAAGTAAATTAAGCATAACACATATATGGTTCAAGATTTCACATTGGCACATTAAAATGAGACATTTATCATTTTACAGAAATAACACACATTAAAAGGATACGGTGTTCACGTGGAACTGTTTCGGTTAGCTTCACCTTATAACTCCAATATTTCCCTCGGTTTGTCTGGCCATCGCCTTATCCCTCCAGTGGTAATACTCGAGTATACCGAAATGGTGGCCCAAGGTTCCAACCTACCCAACCGAGTCCAGTCCTGCAGGGCAGGGCCCAGTTCAGCTAAGAGCTTACAACATGCGCAAGGAATCAAATAAACCGGTAAACGGTAGAAATTCACGGTTAAACGATAGAAATCTGTGATTTTAGGAGGTCGAGTGTGATAAAGTACGCACTCGCCTTAAAAACGGTGGAAAATTACATAGGAACACTTATAGATAACACTTAACCCTTAAACACACAAGAAATATGCGGTAAACATGTAGCAAAACTATTCAAGTCACAAACACCTACAAGGAACACTCACCAAATCAAAAGTAAGTGAGTAAATAAGTTCTTTAGTGTTCCACTCCGAGGTTTCCTTCAATATCCTCATGAGCGCCTGAAAGAAAAATAGTGATCGATTATCACTCACATACTCACAATCACTTAACATACAAGGAAGGAAATGTAATTTGTTTAAACTTAAAACAATGCCTCAAAAGAGATTCACTCTATTGAAATTCAAGATTCAAAAGTGAGAGTTCAAAGTCACAAGGTGTGACGCCCCCACTTTTCCCTAAGGCAAACCAAAGGGTATCTGCGGGACGCCTGCCCAACTCTCGCCAGGACTCACTACAATCCACAATTCAAAATCTAGAAATATTTCAAATAACTTCAATATATAATAAAGTACTCCAAAATATTTTGTACTTACAGTACTTAGCTTTCAAGTTTAATACCAAACCAAAAGAATATGTACTATAACCATCCGTTATAATACAACTTAAGGTCTTCAAATGAAAACAATCTAGTACTATTCACCGAGCACTCTTGGTTCCGAATCCTGTTAAGGAAACAAAAACGCGGGATGAGCTACACAGCCCAGTGAGGTTCCAAGACACTCTAGCAGTTCTAATAAATCAGAGTAATTTGAGCATACCACATGTATAGTTCCAGGTTGCATATTTGACACATTAACATGGAATAGTTAAACCATTGTACGAGTAATTTGAGCATAACGCAAACATGGTTCAAGATTGCATCTTGGCACATTAGCATGATACAGTTATCAATATGCAAAAATAAACACACATTGAAGGATACGGTGTTCCAGTGGAACCATTTCGGTCAACCTCACCTTATAACTCCAGTGATCCCCTCGGTTGTCTGGCCATCACCTATATCCCTCCAGTGGTAGTACTCGAGTATACCGAAACGGTGTCCCAGGGTTCCAACCTACCCGACCGAGCCCAGTCCTGGCTCGAGTAGGTTAGTAACCAAGGGCAGGGCCCAGTTCAGCTTAGAGCTTACAACATGCACAAGTAATCAAGCAAATTGATAAACGGTAAACGGTATACGGTGAACGGTAAGAAAATTTGTCATTTTAGTAGGTCGAGTGAGATAAAGTACACACTCGCCTTAAAACGGTGGTAATTTCATAAGAGCAATTATAGGTAACACTTAACATCCAAACACATAAGCAATATGCGGTAATTTCGTATGAACACATAATTTACGGTAATCAGGTAATCAAATAATCAAATAGTCAAATAAATCGGTAAACGGTAAGTAATTACGGTTAACGGTAAGTAGTCACGGTTAATTGATCGACATTATTCATTTTAGTAAGCCGCCTATTGGCCGTCTATTTTTACCACTTAAGAGTCGAGGAGATTCACTCCAATCGACTTATGCAGCCATAGCATAGTTAATCATTGAAACGCTTCATGTAAATATGCATTTCAAGTATTTTATATCGAGTAATTCAAGTACATTTTACTTAAATGAGAACGAGTGCGGAAACACATAACACATAATGACCATGGATTGAATATATCATAGACTATTCAAATCACGTACTCCTATATGGAACACTCACCTAATCAATACAAGAGAGTAAGTGCTCAAACAAGTGTTTAGGCGTCCACTTCGAGTTCCTCTTGAAGGTCCCCTTGAGCGCCTGAGCAAATAACCATCAACTATTACACAATATCACTTAGAACCCCTACTTATCGAAGAAAGATTGCACACTAGTACAATCTAAGAAAATTTCACAAATACGAGCCTTAATTACTCGTAAGTCGAGGTTTGAAACGGGGTTTTAAAAGTACAAGAGAAATCTGATTTGCATCTTTAAAGTCAAGTGTGAAACAGTCAGTGATATGGAAGGAAAATGGAGAGTTCGAAACCTTCGATTTCCTTTAAGTTTGAAATTTCATATTTGTCGAGCGATCTTTGAAAAATCGTATCTCACTCTCTGTAAGTCCAAAATTGGAAAACTTGGTACCTTTGAAAACTTATTCCAAAGTACTAAAAGTTCCAAGAAGACACTTTTACATGATTCTAAATGGAAGATATCCAAAACTCAGCTCAAAGTCGCTGCCTTAAACTTTGAAAATTCGGCAAAAATCACAGAATTCAATCTAGCTTCTGAAATTTGGTACTCAAATAGAGTTGAAAGTAAAGTTTAAAACAACCACAAATGGAATAAGAATCAGAGTTTTGAGCGCCAAGATATAGCAGCTCAAAGTTGGTGCAAAAACGAAGTTCAATGGACAAATTCCAGATTTGAAGCTTAAAATTTGGGACTTTAGTTGGATATCGAAACGGACTCAGAATGGTACCAAATTTGGCAGTATTATCCTACCATATAAGGGCTATTCCTCTATCAAATTTCATATAAAAATTCATTCAGGAGCTAGTTAATAAAGCCACTAAAGTTTCCAAAATTTCCAAGGCAATCTGCCTTGCCCTCTTGTTTTTTGCCTTTTCCAAACATTTGGCCAATGAAATTCCTCAAACATCATTAATTTATGAAGACAAGGTCTAAGAGACATCCAAGATGCATTTGGTAGGTGGATAACACCTAAAATTTCGAAATATTAAGTCCCAAATCAAAGTGGTCACAAGTCAGTCCAAAATGAGGGTTTTCAAACTCTGAGTCAGTTTCGAAGTTTCGCCACAACTCACTCAATTCAACTCGGAATTGAGCATGGTCAGTGGCGTTGAAAATTAAATTCATAAGGCTACAAGTTTTTACAAGAATCATTTTCAAAATAGGTCCAAAACTAGCTCATATTTGAGCATCAATTCGCAGATCAAAACAGAGCTTCCAGTGCAGACGAAAAACAGGACAGGCAAATTTACAAGGTTGGTACAGATCACTCAGGTGGAATCAGAACATACATTACCATTGGAAATCTGGGAATGTCTATTTCCAGTGCCACAAACGGCACTCGATTTCGACATCGGAGCAAAAAGTTATGACCGAAACAAAAACACTGCCAGTGCAGTTACGGGAAAAATTTCCAGTTTTGCTGTCTTACGAAAATTCAACATTTGGCCAACCAAATCATGGAAATTTTTTATAAAACTTTCTACACATCTCATACAACATATAAACATCATAACTAAGCCATTAGATCCAAAAAAACATTCGCCCTAAAGGCCACGGACAACACAAGGGCAGAATCGGAAAATTTTCCTCATCACTTCCTTTGAGTTTTCCTTCAATAATATCACTCATTTCTACTAATTTAAGCACTAATCCAACATTATTAACATGAAAACTCACAAAATCAGTCCATCAAGCCATAGTGGGAATTCATAGAGCCCACTCACCAATTTTTCTACAATATAAAGCTACCCACATGCATCTATAAGCTTCCAAGTGCAATATAACTTATATAAACTAAGATTTGAAGAGTGGATCATCATATACCTCCTTAGATGGTAAGACCAGAAATTTTTGGCCCCTTTGATCTCCAAGAAACCGTGAGAATGAAGCTCCTTTCTTAGCCTAAGATGTTCTCCAAGTTATTTGCAAGGTGTGGTAGGAATTTGAGATGATTTGGAGCAAGATTGAGTGAGATGAGATGAAGAAATTTTTCCTTCTTCTTCCTTGGTGTTGCACGGCTGTTTAAAGGGAGAAATGAGAGAGTGTTGGCTGATGGTTGAGCTTCCTTGAGAAGCTTATGAATTTGTGACCAAAATTCCTCCAAAAAGTCAACTAAGTATAGCGCGCGTACTGCGCGTTTCGTGCCCGATTCCTCTCGGGTTTGTTTCACTTGTGCACTAAACCACTAATGCACTTATATTTACACTAATATTATTCACTCTTAATAGTTTAGAAATAAGGGTCTAAAGTCCCCCAATTAATCGCGCGCGCGAAAACGCGTATTTCTGACTTGTGCGCGATAAAGCGAAATTTCTAAGAAATTCTTATAACGATAGTATAACTAACTAATACTTGAGTATCTAATCATAAAAATACTTATTTTAAAACTAACACATGAGTCCTCACATAAGTCTAGTAGTAATTGCTCAAATCTCCAATTAATTTGTACCAGCGCGTCTTTTGAAAAACTTTCGACGCGCACACTGTATAGACTTAATTTTAACTTACTCACATCCAATCTCTCAATTAAATTTTCTTAATTTACTATTGATCATTCCTAATTCTCCAAGACTAATGTACTCTCGGAATGAACATAACCTCGAAAAAACGTGTACTCCTTATTTCTCGCTAAACGGGCCCTAGAAAATTAATTTTACTAACGAGACGTGTTAAAAATATCATAGAGACATTATTCCATGTAAATAAGTTTTAAATGATTGAAATAAATTATTCAGAGAAAATGAGTGAGTAAATAATTAATTAAGCCAGAAAATAAAATAAAAATAAGAAAATTGCGGTCCTCACAACCTCCCCTCCTTAAAAGAATTTCGTCCTCGAAATTCATACCTTCCGTAATCTCAGATAATCCTGAACCTTGTTGCGTGATCATTTCATGTGTTCTTGCAGATGCCACTGGTCGATTTCCTCCTCTATCTCTTGGTTTCCACGTTGGTTTCCTTGTCCAACTCCCTGACCGTTGAGCTACTAAAGCTCTAGTATATCCGTCATGCGAGTTAAAACTAATCCATTTGGTCATTTCCTTCTTCAGCCCTTGGCTCGGCATTTTGATCAATATCGGACCCATTATCTACTCTTTGATTTCGGGGTTGTCTAGGTTGACGTCCCTTTCGTTGTCCTCTAGTTTCCATGTTCACAGCTAATCTATACGCATATGCATAAATCACACTAAGCCATAATTGAACTACACACACATACCAGTAACAACATTTAAAGGAAAATAGAATCACTTGCACAAATAACATTGTCACCATACAAGTAAACACAAACTAGAACTCATTAAATCATAACACAAGTTATAGTCAAGTAAAGTTCATACCAAGTCAAAGTCTAAACAAAAGTGAACAAGTAATTATCAAAAGTACATTCATCTCCAAGGCACAAACTCTTAAGTTCTACTCCCATTGTCCCACTACAAAAGATCACACCTAAGATAATATCATACCCTTCATTTGCCAGATCCACTAGATCCCAAAATTCACAGTTTCTATAATTTGCACTAACAATTAAACACTGATTTCCCCGTAGGAGTCCTAACCTCCAAGCTATAGGGCAGTGATCACGCTTTACTTGTACCATTCGTGAAACTAGAGTTTGCACAAGAATAGTTGACTCCAGAGTCAATTTAAAATCTAGTTAGATGATTCAATCTGGTAGTTCAAAACTCGAATAAGAAGATATATTTTCAATAGAAGACTAAACTTACCAAAATTTTTCGGACTTAATTGTCCAAATCAAGTCAATCATAACATGCGAGATAAAATCGAGGGTTTTAATGTATTTTGGATATGTATGTGACAGAATACGATTCAAAATTTCAAAATTAGGGTTAAAGATACAAACTTTTTTTTTTGATCGAAATAAATTTCTTAAAGAAATTTCAAATAATATTTTTCACAATCATCAATACGTTGAATTCTTCAAATACGTTTAAGAATATTAATCATGCAATTAATGCATGGAATATTAAAACATATATAATAAATAACGTATACATGAGGATGTTTCAAAATTCTCTTAAAATTTTGAAGTTAAAGTTGCGTTTGAGTAAAACGTATACTTAGAAAACACTTTCAAGAAAGATAAGTAACATGCAGGTTCATATATGCATAAATTTCGATCCAACACCTGCACCACCCTTCACCTCTAATCCAAGAGCTAATTCTAGTGGTACATAAAGTCTGTCATTTTTACTCTCCAATTCACAGCAAATATTCATTCTTATTCCCCACAAATGGAGATCTCAAGTCCTTAGGGTTGCCCTCAACTCTCAAGTACTCGGGTACAAGAATCCGAAATAAGATAATTCACAACTCAGGCCGTACGCTCCCAAGTGTAAATCATCCAAGTTAAGATTCCTACCCAACATACGTATCTAATTTTCCCCAAGTATCAGGATGAAGGGTTTATACCTATCACACTCATGATTCACAGCTTATGATCTAGAAAAGCACTTAAACTTTACTCATTCACATAATAAGGACCATAACACCCTTGGCCCAAACTCACCCCGCGTAGAGACCACGCGAAGCGGTTGATTTTTCCCTACGAGTCACTTAACTTTCAAACCAGTCCCACAGTCCGGCATCCTAAACTTTTAAGTAGGATACACTACAAAGATCTGAAACCTAAGCTCTGATACCAACTGTGACGCCCCCACTTCTCCCTAAGGCGAACCAAAGGGTATCCGCGGGACGCCTGCCCAACTCTCGCCAGGACTCACTACAATCCACAATTCAAAACTCGAAATACTTCAAATAACTTCAATATATAATTAACGTACTCCAAAATATTTACTTACAAGTACTTAGCTTTCAAGCTTAATACAATCCAAAAGAATATGTACTACAACCATCCGTTATAATACAACTTAAGGTCTTCAAAAGAAACATCTAGTACTATTCACGAGCACTCTTGGTCTCGAACCCTGTTAAGGAAAACAAAAACGTGGAATGAGCTACACAGCCCAGTGAGGTTCCAAGACACTCTAGCAGTTCTAATAAATCAGGTAATTTGAACATACCACATGTATAGTTCCAGGTTGCATATTGGCACATTAACATGGAAATAGTTAACATTGTACGAGTAATTTGAGCATAACGCAAACATGGTTCAAGATTGCATTTGGCTCATTAGCATTATACAGTTATCAATATGCAAAAATAAACACACATTGAAGGATACGGTGTTCCAGTGGAACCATTTCGGTCAACTTCACCTTATAACTCCAGTGATCCCCTCGGTTGTCTAGCCATCACCTTATCCCTCCAGTGGTAGTACTCGAGTATACCGAAACGGTGTCCCAGGGTTCCAACCTACCCGACCGAACCCAGTCCTGGCTCGAGTAGGTTAGTAACCAAGGGCAGGGCCCAGTTCAGTTTAGAGCTTACAATATGCACAAGTAATCAAGCAAATTGATAAACGGTAAACGGTATACGGTGAACGGTAAGAAAATTTGTCATTTTAGTAGGTCGAGTGAGATAAAGTACACACTCGCCTTAAAACGGTGGTAATTTCATAAGAGCAATTATAGGTAACACTTAACATCCAAACACATAAGCAATATGCGGTAATTTCGTATGAACACATAATTTACGGTAATCAAATAATCAAATAGCCAAATAAATCGGTAAACGGTAAGTAATTACGGTTAACGGTTAACGGTAAGTAGTCACGGTTAATTGATCGACATTATTCATTTTAGTAGGCCGCCTATTGGCCGTCTATTTTTACCACTTAAGAGTCGAGGAGATTCACTCCAATCGACTTATGCAGCCATAGCATAGTTAATCATTGAAACGCTTCATGTAAATATGCATTTCAAGTATTTTATATCGAGTAATTCAAGTACATTTTACTTAAATGAGAACGAGTGCGGAAACACATAACACATAATGACCATGGATTGAATATATCATAGACTATTCAAATCACGTACTCCTATATGGAACACTCACCTAATCAATACAAGAGAGTAAGTGCTCAAATAAGTGTTTAGGCGTCCACTTCGAGTTTCTCTTGAAGGTCCCCTTGAGCGCCTGAGCAAATAACCATCAACTATTACACAATATCACTTAGAACCCCTACTTATCGAAGAAAGATTGCACACTAGTACAATCTAAGAAAATTTCACAAATACGAGCCTTAATTACTCGTAAGTCGAGGTTTGAAAGCGGGGTTTTAAAAGTACAAGAGAAATCTGATTTGCATCTTTAAAGTCAAGTGTGAAACGTCGAGTGATATGGAAGGAAAACGGAGAGTTCGAAACCTTCGATTTCCTTTAAGTTTGAAATTTCAGATTTGTCGAGCGATCTTTGAAAAATCGTATCTCACTCTCTGTAAGTCCAAAATTGGAAAACTTGGTACCTTTGAAAACTTATTCCAAAGTACTAAAAGTTCCTAGAAGACACTTTTACATGATTCCAAATGGAAGATATCCAAAACTCAGCTCAAAGTCGCTGCCTTAAACTTTGAAAATTCGGCAAAAATCACAGAATTCAATCTAGCCTCTGAAATTTGGTACTCAAATAGAGTTGCAAGTAAGGTTTAAAACACCACAAACGGAATAAGAATCGGAGTTTTGAGCGCCAAGATATAGCAGCTCAAAGTTGGTGCAAAAACGAAGTTCATGGACAAATTCCAGATTTGAAGCTTAAAATTTGGGACTTTAGTTGGATATCGAAACGGACTCAGAATGGCACCAAATTTGGCAGTATTACCCTACCATATAAGGGCTATTTCTCTTTGAAATTTCATATAAAAATTCATTCGGAAGCTAGTTAATAAAGCCACTAAAGTTTCCAAAATTTCCAAGGCAATCTGCCTTGCCCTCTTGTTTTTTCCCTTTCCAAACATTTGGCCAATGAAATTCCTCAAACATCATTAATTTATGAAGACAAGGTCTAAGAGACATCCAAGATGCATTTGGTAGGTGGATAACACCTAAAATTTCGAAATATTAAGTCCCAAATCAAAGTGGTCACAAGTCAGTCCAAAATGAGGGTTTTCAAACTCTGAGTCAGTTTCGAAGTTTCGCCACAACTCACTCAATTCAACTCGGAATTGAGCATGGTCAGTGGCGTTGAAAACTAGATTCATAAGGCTACAATGTTTTAGAAGAAATCGTTTTAAAAATAGGTCCAAAACTAGCTCATATTTGAGCATCAATTCGCAGCTCAAAACAGAGCTTCCAGTACAGACGAAAAACAGGACAGGCAAATTTACAAGGTTGGTACAGATGACTCAGGTGGAATCAGGACATACATTTTATACCATTGGAAATCTGGGAATGTCTAGTTTCCAGTGCCACAAACGGCACTCGATTTCGACATCGGAGCAAAAAGTTATGACCGAAACAAAAACACTGCCAGTGCAGTTACGGGAAAAATTTCCAGTTTTGCTGTCTTACGAAAATTCAACATTTGGCCAACCAAATCATGGAAATTTTTTATGAAACTTTCTACACATCTCATACAACATATAAACATCATAACTAAGCCATTAGATCCACAAAAATTCGCCCTAAAGGCCACGGACAACACAAGGGCAGAATCGGAAAAATTCCCTCATCACTTCCTTTGAGTTTTCCTTCAATAATATCACTCATTTCTACTAATTTAAGCACTAATCCAACATTATTAACATGAAAACTCACAAAATCAGTCCATCAAGCCATAGTGGGAATTCATAGAGCCCACTCACCAATTTTTCAACAATATAAAGCTACCCACATGCATCTATAAGCTTCCAAGTGCAATATAACTTATATAAATTAAGATTTGAAGAGTGGATCATCATATACCTTCTTAGATGGTAAGACCAGAAATTTTCGGCCCCTTTGATCTCCAAGAAACCGTGAGAATGAAGCTCCTTTCTTAGCCTAAGATGTTCTCCAAGTTATTTGCAAGGTGTGGTAGGAATTTGAGATGATTTGGAGCAAGATTGAGTGAGATGAGATGAAGAAATTTTTCCTTCTTCTTCCTTGGTGTTGCACGGCTGTTTAAGGGAGAAATGAGAGAGTGAGAGAGTGTTGGCTGATGGTTGAGCTTCCTTGAGAAGCTTATGAATTTGTGGCCAAAATTCCTCCAAAAAGTCAACTAAGTATAGCGCGCGTACGCGCGCGTTTCGTGCCCGATTCCTCTCGGGTTTGTTTCACTTGTGCACTAAACCTCTAATGCACTTATATTCACACTAATATTATTCACTCTTAATAGTCTAGAAATAAGGGTCTAAAGTCCCCCAATTAATCGCGCGCGCGAAAACGCGTATTTCGACTTGTGCGCGATAAAGCGAAATTTCTAAGAAATTCTTATAACGATAGTATAACTAACTAATACTTGAGTATCTAATCATAAAAATACTTATTTTAAAACTAACATATGAGTCCTCACATAAGTCTAGTATTAATTGCTCAAATCTCCAATTAATTTGTACCAACGCGTCTTTTGAAAAACTTTCGACGCGCGCACGGTATAGACTTAATTTTAACTTACTCACATCCAATCTCTCAATTAAATTTTCTTAATTTACTATTGATCATTCCTAATTCTCCAATACTAATGTACTCTCGGAATGAACATAACCTCGAAAAACGTGTACTCTTTATTTCTCGCTAAACGGCCCTAGAAAATTAATTTTACTAACGAGACGTGTTAAAAATATAATAGAGACATTATTTCATGTAAATAAGTTTTAAATGATTGAAATAAATTATTCAGAGAAAACGAGTGAGTAAATAATTAATTAAGCCAGAATAAAATAAAAATAAGAAAAATTGCGGGTCCTCACACAAGGGACAACTCGTATCCTCCATGAAATCGAATTCAAAACGAACTATCAATATCAAAAGAAAATGAAAAGTTCTTAAAAACTCATTTTCTATGAAATCAAGAATTTTCAGCTTTGCGCGATAAATTTAGTAAAATCAGATCTTGAGTTTCGTATGTCCAAAAATGGAAAAATTTATACCATTGGAAATTAGATCCAAAGTACTAAAAGTTCCTAGAAGATATTTTTCCAAGATTCTAAACAGAAAGCATTTATTTTTCAACTCAAAGTTGCTGATTCAAGAAAGCAAGACAGAACCAGCCTTGGTTTTCGGCGATGTTTGGAAATTCGGAAAAATTCATAGAAAGTGAATCAGTCTTTGAAATTCGTAACACAATAAGAGTTCCAAACAAGGTTTCAAACACGATAAACAAAACTAAATTCGGAGTCTTGAGTATCAAGATATAGCAGTTCAAAGTCGGCAAATTTTCACTACTAGAACAGTAAATTTCCAGATTTAAAAAGCTATCTTTGTAGCATCATTTGGATATCGAAAGGTTGTTGAAATAACACCAAATTTGGTACACTTAAACCTCTATATGTGGACTACTCCTGTATCAAATTTCACCAAAAAATTGCTTGGGAAGGCAGTTAACAAAATGACTAAAGTTCGTAAAAAGTTTCAAGGCAAATCTGCCTTCTTGCTTTTATTTCCTTTCCAAACATTTTGCACAATGAAATCAGTCCAAATTCGATCCATTTTTGAAACCAAGGTCCTAGAGACCTTTAATAAACACTTGATGGTTGATTGACATCAAAATTTTCGAAATAAAACATCCCACAACGAACTAGACCAGTCGGCCAGCAAGAAGGAAAAGCTTTCTAGTTTTCCAGCTTTATTGCAGTTTGGAAATCAGACCACATCTCACTCAATACAAGTTCAAATTAGGAATGGTTGATGGCATTGGAAACTAGGTTCAAAATTCTACATTTCATCAGGAGAAAATGTTTCCAAAATCAGTTCACAAATGAGAGAAAATAGAGCCACAAGATGCAGCTTTTCCATTCCTCTCGGACAGACAATCAGAACAGGACAGTCAACTTTGTTGAATCACTATGGTTCACTCAATTCGAACTAGCAAGTAAATTTTATACCATTAGAAAGCTATGAATGTCTAGTTTTGAATGCCGCTAACGGCACTCAATTTCAACTTTTGTACAAAGGGTTACATTCAAACAAAGAGCTACTGTTCGGACATCCAGATTACCATTTCCAGATTTCTTTCAATTTCGAAAACTCTAGTTTTGAGCAACCAATTGAAACGATTTTTGGAAGACACTTTGTACACACAATATACCACATATAAACATCAATTTCACAGTCAAACAAGCATAAAAAATTCGAAATCAAAACAGAACATCATAACCAGAAATTCGGCTAGCTCTCTCTTCTCTCACGGTTCCTCTCTTTCTTTTTCCTCTTCTAGTTCTTCCATTAAAACTCATCACAAACACACTAACACACACATAAACATCATGGAAGCCCTCATATAACGAATGTGGAAGTTCATAGAGCCCACTTCAACCAACCAATCCAAGCAACAACAACAATAAGGAAGCTACAAGATTCAAAACCAAGAAATGAAACAAGAAAGCAAGAGTTTTGGTGGGAGATGTTTATACCTTCAAAGCCCAAGAAGAAACCCTATATGAAGACCAGATTTTCCACCAAAAATTCTCCAAGAAAATCCACAATTTGCTCCTTGCTCCTAGATGAAGTGTTACTCCAAGTAGTTTGCGATTTGGTGGAAGTTTTGCGGGTGAAATGAAGCTAGAGCAAATGGAGTTTTTCCTTCCCTTTTTCTTTCTTGTTGGTTGGCTGAGCAAGTGAAAGAGCTGGTGAGGGTTTTGTGTTGTGTTTTCTTGGAGAGAAAGAATGGAAAAGGTAGCTTTAAGTGTGGTGCAAAAAAGTCAACCTTCAATAGTGTCGCACTAGTGTTTTTGGTACCACCAATTTCTCTCGGATTTGATACACTCATGCACTAATCCTCCAAGGTATTTCCTTTAAAACACTGTAATTTACTTCATACTTACGAGTCTAGTATTAAATTCTCAAATCTCCAATTAGTCGTACCGGCGCGACTTGCGGAAAACTAGAGACGCGCGCACGGTAAAAAGCTTAATTTGAACTCATTCACGTCTAATCCCTCAATTAAACTTTTCTTAGTCTACTATTGATCATCCTTAGTTCTCCAACACTAATGTACCATCGGATCGAATTTACCTTGAAAAAACGTATATTTGCTATTTCTCTGCTAAACGAGTCGTAGGAAAATTAAATTTGCTAACTAAACGTTTTAAAATTATAAAAGGGACATTTTTTGCATACCAATGGACTTGAAACGGATGAAAATAATTATTTGGGGTAAACGGATGAATAAATAATCAAATAAGCTAGTAAAATAAAATAAAAAAAAAGAAAAAATTCGGGTTCTCACAACTTTCCCACGATGACACTCCGTCAACCGGGTCGGTATTGGGTCCGTAGAACTCCACTTACTTCACAGTTCCCGTTCACCGTTACAACCCCCAGTCCCGGGTCCGCTCTTCTATAAAAGGGCGCTACTACTCGAGTAGGCCAAGCGAGATCTCTTAATAAATCAAACTTACAATTATCTCATGGTTCACCGAGCTTCTCGACCAAGCCCTTGCTGGCTCGAGTCGCAAGGTCGGCCAATTGAAATTTGGGCGTGCCCCAGTTACCGTTATGAGTCGATGAGATTCACTCCAATCGACTAATACCATTATAGGCCGATGAGATTCACTCCAATCGGCATTCAATCAATCACATACAATTCAATTATGAGCAGTTCAGTTATACAATCAGTTAAAAGAGAATGAGTGCGATAATGTACACACTCGACTCGACTCGACGGATCATAATCATTTAATCCATAAGAAGCAATTCATATAATTGGCAACTATTCATGCACTTGACACTCACCAAGTCAAAAGTGAATAAGTGCTCAAACAAGCTTTTAGGCATCCGCTTCGAGATTCTCGTGAAGATCCCCTTGAGCGCCTGAGCAAATAATAATTGACTATCACTCACTATTACTTACAAACCCCTTGCTAACAAGGAAGAATGTACACTTGTGCAATACTAAGAAAATGTCATGAAGAAAACCTTAATCACTCGAAAATTGAGGTTCAAAGGTGAGGGTTTAATGTCCCAAGAGAAACTAGCCTCTACCATGAAATCGAGTTTAAAACAGTCTATCGATATCAAAAGAAAGTAACAAGTTCTAAAAAATTCATTCATAAGAAATCGGGAAATTTCAGCTTTAAGCGACAAATTTAGAAAAATCAAATCTTGAATTTCACACATCAGAAAATGGAAACCTTTCTGCCATCGGAAACTAGGTTCGAAGTACTCAAAGTTCCTAGAAGACACTTTTCCAAGATTCTAGACGGAAAGCATTCATTTTTCAGCTCAAAGTTTCAGTTCCAAGAAGACAGGTTTGAACCAGTCTTGGTTTTCCAACAATCTTTGAAAATTCGTCATAATTCACAGAAAGTGAACCAGCCTTTGAAATTCATAACACAATAAGAGTTCCCAACAAGGTTTCAAACACGACAAACGTAACTAAATTTAGAGTCTTGAGTATCAGGATATAAACAGTTCAAAGTCGGTTAATTTTCACTACTTGAACAGTGAATTTCCAGATTTGAAAAGCAATCTTTGGGGCATCATTTGGATATCGAAATGGTCTTGAAATTACACCAAATTTGGTACTATTAAACTTCCATATGTGGACTACCTCTCTACCAAATATTATGCAAAAAATCACTTGGAAAGGCGCTTAACAAAACGACCAAATTTGGAAAATGTTTCAAGGCTAATCTGCCCTCTTGCTTTTCTTTCTTTTCCAAACGTTTTGCACAATGAAATCAGCCCCAATTCGATCAATTTTTGAAACCAAGGTCCTATAAACATTTAATAAGAAATTGATAAGAAATTGGCATCAAAACCTTCGAAGCAAAACAGCTCACAACAGACCTGACCATTCGGCCAGCAAGAAGGGAAAAACTTTCCAGTTTTCTAGCTTTGTTGCACTTTGGAAATCAGACCACATCTCACTCAATACAAGTTCAAATTAGGAATGGTTGATGGCGTTGGAAACTAGGTTCAAAATTCTACATTTCATCAGGAGAAAACGTTTCCAAAATCAGTTTACAAATGAGAGAAAATACAGCCACATGATGCAGCTTTTCCATTCCTCTCGGACAGACAATCAGAACAGGACAGTCAACTTTGTTGAATCACTAGGGTTGATTCAAAATGAATTATTGGGTGATTTTTATACCGTTGGAAAGCTACGAATGTCTAGTTTTGAATGCCACTAATGGAAATCAATTTTGAATTTTGTACAAAGAGTTACGTTCAAACAAAGAGCTACTGTCCGGACATCCAGATCACAAATTCCAGATTTCTTCCATTTTCGAAAACCCTAGTTTTGAGCGACCGATTGAAACAATTTTTGGAAGACACATTCTACACACAATATACAACATATATCATTAAATTTCATAGTCAAATAACCATAAAAAATTCGAAATGAAAGCAAGATAATAACAGGACAGTTTCGGCCAGCACACCTCTCACCAATTTCTCAACTTTCTCTTCATTTTCTAACCGTAAATCTTTCATATAACACATAAACACAACAATCAAGAACTTTAATCCTCAAGTCAGCTACCTATAGTCCACCTCAAGGCCGCTAGCCTAAAGATTAAAGCAAGAAATGAAACACCTCAAGTCCGCTAGCCTATTCCTTTCTTAGGATTGTAAACCCATGCAAACCAACCATGATTCTTGAAGAAAATGGAAAGATTAAAGGAGATGAATGGTTACCTCTTAAACCCTTGAAGAAACCAGAATTTTTCACCCAAAAACTCTCCAAGAAACACCACAAGAGGTTGCCTTTCTTCAAACCAAGATGAATCTCCAAGACCTAGAAGATTAGATGAAGTTTTGGAGCAAGATTGGAGCCAAAGATATGGAGTTGCCTTCTTCCCTTTTTCCTCTTGAGGTTCAGCCAAGCAAGGAGAGAAGAGAGAGAGTGTTGGTTGGTGTGAAGCTTCCCTTGGAAGATTGGAGGGAAAAAGGAAATAAAAGCTAGCCAAAGTCAACTTTGAATAGTGCTCGAATAGTGTTTCGCACTACCACTTTTCTCTCTTGTATGTTGCACTAGTGCACTAATCCTGCAATGTAATTCCTTTAATACTGTAGTTATTCACTCTTAGTAGTCTAGTATAAATTTCTCAAATCTCTACTTAGCCGTTTCGACGCGAAATACGCGAACTTCCGATTCACGTGCGATAAAGCGAAAATTTGAATTCACTCACCTTTAATCCTTCAATTAACTTTTCTTAGTCTACTATTGATCATTCTTAATTCTCCAAGATTATTGCACTCTCGGATCGAATATTGCCTCGAAAAATGTGTACTCGCTATTCCTTACTAAACGAGCCTCCGAAAAATTAAATTTGCTAACGGGACGTTTTAAAAATATAAGTGAGACATCGTTCCATGTAAATGGATTTAAAATGATTGAAATAAATTATTCGGAGAAAACGGGTGAATAAATAATTAAATAAGCCTGTAAAATAAGATAAAATAAGAAAATTTTCGTGTCCTCACATCCTTCCCTCCTTAAAAAGAAATTTCGTCCTCAAAATTCACACCAAGGATAACATCATACTCCTTAAGTTATGCTTATCAGATCAATCAACAACTTACACTCTCCAACCCATAACTCACAATTTCTATATACCAAGTTAACAACTAAACTTTGATCTCCCCAATAGGCATTTTAACCTCCAAGTCATAGGGTAATTTAATCGGCCTCACGTCTACCCCACTCACAAATCTAGGGTTTGACAAAGAGTGTGTCGTATCAGGGTCACTTAGAACCTTAGGTAAGTAATGGAAAATAAGAATCATACCTTCAACGACCTTAGTGGAATTGGAAACCTGTTAATGGTCTAATGCATAAACTCTGGCCTTCGCTTTAGATCGACTTCCTCCAGTACTAGTTTGTTTAGATACCGACTTTTCTAGCTTTTGAGTACTACCTCCTACCTTCGGCACTCTTGGACAACTTGCGAGTTAATGCTTGGCACTACCACAGTACAAGTACTTTCCCGATTTCCTCCAACAATCATTTTCCACATGATTGGACTTGCCACAGTAGTTACAACTAATTTGAGGGGTCACGGCCTGACCATCAGAAGGCGTTTCTCTCACTTGACCTTGCCCATTGTGGCCTCCTCTTGATTGAGTCCCTTTTGGTGTACTGGATGTCTTTACTCTTCCTGTTCCTCTTCCCATCTTGTGAGGTGGGGTACTTTTACTGGATTGTCCCGAGGAATAACTAGAAATGTTCCTTTTCTTAGTATGGAAGTCCCTAACTTGCAGCCTTGTGCTTTCAACTCTCTGCGCTTTCTCCAGAGCTTCGGTGAACGTAGAGATTTGGGTTGCCGCCAACCCCTCCTGAATCTCCACATTAAACCCTTGCACAAAACATCTTATCCTTTTTCGTTCATTAATCACCAATTCTGAAGCGTACTTAGAAAGTTTAGTAAACTTCCCTTCATACTCGGCTACACTAAAGGTTTCTTGTCTCAACTTTATGAATTCGTCCTCCCGCTTCTCTTGGATTAGAGGCGGAAGAAACTTCTCATTGAATTCCCTTGTGAAATTTTCCCAGGTCCAAGGCGTCTGCGCTCTTTCCCACTTACCCCTTATCACGTCCCACCAAACACGTGCTACGCTCTCAAATTGGAAAGTAGCAAAGTTCACTCGCCTATCTTCGGTATAGTCTAAGGCGGCGAATATGTTGGTCATTCTCTCTAACCAGTTCTCCGCTACCTCGGGATCAAATTCCCCAGTAAACTTAGGCGGAGCAAATTTCAAAAACCTCTCTAAGGCTCTATCATCACCTCTATCCTGGGCCTCAGGTTGGTTAATTGGCCCTGGACCCTGTCGCTCTGCCAATCGTTCTAAGATATCAGTCATCCGATTAATGGTAGTAGCCACTTGGTCACTCTCTACATTTCCCTGTCCCTGGGTCGGCCCAGTTACCGATTCTTGATCATCCCCTTGAGGTTGGTTTTGCCTAGTCCCACGTGTGACGCCCCCACTTCTCCCTAAGGCGAACCAAAGGGTATCTGCGGGACGCCTGCCCAGCTCTCGCCAGGACTCAATACAATTCCAGTTCAAACGTAAAGATACAACATTAACCATGAAGTCGAAATAAAGGTACGAAGTCATTTCCATACATAAACATTCAACCTTACATCACAAGTTCAAGTTACATCCCCTTTTTCAAAATATACAACTTCCAAATTGTCTAGCCAAATACATTCAAATCCCTAATCAAAAGTTCATCCCAAAGGCTTCTCCGAGTGTCACTTCATATCGGTTCCTGTTAAGGAAAACAAATCTACAGGGTGAGCGATTGCTCGTGAGGCCAAAAAACACACATGCAAGCACGTAGTTCAATTAGCAATCACATTTAGCAAATAAAACAATAGTATTCAAGTAATTAACAATTCGAGTGAGAAAGGTAAACAGAAACAATTCAAGGATACAGAAGCTCTCAAGAGCTATATTCCACTAGCACGATCCAAACCTCCTCGAGTTGACACTCCGTCACTCGGGTAGGTTATAATCCATAGAACTTCACTTACGCGTTCCCCGTTCACTGTTACTCCCCCTGTTCCGAGCCTGTACTTCTTTTATATAAGGCGATACTAGTCGAGTATGCCAAGTGAGATCTCTCCAATAGATCACGCTTACACTTTTTTTTCCCATGGCTCACCAAGGTTCCCGATCAAGCCCATGCCAGCTCGAGTCCAAGAGTGACCAATGAGATTTGGGCGTCTCCCACGATTATCACTAAGAGTCGAGGAGATTCACTCCAACGACATATGCAACTATAGCATATTTAATCACGGAAACACTTCATTTAAATATTCACTTCAAGTAATTCACTTCAAATAATTCAATTTCACTTTACTTAAACGAGAACGAGTGCGATAAAGTACACACTCGACTCGGCATTTTTAAAATATTCCATCAATAATAACACTTAAACACATAGCAATTTTTCACACACTTGGCACTCACCAAGTCAAAGTAGGGGGTAAGTGTGAGAATCCGAAAATTTTCACATTTTTCAAGTATTATTTTATTTCTGTGCCTATATTTTATACTGTCCTTTGAAAATATTAAATGTTTTGTACATTTTACAAGTAAGTACAATTTTTAAATCATTTTCCTAGTATAAGTTAGTGTACATAACTTGAAGTGGAATTGTTAGATGTGGGGCCCGCTAGTGCGATATAATTTTTGCCGATTAGGTGCTGAAGTATTAAGTGATATTATTTTACAAGGTGCTAGGAGATAATTAGAGGTTAGCTAGATAAATGAATCATTGGAGGAGAATAGATAAGCTTGGAACCTTCAAGATGCCATGTGTCCTCACCTCATTGGAAGTTGGACTTTTGACCCAAGACATTAACTTTCTTAAAACCAAAATTTGACCCAAAAAGCTTCTCATTTCCCTTGTTCTTGGCCGGCCCCCTTGGAGAGAAAACAAGAGAGAGTTCTTCAATTTCCAACTTCAATCCTTGCTCAAATCTTGAGTTTTAGCCAACCAAATTAGAAACTACTCCATACAAGTGATCACTAAGGGAGATTAAAGGCTTTGGTGGAGTTGTTTTGGAGGGGGAAGGACTAAGCTACCACTTTCTTTGAGGTTTCAAGGTAAGGTTGCTAAGAACATCCTTTTTGTTTCCAATAGTTGCAAATTAGTGGCCTATGGTGGCTTGCTAACATGATTAATGGATGATTTTGTGGATTAATGGAGAGTTGGATAAATTTCTGATTTTATTGGGAATTTTTCTGTTTTATATGATAAGTATTGGCTAGACTTGGATTGATGGCTTAATATTGTATATATTGGAGCTCTTATGTGTGAATTATGGTTAATTACAGAAATTTCAGCTTGGTATGCACAATTTCGGTTTTAGGGTTTTCAATTAGGGTTTCCAATTTGGGGGTTTTATTGTGGATGGTTGTGAAGCTTCAATTGGTTGTATATTAAGGGTGTTTGATAGCTTATAGTTTGGGTATGCAATTGTGGTTGAAAATTGTGAGATTTGTGGTTGGTTGTGGTATGGAAAAGTAAGGAAAAACAAGGGGAAATGCTGTCCATTTATTGCCTTGAGCTTGAGTGAATGGAAATGAGATTTGAATGTGATTTTTGTAATGCATTAGACTTATTTTACTTGGCTATACTTATAAGCTCACTTTTACTTGCACTTATACCGTTTCGTTTTAACCATGATGCTTAGCAACCAATGCTAGGTTGGACTTCAAATGTTTACTCAATTGTTTTCCAAAACAAAGAGGAGTGGCTTAGGGTTTCCCGGCCACGAAAACCTCTTTTTAACAAGTTAGATTTTGGTGAGAATTCAAGGTATTTGTCTACCTTTTTCACATGATTTTAACCAAGACATTTGTTGTACATTATTTCTTTACATATGTATTAGTTTTGAGCCAAATACACGTTTTACGAAAAAAGAGGAAAAATTCTACTGTTCACTATCCGGCCGCATATCTGGCCAACTCTTGGCCGGATTGCTGGCCGGATTGACAGGGGAAGAAGAAAAAAAAAATTCAGTTGCTCACTGCCTTGAATCCGGCCAGATATCCGGCCAAGTTCCGGGCGGATTCTGACGTGGCACTGTTCCAAATTTTCCGATGAAATTTTCTAAAACCCTTTTGAGTTTAATCTTATGTTTGGTTTGGGAAAACTTTTAGTTACTCATTTCCTTTGATCAAAAGGTGCTCTTTTACTTTTAAAATTATACTTCTACTTTGTACTAGTTTTATTCGGATTTCTTTGATTCACCCAAATATTTTGATGATAGAACCGTAATATGTTTACTTGGTTACTCTTAGGGTTTCTTGGAGACTAAGGTTGATATCCGGAGGGATACTTTGGACGTTTTGCTTGCTTAGGTGAGTGTTCTATATACGATTTGTTTCTAATGACTATGTGAATTGTTGTGACTATTTGGATTGTTGCTTTGTTATGTGATTGCGGTACGCTATGTTTCCATTGACTACGTGGCT
Source organism: Coffea humblotiana (assembly GCA_023065735.1). NCBI lineage: Eukaryota > Viridiplantae > Streptophyta > Magnoliopsida > Gentianales > Rubiaceae > Coffea > Coffea humblotiana. The sequence goes on along the minus strand of CM041209.1, from coordinate 39,048,076 downwards.
TGTTATAGTTGTTTGAACTCTTAAATGTTTCAATGAATACTCAAAACGACTTTTCTAGGCGAGTGTGTACTTTATCGCACTCGACCTAAATGAACGTGAAATTTTCAATGATTGAATGATTAAATGCTACTTGTGCATGAATGTAAGCCTTCTGGCTGAACTGGGCCCTTGCCCTTGGTTACTGGTCGACTCGAGCCAGAGCGGACTCGGTCGGGCGATTAGTGACCCTGGGTGAATGTGAATGTTTGGTATACTCGAATATTACCACGTGGTTTGGTGTGGACTGGACACTGCGCTGGCCAGAATGGGGAGAATCAAATGAACGAATGAATGACAAGAATGACGGAGGGATTTTCAAAGTCAAATGAAATTTTCTAAATGATTGAAGGAATGGATGGTCGATGAACGAACGAACGAATGACTCCATGTATCCTTTTAATAAATGTGTTACTCTTGCTTTATATCGTAAATGTTAGCTGGATTACTTGTTGTTACGTGCTAATGCCCTTGTTTAATTGCTTAGTTGAGTATATAGAACCTCGCTGGGCTTTTAGCTCATTCCACGCCTTTTGTTTTCCTTACAGGGGTTGCAAGTATGGGCGAGAGATCTGTATAGAATAGAATAGCCTAGTTTTTGTTTTGTTTTGGCTTTTATGTCCGCCCTAGTGCTTGGATAAGGTGGACTGTACTGTGAATTCGAAGCTTATGTATACATTTGGGACTGTATAATTGGTTGAGCTTGAGGTGAATGTAATTTTATGGTTCAAGGCTGGGTTTCGTTTCCGCTTATTCGCGAGGCTTTATCTTACTTTATTTGATATGAGTGAGCGAGTCCTGGCGAGAGTTGGGCAGGCGGTCCGCCGAACCCTTTGGTTCGCCTTAGGGGAAGGTGGGGCTGTCACAGTAAGTGCTTAATCAAGTGTTTAGGCGTCCGCTGTGAGGTCCCCTTGAAGGTCCCCTTGAGTGCCTGAGCAAAATATAATTTACTATCACACACTATCACTTATAAACCCCTTATTAACAAGGAAGATTGTACACTTGTACAATCTAAGAAAATATCATGAAAGAGAACCTTAATTACTCGTAAATCAAGGCTCAAAAATGGGGTTTAATAATGCAAGGAAAAACTGTTTTTCTTTAAGAAATCAAGTCTAAAACGGTCATTCAATATCGAAGGGTAGTGAAAGGTTTCTAAAAACTCAATTCCCCTCAAATTCGAAAATTTCAGTTTTAAGGAGCAATTTTTGAAAAATCATATCTTGCACTTAGTAGGTCTAAAATTGGAAACCTTGGTACCGTTGGAAACTAGTTCCAAAGTACTAAAAGTTTCTAGAAGACACTTTTCTAAGATTCAAAATGGTAAACACTCAAATTTTGGCTTAAAGAGGCTGACTTGGACTCCCAAGGCAGTTTCAGTCTTAGTTTTCGGTAAACTTTGGAAATTTGGTAAAATTCACAGAATGTGAACTAGCCACTGAAATTTGTACCTAAATTATAATTCCAATCAAGGTTTAAAACACAACAAGTGGAACTAGAATTGGAGTTTTGAACGCCAAGATATAGAGCTCAAAGTTGGTTAAAAACAAGGTCGACTCAGTCCATTTTTCCAGGTTTGAAAGGTAACTTTGGGATCTTATTTGTATATCAAAACAGTCTTAGATTGACCCCAAAATTGGTACAATTCAACTTCCATATGAGGACTACTCCTCTATCAAATTGCATCTGAAAATTCGCATGAGAAGGTAGTTAACAAAACTACCAAAGTTCAAGAAATTTTTGAAGACAAATCTGTCTTCTTGTTTCCTTTGCCCTTTTTAAACATTTTGTCCAATGAAATCAACTCCATTTTGGTTCATTGGTGACACTAAGGTCCAGGAAACACCTAATATACATTTGGTAGGTGTTTGACACCAGAATTTTCAAAACAACATGTCCCAAGTCAAACTAGGCCTTTCGGCTAGCAGAAATTAGGGTTTTCCAGCTTTAATACAGTTCGGGAATTGGGCTATATCTCGCTCTATACAACTTGAAATTGAGCATGGTTGGTGGCGTTGGAAACTAGATTCAACCGGCTACACTTCATCATAAGAAGTCGTTTTCAAATTCAGTTGGTAAACAAGAGAAAATAGAGCCACAAGTTGTAGCTTCTAGTTTCCTCTCGGTTGGACTGACAGAACAGGGCAGCCAACTTTGATCAATCACAACAGCTGACTCACTTCGAATTAGAAGGTTCATGATACACCGTTAGAAAACTACAGATGTCTAGTTTCAAATACCGCAAATGGCACTTGATTTTGACGTCTGAGAAGAGAGTTATGATCGTTCAAAGTTGCTCTGTCCAGCATACCTAGACAGTATTTTCCAGATTTGAAACATTTCGAAATTCCAACTTTTACCCAACCAAATCAAATGATTTTCGGTGGAAACTTTCTACACACACTATATAACATATCTACATCAGATTCAAGGTCATTTTAGCATCAAAAATTCGAATCAAAGCTTTGCGAAAAACAGGGCAAATTTCGGCCTCTTCCTACGTAATTTTCCTTCGGTTTTCTTTTCACTCTTCTAACTTATATCTACTTATGTAACACATAATTAACACCAAAAACAATCATAATCACCATATCAGTCCAATATATCCATTTTGGGATTTCATAGAGCCCACTCCAACATTTAAACTCAAACCACAACGATAATCATGAAGCTACAAGCTTCCTAGCAAAATTTAACCAACTAGAACTAAGATTAAGTGACCGGATGATTACCTTCTACTCCTTGGTGTAAAATCAGAAATTTTTGTCCCAAAACCCCTAAGAAAAACATGCAAGAATGAGGCCCTCCACCAAGGGTAAGTGAATCTCCAAGTTGTTAGAAGTTGGATGGTGTTTTTGGGTGCAAGATTGGAGCAAAAATGGTGCAAGGTGAAGTTGGGTTTTCTTCTTCTTCTTCCTTGGAAGCTTGGCCGATCAAGAATGAGAGAAGAGAGAGAGTGATCTGATTTCTAAAGCTTCTTGGAGAAGCTTGGTGGTTGGTGGTTCAAATTTTGAGCAAAAGTCAACTTTGAATAGTGTGTGCACACGTGCGTTTCGTGTCCGTTTTCTTTCGGGTTCGTTTCACTTGTGAACTAAACCTCCAAATGTAATTTATTTAATACTATAATTATTTACTCTTAGTAGTCTAAAATAAATTTCTAAAGTCATTCAATTAGTCGCGCGCGTGAAAACGCGAACTTCCGACTCGCGCACGATAAAGCGCAATTTCTAAGAAATTCTTGTAACTATAATATAACTAACCAATACTAGGGTAGTTAATCATAAAAATAACTATTTTAAGACTAGCGCATGAGTCCTCAAATCTCCAAGGTCACTGTACTCTCAGATCGAATATTGCCTCCAAACGCGTATTCGCTAAATCTCACTAAACGAGCTTTCGAAAATTAAATTCACTAACGGGACGTTTTAAAAATATATGCAAGTCATAGTTCCATGTAAATGGTTTTAAAATGGTTGAAATAAATTATTTAGGGAAAACGGGTGTATAAATATTTAAATAAACCAGTAATATAAGATTAGAATAAGTAAATTTTTGGGTCCTCACACCACGTCCACGATCTCTATCACTCCTTCGTCCGTCCATAATCCTAGTTATGCCTAATGCAAAAAATAAAATAATTATGCGAGGAAAATACTCAAAATAAGAGCCAACATGAAACCATTGGAAATAACAATAACTAGCATATATTAACACTTTACGGTTCATACAATTAGCAAGTCATCGGGCATTTACAAAAATATGGCACACAGGTGACACAAAAGTGCAATTAGTCATGCACGTCAAAAGTAGATATAAGTGCCTCAAAAGTAGGCTACACAGTCAAGCAAAATACAATGGCCTCTGAACTAGCACCACCCCAACTAATCCTAACTATACAAGTCAAAAGATCTATCACTCCTAGTCTAATCCTCAGTAGGACTATCAGGCAGAACCTCCTCCTCAGGGTCCTCCTCCAGATCCTCCTCGGTGCCCTCCTGAACCGGACTCTGCACAACATCCATCACCTCATCAATCAACTTAGTAGTGTCTGCCAAGATCCTAGCGGCCCGATCCCGAACCTCCTCGCCTATCCTAGTAAGTCGAGCCCTAGCCTTCTGAAGCTCATCACGAGCGGCCTCAGCCCTAGCCATCTCATCCACTACCGTCCCCTCTAACTCTGCAATCCTATCACCCTGAGCGTTCACCATAATGCTCAACTCCTCGACCTCCTGGAGTAAAGCTTTGTTGGTATTCACCAACTGACGACACTCATCGTCAATGGACAGTACGAAGTCATTAGGGTAAGCGTATGTCGCCCTACAGAGACATCGGGGAAACCTAGAAGAAGGCGAGTAACGTACACGAGCTTCTTCATCAAGTGCTCGATAGTAAATAGGCCTAAGAGGCTCCACGTGGCCATTAGCATGAGGATTACCATTCTCCATTCCTGCAAAATAACCACAATTTTCGGGTTAGAAATTTAAAGTCACTAATTCGCTCAAACATTACTTAAGGTATAACTGAATTATCTCATTCCTATTCTCGAGGGTAAAGTCTCTAATTTCTCCCAAATATATCTCTAAACCTAGTGCTCTGATACCAACTGTGATGCCCCCACTTTTCACTAAGGCGAACCAAAGGATATCGGAGGGACACCTGCCCAGCTCTCGCCAGGACTCGATACGATTCCAATTCGAACTTAAGGAGAAAATAACCGAGTAATAAAAGTCGGAGTGAAGAAAAGTCGCTTCCTTAATAAACATTTAAATCTTATATTACAAGCTACCAAAAGTACATCAACATTCCCCAAATTTACAACCTCCAAAAGTTGTCTAAACGATTACATTCAAAATCCTAATCAAAAGTCCATCAAGTTGGCTTCTCCACAATTCATCCTATTTCAGCGCCTGTTAAGGAAAACAAAACCAATGGGATGAGCTAATGCTCAGTGAGGCCAAGAAAAACATGGAAACACTAGTTCAAGTAGCAATGACACTTATGCGAGAAATAAATCTATAACATTCAAGTAATTCGCAATTTAAAATAAAACACACTCAATAAGGATACAGGAACTCTCAGGAGGTAGATTCCACTTGTTTCATCAACGCTCGATCAATTACTTTCCCGTGATGAAACTCAGTCAACCGGATCGGTATTGGATCCGTAGAACTCCACTTACTTCACAGTTCCCGTTCACCGTTACAACCCCAGTCCCGGGCCCGCTCTTCTATAAAAGGGCACTACTACTCGAGTAGGCCAAGCGAGATCTCTTAATAGATCAAACTTACAATTATCTCATGGTTCACCGAGCTTCTCGACCAAGCCCTTGTTGGCTCGAGTCGCAAGGTCGGCCAATTGAGATTTGGGCGTCCCCCAGTTAGCGTTATGAGTCGATAAGATTCACTCCAATAGTCTAATACCGTTATAGGCCGATAAGATTCACTCCAATTGGCATTCAATCAATCACATACAATTCAATTATGAGCAATTCAGTTATACAATCAGTTAAAAGAGAACGAGTGCGATAATGTACACACTCGACTCAACGATCATAAATCATTTAATCCATAAGAAGCAATTCATATAATTGGCAACTATTCATGCACTTGACACTCACCAAGTCAAAAGTGAATAAGTGCTTAAACAAGCTTTTAGGCGTCCGCTTCGAGATTCTCTTGAAGATCCCCTTGAGCGCCTGAGCAAATAATAATTGACTATCACTCACTAGTACTTACAAACCCCTTGCTAACAAGGAAGAATGTACACTTCTGCAATACTAAGAAAATGTCATGAAAGAGAACCTTAATCACTCGAAAATCGAGGTTCAAAGGTGAGGGTTTAAAGTCCCAAGAAAAACTAGCCTCTACCATGAAATAGAGTTTAAAACAGTCTATCGATATCAAAAGAAAGTAACAAGTTCTACAAAAATTCATTTCATAAGAAATCGGAAAATTTCAGCTTTAAGCGACAAACTTAGAAAAATCAAATATTGAGTTTCACACGTCCGAAAATGGAAAACTTTGTGCCGTCGGAAACAAGGTTCAAAGTTCTAAAATTTCCTAGAAGACACTTTTCCAAGATTCTAGACGAAAAGCATTCATTTTTCATTTTTCCAAGATTCAAAATTTCAGTTCCAAGAAGACAGGTTTGAACCAGTCTTGGTTTTCCAGCAATCTTTGAAAATTCGTCATAATTCACAGAAAGTGAACAAGCCCTTGAAATTCATAACACAATAATAGTTGCAAACAAGGTTTCAAACACAACAAATGGAACTAAATTCGGAATCTTGAGTATCAGGATATAACAGTTCAAAGTCGGTTAATTTTCACTACTTGAACAATGAATTTCCAGATTTGAAAAGCAATCTTTGGGGCATCATTTGGATATCGAAATGGTCTTGAAATTACACAAAATTTGGAACTCTTAAAATTCCATATGTGGACTACCTCTCTACCAAATTTTAATGAAAACTCACGTGGAAAGGCGGTTAACAAAATGACCAAAAGTTTGGAAAATGTTTCAAGGCTAATCTGCCCTCTTACTTTTCTTTCTTTTCCAAACGTTTTGCACAATGAAATCAGCCCCAATTCGATCCATTTTTGAAACCAAGGTCCTATAAACATTTAATAAGCAATTTATAATCAATTGACATCAAAAGTTTCGAAGCAAAACATCTCACAACAGACCTGACCATTCGGCCAGCAAGATGGGAAAAACTTTCCAGTTTTCCAGCTTTGTTGCACTTTGGAAATCAGACCACATCTCACTCAATACAAGTCAAATTAAGAATGGTTTATGGAGTTGTAAACTAGGTTCATAATGCTACATTTCATCAGAAAGAATTGTTTCCAAAATCAGTTCACAAGTGAGAGAAAGTCAAGCCACAAGATGCAGCTTCTCCATTCCTCTCGGACAGACTGTCACAACAGGGTAGTCAAGTTTGTCGAATCTCTACGGTTGATTCAAAATGAACTAGTGGGTTATTTTTATACGGTTGGAAAGCTACGAATGTCTAGTTTTCCATGCCGCTAACAGCACTCAATTTCGACTTTTGTACAAAGAGTTACGTTCAAACAAAGAGCTACTGTCCGGACATCCAAATCACGAATTCCAGATTTCTTCCATTTTCGAAAACCCTAGTTTTGAGAAACCAATTGAAACGATTTTTGGAAGACACATTCTACACACAATATACAACATATATCACTAAATTTTACAGTCAAATAACCATCAAAAATTCAGAATGCAAGCAAGATAATAACAGGACAGTTTCAGCCAGCACACCTCTCACCAATTTCTCAACTTTCTCTTCATTTTCTAACCGTAAATCTTTCGTATAACACATAAACACAACAATCAACCACTTTAATCATCAAATCAGCTACCTATAATCCACCTCAAGGCCGCTAGCCTAAAGATTAAAGCAAGAAATTAAACACCTCAAGTCGCTAGCCTATGCCTTGCTTATTGTTGTAAACCCATGCAAACCAACCATGATTCTTGAAGAAAATAGAAAGATTAAAGGAGATGAATGGTTACCTCCTAAACCCTTGAAGAAACCAGAATTTTTCACCCAAAAACTCTCCAAGAAACACCACAAGAGGTTGCCTTTCTTCAAGCCAAGATGAATCTCCAAGAACTAGAAGATTACATGAAGTTTTGGAGCAAGATTGGAGCCAAAGAAATGGAGTTGTCTTCTTCCCTTTTTCCTCTTGAGGTTTGGCCGAGCAAGGAGAGAAGAGAGACAGTGTTGGTTGGTGTGAAGCTTCCCTTGGAAGATTGGAGGAAAAAAGGAAATAAAAGCTAGCCAAAGTCAACTTTGAATAGTGATCGAATAGTGTTTCGCACTACCACTTTTCTCTCTTGTTTGTTGCACTAGTGCACTAATCCTCCAATGTAATTCCTTTAATACTGTAATTATTCACTCTTAGTAGTCTAGTATAAATTTCTCAAATCTCCACTTAGCCATTTCGACGCAAAATACGCGAACTTTCGATTCGCGCGCGATAAAGCAAAAATTTGAACTCACTCACCTTTATTCCCTCAATTAACTTTTCTTAGTCTACTATTGATCATTCTTAATTCTCCAGGAGCATTAATTAAGAAGGCTAAGTACCCTTGCGCCCCTTTACTCAATAACTTCCTAGCTCGAATTCCCGAAACAAGTGCGGACGAGGATAACCTACCTCTCACGTCCAACCTTAGAGTGGCTTCTCCGGGTATCGAAAATTCCACCACCTTAGTTTTACAATTCAACTGAGCATTATAACGGGCCAACCAATCCATGCCTATAATCACGTCGTACCCCTTAAGGTCTAAACTTATTAGGTTTCCCACTAATTTCCTTTCTCCTACCTAAATCTCGCAATTTTTGTAAACCATATTGGTAATTAGGCTTTGATCCCCAGTAGGTGTTTTAACCTCTAAGTCAAAGGGCAATTTAACAGGATTCACATCAATACCACACATAAAGGCAGGATTCACAAATGAATGGGTGGCTCCTGGGTCAATCAAAAGCTTAGCTAAGCGGTGGAATACAGGAATCGTACCTTCTACTACATCGGAGGACTCAGGGGCTCGCTGGTAGTCCAAGGCAAAAACCCTAGCAGAAGATTTTGGCCTACCCCCACTGGCACTTGGTTGCTTTGCGCTCGATCTCTCCGGTTATGCGCCCTCATTTGCTTCACGGTTCTTAACCGGACAAGTTGCAAGTTGATGGTCGGAACTTCCACAACGTAGACATTTCTTTAACTTCGCCAACAAGCGTCCTCAGTGTGGTTCGCCTTACCACAATATCCACAGCTTACTCGAGGGGTGGGTGTCGGAACCCCTTGTGATACAGTCCTAGGTTGCCCTTGTCCCTTTCCACCTTGAGCCCCTCTAAATGGAGCTCCTCTTCTTGGTGTCCCAGCAGTTCGGACTCCACCCGCACCTCTACCAAATTTAGGAGGTGGTACATTCTGTTCACCTCGTCCAAGAGCACTACTAGACGCGCCACGTTTCTTGGAGTGAAAGGTGCGAACTTGAAGTCGGGCCTGCTCCACTCGCTGAGCTTTGTCCAAAGCATCTTTAAATGTATCAATCTGAGCAGCGGCTAAGTCCTTTTGAATTTCCACATTCAAACCCTGTATAAACCGCCTTATGCGCTTTTGCTCGCTGACTACCAATTCAGGAGCAAACTCGGAGAGTCGAGTGAACTGGGTCTCATATTCAGCCACGGTTGAGGTGCCTTGGCGTAGCTTAATAAACTCATCCTTCCTTTTTTCCTGAATTAAAGGCGGAAGGAACTTCTCATTGAATTCCCTAGTGAAGTTCAACCAGGTACGCGGGGTTTGCTCTCTCTCCCACTTGGCCCTTACTACATTCCACCAGGAACGGGCCGCACCTTCTAATTGGAAAACGGCAAAGGTCACTTGCCTCTCCTCAGTATAATGCAAAGCAGCGAATATATCCTCCATTCGCTCGAACCAGTGCTCGGCAACTTCCGGATCGGGTCCCCCAAGAAACTTTCGAGGAGCAAACTTTTGAAAACGTTCCAGGGTCCTATCCTCACCTACCTCAGGGTCCCTTTGTTGGTTACCAGATACTTGACCTTGCTGGTCAACCAAACGGCTAGTAAATCGGTCATGCGATTGATAGCCGTAACTACCTGATCTCCTCCTTCGACTCTGGGTCCTTGGTTCTGATTTGCGACCGACCCTTGTTCCTCTTCTCGGTCCGGAACCTGCCGGGGTTTACGTCCACGGCCCCGACCACGCTGTCTAGTCTCTATTATTACCCACTGGCCTAAGGCCCATGCATAACAATTACCAGTGTAAGCCAATATGGGCATGCAATATATACTTACTCATGTTCAAAAGTCACATAAGGAAATGAAATCAGGGCTACAATAAACAATTGGGGATACAGAGCAGTTAAATGTCAATTTTAAATAAGGTCAAGTCAAAAGTCAAACGTCAAAAGTCAACGGTCAAAAGTCAAAGTCAAAAGTCAAAAGTCAAAAGTCAACGGTCAACAGTCAATAGCCAAAATACTATACATTCAAAGGCTCGTAGCAGTCATTTACCAGTTAATACAGTCAAAATATCAAGTACGAGCCTTAAAAGTGCAAATACAGTTATATCACATAAAACCCTAGTACAAGCGGTCAAAAGAAAACTATACAACCACCAAGTCACTACCTCCCCTATCCTGGCTATGTACAGTAGTCAAAATCATCCACAAAAGTAACCTAACGATGAAGGCCTAATCTGCAATAGGACTAGCTGATTCCCCGTCCTCGGCGGGTTCAGCTCCCGACCCAGCTCCAACGTGGGAAGCCTCGTCACTCGCCTCCCCTATCAAGTCATCGCAAATGTTCAAGATCGATTCAGCTCTATCTCTCACTTTCTTGGTCCTCTTAACCAAGCGCTCTTGGGTTTCTCCAAGCTGGGCGCAAAGGTCATCAACTCTTTCTTGGCCCTCGACCACGTCATACTCTAACTCCTTAATCCGCTCGGCTTGTCTCTTGCTATTTTCCCCCAGTTGCTTCACTTCGGCTTCAAGTCTAGCGTTGTCCTTTGCTAACTCCTTCCTCTCCTCTACCACAGCCAAAACCATAGTATTAGGGTAGGCATAGGTATGGCGGCACTCGCAACGCCTATGGCGGTTAGCCGGACTCCAACGTACAGTGGCTCCTCGAGGCCGGATCTGGTACTTAATCATATGGAGTAATCCACAGGGCGTCTCACCAGCAGGACTATCACTAGGGCCACTACGTCCGTCCATCCTACACCAAGGATAAAGGAAACGTGAGTACTCTTAAGGGGAATAACCAGATATAATTCTTAAGTCGGAAATTTCTAACTCGCCCAGGCCAATTCAAACCTAGGCTCTGATACCACCTGTGACAGCCCCACCTCTCCCTAGGGCGAACCCTAGGGTATCAGCGGACTGCCTGCCTAGCTCTTGCCAGGACTCGATCGATCAAAGAACTAGTAACTCAATATACTCAATGGAAAAACTTTAAATCAAAGAGTACAAACCCTAATAGCAAGTAAACGTCCAACCAACTGTCCAAACTTAAGAAGTCAAACTAAAAATCACACTTACCACGTTGTACTATAATTACATAATATAGGTCAAACTTAAGTATTTAAGCTTACACAAGTCAAAAGTAAAGTCTTCTTAATAAGAGGGATTACAAGTTCAAGCAAAAGGAAGCTAGTAAGTCCCTTGATCCTAAGTATGTCCCCGATCTGTTAAGGAAAACAAAGGGAATGGGGTGAGCTAATGCCCAGAGAGGTTCCAAGTAAAGCAAGTAAGCACATAGCCAAATAAGAGTATAAAATAACCAAATAAATACCGTGCAATACAATAATAATTAAATCACAATTCAAATTAAGGATACGGGTGGCTTTCAAAAGCCAAATTCCCCTCAGCTTGATCATACCGGGGTTCGTTGACTCTCCGTCAACATTTGTATTTAAGGAATATACAGTCCGTAGAACACCACTTTCTATCATCTCCGTCCACCAATCAACCCCCTACCGGGCCTGCACTCCAAATCAGTGGTTCGGTAATACTCGAGTATACCAGTTTCCAGTGAACAGTAAACAGTCCCCAAGGTTTACCGACCTTCTCGACCAAGCCCTTGCTGGCTCGATAGAACCGGTTTGCCTATGAGGTAGGGTACCCCAAGCAGTGGCAATGGTCGTTGAGGTATCGCCCATAAACTTATGCACAGTCACATATAGATGAATCACATCTCATACAGTCACATATAGAGAGATTATATCTCATAATAATAGTACTCAAAGCCACAGTGGAAAATGAGGAAGGTCGAGTGCGATAAAGTACACGCTCGCCTCCATTTCATTAAAACAAGGTTTGGCTCAAACAGTGGCAATTCAAGCAATCAGTTAGTTCACATAAGCAGGTAACAGGTAGTGGAACACTCACCTGGCAAGCAAAGTAGCAGTCAAGCGTCAAGTCGCGTGATTACGTGCACCACCGTTTCCCCCTCCTAGGGCAACGAGTGAAAACGTTAACGACTAGGTCTAATTCCAAGCAAAGTGAGCTCATTAGGTGCCTAAGTAAGTGATTAACTATACTCAATTCACCATAAGATTTAGGCCCAAAATGCAGTAAAAGTTCATGAATAAACAAGTTTAACAAGTGCATGAAAGTTGGGTAAAAGGAAAGATTCATTCAAGCTTTAAAAAGTTTCTCGCGGGTGCACAGTCGCGCTCGCGCAGTCTCGGTAAAACAGCCGTATCTCACTGTAGGAAGGTCGGAATTAGGTGCTGTCAGCGGCGTTGGAAACTAGACTCGAAGGGATTTCCAACAGTACCTAGAACACGTTCTAGTTCATCTCCTAGAGCCGCCAGTATCTCAGGTAATTCGGCTGTTTTTCCCAACCTGGATCAGTCTCAAACCCTTACATGTGCACACTAATTCCTCATGCTAACTTCATTTGTTTTGGTTCAAATTCACCCAAATCAGTCCTCTAATGATCATATACAGAAGCTTAAGTCACTTGGTATCATTTGAGTTCAAAATACAACACATAAACATGCACAAGGGTTCCATAATAAGCTAGTCATCTTGCAAAACCTAAACCAGTCCACTAATGGTCCTTCTAGCCACTTTGCTTGCTCCAAATTCATTTCAATTCACACATGAACTTAACCAATCTCTAGCCAAGTTGTTTAAGCATGCTTAGGGTATAATTAAACCACAAAAATCAAAGAAAAACCCTTCCTACAAAGGCCGGTCAGCCATGGTACAAAACAGTCCACAATTTCCCCAATCATGTCACCAACCTTCATCTTCTATTGATTTGCACTTAAACCACATATCAAGTATAAATCTAGCTTAAAGGAGGTTTAACACATGTAAATTCATCATAAACAACCATGAACAAAGGGTAAACATTTCATCAAACACTTGGTGTGCATACTTTCTACCTCAATTTCCTCTTGCTTAATTCAAGAGTTCAACCCAAAATCTTGTCCAAACAACATGTAATTTGCCATGGAAACCTCAAATACATGTTAAAACACTATAAAACCAAAATTTAAGGATTACTTACCTTTCTTATATGAAGCTTAGAACACCAAATCAACCAACCAATTGAAGCCTTGAAGCTTGAATCTAGAACCAAGATTAGAAGGAAAACTTTCACTAAGTTGAAATCTTTCTCTTGGATTTGTTTTGCTCTAAGTTGCTAGTGTTTGAAAGCTGAAATTTTTGGAGCTCTCTCTCTTCTTTTCTTGTCTAAAAGTTCGGCCATAATGGGGTTAATAAGAGGGCCAAAGTGTTTTAAAAATTTAGCTAACCTTTAGTCAAACAAAAGCTTGGTTAGGGTTTTGCCACATAGCTCAATTTTTGTCCATAATCTCTCTTGATCTTTTGACCAATGCTAATTCCACCCTTCCAAGTGTACCAATACTTAATTAACAACCCTAACCTATCTTTTAAAGTCCTTAATACAAAACAAAGCCACTTGGAAACAAATGATTGGTGGATTATTAAAAATCAACTCAAGTAACTATTTTTCTTCAAGTAAAAGGAATAAAATGCAATGCATGAATAATGTTGTAATACATGGGAAATATCATGCAATGGAATATAATAAGTGGTCTAAATCTTAGAATAAAGCATGTATTTAGGGGAAATTAGGGTTTCAAGTGAGGGTTCTCACAGTTGAAGGCAAATCACTCACCAACTCAAGCTCTTGGTCTTATGATTTTTGTTCAAGATCAAACTAAGGTTGGAATAGCAAGAAGATGGAGTTTTCTTCCTTCCTTGAAAAGCTTCAAGATGGCCGAAATTTTGGAGGAAAAAAATGAAGAAAAGTTGGTTTAAAATTCCTATAATCCTTTGGTCAAACAAGGTGGATGGCTAGGGTTTGGCCACTTGGCCCAATCTTGACCCTTTCATCCCTTAATCATTGACTAATGATATTTCTACCCTTCCAAATGTACCAATGTCTAATTAACATCTCTAAACTATTATATAAGGTCTCTACCACTAATAAAAGGACACTTGGTCAAAGTGTGTGTGGTGAAATAAAATAAAACCAACTCAAGGAAATGTTACAATCCAAATAAGAATAATAAAGTGCAATGTAAGGAAATATTATAATGCATGTAGAATGCAATGCAAGGACATGTTATAAGTGATTTAAATCTTAGGGCAAGGCATATAGTTTAGGAAAATTGTATTTTAAAGTGAGGGTTCTCACACTCATGCACTAATCCTCCAAGGTACTTCCTTTAACACTGTAATTACTCACTCTTATGAGTCTAGAATTAATTTCTCAAATCTCCACTTAGTTGTACTGGCACGATTATCGAGAAACTATGGACGTGCGTGCGGTAAATGTTTAATTTGAACTCACTCATCTATAATCTCCAATTAAATTTTCTTAGTCTATTATTGATCATCCTTAATTATCCAAAATTATTGCACTCTCGGATCGAATATTGCCTCGAAAACCGTGTACTTGTAAAACCAACTCAAGGAAATGTTACAATCCAAATAAGAATAATAAAGTGCAATGTAAGGAAATATTATAATGCATGTAGAATGCAATGCAAGGACATGTTATAAGTGATTTAAATCTTAGGGCAAGGCATATAGTTTAGGAAAATTGTATTTTAAAGTGAGGGTTCTCACACTCATGCACTAATCCTCCAAGGTACTTCCTTTAACACTGTAATTACTCACTCTTATGAGTCTAGAATTAATTTCTCAAATCTCCACTTAGTTGTACTGGCACGATTATCGAGAAACTATGGACGCGCGCGCGGTAAATGTTAATTTGAACTCACTCATCTATAATCTCCAATTAAATTTTCTTAGTCTATTATTGATCATCCTTAATTATCCAAAATTATTGCACTCTCGGATCGAATATTGCCTCGAAAACCGTGTACTTGTAAAACCAACTCAAGGAAATGTTACAATCCAAATAAGAATAATAAAGTGCAATGTAAGGAAATATTATAATGCATGTAGAATGCAATGCAAGGACATGTTATAAGTGATTTAAATCTTAGGGCAAGGCATATAGTTTAGGAAAATTGTATTTTAAAGTGAGGGTTCTCACACTCATGCACTAATCCTCCAAGGTACTTCCTTTAACACTGTAATTACTCACTCTTATGAGTCTAGAATTAATTTCTCAAATCTCCACTTAGTTGTACTGGCACGATTATCGAGAAACTATGGACGCGCGCGCGGTAAATGTTAATTTGAACTCAATCATCTATAATCTCCAATTAAATTTTCTTAGTCTATTATTGATCATCCTTAATTATCCAAAATTATTGCACTCTCGGATCGAATATTGCCTCGAAAACCGTGTACTTGTAAAACCAACTCAAGGAAATGTTACAATCCAAATAAGAATAATAAAGTGCAATGTAAGGAAATATTATAATGCATGTAGAATGCAATGCAAGGACATGTTATAAGTGATTTAAATCTTAGGGCAAGGCATATAGTTTAGGAAAATTGTATTTTAAAGTGAGGGTTCTCACACTCATGCACTAATCCTCCAAGGTACTTCCTTTAACACTGTAATTACTCACTCTTATGAGTCTAGAATTAATTTCTCAAATCTCCACTTAGTTGTACTGGCACGATTATCGAGAAACTATGGACGCGCGCGCGGTAAATGTTAATTTGAACTCACTCATCTATAATCTCCAATTAAATTTTCTTAGTCTATTATTGATCATCCTTAATTCTCCAAAATTATTGCACTCTCGGATCGAATATTGCCTCGAAAACCGTGTACTTGTAAAACCAACTCAAGGAAATGTTACAATCCAAATAAGAATAATAAAGTGCAATGTAAGGAAATATTATAATGCATGTAGAATGCAATGCAAGGACATGTTATAAGTGATTTAAATCTTAGGGCAAGGCATATAGTTTAGGAAAATTGTATTTTAAAGTGAGGGTTCTCACACTCATGCACTAATCCTCCAAGGTACTTCCTTTAACACTGTAATTACTCACTCTTATGAGTCTAGAATTAATTTCTCAAATCTCCACTTAGTTGTACTGGCACGATTATCGAGAAACTATGGACGCGCGCGCGGTAAATGTTAATTTGAACTCACTCATCTATAATCTCCAATTAAATTTTCTTAGTCTATTATTGATCATCCTTAATTCTCCAAAATTATTGCACTCTCGGATCGAATATTGCCTCGAAAACCGTGTACTTGTAAAACCAACTCAAGGAAATGTTACAATCCAAATAAGAATAATAAAGTGCAATGTAAGGAAATATTATAATGCATGTAGAATGCAATGCAAGGACATGTTATAAGTGATTTAAATCTTAGGGCAAGGCATATAGTTTAGGAAAATTGTATTTTAAAGTGAGGGTTCTCACACTCATGCACTAATCCTCCAAGGTACTTCCTTTAACACTGTAATTACTCATTCTTATGAGTCTAGAATTAATTTCTCAAATCTCCACTTAGTTGTACTGGCACGATTATCGAGAAACTATGGACGTGCGTGCGGTAAATGTTTAATTTGAACTCACTCATCTATAATCTCCAATTAAATTTTCTTAGTCTATTATTGATCATCCTTAATTATCCAAAATTATTGCACTCTCGGATCGAATATTGCCTCGAAAACCGTGTACTTGTAAAACCAACTCAAGGAAATGTTACAATCCAAATAAGAATAATAAAGTGCAATGTAAGGAAATATTATAATGCATGTAGAATGCAATGCAAGGACATGTTATAAGTGATTTAAATCTTAGGGCAAGGCATATAGTTTAGGAAAATTGTATTTTAAAGTGAGGGTTCTCACACTCATGCACTAATCCTCCAAGGTACTTCCTTTAACACTGTAATTACTCACTCTTATGAGTCTAGAATTAATTTCTCAAATCTCCACTTAGTTGTACTGGCACGATTATCGAGAAACTATGGACGCGCGCGCGGTAAATGTTAATTTGAACTCACTCATCTATAATCTCCAATTAAATTTTCTTAGTCTATTATTGATCATCCTTAATTCTCCAAAATTATTGCACTCTCGGATCGAATATTGCCTCGAAAACCGTGTACTTGTAAAACTAACTCAAGGAAATGTTACAATCCAAATAAGAATAATAAAGTGCAATGTAAGGAAATATTATAATGCATGTAGAATGCAATGCAAGGACATGTTATAAGTGATTTAAATCTTAGGGCAAGGCATATAGTTTAGGAAAATTGTATTTTAAAGTGAGGGTTCTCACACTCATGCACTAATCGTCCAAGGTACTTCCTTTAACACTGTAATTACTCACTCTTATGAGTCTAGAATTAATTTCTCAAATCTCCACTTAGTTGTACTGGCACGATTATCGAGAAACTATGGACGCGCGCGCGGTAAATGTTAATTTGAACTCACTCATCTATAATCTCCAATTAAATTTTCTTAGTCTATTATTGATCATCCTTAATTCTCCAAAATTATTGCACTGTCGGATCGAATATTGCCTCGAAAACCGTGTACTTGTAAAACCAACTCAAGGAAATGTTACAATCCAAATAAGAATAATAAAGTGCAATGTAAGGAAATATTATAATGCATGTAGAATGCAATGCAAGGACATGTTATAAGTGATTTAAATCTTAGGGCAAGGCATATAGTTTAGGAAAATTGTATTTTAAAGTGAGGGTTCTCACACTCATGCACTAATCCTCCAAGGTACTTCCTTTAACACTGTAATTACTCACTCTTATGAGTCTAGAATTAATTTCTCAAATCTCCACTTAGTTGTACTGGCACGATTATCGAGAAACTATGGACGTGCGTGCGGTAAATGTTTAATTTGAACTCACTCATCTATAATCTCCAATTAAATTTTCTTAGTCTATTATTGATCATCCTTAATTCTCCAAAATTATTGCACTCTCGGATCGAATATTGCCTCGAAAACCGTGTACTTGTAAAACCAACTCAAGGAAATGTTACAATCCAAATAAGAATAATAAAGTGCAATGTAAGGAAATATTATAATGCATGTAGAATGCAATGCAAGGACATGTTATAAGTGATTTAAATCTTAGGGCAAGGCATATAGTTTAGGAAAATTGTATTTTAAAGTGAGGGTTCTCACACTCATGCACTAATCCTCCAAGGTACTTCCTTTAACACTGTAATTACTCACTCTTATGAGTCTAGAATTAATTTCTCAAATCTCCACTTAGTTGTACTGGCACGATTATCGAGAAACTATGGACGCGCGCGCGGTAAATGTTAATTTGAACTCACTCATCTATAATCTCCAATTAAATTTTCTTAGTCTATTATTGATCATCCTTAATTCTCCAAAATTATTGCACTCTCGGATCGAATATTGCCTCGAAAACCGTGTACTTGTAAAACTAACTCAAGGAAATGTTACAATCCAAATAAGAATAATAAAGTGCAATGTAAGGAAATATTATAATGCATGTAGAATGCAATGCAAGGACATGTTATAAGTGATTTAAATCTTAGGGCAAGGCATATAGTTTAGGAAAATTGTATTTTAAAGTGAGGGTTCTCACACTCATGCACTAATCCTCCAAGGTACTTCCTTTAACACTGTAATTACTCACTCTTATGAGTCTAGAATTAATTTCTCAAATCTCCACTTAGTTGTACTGGCACGATTATCAAGAAACTATGGACGCGCGCGCGGTAAATGTTTAATTTGAACTCACTCATCTATAATCTCCAATTAAATTTTCTTAGTCTATTATTGATCATCCTTAATTCTCCAAAATTATTGCACTCTCGGATCGAATATTGCCTCGAAAACCGTGTACTTGTTATTCCTTACTAAACGAGCTTTCGAAAATTAAATTTGCTAACAGGACATTTTAAAAATATAAGCGAGACATTGTTCCATGTAAATGGATTTAAAATGGTTGAAATAAATTATTTGGAGTAAACGGGTGAATAAATAATTAAATAGGCCAATAAAATAATATAAAGTAAGAAAATAAAATCCGAGTCCTCACAAAATTCATAGGAATCGATTTAGCCCGTGAAATTTATAACACTGAAATAACTTCAAGTCTAGATTCAAACACCACAAATGGAACTCAATTTAGATTTTTCTACACCAAGATATAATATTTCTTCGAAAACTGGTTTTTGAAACTTGGAACACCAAATTTCCAGCTTTGGAACTTTGACGCAGTTTCTAGATTAGATCATAACTAAGGCTACACAAGTCCAAATTAAAAGTGGTTTATGGCGTTGAAAACTAGATTCAAAGTACTATAAATCATTAGAAGAAACCATCTTCAAATTTATTTCACAAGGGGAACAAAAATGAGCTACAAGCTGCAGCTATACAGGTCTCACGACTAAAACAGTAGGAGAAAATAGTCAACCTTTCCGGTTCACTACGGCTCATAGAAAATGAATTAGCAGGTGTATAATATACTTTTCGAAAGCTCTCGGAATCTAGTTTCAAATTCCGCAAACGGCACTTGATTTCGACTCCTATACGAAAAATTATGTGCGGTTAAATACACTCTAGTTGGCTGTCCTGATCAGAATTTTCCAAATTTGTTTCTCTCCTCTAAACTTAACTTTCACCCAATCAAATGAAATGATATTTGAAAGATAATTTTCACACACACAACCCAACATATAACAAGCATTTTTCAACAATTTAACAACAAATTTCGAAATTAAATCAAGGGGAAACAACTAACCAAAAATATAACAGCCTTGGCTCTCTTTCTCTTCAAATTTTTCTCTCCAACTTTCAAGCCAAAATCAAGCTAGAAATCACTAGAATAACAACCAAACAAACAAGAAATCCTCAAGTCTACTACCTAATAATCCTCCTCAAGGCATCTACCTAAGAATAAATCAAGAAAACAAGGATATCCTCAAGTCATCTAGCCTAACTTTTTAGGGTTTCAAATACCCTTTCATAACAACCCAAAGCCACTACCAAATCTTACATGAAACTAAAGATCAAGTGAAGTGAAGCTAGTTACCTCTCCCAAGATTCTTCAACCCTAGTTAAAGTCAAGCTTTGCACCACCAAATTCACTAAGAATCACCACAAGACAAGAGCTTTCTTCAAGCTTGATCAGCTTCCAAAGGTGTGAAGGTTTTTGGAGAGATTCTTGGAGCAAGATTTATGGTTGAAGATGGAGTTTTCTCACCCTCTTTAGGAGCTTCAAGAATCGACCAAGACAGAGAAAAGGGAGAAGAGATGAAGCTTTGGTTGGTGATGTGAAATGAAGAGAAAGCTTGCCTTTTTTGTGGTTTAAAAAGTCAACTAGGAATAGTGGCGAACAGTGCCATGCACTAGTTTCCTTTTTGTTTCTTACTCTCAAATACTAATGTTCCAAGGTAGTTTCTCTTACACCACTAATACTCATTCTTACTAGTCCGAGGTTAATTCTCCAAATCCCCAATTAATTGCGCCGGTGCAGCTTTTTGAAAAATTTTGACGCGTAAGTGATAAAATGTGATTTAAGTAAAATTCATGCTAAAGTGATAAAATTAAATGACATGCAAATGCAATTACTTTTAAAATAGGTGAAATTAAAAATAAAGGTACGAGTGCTCACAATAACTAGTCAAGATAATACCATTCATTTAATCGGTAATCTCATTAGCGAGAGTAGTAAGGAATTCCATACCTCTAGGAGTTTTCTAATAATAATTTTATCACTTTTACTTCATGCTTATAGTCTAATTAATAAAGGAGATCGAAAATCACTGATAATTGAAAATCTTCTCTGTGAGATCGATCCTTAATACCCTATATTCACTCTCGACTCGTATACTTACGAAAAATTGCGTTGGGGTATTTAGGATTTATATATGTAAAACTTGATTGTGGATGAATTAATTGTATATGTATATCCCGCGCTCGTCAAAGAGTCAAAAAGATACAATTGAGTAACATAAAGTTGACAAGAATTGATGTCTTGGACTCAATATGTAGCTGCCAAAATGTCATAAATGCTACAAGAAAGAAGGATGAAAAGCTGTGCAAGTTGTAGATTTTCCCGCCAAAGTATCCGACGCGGCATCTGAAGCGAATTTCACTATCCGGCGCCGTATACTGCTAAACACTCTTATTCGAAAAATTCTCTGACGAGTATCTGGCGCGATTATCCGACTTCACTCCCTCAATTTGACGTCATATACTGCTCAACACTCTTTATCTTGCAAAATATTCGAGCGGGTATGTGAGGACCCAAAAATTTACTTATTTTAAACTTCTATTACTGGCTTATTTAAATAATTATCCGCCCGTTTTCTCCGAATAATTTATTTCAACCCTTTTGGAACCATTTACAAAGAACTATGACTTGCATATATTCTTAAAATGTCCCGTTAATAAATTTAATTTTTGGAAGCTCGTTTAGCGAGATTTAGTGAATATGCGTTTGGAGGCAATCGTCGATTTGAGAGTATAGTGATCTTGGAGAGTTGAGGACTCATGCGTTAGTCTTAAAATAGGTACTTTTATGATTAATTATCCAAGTATTAGTTAGTTATATCATCGTTACAAGATTTTCTTAGAAATTGCGCTTTATCACGCGCGAGTCGGAAGTTCACGTTTTCGCGCGCGTGACTAATTGAGGGACTTTAGAAATTGTTGATAGACTGCTAAGAGTGGATAATAATAGTGTTAAAGGAAGTGCATTAGAGGTTTAGTGCACAAGTGAAACAAATTCGAGAGGAAACGGGCACGAAACGCGTGCGTACGCGCACTATTGAGAGTTGACTTTTGTGCCAAAATTTGAACTACAACTACCAAGCTTCCAAGGGAAGCTTCACCATCAGCCTTTACACTCTCTCTCTTCCCTCTCATGTTGGCTGAACCTCCAAGGAAGAAGAAGAGCAACACCCTTCATCATCTCACTTCATTTCTTGCACCTTTTCACTCCAAATTCATCACACAAACTCACAACAACTTGGAGACTCACTTGGACTAGGAAGAGAGCAACTAACTCATGGTTTCTTGGAGCTCTTAGTGACCAAAAATTTCTGCTTCTTCATCATCCAAGAGGTGGTAATCATCTAACCTTTTAAACTTGCTTATAGTGAGTTAAATTTGACTTGGAAGCTTGTAGCTTCATGTGGGTATCTCTATTTGGTTGAAAATCTTTTGAGTAGGCTCTATGAAATCCCACAATGGACATGTTGGACTGATATGATGATTATGGCTGTTATTTATGTTGATTAAGTGTTAAATAAGTGGATATAAGTTGAAAGAGTGGAAGGAAAATCAAAGGAAAGTTGAAACTAAGAAGGGCCGAATTCTGCCCTGTTCTTGCCAAGCCCTTGGTTTGATTTTTTTGTGATCAAATGACCTTGAATTTGTTGTAGATATGTTGCATAGGTTGTGTGGAAGGTTTCCACAAAAAATTGCTTGATTTGGTTAAGAAAAAGTTGAGTTTTGAACAAGAACAAACTGGAAATTCGCGTAACAGGGGTATGCTGGCAGTAAACGTTGAACGACCATAACTCTTTGATTGGATGTCAAAATCAAGTGCCGTTTGCGGTATTTGAAAATAGATATCCGTAGTTTTCTAACGGTATAAAATGTATCCCCTGATTCGAAGTGAGTGAGCCGTACTAGTTCACCAAAGTTACCTGTTCTGTTTTATTGCTCTGCTTGAGGGTCAGTGATGAGCTGAGGCTTGTTGCTTGAATTTGAGCTAGCTATGAACTGAATTTCATAATGCTTTCTTCTGATGAATTATAGCCTTATGAATTTAGTTTCCAACGCCACCAACCATGCCCAATTCCAAGTTGAATTGACTGAGTTATGGCCAAATTACAGAACTTCACCAGTGATAGAAAACCCTAATTTTGGCTAGCCGAATGGATTAGCTCGAATTGGGACTTGTTATTTTGAAACTTTTGGTGTCAATCACCTACCAAATGTATGTTTGATGTTTCTTAGACCTTTTCTTCACAAATGGACCATGTTTGAGATGATTTCAATGGCCAAAGGTCCGAAAAAGAAAAAAGGCAGCTTGAAGGCAGCTTTGCCTTCGGATTTCCCTAAACTTTGGTAGTTTAGGTAACTACCTTCCCCAGTGAATTTTCAAATAAAATTTGGTAGAGAAATAGTCCTCATATGGAAGTTGAATTATACCAACTTTGGTGTCAATCTAAGACTGTTTTGATGTATAAATAAGTTACCAAGTTTATTCTTCCAAATCTGGAAAATTGCCAACAGTCTTCATTTTTACCCAAATTTGAGCTGCTATATCTTGGTGCTCAAAACCCCGATTTTAGTTCCGCTTGCTGTGTTTAAAACCTTGATTGGAATTCTAATTGAGGTTCAAATTTCAGAGGCTAATTCATTTTTTGTGAATTTTTCCAAATTTCTAAAATTTGCCAAAAACCAAACCCCGAATCTGTCTTGGAAGTGTAACTCAGCCACTTTAAGCCGAAATTTGAGTGTCTTCCGTTTAGAACCTTAGAAAAGTGTCTTCTAGGAACTTTTAGTGCTTTGAAGCTAGTTTCAACGGTACCAAGTTTTCCAATTTTGGACCTACGGAGTGTAAGATATGATTTTTCAAAGATTGCACCTTAAATCTGGAATTTTTGAACTTGAAGTGAATTGAGTTTTTAGAGACTCTTCACTACCCTTCGATATTGAATGACCGTTTTAGACTTGATTTCTTGAAGGAAAACAGTTTTTCCTTGTATTATTAAACCCCACTTTTGAGTCTCGATTTACGAGTACTTAAGGCTCTCTTTCGTAATATTTTCTTAGATTGTACAAGTGTACAATCTCCCTTGTTAACTAGGGGTTTTTAAACAATGGTGTATGATAGTCAACTATTAATTACTCAGGCACTCAAGGAGACCTTCAAGAGGATCTCACAGGGGATGTTTAAATGTTTGATTGTGCACCACTCTCTTGTTTTGACTAGGTGAGTGTCAAGTGCATGACTAGTTGAAATTATGTGAATTTCCTATCATGAATTGAATTGCTATAACTGTCGAGTCGAGTGTGTACTTTATCGCACCCGTTCTCAATTAAATGAATCATGATTGGATTGATTGAAATGAATTGAATTGATCAAAATGTATTGAATGGATTGAATGAAATGGAATTATATGCTATGGCTACATACGTCGTTGGAGTGAATCTCTTCGACTCATAAATGTTAAATGGGGGACGCCCAAACTCATCGGCCGACCTTGGACTCCAGCCAGCATGGGTTTGGTTGGGAACCTTGGTGAGCCATGAGAAAAAAAAATGATAAGCTTGATCTATTGGAGAGATCTCGCTTGGCATACTCGAGTAGTATCGCCTTATAAACGGAGTTCGGACCCGGTGCGGTGTACGGTGGATGGAAATGTGAATCAAGTAGAGTTCTACGGAATTTAAAATACCGACCCAGATGACGGAGTGTCATCGCGGAAAAGTATTCGAGAGGTTTGGTAAAGCAAGTGGAACGTAGCTCCTGAGAGATTCGATATCCTTGAATGGTTTCTGTTTAAATTTCTCTACTTGAACTGTCAATTAATGGTTATTTTAATGTATCTACTGAGCGAATGTGATTGTTACTTGAACTATGTACTTGCATGTGTGTTTCTCGGCCTCACTGAGCGTTCGCTCACCCCATTAGATTTGTTTTCTTTAACAGGACCCGAAAAGGAAGAAGTAGGAAGGAATCGCCGACTTGAGGCACTTTTGTAATAGGGTTTTATTGTAACTGACCAGACAATCTTGGAAGTTGTATATTTTGAGAAAAAGTGATTGTATTTTGAATTGGTGCTGTAAGAATGAATATTTATGTATGGAAATGTCTTTTTACCTTGTTTCCAACTTCATTGTTAGTATTGTATCTTTAAGCTTGAACGGAATTGTATTAAGTCATGGCGAGAGTTGGGTAGGCATCCCACGAATACCCTTTGGTTCGCCTTAGGAAGAAGTGGGGGTGTCACAGTTGGTATCAGAGCGCTAGGTTAGAGATCTATTTGGGAGATATACTAGAAACTTTACTTCTAGGAATAGGAACTAGATGACCTAATTTTACTCTAAGTGATATTTGAGCGAGATAGCGACTTTAAGTTTCTAATCTTGAAATTGTGATTGTTTTGGCAGGGATGGAGGATGGTCATGGAGGACCCGCTGCTAATGGTAATGGCCATTGCTAACGGCCACATGGAGCCTCTTAGATTTATTTACTATAGCGCACGGGACGGAGGAGCTCGTGTACGCTACTCACCCTTTACTAGGTTCCCTAGATGTGTTTGTAGGGCGAGATACGCTTACCCGAACCACCTTGTATATGCTCTTGATGATGAGCGACGTCAGTTGGTCGATGCCAACCAAGATCTGCTCCAGGAGGTAGAGGATTTGAGCATTATGGTGAATGCTCAGAGTGCTAGGATTGCTGAGCTTGAGGAGACTTTGGCAGGTGAGGTGGCTACGGCTGAGGTCACCCGTGATGAGCTTCAGAGAGTTAGGGCTCGACTTACTAGGATAGGTGAGGAGGTTCGTGATCGGGCTTCCGGGATCATGGCCGATGCCACTATGCTGATTGACGAGGTGATAGAGGTTGTACAGAGTCCAGTTCAGGAGAGCGTTGAGGAGGATCAGAGGAGGACCCTGAGGAGGAGGTTCCACTTGATAGCCCCTGAGGACTAGGCTTAGAGTGACATACCTTTTGACTTTTGTAACTAGAATTAGCTGGGGTAATGCTAGTGCCAAGGCCATTGTATTTTTGTTTGACTGTGTGGCCTACTTTCGAGGCACTTGACTTTACTTTAGTCATATGTGACTAAAAGTACTTTTGTGGCACCTGTGTGCTATATTTTTGTAATTCCCCCATGACTTGCTAATTGTATGAACTTTGAAGTGTTAATGAATGTAAATTATTTTTATTTCCAATGTTTCTTGATTGGTTCTTGTTCTGAGTATTTCTTCGCGTAATCACTTTTATTTTTGCACTAGGCACCATTAGAATTATGGACGGACAAAGGAGTGGACGAGGTCGTGGGCGAGGGTCTAGGCAAGCCCAACCTCAAGGGGATGACCAGGTATCGGCAACTGGGCCGACTCA
The DNA here is from genome assembly GCA_023065735.1 of Coffea humblotiana. NCBI lineage: Eukaryota > Viridiplantae > Streptophyta > Magnoliopsida > Gentianales > Rubiaceae > Coffea > Coffea humblotiana. The sequence goes on along the minus strand of CM041209.1, from coordinate 39,021,968 downwards.
GGGACAAGGAAATTTAGAGGGTAACCAAATGGCTACTGCCACTAATAGGATGACTGATATCCTTGAGTGGTTAGCCGAGAGACAGGGCCCAGGACCACTTAACCAGCCCGGGGGCTAGGATAGAGGGGAAGATAGGGCTTTGGAGAGGTTCCTGAAATTTAACCCGCCTAAGTTCACTGGAGAACCCGACCCCGAGGCCGCGGAGAATTGGTTGGAGAGAATGGCCAGCATATTCGCCGCCTTAGACTATATCGAAGATAGGCGAGTGAATTTTGCTGCTTTCCAATTTGAGGGAGTGGCACGTGCCTGGTGGGACATGATAAAGGGAAAGTGGGAGAGAGCCCAAACCCTTTGGACTTGGGAGAATTTCACGAGGGAGTTCAACGAGAAGTTCCTTCCGCCTCTAATCCAAGAGAAATGGAGGACGAGTTTATAAAATTGAAGTACGGAACCCTTAGTGTAGTGGAGTATGAAGGAAAATTTACTAAACTTTCTAAATACGCTCCCAAATTGGTGACCAACGAGCGGAAGAGGATAAGACATTTTGTACAAGGGCTTAACGTAGAAATCCAGGAGGGCTTGGCTGCGGCCCAAATCTTTACATTTACTGAGGCTTTAGAGAAAGCCGCAAAGAGTTGAGAGCGCAAGAATGCAAGTTAGGGATTTTCACAATAAGAAAAGGAGTTTTTCTAGTCATACTTCTGGACAGGCTAGTAAAAGTAACCCACCTTCCAAAATAGGAAGAGGAATGGGAGGAATAAGGGCTGCTGGAGCTTCAAGAGGAGCTTTATCTAGGGGAGGTCGTAGTGGACTGGTTCAAGCTAGGGGAGTGCCTTCTAGTGGTTCGGCAGTGACCTCTCAACTTACTTGTGGTTACTGTGGCAAGTCAAATCACTCGGAGAGTGATTGTTGGAGGAAGTCTGGGAAGTGTTTGATTTGTGGCAGTACCGAGCACCAACTCGCGAATTGTCCAAGTAAAATGAAGATAGGAGGTAGCACTCAAAGGGCATAAAAGTCAACCTCTAAGCAGACTAGTGTTGGGGGAAGTCGACCTTAAGTACCGGCTAGGGTTTATGCACTGGATTATTAACAGGTACCCGATGCGACTGAGGTGGTTGAAGGTACGATCCCTATTTTCCCACCGTTTAGCTAAGGTTTTAATTGATCCAGGTGCAACGCATTCTTTTGTAAACCCTAATTTCATGAGTGGAATAGACTTGAACCCAATTAAGTTATCTTATGATTTAGAGGTTAGAACACCTACTGGGGATCAAAGTTTACTAGCTAATTTGGTGTATAAAGATTGTGAGATATGGGTTGGAGAACGGAAGTTGTTGGCCGATCTAATGGGTTTAGTGATTAAGGGATATGATGTGATTCTAGAAATGGACTGGTTAGCCCGTTACAATGCCTAGTTGAACTATAAGACGAAAACAGTAGAATTGTGCATTCCGGGAGAGGCAACCTTGAAATTGGATGTAAGGGGTAGATTAGCCTCGTCTGCACTTATTTCAGAGATTCGAGTTAGGAAAATACTAAGTAAAGGAGCTCAGGGATATTTGGCTTTCCTTATCAATAACCCTAGTGATAAAGTGAAATTAGAAGACGTGCCTGTAATGAAGGAGTATCTGGACGTTTTTCCTGAAGAGTTAGAGTTTGTACCCCCGAAAAGGGAAATAGCTTTTAAGATTGACGTGACTTCGAGAGTAGCACCTATCTCTAAGACACCGTATAGAATGGGTCCAACTGAATTGAAAGAGTTGAAATTACAATTACAGGATCTTCTGGAGCGAGACTTTATAAAGGAGAGTGATTCACCGTGGGGAGCCCCGGTCTTATTTGTCAAGAAGAAAGATGGGAGTTTAAGACTGTGCATACACTATCGAGGCCTTGAACGATGTCACCATTAAGAATAAGTACCCTTTGCCCCACATTGATGAATTGTTTGACCAATTGCAAGGGGGCGGTAGTATTTTTCAAGTTGGATCTTAGACAGGATTACTATCAGTTAAGGATTTTGGAGAAAGATATACCCAAAACTGCTTTTAAACTCGAGGTATGGACACTTTTGAGTTTGCCGTAATGCCGTTCGGGTAAATGAATGCACCTGCTGCTTTTATGGATTTAATGCACAGGGTCTTTAAGCCTTATCTGGACCAATTTGTGGTAGTATTCATTGATGATATACTAGTGTACTCTAAGACTGTGGAGGATCACGAGAAGTATTTGAGAATTGTTTTACAAATTTTGAGGGAATATCAGTTGTATGCTAAGTTCAGCAAGTGTGAGTTTTGGTTGAAAGAAGTGACATTCTTGGCTCATATAATTTCTAAGGACGGGATTAAAGTGGATCCAGCTAAAGTTGAAGCAATTTCTAAATGAAAGCGATCGGAAAATCCTATTGAAGTTCGAAGTTTTATAGGGTTAGCAGGGTATTACCGGAGATTTATCAAGGATTTTTCTAAGATTGCTGGACCCATGACTGAGTTAACGAAGAAAAGTGGGAAGTTTATATGAAGTCCTAAGTGTGAAGAGAGTT